>JAUMJL010000284.1:220000-872500 GCA_033558185.1 Dromococcyx pavoninus | reverse complement strand
GAAATACTTTCTTCTGTCCTCCGTATTAACAAGACATAATTGTTACCCCAGCTGTAAAGACCACATTTTCTTTTACTTTCCTTCCCCAAAAGAGGGGTTTGTCTGCTGCTAAACTGGTTGAAGGAAAGCTCTACCCAACACACTTGCAAAGCTAAGCGGTGAGGAGCATGGTGCCAGTACATCGTGCTCTGATATCCAGAGCAATGCCTGATAGTCCTGTAGCTGCCCGGTGCCTCTTTAATAACTATTTCTGATATTTCTTCAGTCTTCTCACTGTACCTACAAACCTTAGCCTGAGTCAGGGCTGTTTTGCCTGAGCTGTGTTCTACTGAAGGCAAAAATCCAAGGAACATTTTGCCTAGTGGTGGTAAAACCCAGCAATAGTCCCTGCCTAGTTTCATTTCTCCCCAGTTCTAGTTTTCATAATTCCTTCCCATGTTTCTATCGGGCCAGCTTCGATGGTGTTAGCAAAGAGGAAAGGAGCACTGCGGACAGCACCTTTCATGTCACGTCAGACAAATTAACCACCCACTTCAAAAGCTTTCGGTGAGTTGCCATTCTTCAGTCCCTATAAAATGCCATGACAGTCCAGGACTCGAATCTGCAAACAGCGAGAGCTATTATTTATTTACTGAGTGTAAAAATCCCCTGTCTTCTCCTTTCAGACTAACCCTGTAGCCTGAACTTTCAGAAATCAATTTACATTTTTAAATTCCTTTATGAGTCCTTGGTATTTGTCAGTGCTTTCCTTGCTCACAGGGATTTAACAGGCTTTGTTCCAAGATATTTTTAATATCGAGAACATTGAAGAGATATTTAAAATATCAATTATCTTGTTTGGATAAGTAGCCATTAAACATGCAGAGTAACTTACTTGAACTGCAAGTCTGCAGGCTAAAAGCGCCTTGCATTTTATATGACATTCTTCATCTGCGCTTTTCAAATCATTTTACAAGAACTAATGAATAAAGTTTATTAGCAATCCAGTGAAGGAGACAAGAACTGTTATCCTCTTTCTGTGGCATAGAAATTGGGAGATATTTATATGTAATCTCATTTGTGTTCACGAGACGCCAAATGAACTCAAGTTCCTTCTCACCTCTCCAGTACTATAAAAAAATCATTAAAATCATTCAAAATGTACTTTAAATTCTGACTTGATGGGACTTTCTGTAAATGTGACTCAAATCCAAAATCAAGTCCTGGCATCACTGCAACAGCCACTCTGTGGTCCCCTTGACTCTGTCAGGCCATCTGACTTCAGGCCCAGACTGTATCATATGTGGAAATGGTGGAAAAAGCTGCATTTTTTTTGACTAAGAAAGCTTTATGGGAATTTTTTAATCTAGTAATTTTTCAAACTTTCGTTTTCTGGATTTAAGATGCATTTAAACCCTGCGTTTTAATGTTCCTTATCTCAGCTAAGTGACCAGGGGCTTGCAGCATCGTCAAGTTCCTAAGACCAGGAAAACCCTCTAAGGACGATTCTTAGCATCTGTAACTGAAATACAATGAATGTCCAGCATCTGCACACACCTGTGTGTGAGTGAGGGGATGCATTTAAGCACTTACTGAATCAGTAAGAAAGACATCAGAGGAGGAGATCTGCCCTTCTTACCTGTAAGGTAAGAATTTACCAGAACAGGGTAAATTCCTACCTGAACCCCAAACTGGCAGGCTGAGTCTGAGTTTGCATCAATTATCCAATTTTAAAGTGTTCGTCATAGTGATGTCTTTTCTTCCTCAGAAGCACACGTATTTCTGTTGCTAATTGTAGCCCCAATTATTCTCTTTTATCCCATGGGGGAATAAACTGGCAAAGCAGTTGACCTACTAGTACATACACCCGGGAGGACCTTTCCCATGAAGGGTCCCCTCTAGTTTGGGATTTAGAGGGGACACTCAGGTCCCCACAGATATTAACTTCTCCCCAGGGGTCTATTCTTGCAGTGGGGGAGTTATATTACGTACATCAGTAGGTGTAGGATTCATTCCTCATGAAGGACAACTGTCACTTTCTTAAATAGTGATATCAATAATCGACTGCCTGGCGATAGCTGTGCTTCAGTTCACAGCTCTGCCTTCACAAATCAGAGCATCTTCTGATCGAAAAGACCACTTTTTATAACCTCATCCCACATGGTTTTGCATGCAGTAATACATCCCAGTGAGACTATTAGACAAAAAGGGTCTTAAAATCTTATCTCAGATCTTGCTCAAACATGAGATTTTTGTAATCATAAATGCTAAAAATACTGCTCACATATAAGAGCGCTAACTGCGAGCAGGATTCAGGATTACTTGAAATTGCAGCAGTCTAGGAAATTCATAGTTAATACCTAACTCTCTTGACAAACAGCTGAGATCACAACATACCTATAATTATAATTATGCCTCATCACATCACCCAGGGAAAAGGAAAATGATACTGCAAATACAGACGGGCCACATCCTGATCTCTATCTCCCAACTGATGCTTTAGACCCCCTTGGACCTCTCTAGGAATTACTTCCGGCCAACGTCAGGTAGCAGGTCCCAGGAAGGGACTGCTAGAGATACTGTGCGCTCACCTGCGCATCCCTAATTTTGTGAGCTGTGCGTACCCACTTGACACGATGCTGACAAATTAGAGCAGCCTAAAAATGTAGGCAGGTAATAGAAGCAGGGTAGGCTTGAGCTTGCATTGTCTATCCCTGGGAGGTTTGCAGGGTTGGCAGATGGGAAGCCAAGTACTTACGCCATCGTCATTACTACCATAGTGTCTCTTGTATGCCAACTTCCCGGGGTGTGAACCAGCTACCGTGGCTGTGCAAGGGACAATAAGGCCAGTGCATGACAAGGTGGATGGAGAGAGGCCACAGGGCTGAGGAGGCAGTGGGGATTGTGACCTATGTCCACAGGATTCATCTTGCCTGGTGGCACCCTCCTGTGGAGCGATGGCATTGCTGTCAGCCTGGGCTACCCCTTGGCTTGCCAATAGAGCTAATGCCCTTTGAGATTCACCCAGTCTTTGGTTTGGTGACGCCTTTGCAGATTATGTACAATCCTAAGCATGGAAAACACCCAAGACAACTAGTCTAGCTGGGCAGGTTCCTCCCTGTCCTCTTTTTCTCTGGGCTGAACACTTGTCCCCATCAAACAAAAACCCATTGCATGCCCACGATTTTATACGGACCGCTATCGCTATCATGGATCAAAGGGTGATACTGTGTAGTTACACAGGCTGGTCCTTCCTCTTACATATCCTCTAAATACTCACTAGATTCCCAGGATGAATATACCCAGGATGAATATTCCCAGGATGAATATTCTTACATAGTTTTGCAATATTTTTTTTGGCTGAGACAGCAACATTTCATAATGTGTAAATTTGCCTTATGCATAAGCCTTAAATTCTATCAATAACTAATTGTTTCATGTGTCTCAGACAAAGTGTAATCAACAGAGAGGGTGGTGGAGAAGTGTGAAATGACAGAGTGACATTCTATGCTTAAATAAGCAAACTACATCCAAATCAAACAATGGCTTGAAAATGTTTCCATAATAAGGGTGCATAAATTACCCCCATTACTTGGAAAGCTCTTACTTGCATCTTACCAGCCACATTTCTAGTATTCACGAGAGCTGATACACTCTGATCATGATAGACATGCCTCTGTTACAGTAATTATAAAGTGCTTTGTGAAAATATTGTTGTGTCTACAGAGCTGCTGAACTTGTACAGTCTCCTTGGCATTTGTTTATTGCCTCTGTGAATTTAAAAAATATAATTAAAATGGGAAGAAAAACCACATTTGGAAAAAGATACATCACTTCTTTTATATTTATTCTCTGTGAGGGAAAAACAGAAAATATATTTCAGGTTGTGCCAATACATGATAGGCACTGAATGGATAATGGAAGCGGGGATGATTCATTGAAAAAATGCAGGCAATAAGTCCTGATAGAACAAAAATCTTTCAAGAAGATACAGTGGCAATTCCCTCTGTATGATCTCTATTACATCTGTGTATGTACACGCATGAGAAGGGTATGGGAGCCGGAAGGTTTTACTCTGAGAGGGTCAAAGCCACCCGGAGCTTGGGTGTTGCTGGCAGTGCCGCCCCTGGCTCCATGCAGCTCTTCCAGACCCCATGTAGGGTGAGAATGTTGCTCCTTTCTCTTACTCTCATCTTACAGTTTGAAAAGGAACTGCTAGTCAGTGCATAAGTATATATTTCTTTTTATTTTTGGGGGGTTCTACAGTTTGAAAAATAATGACTAGTTCTTTTTTTCCTTTAAAGGAAAAAATTCAGCCAAAATGAGAGCCCTTACAATTATCTATTCTGAGATAACAAACCCAATATGTTACATCTTTTCTTTCCTGAAATGTTTTGTTTTAGTTGAACACATCTAGTGATGTAAAAATATAAAAAAATAATTTTAAAGTTCTTTTAGGTTTACTGAAAACCTGGAAAACAATGATACTAATAACTGAAAAAACCACAGCAATAAAAGAGGTATGATTTGCTTTTACTTTTCTTGTTAGATTCACCATTTCACCAAGTTAACATAATGTATCTCACCTGCACAAGAATTCAGTTCTTATTACAATTGCTGAATTCATTAAAAAGAATGCATTAACTTTATTTTAATAATATGAGAGCCTTGAAGTATAAGTATTTTTAAAATTATAATTGGTCAACATAAATGAAAGACTTGAACAAATTTGATATGCCTTAAAAGATTTTTCTGAATTAATTTTAACACATAATGTAAGAGGCAAATGTACTTACATCCTATATTTTTTATTATAAAGATGTACATGGGGGAAGTTTGGAGAAAAATTTTCCATAAACAGTGAAGAGCAAAGTGCCAAATAGTAAATATACTCACTTTTTTTAAAAAAAAGTCCAGTTTTAACAAACCAAGAGGGTATAAATGTACCAAAGGCATAATCTATATTTCAAATTAACCAAAGCAAACCCTTCCACTTAGCTGGAAAACCTGAGCCATACACTAAGATTTTGTATGTTAATTTATACTGCAGAGTCCTTAACATCTGACATCAGCTGTAACATTACAAGTTGTGCTATGACTTTATTAATGGATGATTTCCAAAGCCCTAAAGTATACTTATTATATTGTAATATATATTTCCGAAGAGGATTAGGTCTGTGATGCTAAACCCTAGGCATTTTAAAAGTGAGTTTACTGAAATGTAAAAGATTACATATGTTCCTTTGTGTTGCACCAGGTAGAGCTTTTTCACCTTCGTTTCAACTGTATCACAAACCTCAGTGGTACCACGACCGAGAAACACATTTAAAATCCCTCAGAGCTTCATTACCAAAATGGGATATTCCAGAAAAGGACCTGAGGTTTGTGCTGAACCACAAACTGAACAGACAACAATGGCAAAACCCTGGAAAAATCAGGAAAAGAAAGGACACATCCCTTCCTGCAATGCATTTATGTTTATATCAGACTGGGTAGTGGCTGGATTTTGAGGGCTGTGTCTGGCTTTGGATGCTGGACTTTAAAAAGGTTTGAAAAAGTTGAGAGAAGAGCAGGAATGAACAAAAAGTTTAGAAAATTTGACCTGTGAGAAAAGACAAAACTGGGCTCATTTAATTTAGGAAAGAGAGGGCAATGGTTTTCCAAGATGTAAAATGTTGTTGCGGAGAAAAACACCATCAGTTGTTCTCCAGATCCCCTGGGGGTAGAACGAGAAATAATCAGCTTAATTTGTGGAAAAAAAAAGTAGGTTAGATATTAGCTAAAATGTCAAACTATAAAGAGAGTTAAGCACTGGGAGAGGTTACCTGGGAGTATTGTAAAAAGTCTGGCACTGGAGGTTTTTGAGGTTGGGTTAGAGGAGCAGTGGGGGAGGCTCCAGGTACAGGGAGCTGCCTTCGGCATGGGACACAGCGTGTCCTTCGGGGCTTGCCCAGCCCTGGAGCATGGACTGTTCGCCCCCGTAGTAATGAAAGGATTCAACCTCTGGTCAGGCTGGGATTTTTAGATCACGACATTTTGTTTGAAAGAGCTCATTTTTAAAATATAGTCATCAGGAAAAACACTTTTCTTTCAGCGTTTGCTGCTCGTTTTTTTTTTTGACATCTGCCCATTCAGGTCACTCTCTATTTTATACTGGTGCATATATACACATGTATATACACACATACATATACAGAGCTTTTAAGTAGAAAAATGGATCGATAACATTAATTGAAGAGAATTTGCATTATATATATGCAAAAGCCAAAAACCTCATGTTTTTTCACTGCTGATGACTCCTGCCAGCATTATCTGCATTCCTTTGGAGTTCAGCAACAAAACCGAGCTTGCCTTTGCCTGTGGGATGGCTCATAAGTGTCTCAGTCCTCAGCACTGATGTCTACTGTATCCCAAGGGGAGGGGAAGGGAGGGGAAGGGAAGGGGAAGGGGAAGGGAAGGGAAGGGAAGGGAAGGGAAGGGAAGGGAAGGGAAGGGAAGGGAAGGGAAGGGAAGGGAAGGGAAGGGAAGGGAAGGGAAGGGAAGGGAAGGGAAGGGAAGGGAAGGGAAGGGAAGGGAAGGGAAGGGAAGGGAAGGGAAGGGAAGGGAAGAAGGGAAGGGAAGGGAAGGGAAGGGAAGGAAAGGAAAGGAAAGGAAAGGAAAGGAAAGGAAAGGAAAGGAAAGGAAAGGAAAGGAAAGGAAAGGAAAGGAAAGGAAAGGAAAGGAAAGGAAAGGAAAGGAAAGGAAAGGAAAGGAAAGGAAAGGAAAGGAAAGGAAAGGAAAGGAAAGGAAAGGAAAGGAAAGGAAAGGAAAGGAAAGTTTTCTTTCTTGAGAATGCATTAAAAAAACCTAGTAAATCACAGATGGACAACAGAAGAATTTATTAATGTATACCACAAAAGCATTAAGCACTGATATCAATAAAGACTATAAGAAATGAAGAAGACTTCCACTTCCTGACTTAATCTGCCCCTGCAGACAGTAGCTGCCTTGCTCTTCCCTCTCTGGCACGACTGCCGATTACTTCCATGCCTATGTTTGCACTGAGACGTTTGTCCTGCCACAGGCAGCCCCATCTTCTCTGCTTGCAGGGCAGAGCTGGCAGCTGATGGGAACATTTTTTCTATAGGTGGGAGCAATGAGCACCAGGCTTTGTGGATGCCTGGAGGGAGACAGCAAAGTCATGGGAGGAAGGATGCTGAGGAGCTCATAGCCCAATGGCTAGAGCAGTCATCTGGGAGAAAGGATCCTGGTCCTTGCATTGAATCTCTATTTTATACTAAACCATCACTGGGTAAAATATGGAAAAACTAGAAGCAGCCTTCCCCTTTAGCCAGCAGCACAGCCACTGGGTTTGGTGAGGCTCCTTTCTGGGGATGCAGAGCGCTGGTGGTGCACCAAGCGGTGCAGACTCAGCCTCTCACCCTATGTTGTAACCAGTTTTCCAGTCACAGGAACAAATGCCTTTGTCTTTAACATGGTTGTGGAAAACCTGTACAAATTTTAAATCTGTTTTAAATTTATGAGATAAAAAAAAAGAAAAAAGAGGGGGGGTTGTGAATGGGCACATTTGCACAGTGCCTCAACTTGAGAAGAAGTGTGTAAATCTGCACTCTTTTCATCCAGCTCTGTTCTCTTCTCAAAGAAAATCCCCAGTGAAATACTATTCAGAAAAGAGTCACTTTCAAATACAAGAAATGACAGTGCTTTTAAAGTGGCATCTACATGCCCCCAAACCAGGGAAATCTTAAAGATACAGCTTGAATCTACTCTCAAGCACTGATGCCATCTTACTTGCAGATGCAGAATAAAATTGTATCTGATATAGAAAAACTGCTTTCCAAGGTCCATGTGCCAATCAGATACCAACCATATCCCATCCATTAAACCAAACACTTCAGTAAGAACTGAGTTATACAGAAAAAAAGTGTCCATAGGTGTTACTGGGAACGGACGATGCTGTGTTTAAGTGATGTGCTATCGGCTCATTGTCAGGTCATCTCAAGATGCACAACACTGTCAGGTCCCTCACCAGGGATAGCTTATTCCTCTCTGTTTGCAAATTATTTGCGCACTACTCATAGCCTTAAACTGTGCTTTTCACCATTTCTGTTGACACATCAAAGGATGATTCAGGATATTAGAAAGATTTTGGAAAGGACCATCCACCTTTACCCTCTCCATTCAGAATCATACCCCATTACTTTATCTTGCTGGTCTCTGATGTTGCCAATATTTGCAAAATATTCTGTACCAGATTTTTCCTCACTGTAACAAAGAGTTCTTACTGTGGTCCATTCTTATGCACTGGTTCTCCTCAACAGCTACCTTTTTTGGAAAGAAAGCAAGACAAGGCTCCTCTTCCACTCCACAAACCATTTTATCAGCTCCCAAACCTCTTCCATATACTTGACCTCCCGGACCTGGTCCTCTTCCTGTCCTCCAGCTTCTGGGAGGCACCTTCTCTCCACTTTCTCTCACCACAACAAATATACATGAATCCTGCCTGCTCCCCACCCCCCCAAAGGGTCAATTTTCCAGCTTTTCAGTTGGGTTTCATTTGAGCCACAAATGCTCTGTTCTCTTATCCCTCTTTCCTCTACTTTTCCTGCTATTCCCTGAGCACCCTTCTATTCTGCTGTTTGCATGGTGTCTTTCTCATTCCGATCATTCTCTTCGACTTGATGCTGCTCAGGAGTTTCCACTCATCTCTCTGTGGTAGTTCACAGGCTGATCATCCACATGGAGGAAGGTTTGACTGCACCAAGCTGTGTATTCAGCCTGTGGCTCTGCTTCCTCCTTTGTTCCCTGGGTTAGAGGCAGAACAGATGCTACATTTGAAGGATGTCCATTAAGCTATGACCTGGGTTTCAATCTCTCTTTGCTGCAATCCAGGGTATCTATTGCCACCTGACTCAGCACCCCAAACCAAAGGCTTCAGAGGAGCCAGGGACATCTGCTCCTGTTTCTCAACACACATTTCAAGTGGGTCCTGCAGCCACGTGGCCCTGTAACCACTTTGCTGCACGCCCGCTCCCTCAACAGATAGTGCTGGCAGGAGGGCTCACGAGCACATCAATTCTGTGTTGAAATGAGAGAGAAATGGTGAAAGGCAGTCCCAGATTTGCCAATACCAGCCCCTGCTTGCAGGGATAATCACCTTGCTGGTGCAGGCTCTGCATCCATATTACTTTGCTTTTGTTCATAACTCAATCCTTCCAGCCTCTGAGCTATTTTTATTGCTCTCTTCTGAATAATTTTCAATCTGTCACTATCTTTCAGGTAATGTGGTACCCATAATTAAATACTGCAGGCGCTGCGGCACCAGAGCCATATGTACATGGACTATTACTTTCTTGCACTGTGATGTGGTGTCTTCAGCCCCAATCAAATTGGCCTTTTTTTGCTGCCATGTCTCAAGGCAAACTCATGTCTAATTTACTCCACACTATCACCTCTAGATCTCTTGCAGCATTACTGCTTCTCGGGTTTTTATCGCTGATTGAATATCTGGGGTTTAGATTATTTTTCCACAAACGCAGTAGCTTCTATTTTCTATGTTGAATCTCATTTTATTCTCTGTTCATTTTTCCTGATTTTTTAGATTCCTTTACATTATTTTGCTCTCCTATTTGGGATTTCCTTATCCACCCAGTTTACTTTAGTTCGCACATTACATCAACAACCTATTCACCACTTCCTTTAGATCATTAAAACCACTGGTAAACAAGCTCCACACTCAGCAAATCATTTCAGCACATGTTTATAACCTTTAGGAGTCAACAGAGCTCCTATATGGGATGAAGTGCATGCTGGCATGCTCATTAGTTTGGTTGTAATAGGGAGAGCATCCTTCATGTTTGAAGCACTGCAGATATTTATGATGGGGCTGTAGTGAGGAGGGTCAGGGTGACCTGGGGCAGAGGAAAGGATGCACTGAATATCATTGGTGAAGAAAAGCCATCAAGGACTGCTAATTGCAACAACGTGTCCTCATCTGCATGGCTGGGGCTTGTGTTGGGGTCTTGCCCTGTTGAGAAGCGACCAGAGGCTCCCCCAGATGAGCTCATTGCCATTCCTCAGTTCTTTCTGCTGAGAGACGTTCAAAACCATGTCAATCTGAATTAATGTTAGTAGTAGGACGCTGGGAGACAGCAGTGACTCTTTTATTAAAAACCAAGGACCCAACTGAGCAGTCCTGAGTTGTACTCACATGGATAATCCCACGTATTTTGAGCGTCAGACCTTAATTCACAAATTTCTATTTCTATAAAAAGGAGCTCAATATTTGTGGTCAAGATTTGATTTTTTTTTTAAATCCATGCTGCTTGCTATCTCTGTTAACATTTAAGTGCATGGTCTCTCCAAAACCAATGGAAAGGTACCTTCTGGCCACTGACCCCTTCAGATCTAGCTGCAAGCATTTATCTACCTGGAAAAAAAGGTCTGCAATATCTACAGTGAAATAAAACCAGTCCCAACATCTGAAATATATCCATTGGCTAATGTGCTGTAAAGGAAAAGGCATTTAGTTCTGGAAAATTCCACTCAGAAGATAAAGTGATTATTCTGAACTAATTACCTGAGGGTATTACCCACACAGAGAGATGCTCCAGAGCTCCAGAGAAGCTATTTCTTATTCCCCCTTTTTTTTTGGCAGCATGACTTATTTTGGCAGAATGACTTATTTTTGCCAATGTCCCTATATAAACAAGCCCCAATGGATGTTTATTTTATGATGTTTCTTCCTTTACCTGAATTGGTACAGTAGATGGGTCACCTTTACCAGAAAACAAGCAGGACCAGTGTACTTCTAGCATTGTGAACGTATTCTTCCTAATTTTCCTACAGCTCTTCAGCCTTTCTTTAAGAAAAGAAGGGAAATTGGCTGTGCTTTAGGCAATTTGTTATCTAATTCCCTTAGCAGTGAAGAAATGAAGGACAGGTAGTTTACATATGGTCGTATTTTGTAGTATCAAAGTGAATAGTCTTATTTATTCTGCTTGTCCTTAAGAAATTACAGTTCAGATCCTGCAGATATTTGGGTAAACAAGTTTGTTATGGAAATATTTATGAAAAGCCAGTTTTAAGTATATATGTACTTGGAAAATAAAGTGTGATTGTGAAGAAGGCTGGCTGATGGCAAGTTAGCCCCTGATGGGGAAGCTTCCACCTTCTTGTTCAGGTGAAAGTGATACAAACTCTTACCTGTCACTCCACTCAGAGGAACCCACACAGCCTCAGATCTGAGGAACAAATGTTCATAGTGAACAACTCACAAATAATAATACAAATAATTTTCAGAACAAAATTTACAAGAATATTTAACAATGGAAACATTTAATCTTGGAAACCTATCTTACCCTCTTAGACAGTCTATGACCAAAAAGCAGGAATAAATTGAACAGCTAACTCGCTATATTTTTTTCCTCTGTTTTTACCTTTGCTTGTGTATTTAGTTGACTAAATTTTCTGACCTCCCTACAAAAATCACCTAAACTTCTTTCATTCTTATTAAGGGTAGATTTTTTTAAAAAAAAAGTTCAGCAGTCCAGCCATTTTTGATTCATCCTTAATTTAATCCACTTCTAATTAATTAATGGGCCTACTGTCTTTCCAGAATGCCTTTTCCCTTTGATATAGGTTTTAAAGCCCTTTTTAAGTTCTTTGGTTAGCTTTAAATTCTTCCCCCCCTTTTCCTTATTATTTCCCCTATAATCCCTAACTGAATTTGAGTATGCTTGTTTGATTCCTTCCCCTGCCCCCTCTTGCTTTCTAATTTTGACTACAGCTTTTTTTTTTTAATTAAAAAAATTAAAGCCTCAGATCTTTTCACAGTCCCTTATGAAGCCACATTGGCCGCTTCTTGTTCTCTCTGTTCTTCATTTTGAGAGGAGCTGGAGTCTCTTGCAGCTTAATTATGGTTTCTTGCAGGAGTCCCCCTGCTTCCCCTCACACTGGTGGATGTACAGTATTCCTCCTCCTCTGCAGACTTTTGTTAAATACAGTATGCACGGCGTGTACCAGCCTCATAGGTCTACCAGATTTCTCCTTTGTTGATATATAAAAATACCTGCCTTGGATTTGCATCCAGACAGGCTTTTTGCCATCCCTTTGCCTTGTTTCAGGCATTAAATCTGCTTCCAGAAGGACCAGGGGTTGTCGCTCCTTTTGTTAGCTCCAGTGTTTGGTTTTTTTAATTGTTTTACAGCAAATGCAGCTACAAGGTTGCAACTGATCCATGGCCAACGTTTTGGCACATTTTATATATTTCATTAAATATAACTAAGACCAGGGCCAGATCCTGCACAGCAGTAAATCTGCAGCCTTTTACTCCCTTCGACCTGCTTTCTGTAGGCGGCGGATGCGGCTCAAAGTTCCTCAAGACACTTGGGAATGATTTCAAAGCCTTCTAATTTTCCTGATAATATTGACACTCCTGGGTGCTCGTTTCCTGGTAGCTTAATTTTTTTTTCTCTATATATAAACCTGCAAATGTTGATAGCTTGAGTTTCTGCAATCAACTCTCAGTCCTCATGAAGCTATTTTAATTAGAATGGGAGGGCTCTGTTAACTACAAGTGGAAGAAATATCAGTGTAAGTATGTTCTGAATTGTGCCTAGTGAGCATCTTATAACTCTTTGTGAATGCTGAACCATAAGAAATTTTAAATAGAGTTTGGAGGATTTACATTTTTCCTTATTTTTTAATCTCTTTTTTTTCTATTTTTTCTACTCTTCCTCCCCTTTTTTTCGCCCATCACCTACTGCCTAAATATTTTGTTTTCACATCTGTAAAATACCACATTCCCATCCAACATTTTCACAACAACTGAGCAGGTTTACAATATCTTCCCCAGTCCTAAGCCCACATTGGATGCTTTACAATCCTGTCATATTTGTTTGCATTCACTTGGTTTTAGTTCCTTGCTCTTTTTCTCCATAGAGCCTTCACCCCCTGGTTTCCTTTGAGCTGCCTTTCATGCCAGCAGACTCCGGCCAGTTAATTGTTCATCCGGGATAGGTGAGGTTGAGCTGGGCTGAGATGCGTTTCCTCTTGTCCTGACAATTACTCAAACTGTTCGCCACTTCACGCTTGGATGAGTTTTCTCTCTCTGCTGCCTGTACCGCCTCAGTTGGCTCTCCCGCTCCTCCTGGGTGCAGACACATCCCAACATAGTGCTGCTTTGGCTTCTCCTTCAGTGAGACTTTGCCTTTGCAGATTTTTGGCCATGCTGAGGTGATTTGTTTTTTTGCTATCCTCTGCCAGGGCTGGGGCTTTTGTCCCTGAGTCAGCGTTGTGCAGGCAGCCCCAATATTGACTCCCAGTACTTCTGGACTTTTATTTCATTCAATCTTGGTACCATATGACAAGTATGGCAACTGAATATATAAACCTACTCAATTTCTGACTCCAATCTGGCCTACTAAAGGACTCCATGCTCTGGTCTGGAAAAAAAAATATGATTCCTATAGGACATAGTTGTAGAGAAGTACAAATAACTTTGAAAAGCCTTTGAAGTTTTGCTTTTCTTACACAACAGACAGAAAAACGTAAATATATTTGACAAAGATTCATATAGGGAAAACATATAACACATGATGTTGAAAGCATAACACATTAGTTTGAATTAATAATGCAATTATATTGTATATAAAATCACAGTATGTGTAAGGCCCATCGGCAACATATTGTGTTTATTTTTGTTTCATTTTATTTGCAAAGAATGCTGGAACCCATTGTTTCTCAGAAAGCCAGCTGCTAATAAAATGTCTGAGAGAAATATTTAGGAGCATCCCTGTGATTTAGGGACGTATGTCAGCTGGGACATGTCATTTATTTCGGCATTTTCAGGAGTTGCAACCGGAGTGTGCACTTGCTCACATGAGCAGTTTTACTTGTGCACTCCCTTTGAATTCAAGTTAAGGTTACTCATGTGCATAACTCTTCAGGACTGGGCCCTACGGCTGTTTCTTCCTCCTGAAAATATACTGAGGGAACTAATTTTTCTGATGATTAATCTCAAACACTGCACCTGCAGTGCCTGTTTTCACTTGGATGAGAAGAGATTGATTTATCTAGCTATCTTTCTGTCTGTCTCATTATCCATCTCCTGTAGCATCTCAGTACCTCAAAAAACGATGACAAACTTATCTTCCCAATAGCCCTGTGAGGCAGGGCAGTATTATCTCTGCTTGCCAGATGGGGAGATCAAGGTAGGAAGCAGCAAAGTGATATGCCTGAGGTCATGTAAGAAGTTGGTGGCAGAGCCAGGCAGTGGAGAGAGCTTTTGGACTCCCAGACTCGTGCCATAATCCCAGTGCCACCCAGACTGCATTTTATATCCTCTGAAAAGGATTAATATATCCTGCTGCTGTTAATAAATCCCAGCTCCTATTCATGGTGGAGAAAAACCTTGCTATGGTCCAGCATGACTCATTGCCTGCACAGTTACCTGAACAGAGAGCTGCAAAACACACTTTGCCTGGCAAGGGAGCTGTGCAGCGGTTGGAAGAAAGGAGCAGTTTCTCTTATTATTTAAGAACAAAAAAAATCAGCACCAAAGCTAGGATAAAAAGTAGACATCTCTTGAGGTTCCTTCTATGATCCCCTGCAACGTGGTGTTCTAATTAGGCAGGAGCAGCAAGGGGAAGATGAGTACATGGGGCTGCTTGGAGGGAGCCTCAGTGATGAACATGGCATGAGCAGAGATGCCACAGTATGGGTTTGGGTCTCCTTTGGATGGGTGAGTACATGAGGGGCCACCTGGAAGAAGGATGATGACAGACCTGCCAGGTGTTCCCATCACTTGGCCCAATAGCAGCCCCAGCCCAGCATACAGGGAGCTGAAGAATAGGTTCAAAGATCGTGTCTGCAATGGCTGGAAAGCAATCCAGCCCTGGTGTGCTGTGTGGAAAGTCCTTGTGGTAACTATCTTTGACACAAGGTTTTTGCCTGAGTACTTCAATGTTCGTGGGTGAGATTTCCTGCCAGTTCTGAGGCCTTTCCTCAAAGACACACAATGCTATCCATCTTCCAATGTGAACCAACAGAGAAGAGTTTCAGGGTGAAGGACATCTACCCCTACCTATGGTATTCTGAACACCCAGGGGAACCTAGTTTTCTTGCCTGACTCCAAACTACAGCTTGAACCCAGACTCCCTGTAGTACCTAGGGGTGATCTAGACACTGACTATCCCCAGTGTCTCCCGATCTGTTTCTCCAATCCTGAACTGCTGGAGTACAGCTCTGACCTGCTCTGGACATCTCCTGTTCTGGTGGTAATCCCACCAGGAGCACATTGTGAGAGAGGCCATTTGGCAAACTCCCAGGCATCTCAAGGTCAGTGCTGGGGACATTTTTGTGGACATCAGTAAAAGCGGACACAAGCCAGAGCACTGAGTCAAGGACAGAGCCACCAGCCTGCCCACAGAGCTGTTGCCTGGACAAAGGGAGGTTACAATAGAGCTCAACTCTGGCAGGTGACACCACTAAAATTGAAGGCTTGCCAGGCTGAAGTCCTACAGCAAACACGCAAACAACATTAATTAAATTCCAAAAGTCCCAGCTTTAATTAACTTTAATACCATCCCAGCAACCAGTAGCACTTCCTACTCCCAGTGCCAGGAGGACCGTACCGCTGGTGACCACCAGTTGATGGAGATAGCACAATGGCTGGGCATGACCCACCCAGGTGCCAGTGCATCTTCTGAGGAATCACAGAGCCCACAGCAAAACCAGCTTTGCCTTCTTGCCCCAGCCCCAGCCAGCTGCCAGGGGATGTCCCTGCTGAAGCCATTTTTAGGTTGCATAGGAGGAGGAACCAGTTCACGGTGGGTTAACTTCTCCGAGCATGTCAGCTCCATTGCTTTCAACAGGGCTACAAGCACAGAGGACCTCACCTTTGTTTTTTCTTAATGTGTATTTTAGTGCGCAGTCGATGGGGGTAGTTATCTTGTCAGGGGCCTGAGGTAAGCAGGGGGCTGATGGGGAAAGGCAGCCAGCAATAGTTCTTTGCACATCGCTTTGTAGTGTGCACCCAAGGATTACAAGCCTGGGTCCAATACAAATAAATAATTAAGTACATTTCCCGGGGCAAGAAAACGAAGACTTGGAGCTGTGGCAAGAATGAATAAGTATGAGACCTCTAGACCTGCAGTGCACGCAATGCAGTGTGTGACTGACAGAGAGTTTCTTGCAGCCATCATATCAAAAAGACTCCAGAAAACCGCTGTGCTGGGTGTGACTGAGAGGTAAGGTTTTGGCCCTGCCAGCCCTGCTGGAGGAGGGGACCTGCCACACCAGACAGAGCCTCTAAATGCAAGCCATGGAACTTGGGATTTTAATGACCCTCAGGAAACTTTGCTGTGCTTCAGCACCTCAATTTGAGCATGTTGGTCTTTGAGTGAAGAGAAGGATAAAGGTCCTCCTCTCCCCAGGCCTCACAGGTGGAGGCTGGGCAGTGCATGAGCCTCCAGGCAGGACCCCAGGGCAGAAGTTGTCACTTGTGTCCCCACAAGGCTCCTGGCTCTCTGCAGAACTGGCTCTCCTTCCATTTCCTGCCCTGCTCCTGGAAAGGAACAGAGAACCATTATTTCCTCACAAATATACACATAAGCCTTAAGAAAGGAGGGAGCTCTAACCCACAGCACTAAAGGTAGCGAGTTCTGGGGTTGTCTGATGTCTGGGGCTGCTGCCCGGCATATGGGGCTCTTGGTAGATGTACTGGGAAAATGTGTTAGCATTAAAGCCATCCTTTTCCAGAGCACGTCTGGGATGCCTCTGAATGTATTTCCAACATGTAAAACAGAGTGACTGGGAATGGCTGGGGATGGTTGGGACATGGGCAGCAAGAAAGCTCTGCATACACCTCTGCTTGACTTACTGCTACAGAGGGAAGGGACCAAAATTAGGCTCCCCAAACCTTCACCTGTTTCCCCAGCAAGGCCTTTTGGTGGTAGCTGGAGTCTCTGTTGAGGTTACTCCATCTTGGAGAATGTCACCTTTCCTTTGGGTATCTTTGTTCCTTTACTTTTTAATTTTATAAGTAACTTTTCTCACGATTTTTGGGAAAAAAAAAGGGTAGGTCATTATTTCCTGCATCCCTCAGCAGATGCCGCATTGCCACCTGTATTACCATCATTGCCTTGGGGGGAGGGACAGTCAATATCTTCTCAACTTTTAACAATTCTTCTACTGTCAGTTGTTTTTATGAAAAAATCTGCAGGAACGTCATTCTTGACGAAGAAAAAACAGCAATACTTTATTTTCCCTGGTACACCTATAGCTCTCTGCTGGTGTGCTCAACTGGTTTGGGTTTTCTCCCCTTTGATTCCTGGTATCTCTTGTGCCACATGTAGTCCAACTCTAACCTCCTGCTCCAAACTAGGCCTTTACTCTCTATTTTCTTTACTCTTCTCTTATTTCCTCACTCTTTCTTTATTCTTCATTCTGCCCTATCCCTTCTCTTCTCTTCTACAGCCTGGCTCATCCCTAGACTGTCCCTCTTCGCGTCTCTCTGGGTTTTCAGATTCTTACCTGGAAAAGACACAAGCACTTAGCAGGACACAACCAACTTGGAGGGGACAACAGCACAGGGTCTTCTAGAAAGGACAGGGACTGCGCTTGAGCCTTTCAGACATCTGTAAACCTTGGAGTGTAAGTAGTGTAAGACTGCACCCTAGTTCTGCCTTAGTTATTTCTCTGTTCTTTGCCTCAATTCAGAGCCTTCACATGTTGAAGAACATTAATTTACCTCAAGGATTACACTTCAATAACTTCAAACCTGTCTTGATCATGACCTGGAGAAGATTTCTTGAGGGGAACTATTTCCAAAAGAAGCAAGTCTGCAACCTGTCAGTGAAACGGCTGCTGTAAAATTGCTTTGCCAGAGTGGGCATCACATTGTCTTGCCACGACATATGGGCAATGCTGAGCAGAAGGATGGCAGGGACTGCAGCTTTGCTAGACCAGAGACCTGCAGAAGAGGGCCTTGACTTGACACGAAGAAAAGGTGGGAGCCCTCACTGCAATACAGGCAGGACTAGAAAGTAGAAGTCATATGTCCCCACAGTGTCATATGCATGGCAGACCACTGCTTTTCACTCTTCTTTCCCGTGTGTCCTCATCTGTGACTCAAATTATGGAAGACTCAGACTGAATGACCATGAATCCAAGCCACTCCTTGCACTCTCAGGTGCACAAGAGAAAGTTTAGTTTCTGCCAGTCAGTCTTATCCTTCAGTTTATTTAAATTTTGACCAGTAAAAACTGCTATTTCCAGAAACCAATGAGGTTTATACCTTGCTTGAAATAGAGTGTTGCTCCTGCTTATCTCCAGGAGTGAGGAAACTGGGCCAGAGGAAACTCATCTAGGCAGAATCAAAGAGCAGCAGTGAGACTGACCTGGGGTCTTCAAGTTAAAAGTGAGGCTGACAACCTTCCCCAAATGCATATATGCAAACAAGTTCTTGTCATGGAGGGATAGGAAAACACTTGACTGCAGGATTTGTATTCAGTACTCCTAAATACTTGCCCTCTTGACAGTAGGACAAGATCAGGTTGAAATAGTGGGAAGCTGATGAGTGATATAATATTATTTTTCCTGTCATAATACCAAAGGAGATGGTATCAACCAATAAGACGGGATTTCACAGATGTGATAACTGTTTCATGCATCAAAAAGTCCACATCTATAAGCAGCATGCAACACATTTTCTTAAAAAGTTAATATCAGTTTCTGGAACTATATTGTGTTGCCCTGAGAAAGGGATAAGGAATGAGTAGATAGAAATTAGCCCTGTCTAAATATTAGTGCCAGATTGTGGTACAGTGATGTAACGTGTACATCAACATCACCCTCAGCTTAGGCTCCAAGTAAGGGAATGCAGAAGCCATGCTTCTGTTGTCAGACACATCTGTCTGGTATCATTGAACCTTTAGGAATCACAGCTTTTCTTTGTGGAAGGAATGTCTATGGGGCTAAGCTGCTTCTGATCTGAAAGATCTTGGATTTACTACAGAATAAGCAGGTTGTAGAGATGGAGGTTGTGATGCCAGGTTTCAGAGGCACAACAATCAGAACTAAAGTTTAGAAATCCTACATATATTGGTTTCTGTGAGGTCTCAGGAAAGGACTTCCATTCAGAAGGATGATGTCTACCAGGAGACTTGCAGCCCTCCTGGAGAAGATCTGGAGAGACTTTGCATTTTCCTTCACAAAAGTAAGTGTTTTTATATATTTCCTTTCTGTGGGAGAAATAATTGGGAAAAAATGCTAAAAAAGAGAAAACTTAACCTGTATATTCTAGGTATAAGCCATTCATCCTTTAAGATGTGATCCTGAACAAGAGCTGCTAGAAATGGGGGATGGTGCTGAGATCTGGTGTCTAGATCTGGGCACTTGCAGACAAAGATGAAGATATTACTGTTGATGTGGACGATATCCATGAAGTGCCCGTTAAAAAAATCTGCTGATTGTTCTTAACTTGAACAAGAAAAGCTCCAAATATTAGATGAGTTGCCTTGAACTGGTAATAAAGTTTTATATAGAGAACTAGGCTTTTTGTATGTTTCTATAAAACATTCTCAAAAAGCCTAAGATAGCTCCTATTTTTTTGTCTGAAGCATCTCTTGGAATGTGCTCCAGTGGCAGAGAACCATGAACGAGTCTGTCAAAATAGAGGGACTCAGATTATTTGAAGTGTGTTTTAAATAAACTCTGTGTGTCCCACAGAGGCTGATGCATTTCTTGTATTCAGATTTATGAAAGTTAAATTTAAAGCATACCAAATAGTAAGGCTCTTGTGGAAGAAATTTTTGTTGTCAGAAATATTCTTTGGACAAGTCAACAAGAAAAACATTTTTTGTAACCATGTCAAGCTGTTGAGTTCATTTCGCTTTCTGGAGCGTCAAGAGCATTTTCAGTTAAATCCCTGAAATTTTCATGGTGTGAAAGAAGTCTTAGCAAGAGGAGAATTGGCCACTTACATCTTTTAGGAGAGTGATACGAATGTCACAACACGTGTCACCTTTTCTTGCAGTGTCCATGGAGCTGGAAGAGAGCATACGCTACCTGACAGAAGTTCTGGATACCTTCTGGAGATGTTCCCATAAACATTATCCAAACAGGACCTTCTATACAAACCTGTGGCTTACATAGAGTCTAAAAAGCCTGGAAGAATTTCTGTAAATGGAAACTCATTTTGTGGATTTGAAGAACATCTCAGAATAACTCTGGTGGCACCAGATCACATTGTTGTATGCAGTACTCTAGTTACAGACAATCTATATCCTAGGCACTGACAAACTTAGATGTTGTTTTTCCTTATTCATCCATCAGGGCAGGTCTGCCATGAGATCATACAATCCCTCCTCACTTACAGCTTTTGACAACTGGAAGCATCTGGAAAACAATTTCTCACCCCATGTATTTCACGTGCCTAGAAGTCATCCTTCCTAATTTCTTGCACAGCCAGGACTTGATCTCTGTGGGGCAAGTAACAGTATTGTCCATGCAGACATGAACTTATTGTTGAGAGCCTTGCTAAGGCAGTGTAACTCACCTGCCTTCCTGAATACAATCATGAAAACTCAGCCTCCTATCAAGCTAAATGAATATTTTATTAAAAACAGTTATCATATGGAAGTAAATCCTGTAGCTGTGAAGTATTAAGAGGCTTTCAAAGCTGACTTTCCTTGAACTGTGGCAGCTTAAATCTTGTTGCCATTGCTGAAGCTCATCAGGAAATTGTTTGAAGGGCTCAAAGGTTAATAATCTGTGTTTTCATCTAGACACAAATATGAAAGATGAGATTGTTGATCTCAGCTATTTGTGTTTTGTCTTTTCATCATCATCTTCAAATGAATCAAGGAGCTGTTCATTCAGTTTCATGAGATGTATTCAGTTTCTTAGATGTATCAAAGGTTGTTCACAAGCTTTTCAGGAGAGATGGAAAATCCTTCCTGAAGAGAAACAGCCTGAGTTGGTGATAGTCTTTGTTATTTCTATCACAGCAATATTTCAGGAAGCTCCTGAAATTAGACAGCCCATGACGTTAAGTTTTGTGCCAACATGTAATATAAAACATGAGCTCTGTCTTTACTATTCGAAGAAAAGAAAGAGGTGGATGAAATAAGCAGACCTGACTGAAGGATGGAGGAGGAGGAAAAGGAAAAACGATGAAAAGCAAGCCATGAAGTACATGCTTGTTCCTAGAGGCTGGAGAACCTCTCCCACTACAAAGACTTTGCAAAGTCAGTGAGAAGTGAGTGACTGCCCACACCTGCAGCACTTTCCTCCTGGTGTCGCAGGTTCTGTCTCCCACTAAGGAGAGAGCAGATGTCTGTTACTCCACATGTGATGTTCCACAGCTCTTCCCCAGTACTTTTAAAATCATTTCCAGCGCATCAGCTCTGGGCAGAAAGAAACAGACTGACAAAGTGTCTGTCCCTTTTTTGAACCTGGAAGGCAGCAGACAAGTGGGTTTCCTGGGCGCTTAAGGACTGATAACGCAGGAGAAGTGGGGAAAAGTGTGGGGAAAACAGAAGAGTCACTGATTCTGGGGAGTTGAGGCAATCCAAACCCAGGACCTACCCTGCGCAACATGTTTCTATGCTGTTGCATGAGAAAGCCTCACAGTTCACATCCTTCCCAACTGTTCCCCAGCTCCTGAATGTCCCCAGCAGAAAGGCAGCTCAGAACGACCTCGGCAGTCATCTTCCACCATGCTGCCCTGAAACATCCTGGCTGTGCTCAACACCACCAGGCGCTATTGCTCAGCCTTGTTTATGCAGCTACTACAGCCTTGACTTTCACTATACGAAAAAGTCTGTAAGAGAAATCACCCTGGAAAGTGAGCACATCCAGGTAAACCATCTCTGTTGGGAATGAAGGCTAGTAACCCAGCTAAGCTCTGACCACCTACTGTGCTGCAGTCCTCCTCTTACCTGGGCCATTGTAAACTGAGGACTTTGAAAAGGAAGGCGAAAGAAAGCCTTCATTTTGGTGCAGCTTGCCACAGGCAACCTTTGAATGCAAGTTTTCATGACAGCCCACACCATGGAAATGTAAAGACCATTATAATAACTACTAATAAAAGCAATGCATGTCTGCATACCAGTACCTATGTGAAGTTAAATAACGTACTGTAGCAAATCATCTGTTGGGCAAAGAATGAGGATGCATGATTTCTAGTCCCATTTCTGCCAGATTTTGTCACTGTTCCTTGTTATTTTAAGTTGCAGGTAAAGATGCTTATTCACCCTGGCAAACTGCTTTGGCATGTTCAGGTTGCTCTGATGAGAAGCACAGTCAAATGCTGTATAAGGATAACTTAAGCTCAGAAAACACCAAATATCTTGAAATTCCTTCTCAGGTCTTACCTGGTCATGATAATTGAAAGCTTTGAAAGTCAAAGCAAAATTACCCCAAGAAAACCAACTTCATATATTTCCACTCCCTAGGATTCAGGCATCCTGGTTGCATCATCCCCAGGATACCACGAGTCCCTCTGCTCCCATGCGGGTGTAAGCATGGCCAGGAGAGCTCTGGGAGACACCATGATTTCAGTCAAAGCCCATTCCAGGTAGGTTAGTGTTAAAGCACAGGCTGAGCATTAGGATTTAATTATGCATGAGAAGTTTCTTTAGGAAAGGTAGTGTCACAAGCTGGGGGCTGAGGGCTGGCAACACCACCTGCACTGGAATTAAGCCCAGGGGACAAGAAGGAGAGAAGATATTTGAAACCATAAGATCTTTCAAACCTAGACAGCTCAGTCTTATATTCTGAAATTCAGAGGTAAGGGGAGAACTAGGGAAGAGTACATATGGGGATAATAATGATAACCAAAGCCTCAAGTGAGGCACAGCTCCAGCTCCCCCCTATCTTTAGCCATGTAGGCACATTCATACAGGGTGCTCTTTTTGCATCCATCAGTCATAAATTCCACAGATTAGAAACTAGACTGGTTCTTCTTTTTCTCTTTGAAGAGATGAAACGGGCTGTATTTTGCAATTCATTTCACTGCCACAATGGGCAGAGCAACATGCAGC
This sequence comes from Dromococcyx pavoninus, assembly GCA_033558185.1. Lineage (NCBI taxonomy): Eukaryota > Metazoa > Chordata > Aves > Cuculiformes > Neomorphidae > Dromococcyx > Dromococcyx pavoninus. Next base: position 849,473 of record JAUMJL010000284.1, on the reverse strand, counting down.
AGGCTAGGGGCACAACCATGCCATCCTGCTGCAGGCCAATGCAGCTGAGCATGGCAGATAACCCCTAATGCAATCAAATGCAATGAAAAATCATTCCTTGGTCTCCAGAATATAGCTTACACAGTGAAAGAAGTTGAGGCAAGCCTCCACTTCCTTTAGTATCAGCAAACAGGCATTTAATCATTCTTTTGTGTGGCAGGTTGTTTAATCTCTGCCCATTCTCAACCTGTGAAAATGAAGGAGCTATACTCCCACATCATCTGGTGTGTCATGACATGAGTAAGAGCTCTGGGTGAATTAACATTGTGGCTCGTATAAGACCAAGCACATAGGATCCTGATCCCGAACAGGGCTGAGAGCCACTGCTCTAACACAGCTCACAATGAGGATCCTGATCCCGAGCAGGGCTGAGAGCCACTGCTCTAACACAGCTCACAATGAACAATGATAATGAAATTAAAAGACAAAAGAGTTCAGCTCAAGGTACCCTGGTCACTGTGTGACATACTTTGCATGGTGCTTAAACTTCATTGTTCCCACTCTTTATGAGCACCAATGTCACACTGAAAATTACATCCCTACCCTTAGTCCTACTCAACAGTGAATGGCTGGTGCTGACTTTATTTTCATTTTACTTGGCCCTTAGCACAGGTCTGAGCAACAGCAACCTGGTGCTGCTCTTTGCTTCTGTGACACTAATGGCGGCTGGAACACAGCCCTGATCGCAGGAATTAGCAGAACTGACCAACTCGTGGAGTCAGAGGAATAAAGCCTTGCCAAGCACCAGGGTTTTCTGAACTCTCACCTTTTGCTCATGTCACGTTTAATATGACAGGGAAGTCTTTTTTTTTTCTTTTTAGCATTTGAGAAACATCGCCATATCAAAATCTTCCCTTTCTTCCTTCATTAACGTCTGTGTCACCTCAAGGGTTGTTATAATTCCTTACCGGCTGCTCTTCCAGAATTTGCTTTAAGAAAACTTCAGCTGGTTTTGAATGTGGCTGCAAGGTTAACTAGAAACAGAAAATGTCACGAACATGCTGGATATATATCCCTTCTGCTTCCCTGCCACTAAGCCGTCTTTCCATAAAGTTTGAAACTGATATTAATATTTAACTTTTAACTCACAAGATCTTTCATGGTCTCAGCTCTGCTTAATTAGCTGACATTTAGCTCCCTCTATTCCTCCGCACACACCTAGGATTCCTTGGGTACTGGTTTATTAACATTCCCCAAAGTAGATTGGAGCAGGCGGTTACCAGAACCTTTATCAATTGCTCCCGAAGGCAAAGGAATTTATTGCAGAATGCCATTAAACTCTCCGGGTCTGTAAATACGGCTAAAGGCATGAAGACACCCTTGTTTTCCAAAGCTTCTCGCTCAGTTTAAATGAGCTTTGTGAATTGGTCTTTCTCTTTCACTCACTCTTCTGCACATAGCCCTGTTGAAGCGCTCCTAAAGAAAGACTCTGTATTAACCTGTATTGCATTAAGCACAGTTCTGCTGTTAATCAACGCTCTTACAGTGATAGACGCTGCTACAGCGCTGCTTCGGCATCGACACGTCTGCATGGAAGTTGCTGAGTGTAGAGCAACTCCATGTTGCATTTATTTGCTAAGCTTTTGGGCTCTCACCTTACTAAAAGTTTTCCTCCTTTTCATCCAGCCTCAGAAATCCCCTACTCAGCCAATGTAAGGTGTATGTGCTAGTTTTACATGTACATTGTGCCCACAGTCACATGTCAAGAGCATTGTTCTCCTCACTCCACTCCCTACCACCGGCCGGTCTCCTATTGCCACCTCCACTCCTCCGGTGGCAGAGGTGCTCCTGCCCAGTGAGTGACTCCAGGATACTTGTTTCAGAGTGATGGTATCCATCCCAGTATTAAAAGAAAGGACAATTTTCAGAGGCCAACATAATCTAAGATCACTCACAACTCCATAACTCAATACTAATTACCTACTTAAGCCTCCAGAACAAAGTATGTCATACTTGGATGTGTATGCATTCTCACTACTCCTGGTGTAAGACCCATTAATAGTATTTAATTTAATACGTATTTCTAGAAATTCAATACACATTAAGAATCCCATACAAGTTAATATTTTGCTCGTATATCTCTAACAGCCTTGTTCTTCATGTCAATGACAGAGTGACAAGCCACATGCATTTTCTAAAAACTCTATTTTGATGCAGCTACTACAGTATGAGCAAAAGTTAGTCCACAAAGACAAATGCGAATAGGAAATATGACTAGCTAATGAATAACCTTGTTTTATAGTTTATCTTAATAAATAAACATTGATTTTTATTGTTCTTCACCTCTTTTGAGCTCCTCAGTGAAATTAATTCAGTGGCCTCAACTTATTCAGCACGAGTCACATTTGAAATAAAATCTGTCACCAGGAAAGTGCTCTTAACCTGGCATGTTTGGCATGGAAAATGAAATAAACTGTCTTAAACAAAATGTAATAACAGTTCTTATGAACTGGAGACTCCCAGTCTCCCCAGGTCGACTGTAACAGCTCTATCTGAAGACATCAGACTTGCTCTGGGCAAGGATCTGGTCCTTCTTTCTTAGAAATGACCTTTAAATTTCTGTTGCTTTGATAAAAGCTTTGACGATGCCTTTGGATACATCTCTGACTTCATCAAAGTAGGGTGAGATAAACAAGGGAGAAAAAACAAGATCTGAAGTCGGGATGTATTTCTCTGATTCTCCATATAGGTTTTGAGATACTCGTCTCTTAAAGGGAACTGAGAAGACTAGCTGAGGGCAGCTATATAAATATCTGGATAGATGCGATCCCAAGCAGTTCATGTCATTTAGTATCATATTTTATCATATCAGAGCATATCACATCACCTAATCTGCTAACTCACAGAAGATAAAACACACAAATCCTCTTTTAGGCAGAGCACTTCTTGCTGAACCCAGTAGGAGTTTGCCTTAAAAAAGGACCTCACAAATGTTAAATTTGTTTCTCAGGACCTGTTTCAATAAAGTGATAGTGAAATAATTTGAATATATACCGCAAAGATAAACACCTCAGTCTGATGACAGTAAGCATCAGGTGAGGTCCACTACAGCACTGCTTCTGTTGCACTCAAGTTACACCAGGATAAGACTAGAGTAATACAGGGATGAATCTTGCACATCTATTGTAACGGATGCAAAAAGGAGCAGGTAAAAAAAAAATCCTCTGGTAGTTTTTCACTGTGAAATTCAAAGACAGAATGTAAATATTAAAATTATAGCTTAAAGAAAAACTTCCCTTCTGATGGCTGTATGTCGGTACTAACATTTAGTGGTGTTTTCTCAGTATAAACCACACTAGCCTCAGTGACTGAATGAATGCAACAAGCACGGCACTAGAACACTTGACAGAGAAAACAGCCCAGTCCAAGTAGACAGGATCTATTACATACCATGGTCACCACCAATTTTGAGGGCATATCCAATTTAATACAACACTAAAATTTAAAAAGACATACAAGAAAACTATAACATACCTGCCTGAAATAATTTACCGGTCACTGTTAGAAAAAGCACAGAAGTTCCCTGTAATTATAAAAAAAAAATAAAAGGAAAAACCCCACAAATAACTGTCTATTGCCATGTTGGTGTGTTTATTTTGATCTTTTGATAATGCTCAGCTTCTTTAACTGTGCTGTTCTCCCATATAATCAGATTTCTTTGTTGCTTTTATAGGTTTTTCACATTGAATGATAAAAAGAGGATGCTGGAAAGAGGGCAAATATTTTAAAATTCAGGGAAAAAAAGATACGATTAAAAATAAGGTGAAAATTAGCTAGACTTTGAAATAGCTGCATGGATTCCTATCCCCAGTGTTCCTGGTGATATATTTTTTGGACATACTTTGGGCCAAATCTGGCTTTTCTGTCTACTCATAAAATCAACAAATATCGCAGAATGAAAATAGAAGGGAAATCCAAACCTTTCCCATTAGTTCGCTAGGTATATAAATTAGTTCTCTATGTAACATATAAGAAACATTTTCCTCTTGGACTATAAACAGAGCCAGCTGGCTGTAGGTTTTGCATATGGGGTGAGTTCAGTATTAACATCGAAGACCCCATCTCCCTGTAAACTGGCCATTTGGAAGCAGAATGAAGTGGAAAGACAGTTCAAATATTTGAAAGTCACTTTAAAAATTGGTGTTTATATACACACTAAAGAAGATGTTGAATTGGATTAAGTGTGAAGACAGACTTCCTTAAATACTGAAGGTATTCCCATCTTATACGGTATAGCTGCTGCACGATACTCAAATTCTAACCTTGATAAAGTATTCTGCAAAATTAGGCTGTAAGAAATGGCAGAAAATATTCCACTCCAAGCAAAAACTTGGAGTCTTTCTAAAATGATTAAACCAGACAACAGAACCTTGTGTGACAGATTTAGAGGACCAGATGTTAAACTGTTGTAAATCAGTATTGCTCTACTGGCTTCCGTGAAGCTCCAACAATTTACACTCACTGAGGAATGGGCTCTGTTGCTGTTGAAATATTTAACTTTACAAATCTTGTAAAAACCTATGAACAAACTTTAAAATTACGTGACATATATTAACAGACTTCTAACCAGTGTGGATTTTTTTATCCACAATACCATTAATCATTTTATATTCTTTAGTGATTACTCAATCTGCAGTAAAAGTGACAAATATAAATCCAGAATTTTTTTTTGTTATAAAGCATATATTTTCTCTTCTGCTTTAAACTATCCTTTTTATGTTAAACCCACAGTTAAATAGTTGAAGTCTTTTTAAACAGTGTTTTCATAGAGTATTAGAGCTTGAAGCAGATATTCTCCCGCTTTATATTCTCGGGATATTGTAACAACCCAGCTCTGGGAGAGATTTATGACTGAATATTTTATGCCAATTAATACATATTTTGAACCCCAAAAAACCCAAATGCTGAAAAGTATAACCTGTGTCAAGAATATTTTGATTTTTTTGTCATTTTTTCTGCAATAAAGCTTTAATTTATAAAAGTTTTTACACTTGTGAGGCTAAGCGAATATTTATATCGGAATCAGAAGGACTCTGACATGCAATTTTAAAGGAATTGCTTGTTTTAAGGAAACTCTGCACATTCCACTAAACTATTTCACCTTTGAAAGGAGAAATACTTAGAAATCTTCCTATCACCATCTGAACCACAGGAACAGAAACTTAACTCAGCTATAAACTCTTTCCTGGTACAGAAATAGACAGATCGATTGTTCATTAAAGCAAATACATGAGCCTGAAAAACTAATAGGTTTATTGAAATTGTCTTAGTTGTCTTTTTCTGCTGGAGCAGGAAAATCAGGTTTTACAGACTCTAATTCTGTTACATCAGATGTTGATTTTGTAAAAATCTGCACAACTGAGATGAATACATTGGGGTAAATAAAAACCTAGACACAGAATAAGGACAAATAGCTATTCCTTGCTATACTCCACATTCTCACCAAAAACTCTGCATGTTTCATTTAAAAGAACTTTACTAGAAAACCACTTAAAATGAAAAAATAATTAAACTAGGGAATGAGAGCACATTTAAAGTTAGAAATAGAAAATGTGGGAAATATTACAGCTGCAAGAAATGATTATACATGGAAAAAAAGGGGTTTTCATCTTACTTTACTCTGTAATAAGAGGAGCCGATCTCTTCTATAACCCTGGTGAGCAGCAGCCTCTGCACAGGCACCTAAGGAAAGAAAAGTTGCCTGGCATTTACTGACGTTTTGAACAGTAGCAGTTTGAAAAAAGTAGCTCTTCTTTAATAAAAAATATATGTTTTTTAAACTATAAAAAGATAGATTTTCTCCTTGAAGCACTTCTGCCACTAAAAGTGTTAAGGTGAAAATTAAAACACATTAAATTACTTTTGCCTGATACATCAGAAAGAAAGAACAGCGTGATGCATAATCATGACACACTGATAATGAGTCACAATTTTCTTAGATATACTTTTTAAAATAGAGTAAAAAGGACTTTTAAAAACAGAGCAAAACCATCTATTCTCAACTCCTGTCCTCAAATGTGTTAACTAATTCAGGGTCCAACTCATTACTTACAGGACACAGACATGACCTGTGCATCCCCACATAAAGTGGCATTTTTGCAAAGCCCTGAAAAATCTTGCTCATTACAATTGAAGTTATCCCACAATGCCACAGTTTCTAATGATTTTCACATCATAAAAACACAGTTTACTGAGAAACAGTTACTAGAATCCTCTGTTTGAAGCACGCAAGCTGTCATGGTGAGCCTGCTGCTTCCCAGGTGGGATTCATATCCGGCTTTGGGCACTTGCTGGTGCTCCCTTGGATGGGGTTGGCCACGGCTGGACTTTGGAGAACAGACTCCAGCACATTGTGCTTTAAGGAATATTTAACAGCACCAGTAAACATAGAAAAATATCCCATCTCACTCTCCAGAGGGGCTCATATTAGTGTTTAAACTCACTTTCCTTTGTCTTTCCACTATAATCTTATTGCTGCAGCTAAAATCTGGAGGTTTTTTAATCAAGCTTGGTATTTTAAGACAAGGAGTGTCACGGCCCAGTTCTTTAATAAAACCCGCTGATATGGATCCTTCAATCCCTTGTAGCATTCAGGGAAAACTGTGTGCACAGATCCTTTGGCAGGGCAGGGGACTCAAGGGCTAATCTCTCTGTGCTCTTCTCTTTCCTAGTTGCATGGGGAGAAAAATGTGAGAAAATATGTAATTCCAGCTTCATACCCCATATATTGCCTTTATTAATCATAATCTTGCAGAGGATATTAAGGTAAGTGGTAAATAGTTTAATGGCAGTTTAATATTCTGCACATACTTATAACAGATATTGTAGTTGCTTTTAATTGATGTAGCTTCCAGCTTTGTTAAACTCTCCAGGAGAGGAGTTCTCACTGGGAACGGGTCTCCTAGAAAGTATCAGTTTGCAAAAACACAATAGTTTGAGCAATAACTGTGCAGAAAGAGACCTTTGGATTTCTTTGCAGTTGAATGAGAGCATTTTGTTTCACTTTTGTGTAAATCAGCATTGGGCACCTAAACTATAGCCAAACTTTCCAAACCACTAAATAAAGAAATACATGGGGTAAGACACTTTTAAGATAAAATGGGAACAGGAAGACTTTAAGCAAACAGAATAATTTTTTTAGCTTTGAGCATAAAAAAATAAAGACATGGAGAAATCGTGGTGTTACTTGAACAGTAGCTTTCAGCACTCATAAAAGATGTGGTATTAAATTATTTTCCACTTAAAAATCAACTGGTCCTGGTCTATACATTCACACGAGCTTCAGATGATTTCTGCCTTCTTACTGGCCCTCACGTAACTCCATTAAACCTCCAATGAAATGCCGCTGGCATGGCACTGAACCCCAGCTATCACAACTAACAATATATATAAACTTAGCTATCATAACTGACAACATATATATAAACCCAGAAAAAGCATGCAAAAAAACCCGTTTGCAATCAACAAAAAAAATCAAGGAGCTCTGCAATTAAAAAAAGTCTCTATTATTCCATTGGTCCAACTGGTAAGGGCACCTCCTGTTTGGGGGGGGGGAATTAAAAAAAAGGGTAATTCCTCAAAAATCAACTTTCAGATTTTTTTTAAGCTAGTAAAAATAGTAGAGGATGTGAAGGTGTGTTCTCAGCAGGTTTTGCCTGCCTGTCTAGCGCCAAGACTTTTGGCATGATCAAAGAATACATGACAGCGAACAGATCTATGCTTGTAAATATCAAACGGTTTGATCATGCCAAAAGACTTTATTGAAGTTTCCCACTTTTTAATCAAACAAGAAACATCCACCTCGAGTAACCATAAAAAAAGCCAGGTATGATATTAGAATTGAAAAAAAAAGTACTATGCGTGACTTAAGGATAAGTGTTCTTCATGTAATATGGAACTCCCATTCATGTCATATTTGTAGGCTGAGAGGAAACTGCAGCTCTTATTATTTTACCATAGCACACTATAAAAAGGGTTTGATTACACCAATATTAATCAGACCATAACGGGCCTCAAGAAATAAGCCATATTCACATATGCAGCCTTTTAAAACAGAATTAAAAACATAATAATGCAATGAATACACTACTGATTTGGTTGTATTTTTTTCTCCTGCTTTATGGTGAAATCCACTGTATCAAAATCTGCAACAGGCCCTTGGAGAGGTTTTCTATACCATTTCTGTCGCTTAGTATGATAATTTGTCCAAAAAAAAGTTAAAAATGCCATTCTGAATGAACACGTGGATCTCTGAATAAAAAGAGCCAATAATTTACAGTAAGATAAGAGTGTAATATTACTTTAATATAATGTATTAATGAAAATTGCCATTGTAAGATAGATAAGACTTAATAATGTAACTCTCATTGTACTCTGTGAGTTGGAGGCTTTGCTAAGTTATAGGTTGGTGCTGTGTGGCTGGCGTGAATCCTGACACAATTTTGAAGATTCACCATTTCCAATGCCCCCAGAGCCTGAATTTATTTTCCTTGGAAAAACCTAGGCAGGCACTTTCCTGCTCTGTCAGGTACTGCTGCACTCCTCTGTCAGCTCCTGCCCGCCACTCAGTTCATGGAAACATGTTTTGATTATTTTTAATGCAATTTAATTCTTCCATTTTCATCTCACTGTATACTTAGAGCAGATTAGCTTAAAAAAAGTCGCCGTACCTTTTTCTAGTCTTTGTTCGTTAACACACTGACATTTTTAAAATGGGAAATAGGATGATACAGAGAATGGCAGATTAATTTCTTGCCCTTATTTTTTTGCCAGGGTAGCTCAGCATTGCTCTGTAGTGTTCCTGACACTTTTGCAAGCATTTTTGATTTGCAAAGGCGAGGGCTTATACTTCTGTTTATTAAATTGCAGCTTGTTTATGTGTGCTAATTGCCAGAAAGAAAATTAAACTTTTTTCCTCTCAGCGGACCACTATTTATAGTTAGGAAGAGCAGCCCTGCACATATGCAGGGGGGTATTTGTGTGAATGAGGTTAATGTGCAGTTACAGCAATCTCTTGTGCCAGAAGTAAGGAAATTATTTTGTTGATGTATGAAGGCTTGATGGGTTTTAAAACCAAAATGTGATTTCAAAGGGAGGAAAAAAACTTTTGAGCAGATCCATTAAAAAAAATATTTTTAACAGCACGGGCTTTGATACCAATATTTTGCGTGCACCTTTGGAAAATATTTTTGTAGTATTAATGAAGACATGCAAAACTGCAATTTGTTCTCCAAATAGGTCAGAGGGAAGTCAAGGAGGAGAGGGGATTTATCCCAGTCTTCCCTTCTCTGAGAAGATCGGTCTGGAAGATGATGATTATCCCATGGACACTTCTGAGTTTTGTTTCTGAAATGCCTCAAAAATTTTTCTGTACAAGTCCTGCTGCAGAAATCCTGATGTCCATTTTGAAGGAACCACCTTGTGTTCAAAATAATTTATTATTTGGTTTGCCTGCTCTTCTGGCACAATAGAGAGCAGCGCCATGATGGTAGCTATGACAAATAAAAAATAGTTGTAAAAAATCAAACTTATTTTGGAAACTTTATTTTTTTTAAATAATTTGTCCTCACAAATTATATAAAGAACTTTGTGTCATTACAGATGGAGTTCTGCAGAGCTTTTAGACTACGCTTTTTCGATAAGTATTAAAAATCCAATGATAATTTAAAATACACAGACTTATTTTTATGAACTTTGAGTCAGCTTTTGACAACTTCTAGTACTTTTGTGGGCTCTGTTTCTTACATTCTGAATAATGATTACAGCCTTTAAATCTCAAAACCACACACTAATATTTACAAGTGTTGATTCTGAAATCAATATTTTCATGCATATACTACTACTAAAGACAGTACTTCAAGAAAGGATAATCCAACTAATTTATAACCTTATAGCACTTAGCGCTTTAGGTGATGTTCTTTCTAGATGCAGAAATGAATATAAAAACTAAAAAAACCCCAACACTTTGAAAAGAAGGCAATGAACAGAGAAAGTGAGAAAGACATTAAACAGGCTATAATTAATTTTTGAAGCATTTTCTTACTTTGCCAGGATTGAAAAGAGGCCTTATTTATTTGAAATGATATATTTTACAGAGAAAGAAAACATTTTTTAAATACATCCTCCCCAGAAGGTAATGGTAATAGGATGTCCAGTCCCTCTAAGGACAATTCTTGTCTAATGGCAACGAAGAATTCATTCAAAAATGTACAGCAAAATTCTAAACCTGCACTGTCGTGCCTCACAGTTCAGTTTAGTGGCCACCGTTAGCAATTAAATGTGAGAACCCCCCCTCCCCATTTTGTTGCAAGCGGGTTAGTTTCATTTCTGACTTGGAAATGACAGCGCAGACACATAAGGAGTAAAAAATCATTTAAGACAAGGAGGAAAACACGCCGCGTAGCTGAGATGCTTAAATTATGCTGCATGAATATGCACGAAAGAATTAAAAGATTTAAAAGCCTTTAAAAAAAAGGGATTTTTTAAAAAACTCATGTAGTGTCATTGCTTATTCAATAACAGCCTGCTTCTCCTCCAAAGCAGTACGCTGGGTTTGAAAAAAAAAAACAACCCAACCCCACACCGCTGCAGAGAGAGCACATGTTACATCAGACACAGTACCTGATTTTTCACTGCACAGCTTGTCAGCTAGATAGTCTGCCTCTTGGGCGATAAGTGAGAATAGTTCATCTTCATACTCTTCTACGATACTTTCCCACTGTAAGGATGAAAATAAGGAGGATACTTGTACTGTGCTATGGGTTTTTTTAGCTAGAAATAAGCAAGGCCGTTGTGATGTGGCAGTGAGGAGCCCCCAGCTCGCTTCACTCTCCCTGCCCTACACAGCACTGGGATGAATGGGGGCTGCCTAGGAATTAATGCTGCCAAATATTACTTAAACTTTATGCCCAGCCTCACTGTTCTTTCAAACCCACATTCATAGGTGGGGGGGGAAACCCCTCCTAAAGGCATTTTGCTTGGTTAGGACACGCTCCCCCCCCCCCCCCAACATGGACTCAGGGAGGAGACACTCGAAATTTAAATAAAACAAGCCTGTCTTGTATTCTGATATTAGTGGTCACAGTGTGCAATAAATACAGCTCCCAGACCATGCAGCTCTGATTTCACTACAGACAGCAGTCGACAGCAATGAGCTGCCGAGTTCCCCCCCACCCCCCCAGTTTTTAGAGAGGTGCTGCTGATGCACCTTAGTGCCACAAAAATGGGTCTCTGACCCCTGGGAGGGGTCGGGGTGCGCAGCTCCGAGGGGTGCCCCATCCAGCCTGGTGTCTGGCACCTTTTAGGAAACCTGGGTGCATACTAGGAGGGAATTCCTGTCCCCAAAATGCAGACTTCAACCTATAAACAAGGGGAAGCCCTTTAACATGGGTGGAGCAAAAACATAGTGCTGAAATAAAACCCGCTTGCTGGAAGTCGTGCTTGATGCAGGCACACAAAAAGGCGCTTTCCTGTGCTTCGTTAAAAAAAAATCAAGCCAGTATCTGCCAGGACATGCAATAACCCTGAGGTGCTGGTGACTGAGGCAGAGCTGCTGCTGGAGCTCTGGCCCTGCAAGCGTGCAGCCGGCTTGCTTGCCCTCTAAGCGTGCATGCTGGCTCACTCACCTACTTCTGTTGAGCCCCCAACTGCTTGAACAGCCATGGCCAGCACAAACCTGTCCTTTTTTTGTTTTGATCCCCCCTCCACACACATTTTGCATGACAGCTTATTAAAAAACAAACCCTGAAATGATTAAAAAAAATATATATATATTTGAAGAGGGCACTGACACAAAGCGAGGCAGAGCACCTCAGTGTTTTTAGCAGAATTAGATGAGTAAAAATCCATCCCTTCACCATGAGGACTAAGGAAAAAAAAAGGATGACAACCCTCCCCTCCTTCCCTAATTTGTCCATAAATATATGAAACTATTTGGTAGCAATTTGGATTTTTCAGCCATTAATATAATTCCCTTATTTACTGCACTTAAATCTACAGACATTTTTTTTTCTGGGAAACACTGATTTATATTTAATAATGTAGAAAAAAATTCCCCAAGTAAAATGTTGTTTTGAAAGGTTGGAGTTTAGGAAATTCGTAACATATGAAGCATCTGATATAATCCGTGGGTTACTTCTGCAAGCGACATGCCTTTTGTAAAAGCTTTATTCATATTTATGAAGCCCTAAATAGATCCAAATATGTTTCTAAATAACGTTATAAAGCATCTGACAAAACGCAGTGTTATCTCAAAATACTCAGCCGGTTTCTGCAAAGAGACAGTATGAAGGATATTAAAATATGTCAAGAATCTTAAAACAAGGCACAACCTGCATGAATTTCCTAGTGACAAGAAAACTGGGCCCACTGATACAGCTTTCGCTGGAAAATAAAGGAATACTCATTCATTGTGTTGGTTTACTGCAAATTTCAAAGGTTTGTAAGCATCACATTAAATCCGGATTTTTTTTTAAAGTCCGCATAGATTTTTCTCTTCTTGCCTAGGAGAAAATCTCTGCCATCTCCTTTTCCGTCCCAACAGCTCTTCTAAGCTCCTCTCTGGCTTTGCTATATAAACCAAACAGACAAAAAATTATTTTTGTTACTTATTATACCACCAAAATACCCCACTACATACAGCTAATGTCTAGTTAGATTGTGGAAAGAGAAAAAGAGCATCCCTCTTGCTATGTAGAACTGTTGACACATTACATTACACACGTAATTAAAAACGTCAGCTCCAGCTAAGGTGACCCTGGAGAACCTGCGCAGACCCTTCCAGCTCACACCCAGCGCGCTCCTCGCCCTCCTCCAGAAGCCAATCACCCGGTTTGAAACCTCCCAGCAGCCCGAAGAGACCGTGGTGAAGGGAGACGGTTGCCGGCGGCGGATGTTTCGGGCCATGAAAGCCCTTGGTGCTCCAGCCACTTGTTTCTCTAGTTGAAGCAGAGTTTGCAAAAGTCCTGGGCTTTCAGTTGTTGCTCTGTCTTTTAGCCGCTTCTCGCCAGCTCAGATGCAGCTGTTTAATACCTCCCAGGGGTTTTGTATGGAAAATAATAGCTCACAAAACCTAGCTTCTCCCAGGTTCTACTATTTCAGCTTTATTTCCGAACAGCTGGTCCGTGTCTTTGTCCATCCCTTTCCCTCCCGGCCACGGCAAGAATTCAGCAGGAAACCTCCAGCCACTACCTACGCCCCAAGAGCCACCACCGCTGGCGGTGGGGGTCAAAGAGCAACCCTCGCCCTTGGAAAGGGGGACAAACGCTTCCCCCCCCCCCCCCAAACTTCGCGCCCCGTCTAGACAGGTCAAGGTGCAAGATGCTCCTCTCCCTGTTGCGTCTTCCGGAAAGGGGCGTGAACCGGAGCCAAGTGCACAGCAAACACCCGCGCCGCATCCCTGCCCCTTTAGAAGGCTTTTTTTTTCCCTTCTTCTTCTTTTTCTCTCCACCCTCTGCTGATCAAAGTAGGAAGTTTTCATGACAACCATAGTCAAAGGGCCTGCATCGCAAATGAACTCGATTTCGGCGATGTTGATATATCCCGGCTCCATTGTCTCTTTTCAGACACAGTATGAACCCTTCCGGTCTCAATGATTACATTACAGAAGGACTTTCACATGTGGGCTTCATTTGCACAAAGGGGTTGCCTTGCTTCACCACCATCTGGCCACAAATCAGATAAATAAAGGCAGGAGAATTAAAATTAAAGCTTAGAGGGTTTTTTTTTCTCTCTCTCCCTCTTCGTCTTCTTCTTGCACCAGGGCCCATTATGAAATCCCTCCCTCCCCCAGTCACATACGGACAGGGAGTCTACTTTTTAGGAAACCTGGGAAAAGCAAAAAAAGTGCCTAAAAGAGGGACAAAAAAAAAAGTCTGGGAAAAGCAAAAAAGACAAAAATATAATAAAAAGATTGCAGTCTTCCACTCTTGACCCTGTTTGTAGGGCGGCATAACCTATTTCACAATAAAGACAGGCTCATACAAAACTGCATTTTGCTATTAAAAGCCCGTTTCATCCACTGGGATGTAAATATTTTTTTTAAAAAAACACAGTGTCCCACAAACTGAAAAAAAAAAGAAGCTGGTGGTGGCAGAAGGCAGTGGCAGAAGTTGTGTTTGAAATTTGTGCTCCAATCTCTGCTGCTTCTTCCTCTTGCTGGGGAATGCAGAGGCTCAGGCAGCGCTCAGGCACAGGGCAAGGACCTTCCTCCCCCCAAAAAAGAAATGTGTGGCAGTTTCTGAAGGTAGAAAATAAAATAATATAACCTACGAACACAGGAGGAAGGTTTTACAGCCTTTACGACAGAAGGTGAGATTCAACCTCACAACCTAATTTCAGCCCTGGCATCACTTCTATTGAGGTCAGTGTTGCTCTGGGAGGGATTTTTTTTTTTTTTGCAATCTGATTGCTGTAGCAATAAATTGCACTACATTTGATCCCCCTTCCAAACTATTTCCAGGACAGTAACTTAAGTCAGCTGATGGGGAAAGCCACTTTTAAGGCTGCATTTCTTTACACATGGAGATATTCAGTGTCATAAGTAGAAGAGTTTTAATCTGCAAATTCTGGGAAAAAATATTTTTCCATGTCTAGATTCCAACCAATATTCAGGTGTGTACTTGTATCCCCTGCTGCCCCTCTGCAGCCCCTTCCCATGGCTTCCTGGCTAGTTGGGAATGCTGTGAGTGTGGCTGAGCCAAAGTCCACAGATGCCACAGGGTACCCTGCCTTAACCTCAGGCACTCACATCTCCTGAATGTTATCACACGCAGCAAAGCCAAGCACCAACTTGGGAGAAAATGCATCCAATGTCTGAAAAAATTAATGAACTCTCAAAATTCATGTGACAAACCCCACAAACTTACAGATATGGTTTTGCTGCATGTGCTTTCTTTTAGATGCACAAGAAAGTTTTTCTATGCATACTGGCACCTATGTGATGTGCTTCAGGCTTAACGTGGCTTGTATTTATCACTATATTTAGATTTAGGCTGTTTTCCCTTGCTACAGTAATGAAAAGTATTTTAGAGATAGTGTATACATGAAGAAGATTAATAAAACCAGAAAAACATAACTTGCCAACAGCTGGATTTACTCATTTTCATTTCCATTTAATAAATTACATACTGGATATGTAATCTGTGAATAACTTTTTGTTTGGAGTCAAACTCACGCTTTGGGCAGCATTTATTATTGCATGAGCCCGTTTCTTGTAAATCCATGGATGCAGAAGCTGCCAAGATAATCTGTTAGTTTCTGTTGTCCATTGGTTGGGTTTTGCTCAAGGAAATTTTTGCAGAGATAAATGCAACTTGAATTTAAGCAAAGTATTTTTTGCTGAGCTGTGCTTTGCCAGGGTGTACTGCTCTAGGCAGTTGAGAGTGCTCTTTCTGAAAGTGTTTTAATAGTAAGAGAGGAATAAGTATTTGGACAAGTGGTGGAAAACTAAAGCCTTTCTTTCTATACTGTGAAGATTTTGAATAGTACTTGTCAATAAAGCAACTCCCATTGTAATTGTACCGGAGACATGGGCCTCCACCCCGAAAAAGCTGTCTCAGAGATACTAACCTCATTAAAATATGAATGAAAAGGCAGCCATCATTGTAATGGGAGAAAAACATTTACTTGGCAACAAACTTTATCTGCTATCTTTTGTAAAAATATAAATGTGATATCCATCGGATTTTTCATTACATTTGATCGGGAGGTTGGTCAACGCGTGGTTTGGGGTTTTTTTTTAATTTTCCAAATAAGTCACAAAATTTGATCCTTCCCTCCCTGCTTTTTCGACCGAGCATTTCAAAATTGGAAACACCTTCAAATCATTCAAAATCATTAAAAATAACAACCAAAAAAGAGGGCTTTGTTTATTTGGGACTTTTCTTTTTTAAGGTTGAAGGAAACTTTCACATTTATTTTGGGTTTATTTATTTTTTTTTTCTTCCAGAATATCTCATCCAATTTAAAAACAAAACAGGAGAATTCATTACGGACTACTGTGACGACACCTTAATAACAGTCAATTATAGAGGGTTCAAATGCTTGTTCATTACTATGTCTCTGTTAATCTAGTCCTAAATTTTGTGCTTGATAGATACCACGACCAGCCAAGAATACAATTGCATTACCAAGTGCAATGAAAAATACACAAAATTTAACTACAGAAAGTAAGCAGTTTCAAAATAACCAAACTGTCAATCAAACTTCCGTCAAAGCAATTAGACATATCTGGTCATTTTTTTAATAAAATACAGCCAGACTCAGGATGGATAATATGCAAAGCTTCAGGTTTAAATAAGAATTGTTTCAAAGACTTGGAAATAAGTCTTTTAAAATGTTTCATGTAGTTTAATCATTATCTTTTCATCCACAAAAGTGTTCAAATCATTTTTGATATTAGTTAAAAGTCAATATTTAGAAGTGAAAATTCAAACCTCCTTTGCTCTAGGCTAAAACAGGAGCAACATGAATGCTGAGCTACTCTAAAGGCTGATGGGATATATAATTAGCTATTATGTTAATTGAATCCACTGTGAGTTTGTTGTATGAGATTTCTTCATATAATATGCAAATAGCTTCGAAGGTTTAGTTTTATTAGATAATATAATTAGAAATCTTCTAAAGGATTGAATTCTAATGAGGGATAATAAAGCTTTGTAAAATATCTGTTTGCTGGTTGAGCAGACCACCTGGGCTTAATCAATACTGGGAACTTTATTGTGTAGTGGCATATATTAAAGAAAGTTTAAGAATTTACCTTTCAATTTCATTCATCATAATTTTATTTTAGGAGAAGGAGATTTAATTTTAGAAAGGAAGGAGGTGAAATTCTTGCAATAAGGAAGGAAGTGAAATTCTTGTAGTCTAAGGGGAGGAAAGAACTTCAAAAATAAACAATTCATATTCTGCTTATTTAAAAGAAAATAAAAATAAATTTAAAAAACCCTCTCCCAGCTGTAGTGTAAGTAATGTGCATCTCAAGATGCTTAAAGTGAAATGTTACATGAGCAGTTAGCCATTATTCCTGCTATTAAATGCCTGCTTCAAGCAGATGTACATATTTAGCTTCTGTAGTGTAACTAATCAGCGTAACTTCACTTTTAGTAAGATAGCCCAACATGTTAATACGTGGAATTAAGCACTCTCTTCTAAAGGAAGAAATTCACACCAGGGTATTTCAGAGCTGGTCCCAAATTCCACCCTTGCATTCCATTTGCTTAAAGACCACCACCAAAGACAAAGCTTAAACTATTTTAGCTAATGCCAGAACGCCAAAAATGTGTAATCTCTTCTCTAATTCGCCTTGTTTGCACTTTAGACTGTGCCAAAACCTGCACTATTCAGCCTTAATATTAATTGAAAATAATAATGACAGGATAGTTTGCACTAGCGTAGTGTTCAGAGAACAGCATTTCCCTCCCCTCAACAATAATCAGCAGCAACATGTTAAGAAAAAAACAGAAGCCCCAATTAAAGCAGTAGATTTAACCAAACCAAAAAGTCATGTTATCATGGCAAATGCCCTGCCAGCCCTGCTGGGGAGGAGAGAAGATGACCCAAACTACAGCCAGGTGAGATGTCCATGCAGCCAGGCTGCAGCTACCCAGAAAATGTTTCATTCCTTTGTGTGGAACCCGAATTCTTCTAGTCCTGCACTTCACAGAGATGCTCTCTGCAATGCCAAAAATCCGTAAATCCGTATTTAATAAAGGCAATGTTTTGAATATATTATAAACTTGCCTCATATTATAAAACTATTGTAACTAGGTGTGGGTGGAGATCTAGCTGGTACAAGCGGCCATCCATTAACATTTGATTCATACACTTAAAATCTGCAGCAGCAAGGGCTTGTTCCTCTGAATAATGAGGACCTCAGCACGGCAGAAAAAGATGACATTGTACACATCATTTTCAGCTGAAAAAAAAAATCACTGGGTTGGTTTTCCCAGGTACTGCTCAAAGCTGTTCAGAAGTTGTTTGTGATCTCTTAAAAATTCTCCCCCTCTGCCACCACTTGAGGAAACAAATAGTCAGTCAAAGCCAACCTTCGTCCCCAAATGTGAACTTTATTGACACTCTGTTTTTTTATTTCTTCCTTAAATTCAAAGCATGTGGAGAAGATAGCCTGGAGCAGCCTTCAGAAATCAGGACCGTGCCCTGGAGAATTAGTGTCAGAAGAGGATGTTACCTGTTTGCCTTGCCTGCTATCCTACTCTTATCCCCTGAGGGAACAAAACCAGGCAGAATCTGCCTAATGTTAATTAAATCACTCTGTTAATTAGAAATAAGGTGCTTTAGCAACAAGCAAACAAAGGGCCCTATTCCTCCCTTGCTCTACAGGATAGACTCAAATGTGCTTGAATCCTGACTGAATAAACTCAGGAAGCAAAAAGAGGTTGAGGAGGAACCCACGTGCTTTGATCATCCTTTCCCACCTCTTCCCCAGGCGAAATGAGCTCTCTTAATGAAGGACTGCCTGCGAGGGATGCCAGATGCCGTTAGGAAAGGCTGACTAGGCAGAGAAATGGGGAATAACTCATGTACATGTCCGACTCCCCAGCAAAGATGAGAACATACAAAAAATAATGAAATGTGATTGTCTGCTGTGCTAGAGAAAGTTCAAGCTTACAGTCCCATAGGCCACATCTGGGCTAATGGAGCCAACAGGCACCGTCACAGGCATTGAAATGCAACTGTCTATGCTGTTGGGCTTGGGTTAGCTCCTTGGTGGGGACAGCTGGGGAGGTCTGTGGGGTGAAGGGCAGAGGAGCTCAGACTGAAGGCAAACATTCCATCTTGGAGTGCATATGGATGCACATCACCCCTTGTTGGGAGGTCTCAGTGCAAGAGAGCACGTAGTGGAGTTTCCTTTAGGGAAGGCAAGCTAAGATGAAGTGCTGGTCTGTTGGGATTCCCAAAGGATCCAGAACTAAGCAGAATGTGGTGCATCTCCAAAGTCATTGGTTCCCACCTGGAGTGTCAAGCTCCCCACTGATAGCGCCTGTGCCACCTCCTCTTTAAGGGTGATGCTCTGTACCTCCTGAATCTCTTTTACCATCCCTATGAGGAGGTGAGCTGAAAGAGTTGCTATACCAGCATTCAGAATAAAAAAGCAAATTCTTCTCACTGATCTATTAAAGTTGTAATTTTAAAGCAGCCACACATCTATCAGGGGACAGACTGCGACTACAGCACAGGAAATAACACTGACAAAGGAAAATCCCACTGGAAATTTTTAACTAGTCTTACACATAACAGTAGATAATATTTTCTAATATGTGGACATTTTTATGCTATGTAGATTTTTTTACGAAAATCTCAGAATTTCTCAGGCTCCTCTGTCCTCCTCCCCTAGCACTTTCCCCTCAGAAGGGCAGGTCTGCAGCCTCCCCCCCCCGTGCTTCCCGGGGAAATCCAGCACAACTTCCATAGCACTGAAGCTTCACTGGGTGTATCACACGAACCTCCGCCCATACTTCCCGGGCAAGTAAAGGGTGGCAAGTTTCACCTACTTGACTGCAGCCTTCTAAGACCACCTATAGACTTAAGCCTGCTAAATTAACCTTAATACCTTCATTATGACTTTGCTGGATGGTAACCATCTGGCCATGACTTTATGTTGCAGTTAACATAGGCTTCTGCTTAGGTTTCAGCTGAAATCCCTGGTTTTTGCCCACATCATCACAGCACTGACCAAGGCTGGGACAGGTTTAAGCTTGGCTGTGTTTCTCTCTGGCATCAGTAGAGATGTCGATCAGTGAATCCCATCCCATCTCATTCCAGAGTCAAAGCTACTAACTCTGCCAGATTTACAGTGAGAATACCAGCACATGGCTTATTCTCTCTCTGTCCTTCAGTGCACACACTCATCCTTCCATGAATACAAGGTGGGGGAAAACAGGTCTTCACATAATTGGTGGTTCCTACATACTTTTATCTTGGCTTTTCTCTTTGCTTGGGGATGCAAATAAAGCAATTTAATTTTCACTGAAAATAACCTCTAACATGAAATTAGGAGTATTGATGCTGCCTAAGCTAGAGTTGTGATAGCTCTCCGTTTTTCCTTACTGGCTTGATTTTGTGTCTCCTCTGCCTACTCCATCCCATTCACTCTACATGTGTCTGAAGCTACTTATGTACCCCCAACCCCTGCCATAGTGCCATCTCTCACCATTTATCACAGAATCCTAGAATAATTAAAGCTGGAAAAGACCTCTAAGATCATTAGGTTCAACCATCAGCCCAACATCACCATGCCTACTAAATCATGTCCCAAAATTTACTCTGACAGGGCCATTTCTGTCCTCAAGATCTCATGTGCACATTCCCACTTGTACAAGGAATGATGTAGTACATCATGGACAGCAGCTTGGGGTGACATTGCCTGTTTTCAGTCAACAGCAAGTGACTTTTTTTCATTTTTCCTTTCCTATTCAAGGACAGAAAGTGGTGCACCCTTTCTTTGCCTTTGAAAGCTCTTTCCACTTCAGTCAAGCTACCTCAGCCTGCTGACACAGAGCCTGTTGAGGAGAGGACCTTAAATTAGCAGATGAAATGAAAAAGGCTTACCAAAAAAACACAGCCCAGGCTGGGCTGCCATGTGATTTTATCGCATACATTCTTTTTTATTTCTTAATAGAGCTTTCATGGGCATTGGTTTTTTAATGTTCAGGAAGCAAAAAGTGAGCAGGAGGTTATATTCAAAGATATTGCTGGATCACGAAGTAATATAAAACCATGGCAAATTGTCTATTTGAGGTTCATTTTAAAACATTGCACAGCATCATGTTATTCCCTACTTACAGTTCACACTTCGAAGCATTTGACTTTAGAGGGACATAAGTATATGCCTATATCCTTAATTGTGTGTGTTATATATATACATATGCTTAAATATATGTGTCACGCTTAAAGAGGATATCTAAGTACACTGGATCCAGAAGAGCCTCACTCCAGTTTCTCAGCACAAAACTGCTGTGACTTTGCCCTGGTAACAACAGACCCTGAGAAAGGATGTTCAAGTGTGGTTTAAGGCTGCCCGAATGATGGAACAAAAGCAGATGTGATCCAGGTGAGCTCTGCACAGAGAAGAGCAATCAGCCACCCAGAGATTTACCTATTTTAGACAAGATTTTTTATGGCAATGCACAGTCCCAGTTTGGGCCTTCTACAGTATAAATCCTGCTCAAAACTAGGGACAGCAGTGTGCTCACACCAGATTCAGAGACCTGCTCCTCCCTCCTACTAGGGACAGATGTAACTCACAAAGCTGGGATGTCTGGGACATGGAACAGGAGCACAAAATGTCTGAGCCTCCCCACTGCTACTTGATGAGCCCCTGCAACCATCACCAGCATCCTGACAGCCATGAGAAAGTCAAGTACTGCCTCTTCCTTCAGTCAGTCTAAACAAAAACAAGGGCATTTAGCCTTTGAGAAAGGTATTCCAGGAATGTTGAAGTTTCAGTGGATTTTGCTCTTTCTTTCTCAAAAAAATCGAATGCAAACTTGTAGAGCCACCCTCCAACACATCTACCCGCATACCTGCCCAGGAGAAGCCAGTGGAAATTCACAAACTCACCTATGAGCAATCTAAACTAAACTTTCCTACCTAAAAAACTGACTTAGAGTAACTTAGCAGTGAAAAGAAACCCTGCTGATAAATAAACATCACCAACTAATTCTGTGCAGACTTATCAGCTATTGCTTACCAGAGGCAAAGGGGATTATCACCCCAGCTGGCAGGAGCGGCCGCCTCTCTGCTGCATTTACAGGTACCAAAGGTCAGCTTCTTCCAGTGGCTTGCTGGGACTCCCTGCATTTCTCCAGGGAGCTAACCCCTATTCTGCAGAACACTAAAAGCTGATTTTACTTAAACACTGAGAAATGTTTATATGTGTGGGGAAATTGACAGCAAGAAGTACTTTCTGGTTTTATCTTAAGGGGGTGGTTGTCACTGAAGTACCTTGGTAGCATAAAACTGAAGTCTGTCTGCTTTTCTGTTCAGTGCATGAAGGTACTTGATACAACAGGGTTTTCTTTTAGTTAAAACAAAAAGTTGAGAGCTGTTAATTTCTTGAATTAAGCCTAATTTTCTGCAATGAAACCTTTCTGATTTCTAGTTTGGTTTCTAGAATGTTTCTTGGGATGGTAGATCCAAATATTCCAAGTGCATGCATATTTTTATGAGCCATCTGCTTTAAGGATGCATTTTATAATGCCTTAAATACAGCTGTGTAACTTTTCCACATAATTGTAAGCATTCATGGGTATTTTTCTACAGCAAAAGTGCATGCAAATCTGGAAATAAAAAAGTAATCTGTTTTCAAAGGAAACACAAATTAATGGGGATGACTGCATACGTAAAAATATAGTATAAACCCAGGCATAACTGCATGCCATGAGCTAAATACCATGAGCACACATCTGTGTTGAACCCCAGGCACCAAACCCCAGAATATCCTACCACCATCGATTCTCCGTCCCACAGTGATAGACTCCGTGTGATATTCGAGAGACGATTACAAGAGCATTACCCCACCTAGCACTGCTGAATAAAGGCTCCCACGCTGAAGGGAGTCACAAATAATTAAATGTTTCAAAACACAATGGATATGACATGCTTTCAAAATAGCATCTATAGAATCACTTCCACTAGGGCGAGGAGCTCTCGGGAGGGAAAGCCCTTTCACTCACTTCAGTTGATTACCTGTATAAAAGGGCTTAATTTCTCTGGAGCATTGCCTTT
Source organism: Dromococcyx pavoninus (assembly GCA_033558185.1). Lineage (NCBI taxonomy): Eukaryota > Metazoa > Chordata > Aves > Cuculiformes > Neomorphidae > Dromococcyx > Dromococcyx pavoninus. The sequence goes on along the minus strand of JAUMJL010000284.1, from coordinate 826,688 downwards.
CCAAATCGCCTCTTTTCACCAAAGACTTTGTAGCAGGGGTAGCAGGTATTCACACAGCTCACGAGATGATGTTCCCCTGGACAGAGCTATGAGGACGTGGGTGCTAGCTGGATTTTAATTTTAACATGAAACTGAAAGAACTAGAACAAACCAAACTTTTTATTTTTTTAAAAAAAGAAAAAGAATTGGCCAAAAAAATGTCATTCTTGAGCATGTAGTTCAATGGAAGAATGCCCAAATTATTAATCAGAATAATTCTGATCATGGCTCAAGATTCCAGTCAGGGTGTTTCAGTGGTGTCTGGGAGCATATTGGATCACCTTTTCTGTTTCAATTCTGCTAACCTAGACCTATCAAGTGACGTCCTTTCTTCCCCCAGTTTGACAAGCAGAGGAACAGTTCCTGAAGGATTTTGGCATCTACTCAACTCTTGGCCACCTTTAACATTTGTTTTGGAAGAAAGGGCTTCCCAGCCCCCTTGACCACAGTGTCACTAAATCTTGCATTTCTCTGTTGGGTTCCTGGAGTTGTGCCCTAAACTGGTAGTGCCATTTTTAAATGCATTTTGATGGGACATGCTAGATAGTCAGTGGTTTTGAAAGATTGCCTTGCCTCTTCCAATGAAGAAACAGCTGCTGGGGAGCTTAACTGCAATCATCCACTAAGACCATCAAAAATAGTTTCCTTAAAAATGGGCTCAATGTGTTAAAATCCACAAATAAACTAAATATTTTTTTAAAAATGTGCATTGTAAAGCTCTGTAAATGAAACAGATACTCAAAACCGTAGGGAAAGAGCACAGAACACACAAACAAAATTGATATCAACTTTTAACATCTACAGTGAGCTGCTATTGACTTCCTGTGATCAATGATTCGAACAACTTTCCCTCTGCCCCTGACACCCTATGGCTAATTCAGCATCCGTATCCCTTTGATAGCAATAGTGCTCTCCCTTTTATGTGATGGGAGCCAGATTGAGTCATTGGATACTTCTGTATTTATTACCTTAACATGCTTTTAATTCTTTGGTAGTATATATTTATATCTGGACTTCCTGAGGCTTTTATGCTCTTTTTAAGGATAATTACAACCCCTTAGGAAAAAGCTATTAAGTTCTATAAATGCATTCTCAACTCTGATCTTCATTTTATACAGATATTTTCTCTGATATTTTTCTCTAATTTAAAGAAATAATATTTGAAAACGCATATATAAGGAGGAAAGATTAAGAAATACAAGATGTTTTCATAGGCATGTGGTGCTGAAATGTTGGTGGATTTGTGGGCCTTCCAAAAGACTTTTTGGGATATAAACATTTTTGCAAGCTTGCAACAAATGTGAATAAAGCATATGTAGTTTCTAGAGAAACTTGCTGGAGATAAATGCAGCAACTCTGGACTTCCTTATTGCCAGCATTACATTTCAGAGGGAAGCTTACATGGTGACTGACTGTTAAAAAGAGGATGTTAATGCCCCTCTTTGTGCATAGGTATGAGGCTGATGTCAGTAGAGGTGTAACTGGGTGAGGACACAAATACGTTTTAGTCCCTGAATGTTTGAATCTGGCATTTACTGGGTGCTGATATTCTCCCTGGAAGGCTGTGTTTGGCCAGCAGGTCATAGTGCTCTCTTTTGGAAACCCCCATTTGTGTCAGAGGGACCTTTTCCCTCAACACCTTTGCTCTGTCTCTCCAGCAAACTGAGAAACTCGAATGACTGATCAACTAAACAACCTAAAACTTGTATAGTGATGGAGATAAGAATACAAGAAAAATAATTAAGCATTAAAAATCCTATGCGAAAATGACTTCATTCTCATGTGGGTATAAAACTAATATACGTATGGGACATTTGAAGAGCACCAAAGGCTCATGAGATACTGCGGAGAAATATAGACCACAGCTAATTTCATCTACTATGATGGATTGGTTCTTCTTTTTATCCTCCAGTTTCCAAAGTTTCAAGGCAAATTCTGATTTCACCTATATAAAAAATACCTGGGTTTATTTTTAAAATTATTTGGATTAGAAACACCTTTAGGCAGATGCTGATTTTCTGATGTCTTTATGATGGGTCACGCAGAGTCAGTTACTCCATGATTAAGACTATTGGTCATACTGAGGTGCCAGCATTAAATAGTTGTAACTTTTTAGTGCATCTTTTGTGTGTCTTGCTTCAGGAGAGATGGTGCAAATATTGCAGAATGGGATTATTGAAGAAAAATCAATTTATTTTTTCAGAAAACAAAAAAATCCACTTCTTGTGAAAGTTTCTGTTCAGCTTCCATACAACAAATTATTGGAAATGCATGGGAATGGGGAAGCATCTGCTTCCTTATCCAAAAAGCCAGGCAGCCATTCTCCATACAGGAGACTGTGGTCCAGTATACAGTAGCTCTAGGTTCTGTCTCCACCGTCAACCTTGCAAGTCACATAGACAGTTATGCCTCTGTTTGCTCATTAAAACATTCAGGAATACCAACTCCTATGCCAGAGTCTGAGCCGGACTTCAATGAAGATTTTTAATTCATTTGGATTGTTTGGAGGGGTCTGAGGAAACGTTGCGAGGATGCTCTGTGTCTGCATTTCAACAGCATCTTTAAGGTGTTGGACTACATCTTTAGTTTCTCCCTCTTGAGTGAAAGTGCATATCAGTAAAATTGGTGGCTCCCAGGGTGAGAGATTAGACCTGTGCAGACCCTGGGGGATATTGGAAGTGGCAAGAATATCTAAGAAGAGCTTTAGAAGTGCATCTTACCCTCCTTACATTGCCAATCTGCCTTTCACTGAGAGCTGCCTGGGAATGGATTTCCCACTGGATTAATTAATTCTAATTATGACCTTCCATCATCTACCCATAAATTGGCTTGGTGTGGATGTAGGTGAGATTTCAAATACAGGCTGCACATTAAATATACATATATATGTATAACTCTGTGTGTGTGTACATACACAAGCAATCCTCCGTCTGTGACTGCATGGGAACTGTGCTGGAGGTTGTGTGCACACATCACCAAAGGCTATTCCTGTCTGTGTTGAATAATGAAAGCCAACCATGCTGGCAGGTAAGTACAGAGTGGCATTTTGTAAGTGACCTATATCTTCAGTAGATATTGGGTTTTGGCCAGAATTCTTTTTTTCTTGGTTGGTTTTGCAGCACAGCCAGCCAAGCTCTGCTTTTCTCCAACCACAGTCAAGGTTAATTTTATCTTTGGGTTAATTTCCATCTCTCAGCTTTACATTGTCTTGCTTCCAATGCACTCCAGGATCTCAGTGGGATCTCTCAGGAATGCATCAGTGCCTTTGAGGTGTCCTCAGGGCTGTAGTGTTGTAGAACACAGCTGAAAACACACACAGCCTCCACTTCCATTACACTGCAAAGAATTAAAGATATCGATATAGACTGGACACTAACATATAAATTAATATTAAGAATGCTGTTTAATATAATGCCTTGGATAGGGCCTGAGGGGCACCAAGCCAAGAAAATTGCTGTAAATATTTCCTCCGCGACTCATCCTGTTGAGTGTGGATCGTGCAATGTATCTTCACCTGATCAGCCCAGCTTCCCAGATTGGACCAGGGAGAAGGGGCTGCCCGTGGTCTCACAGCATCCAGTAGGTTATATTCTCCCTGCCAAAACAGACTGGGATCATAGTCTCATCAGGGAGCTCAGTCATCACCATAGGAGGTAAGAATACCTGGATCTCTTGGGTGATTTGTACGGCATTATCAGAACCCTGACTTGGCCCAGTGTTTTTCCAGGAAAAGTTTTGTAGAATACTGCTTTTCATACAATATTTTGATCAAGACATTAAAAAAGGGGGGTGGGGCTGGGGATATTATCCCAAATTACCAAAAAAGGAGGGAAATAAAGAAATAGTTGTCGTTTTCCTGATACTCTGCTGCAAATCTTCTAGCACAACAGTTGCTGTTTGTAATCCATACGTTTGTAAACAGCTACTGTTTGTAATCCATATGTGTGGAGCCACACATATTACAGTCTGGATTAAGGCAACCAAAGCTTATCTGATCTTGGTTGTCAGTAAATCATATAGGCCCAGAAGAACTCATAAGAATCTCAGGAACTTAAAAGCTATGGTTACCTCTTTGCTTTACGAAATCACCAGTATTTCATAGAAAGTTTAAGACTGGTCATGTAAAGAAAAATCTGAAAACTGCAATCATACATAGCTACTCTGAAAATGCTCAGAACGTAGATATTTCAAGAGTGTAAAATCTGAATTACATGAAAATCCTGAACAGCCACGCCTTTATGAGCTTATTTTTTGAGTGAAAATAATACTTTATAGGATCATAAAATTTTTGTGATGCTTATAAGAGCATTATCCCCTTTAATGACTTCTTGCAAGTTCAGAATAATGGGTAAGTAAAGCTGTGAAAACCTAATTATTTTATAAAAGTTAAGGAAATACTTAGCTGAACAGCTCATCTTTAAACAGAAGCTAATTTTTTTAATGCCTCAACTCCACAACTCCTCCCACAAGTCCCCTAACTCAAGCACAAATTGTTCCCTGATTATTGTTTGTGGAGAAAATACTGAGTAAAATGATCCATATTTAGGAAATGAATACTGCCAAGCTGAAAAAAAAATAAAGGTATATATCCTTGCTTCCCCACTGTCTTTAGTGCAGGTCAGGCCGTCTTTGGGGTCATCCTTTTGGGAAAGTATTGCGCTGAAAGAGTGCCTGCCCTGCAGCCCAGAGGTGTAACGGCAGTAGTGCAGTTCAGCCCCCGCGCAGGCTGCAGGCAGACCTCGCCGCGAGTCGTTGTTTTGATTGATCCTTCACATTTCTTTGCAAGAAGAGACATCACTACCATGTAAACAGAGCAGGTTTTGTTGTCCAGAGAAGGCTCCTAGGAGAAATCCGATAGTTTCTCTCAGTTATCTTCTAATAAACTGCAAGAGAATGGAAACATACACTTAAGACTTAAACCTCTTAGGTGTGAAATGCTTGAGTATTGATTTTTCTGCCCTTTTTTTTTAATGGGACACTTACTGTTCATTTTATAGCTCCATGTGGCAATTGGAAGCACAACTCCTTCCCTTTTTAATTTTCAGAGCCCACTTATCACAGGAGTACCAGATTGGCCCCTGAGATGCTGCGCTAAAGCATCTCAAAATCACATCTCCTCTTGTTTCACCATTCAGGACTGGAAACCCAGTGAGCTCTTTGGCAGGTCTGTGAGCCCACAGCCAAGGCAAATCCCAGGGCTGACATTCTGCAGCAGGGACTGTGAAAACCTTGCACTGATCCATGCAATCACCCCTTATTGTCTCTCACAGATGTGCCATCTAGGCTTTCCTGCTGCTACTATGAGATGCTTCAATGGCTGCACAAGTAATTTTTCCAGTCTTTTATAACACAGTAATACTTTTATTTGATTGCAAGAGTGAGATCTGTCCCGTCAGATATTTTTGTGGCTGAAAAACCACCATAATCAAATCAGGCAGTTGCAGCATATAGAAAATAAGGACTTTGTGCCAGAGAGGTGACACTTCGAATCACATGCCATTTTAGACACAGGAAATGAAAACCCCAAAGAGCCTACGAAGAAATGTAAAGTGATTTAATGTTTTGATATTTCTGTATCAAAATGTCCAGGTAATAGCCAATAACAGTCTTCAATCAATTTAGGAGGCTTAGCAGTGCCACAAGGAGAAAGAGATGAGGAATCCCAGGATACAAATCCTGGCAGCAACAGGGAGGACAGCGGGTGTTTTATTTGCCTGGGAGATGGGTGGTGTACGGTGTATACTTCCCAGAAGGCAGGCAGGTAATGAGTGAAGCCTGTAGGATACATTGCACCAAAGCTGCTCTTTGCTGTGCCCTTTGTAATGCCTTAAATAATTTATTGAATTACCCAACTCATGATTTAGCCACAACCTAATGCTTCTGACCCCAAAGGTGTCATGCTTTCCTCCATCCCCTCCCAGCCTCAGCCATCACTGAGAACGTGAGGGTGCAAAGAAACCATGAAAGTATGACTAACGAGTTTTGATAGACACTATGGAGATAGGAAGCAGTTGTACTTCTGTGTTTATAGCCTGGCAGAGAAAGTGTTTCTCTTCCAATAGCCCAAGCAACCCATCCTCGTCCCCATGGACAGCAACTGCCTCTGGTAACCAGAGGCAGAACAACAAAGCCAGTTTGGTTGTAGGGAGACATGCAAACAGCGCTTCAAAGCCACACAGAGATTTTAAAGGAAAATTGTGTCACCCTTCTCTGAATGATTACTGGTCCAGCCAAGCCTTCTTGTGCACAGAAATCTCAGTCATTAGCAATGCAGAGTCAACTGGCTCATAGAATTATAGAACTGTATAATGGTTTGGATTGGAAGGGATCTTTAAAGATCCACCCCCCCTGCAGTGAGCAGCAACATCTTCAACTTGATCACCTTACTCAAAGCCCTGTCCATTGTGACCTTGAATGCTTCCAGGCATGGGGCATCTACCACCTCCCTGGGCAATCTGTTTCAGTATTTCATCACCCTCTTCATAAAATTTTTTTTCCTTATATCTAGTCTGAATCTGCCCTCTTATAGTTTAAAACCATTGTCTCTTGTCCTATCGCTACAGACGCTACTGTATGTCCCAGTCTTTCTTATAAGCTTCCTTTAAGTACTGAAAGGCCGCAACAAAGTCTTCCCAGAGCCTTCTCTTCTCTGGGCTAAACAACCCCAGGTCTCTCAACCTGTTGGTGAGGTGTTCTATTTCTTTGATCATCTTCATAGCCCTTTTCTGGATCCACTCCAACAGATTCGTGTGCTTCCTGTACTGTTCAAAGGCATTTGGGGGGCCATCACAGGGCAGATGATGGGACGTCTGTGCACAGGAGCTGAGCATCCTAAAGGTGTTAACAATATCTGTCTAATTTTGGGGGCAAGAAGATGACAGAGAAGAGGGAGGAACCCATCCTGCTCTCCCACACCACTGGAAGAAAGGGATGCCCTGCACAGGAGCAGAAGTTACTTTCAAAGTAACTTTCAGAGGTCACGACATAAATATTTCCTGAAATGCTCTAAAGGATTGTGTAAACATCAGCATAGCTTAATCAGAATTATTGCTTCTAGATATTTCTTTTTGTACCAGAGCTTGTCATTTGGGACACTGAAGTCCAGCTCAGTTGCCTCTCATCTAGGGTGTGCAGAGGAAGAAGGTACAGTTGCATATGGACATCCTGACCAAGATCAAGATGATGGTCATGTTAAGAAAAGATCAAACAAAGCCTAGCAAGTGTAACATCTTTGCAGATTTCAGAGCTGACTTAAGTCAAGTGCTTTTTTGACTCAAGTTAGTGTGTACTGCACTGTCACTGCTTGACTGTTCCTGGCTTGAATTGGGGGTTGCCAAAACCCTGATTCTGTGATGCTGTTGTGAAAGTAGCTGGAATCAGCTGGACGAGGCACACTGCAAAGGCACTTGGAGGGAGGCACCTGAGCCTGAGCTTCTGCCTTTCTTGGTGCTCTGTAATGGTCTTTTCCACCCTGAGTCACCCAGACCCATCATCCCAGTACAGTGGAGTCAGTCCCGTGGCTAGTCCAGGCCACGTGAGACATGAGATGGGTCAGCTGCTAAGTTTTTCAGACACTCCAGATTATTCCAACATTTCAGTCAGAGCAGTAGTTGATGAGTATTTCACTGCAAAGCCCTCACAGAATATAAAAAAAAATCAGTTTCGATGCCCTGAGGTTAGACAAAAAAGCTCAAAGAAACACAAGCAGAAAACCTGAACATCCCTGACAGAGGACTTCAGGGACAGAAAACAAAGAAAAGCAAGCAGTGTACGGACAGTGTGATAAAACAACCCAATAATCCTGAAAAATGTACCTGTGCAAGAAGTTGAATGGCATTTGTTTCTGGAAAACATGTAAAGGTGCAGCTTTGAGGGGAAAATAACTGGAATCGATCCTCATTAGAGAAAAATGAGAGGGATGGGCTCACTGGCTGGTTATAGCACTGCTGAAGGGTGTTCAGGAAAACACGAAGAGCAAAGTTTTTCTCTTTTTGCTGCCACAACCACAGATCTTAATCTGTTTGTAGAAGACTGTAAGCAACATAACTGATCAGCAAGTAAACGAGAGGTTTTAAATGCCTGCCAAGCCTCCAAGATCATTTCACTTTGAAGGCTCTAAGGTGCCTACAATTTCTGACAGATGAAAGTAGAAGTGGTTCATTTGTTGAATGTAAACTGAAAGGTCTCAAAAACATTAAGTTTCACTGTAGGGTTAAAAAAAATCCAGCTCAGAAGTCAGTCTGCAGATTTCTGCTGTGGAAAATGGAAAGCATGAGCTTCGTTGCTGCACAGCCAGGCTTCACATGCCAAGGCTGTAAGAGCATTTTACAGCTCCAGTGAGCAAACAACACTACACCTGATGACACAGGTGGTGATGTCTGTCGAGTTTCTTCAACACCAAAGTTTGATTATGTCCTTCAGGGTAGCTCAGGCTAGGAAATATGGAAAGCTGGGGACAGAAGGGTAGCGAGGAGAAACAGAGAAGACAACGTAAAGAGCTTACAGCAGTGCTGCTTGAAGCAGCAAATACTTTTGGTGAACACTGAGACTCAGGCAGTCCACGCTCTCTTCTGTTTGAAGTCTACAGATCACTCTTGGATATCTTGACAGCAAATACTAGAAATAAGGATGCCATATATATAAAGGAACTAATAAAGAGATCCAAATATATTACATTACAGGTCTCATCACACTGAGAAGTAGACAAGACTACTGGATGAAGACTTTATTTTTATTCTTATAATGGCAACGTTTCTCTCCGTATTGTTTGATCCTGCCTGCAGTACCACAGAATCCAGTCCATGGCAGGAGTGAGGCCATAAAGCAGTTGCTGAGACATGAGGTAGTGCCATTGAGTTGACAGGCAGCAGTCCTTCCATGCATTTCACAGGATTTACAAGCTATAGTCTGGAACGACAAATGGAGAATTACAAGGAAGACATGCGCTGTGCCTATGGATTAGTGAATTAATTTTATGCTACCTGTCCAGTTCACTTTGGCTTTGGAACAAATAAAGTTGTGTGCAACGGAAATACTGGAACTTGGAAGTCTAAAAATATACTTTTACTAGTAGCATCCAGTTTCAGCATCTCATGAAGTGTATATCCTTACCCTGAACAGACAGGTTTATCTAGATTTAAAACAAAGCATTTCAATTCTTGAATAGGGGAATACTCTGCCAGTTGTATGGAAATTAAATATCTCTGCCTACTTCAGATTTTTCACTAGTAAATGGGGGCAATACATAAAATGCAAATATAACTTCTTGAGGAAAGGGAAGGGGGGCTCAACAGTGCAGCCTTTCTGGAAAGCCTTCCAGCAGAGGATTAGGAACTATGGATGGTATTTCCATAAGCCCTTGGTTTTGGCCTGACTATGACTACCAGAGAAGCTGATGGTAAATGTGCCATTGTATCCAAGAGGAGCAGAATTGAGACAGAGCTGAGCAAACTGAAGATTCCAGCCTTTGACTGAGTAGAGTAAATATTTTGCTTTTATAAGCAGAGATTAGTAAATTCAGGGCATTATTCAAAATGCAGTTTGGTGGCTGCTTCACTGAGCAGTATCCATACACACTGATCATATTTATCTCCCATGGTTTAAAAAATGCTTTGTGCTGTTAAGGAACAAGGACATAAATCACAAAAGCGACTGAAGTCAGTGTCATAGTGGGTAATCTCAGCACAAAGGAGACAAACAGGTCACAGACATATTATTCCCTTTGCACCCTTTATGATGTTCCCCCTGCAAGAAATGGTCTAGGGATGGGTGCTAGGAAATATAGGTGCTGCTGTTGGCATAGGTGTTTGATTCTATGAAAGCTGGTAGTGTTAAGTCTCTCATGTTGTTGATGCGTTGTTTTTAATGGGAAAGAGCTGTGGTGAAAAAAGTAAATCCCTACTTGTGTGACTTTAAAAAGTCAGAAATATTGCTGTGTATAGAGTGAATTTAATCCACCCAGTAGAAAAGTCTCTGGTTGAAAAGGTATCCAGTAAAGATGTTCAGATCTGCTTAACTGAGTTGGAGAGTGGATTTTCTGTAGTTGTCTATCCAACATATGTAGCAAAGATCAGGAGACGAGTGCAACATATCTTACCTTGTAGCTATAGTAAGAGCCAGAGTGGTTTCAAAAAAATTAGATATCCACAGACACTTATCCACAAAACACTTCATGCACTCAGAACTTAAGGAGGAAATGTGAGACTGACATTTTAGACAGTCAGGAAAAAGTACTTGTGCTTTCATGAAACACTTTCATTGAGTAAAGCAGCATACAGATCCATACCAGTCTTCATCTGAGTACTCTGCCTTTGCTTGGAAGTTCTCCTGCCTTACTACTGAATGTTGGAATTTGGTAGTTGGTTAAAGAATTTAAAACAATTTCTTGATCTTAAAAAAAAATCTATAATTTTATATTTTAAGTGTTGTCAAGACTCTGTATCTGGCTTAAAAATGCAACAATTCTTAATTCAGAGAAAATCCCAGACTTGAAATTCTTGTGTCCGGGAACTGTGCTTGTACCTGATAAACAGAAGTAGAGGACAGCTGGCATGGTAGTGTAAGATGCAGAACACCATCACAAAACTGTGGTCTGCAATTTTTTTTGGGAAGAACAAGCACTATCTGTGTAACAATAGTTTTAATACTCACAGCTTTTCTTTAAACATTGTGGCTCACAGAATTCACATTTTGCTAAAATATTTTACTCCTACTGCAATATCTGACCGTACTGTTACAATAAACCTGCCCAGAGTATTAGCTGAATAACAACCTTTCATATCACACTCTAGATTAAATCCTGTTCATTTACTTCTCGGAGTGTCCAAGACAGCATTAGGAAGTCCACCCATCCCTATACCTCGATCTGACAGCCACTTACATAAATGAGGTTTTGCAATAGAAAACTTTTGTTGGGAAAACAACAAGAACCCAAAGCACAAAGACAACTGGCTGGACACAAATCACCAGAAAACCCACACAACAGAAAGGGATGAACACTACCAGAGGTGTTTTGTCTTTCTTGCTCCTGTACAGTTTTGGAGAGTAGTGGAACAGCGTCAAGGCACTATTTGAGGAAAGGTCTGATCTTATTTATTCTCATTCATCCCAGGTCTTGATAGATGCAGAGAAAGTCTACCACCAGTCCACCAAAGTCACTTACATGAGATGGAATATCTCCCTAATTTAATTCATTTTAATGGAAGTCTCAGTGATATCTGCCCCTTGGTAGCAATGCACACTGGTAAAACACATGAAAGAGAAAATATCTCTCCACCTAAAACTGTGAAACTGATGTACCTGAGCTAGGCTGAACTGATCCTGTTTCTCTTAGTTTGCTTATGAACTCTCCATCAGACCTCCTGACACAGAACCATCATTCAGAGTTTCACACGGGTTTCCCATCATTCATGAGATAAACTCTGGGTTTGAGATGGGACTTGAAATGATGACTACAGCTTGCATCAATTCAGCACATGTGGTTCATCAAAAAAAGTGATTCTCCACTCAAACTTCACATAGAGTGAAGAGACATGGAAACCTCTCCCAATCACATCAGCTGGCAGAGAGCAAGGAAAGAAAGAGACAAGAGGAATTACTGCACAGCTCTCATGTGAACAGGAGATCAGCATCTACCGTAGGTTTCCATGAAAACTGGATTTCTCTTTCTTTGAGGCCACTTCTTTTCCTGTATGGTCATCACAGTCTTCTGTAACTTTCTTCTGAGGTGACACTTTGCATCGAAGAGTACTTGTCTTCAGCCCAGATTCACTTTTTCAGCTCCATGAGCCTGCATTTACAGTGAACTTGGGATCCTTCAGAAACAAGTGTCTTGATGCCTGCTCCAGAAGTTCTTTGAGTCAAATACCCTGATTAAAACCCACAATAATTGTCTGATGAATTTCTCTTCCTTAAAACCGATATTAATGCTACCATGACCCAGAAAGAGAAGCATTTGTCGGAACAATCAGACCTCAGGGGAATGGGGAAGCCAACATGCAGATGCAGCATGGAAGAGCTGTCTGCAGCACCCTGTAACAGGACTGTGAACAGAGTCAGCCACAGAGCCCTCCTCTGCTGGTTCCTCATTAACACAGCTGGAAACCTGACAGAAGAAGGATTGTACTGCCTTGACCCAAAGCAGCTGAAAAAAAGGATTTCATTCACAACCTGGCATTTCCATGGATCACTTGAGCACAGGAATGACAAAGTGGTATTGCATAACTCTAGAGAGTAAACTTTCTGGACAACATCCAGTGACACTTCTCTGAATAAACTTCTAAGTAGCCATTTTCCCCCATGCTGAAGAACACTCTTGTCCCAGTCCTTGGGTGTGACACAGAGCAGAGTTGAGGTGCTGGTGCATCTTGCATCGCACCCTGCACTTGACAAAATTGCCAACTGTCAAGTTGTGTTTTATCCTCTGAGCTTTCAAGGACCTTTTCCATACGGTTTGTACTTCTGTCAAGTCCTGTAATTTATTGGGGGTTCTTTTGTTTGTTTGATTGATTTTTTAATATTTTTTTTATGACTTTCTGTCTCCAAAGGAATTCCCTCCACATGCCGGCACTAGTACCTGGTCAGAAGCAAAGGTGATGGGTGGCAATCATCTCCTCTCTTCTTCACTGCATTATCACCATGTGCATTGACGGTGATTCTTTACCTTCTGGATGGATGCCACCCCTGGGATTTGTCCCCATAGACACCCCAGGAGGGAGACACTGAAATTCTTCCAAAAATATTTCCAGTGGCTACTTGTATCCCTCATCTCCAAGAGACTGAACTTGTTCGCCATCCCCAACACATACAGACCCTCCCTGGGTCTACCAAGGAAAGAACTCAGGTTCAATAAAGGACCAGAGGTTTCCCTGAGGTTTTAGGCATTCAGGAAAGGGACAGGAGGGGACAGGAAAGCTGGGACAGTATGATGGGAAATGCAGGGGACTCTACACTCTCCTGTGTTGCAAATGCTGGCTGCTTTTCAGTCTCTGGGGAGGGGGGGGAGATGAGGCAGAACAGTGGCTGTCGGGATATGGTTCTGCCTTGGGAACACTTTCTCTCCCCAGAATAGCAGCCAAGGGGCAGTTTGCCTTGGGAACTGATTTGTTGAGGGGTTTTTTTTCCACCCATCCAAAGGCAAACACAAGCATCCCAGCCCATGCTGTGCTATGGGACCAAGCCTGACTTACCTCCAGTAAGAGGAACATCAAACTATACATAAAGATGCTTCATTACATCCCTGCCCCATAGAATTGTTTCCTTTGTGAAACCTTTAGAGGAGTCAGTCACGGCATACACTTTGGTAAGAAAAGCTCTCTACAACAGAGAATCACCTCAAAACATAAATAGCGCCCTGGCATATCCCTTGTGTTTGATAAAAGCTTGAGCTTGGAGATTCATGGCGTTGTGAAATTTTGTGCATGGAAATCCTGGCCAAAACACTTATAGCCATGGGGGTTTATACACTGGCTACGGGATTTGCCTCCAGGCAAACAGTGAGTGGTTTGCTTGGGAGATGCAGTGTAATGTAGGTATTATAAATACAGGGTAAGTATTTTTCTTTTACTGTAAGGGGGCCGCAAAGGTCAGGGGGATCTGATCCTGCCTCCAGACTCCCTGGAAGGTGCTGCAACCACTGCCTCTTGAGACAGCAAAGGCACTGCGGCATTAATGTTGTTTTAGAGAAATAATGGCCTCAAACCTTGTTGCTCAATTGGCAGCAATCTGAAAGTAAAGCTTGGGTTTTACTAAAACCCAAGTTTGGCAAACTCCCCATAGCTCCCCGCCTTTGAACGGTGTGTGAGTTGTGTTGCCTTCAGCTTGCTGGAAAAACAAGTGGAAAAGGCATCTCTGAGCAAAATTCTTTCCCTGAAATATGTTTAAACTTGCTCTTTTCTGGTGATCACAGTATCTCCCTCCCCAGCACGACTATCGCTACCACAGTGCGTACATACAGACGATGCTACTGAAATGTATACGTGATCAACTGCAAAGCACTGAGCAAGTGCATGTGTACCCAAGTGTGGTGAATGAGTCTGAATCACTCTTGACATGGCTTTTCTTGCTGGCATGGCCTCGGTGCCTAGACAAGGTTTTTATTCTCATTGCCTTCTGATATGATAGATCTCCTCTAGCTGACTTTTTTTTCAACCTCCTCTGACACTTAGGGCTTGCCTATACTGGGGATTTAATTCAAATTATTTGAAGATGTGAATTTAGAGAGGAATAATTATTCTTGATTAACTCCCCATGTGGACAGTCTTGTTCCAAAATAAAAGTGCTTTATTTCAAATAGGTTTAATTGACTCCAAGAAAATCAGTAGGTTGTTTTTTCTATGAAAAAGGGAAAAGAAGGATACAAAATAAGGAATATTTATTTCCTCTTCAATTTGTTGAAAAATGCAAGGACTTCTGAACATTATGAAAGTTTTAACTGAAAATTGCTGTACATTATTATGTATAATTTGCACCTCTGATAAACTGCATGCTGTTAAAACTATTGTTCCATGAAAATAATTACACAGCAGCCAATATAATTAGACAAGCAATGGAAAATCAGAGGCAGAAATGTAGGACGAGACTCTGACTGGGAGGGCTATTTGTAGGGAGGTTGCTCTGAGGTGTATTATATTCCATCCACATACTCAAATCCAGCCTGATTTGCTGGAACTAAAACTGATTACAGAATGTAACAAGCCTTACAAAAGCATAATCAAAAAAAAGTTTCTCCACTTTAGGATGAAATTTCTTTTCAAAACCAGGGAAAATAATGTCGACTATTCTTCTGGGGAAAATCAGAGATTGGGGTGCCAAAAAATGTCAAACAACCCTAATGGCAGAGGTACTGATACTGCTGATGCCTGTGGTACCCAAAAGGTAGAGCTGGAGTCAGGCACGGCTCTGGCTGCCAAGGGTCACACGTGGGCTCAGGCATTGATCTCCTGTCATCCGTACTACTGAAATAATGTCATCCCAGATATCACTATTTAAGAATATTAAGGTATTGTCTGAGGATAGAGAGCACTTTAGGGTGAAGAGTGTTTAGCATGGACGCAGACAAAACTCATGTCACATCTTTTGTCTACAGGGCAGGGAAGCCCTGGCCTCGTTGGTTACCAGCACAGACCTGCCCACCCAACCTCCTCTTTCTAAATAACTGCTCTGTCTAGGTGACAATCCAGCCTTGGACATGTACATCCCCCTTATGGAATCATTGTCAGAGCTGGTTCGTGTGATTCTTCCAAAAAGTGTCATCATCAGCAAACCAGCATTTTCTGAATTTAAAATAATAAAAAAACCCCAACAAAACCTCAAACCCTTCTACCAACAAATAAACAAAAAACAAATTACCAAAACACAAAAAATTAAGGGTTCATCTGTGAATTAGTAGATGGGAAATCTTGATCTGGTACTTCCCATACAGTGGGAGCCTCCAGTACTTGCCTACTAGGAAACACAAAACACAGGTTTTTCTTACCTTCTCTTTTTTCTTTTTTTTATTTCATTCCAGTGTAGGATGGGGGACCTTTGAATAACTTATTTTTTTCTTTCCAGGGTATGGTGGTTTTAGCTGGGATGGAGTTAATTTTCTTCATAGTAGCTAGTGTGGAGCTATTGGTTGGAATTGTGTTGGAAACAGTGTTAATAATACCAGAATGTTTTAGCTACTGCTGAGCAGTACTTACACAGCGTCAAGGCCTTTTCTGCTTCTCACACCATCCCACCAGAAAGGAGGCTGGGAGTGCACAAGAAGTTGAGAGAGGGACAGCTGACCCCAACTGGCCAAATGGATATTCGATACCACGTGATGTCGTGCTCAGCAATAAAAACTAGGGGTAGAAGAAGGGAGAGGGGGACGTTTGTAACTGGCAGTGTTTGTCTTCCCAAGTCACCATTATGTGTGGCTGAACCCTGCTTTCCTGGAGGTGGCTGAACACCTGCCTGCCATTGGGAAGTAGTGAATTAATTTCTCATGTAGCTTCGCTTGCATGCATGGCTTCTTCTTTATGTATTAAACCGTCTCTTCTCAACTCAAAAGTTTTCTCATTTTTACTCTTCTGATTCTCCTCCATCCGACCCTGGGGGAAAGGTGGGAGCGGCTTTGTGATGCTTACCTGCCAGCTGGGGTTTGGTGCCCAATGTGGGGCTTAAAAGGTCCGAGATAGAATCACAGAATTATTAAGGTTTGAAAAGACCTTTAAGATCACAGAGTCCAACCATAGATATTTCTAATATTTTGCCTAGGATAATTGCAAATGTCACAAAAGAAAAGCATCCTGAGATACTTCTCTGCAGTCAGATCATTCCTAGCGGCCAGTCTAAATGCTAAAGGCTGTGACTCGAATGTGCTAGATTGAATTTATAGATGTTATTGCTGTTTAGTTATTAATGGGCAGGCTCTTCTGCTTGCCATGGGGCTTGTTTTCCCTCTGTATACTAGAGTCTAGTGCTCGTTAGTGGCTGCTTTTTGCTTTTTCTGCTTGCTGTACTGCTTATCATCTCACCGTGCTGTGCCTGGGAACATTCTGATAACAGCCATGGCCATGCGCCTGGGCTGGCAGATGGCCAGGGCATCGCTGCCGTTTCTGTGCTGCTGTACTGGACAGGCTGGAACTCCAGTGTGAACTCTATTTGAAGGGACTGTGACCTGTTGATAAGTCCACTTGGAAACAGGACACTCCAAAGCTTCTGTGGCCGTGAACAAGTCCACAGCAGAGCAGGCACACCTTGAAGGATCTGTGGCTGTAGTCATGTTTATGCTGCAGCAAGTACACCTCTGCAGGGTTTGTGACCCAAGCATAAGTGCACACTGGAGAAGGTACACATCAAAACATCCGTGGGCTCTGGACAAGTCCATCAGTAGAAGCATCAGTAGCTGTGTATGAGATCATGTTGGAGCACCTCAAAGCATGTGTCCATGGATAAGCCCATGACAGAGCTGGCACACCCCTCGGGACTGCAGCCATAGGTAAGGCCGTGCTGGAACAGAATTACCTCTGAAGGGACTGTGGCTGTGGGTAAGGCCATGGGGTAGCACTGTATCTCTGAAGGCATTGTGGCTCGCGCAGAAGGCTATGCTGAAATAGGTGCACCTCAAATCATAGAATCATAGAATGATTTGGGTTGGAAAGGACCTTAAAGATCATCCAGTTCCGAACTCCCTGCCATGGGCAGGGAGACCTTCCACTGGATCAGGTTGCTCAAAGCCTCATCCAGCCTGGCCTTGAATACCTTTGGGGATGGAGCATCCAAGACTTCTCTGGGCAACCTGCACTAGTGCCTCAGCACCCTTACAGGAAAAAATTTCTTCCTAATATCTAGTGTAAATATATCCTTTTTTCAGCTTAAAACCTTTCCCCCTTGTCTTATCCCTACACTCCCTGATAAAGAGCCTTTCCTCATCTTTCTTGTAGACCCTATTTAAGTGCCAGAGGCTGCTACAAGGTCTCCCTGGAGCCTTCTCTTCTCTAGGCTAAACAAGCCTGACTCTCTCAGCCTATCCTCTCATAATGGAGGTGCTCCATCCCTCTGATTATCACCTGACCTCACTGACCAAAAAAGTATCCCATACGTATGATATCATGCTCAACAATGAAAGATGATGGACGAAGAGGAAAGGGGGAGACATTTAGAGCAGTGGTGTTTGTCTTCCCAAGTAACCATTATGTGTGGTGGATCCCTGCTTTCCTGGAGATGGCTGAATGATGGGAACTGGTGAATGGTTCCTTGTTTTGCTTTGTTTGCATGCATGGCTTTTGCTCTACCTACTGTCTCTATCTCAGCACACAAGTTTTCTCACTTTTACTCTTCTGATTCTCTCCCTAATCCCATTTTATGTGTGGTTCTTAAATGTCACAGCACTAGGGCAACCAAATTGCCACCCAATTACACTTTGCAGTGAAGCAGGGAGAGCCAGGCCCCATGAGTAACCAACTGCCTAGGAACTTCAGCTTAGATTTTGAGAACACATAGGAGCATGCAGGGACTGTGATAATATAGAGGTCTAGAGGACAGTTCATGTGCAGAAAAACATGCAGAGACCTGTAGAAATAGAGCTTAGAATCAAAACTCCCCCAATCACCCCAAGGAAAGTGAGAAACTTAAACTTAGATCTTCCAGATAAGGATTTTTCTTTTTTTTTCCCTGGTATTGTTTTCAATTTCAATATTGGGTTTCATCATCCCTTCTTCTTTGCCAAAGTGGAAGAACAATCAATAGACAGGAGAAAATTATGTCACTCTTTTAAAACCTACTCTATGTGTTACACAGCAGCTTACCTGAGAAGAGAAACGCTGCATCCACATCTATCTATTCTCTACATCCACTTCAAGGTACATTATGAACCTCTATGCACTCTTACCAAGCCAAACTTTACCCTTTTTCTTGAAGAGCAATATCCTGATAACATGGATGCCTGTAATTGTCCAAACCATCACACCAAAACAGATGATGGCCAATAACCCTAGAAAGATAAGAGACTTAATATTTTCAAAATATTGAAGTAGCTTGAGCTTCCTAAATCTTATGGCCCTAGGAGACATGGATTACACACAGACCATGGGCAGGTGTGTGTCACTGCATATTTCACCATCCTGGTCACCTTCGCCAGATCCAGAACGAGCAGGAGCAACTGCAGCCCTTCTCTAGACCACATATCCTAGCTCTTGGTGGGAGGGAAGGTGATGGGTGTACAGACCTTAGTGTAGGATGGAATTGGATGCGGCAGAAGGAAACATCTGAACCCAAGAGCTCAGGAAAGGTCTCCAGTGCAACATTTTAGATATGGTATAAGTCGCTTTGGGGATTTTCAGGGTAGCTTCGGCTTTTTGGAGGCTGAGTCATTCTGAAAATAGGATTTCAGGATGCTTTTGTAAATTTTAGTCAAGATTAATTTATATTGAAGTCTAGATCCATGGTTAATTACAATGAAGTAGGAATTGTTCTGAAGAGATTAGGGACAAGCTTTTGAAGGAGTTCTCTGAATTTTAAGTAACCAATTCTCATTGAAAGTCACTGGGTATGGGCATCTAACTCCCTTGCTCACTTTTGAAGATCCAAACCAGGGTCTAAAACTCATTCTGTCAACAAGCCAGCCAGTATTTCTTTCCTGGAAAAGCAGTCTTCTGATATCCCAAAATTAAGACAACAGCGGTTATATTTTTTTGTTTTATTCTCAAAGGCTAATTCTGAAACAATGTAGAAATTATAGTGAAAAATAAACTATAGCAATTTGGATATTTAGTTTTCAAATCAGTTGACAGGCATACCAAGGAAATGTTTTTACCTCTGAAGAAATAAATGTAATAAAATACTGTTTAAATAATGTTTAAGTGATGTGATGAAAGATGGGTTCATGAACCTTCTGTTATGTTAACAATTACCAGTGCAGGACATGAATTTTGTTTAAGAAATATGTACGGCTAATATTGGGGTCAACATATAAATAAACATGAATGGCAGCAGGCACTAGAATGAGATTTTATTAATGTATGCTTAGCTATCTGTATTGCTTTACTTCTCACACCAAGTCCTACTGCAGCCATCCTCTGCGTGTCCCTGTGTCCACAGGCAGGCATGGGCACCCATTCATGCTCTTGCCCACACACTGAGCCACCATTAATGTGCTGAAATGTCTTTTTGATCAAAGCAAGGAAGACATGCACATATCAGCCTGTTACTGGACTCTATGCTGACCCACCCTGGTAGAGGCAACAAGGTCCAGGGGTCGGGGTGGTGGGCTGGGACCTCAAGAGCAATTACTTATTCTGGTATGGACTAACTGTGCAATGCAGGCAAACCACTGAGCCTTCCTCTCACTTTCTCTTAGTTGTTCATCTTATTTGACCATAAGCTAATCTCTTACTGTTAATGACATTCCTGATCACAGTGGTACCCTGAGCCTGAAGTTCTCACTGACGGTAAAGAAAAACTTCTTGGAGCTGGAGTTCAGAAGACTCAGACATCTTGGACAGTTTCTTATTCATCTCACATTCTGCTGCCTTGAAATCTGAGGCCTCTTTCTAGACATATCCTTGGACAGCTTGGTCCTCAGTCCTTCTCAATGATAGCATGGGAATAGATATGTGAAACAAGGCCTGAGAAGCATCATCTCAAAAAGGCTGCTGCCATTTACAAAGAAGTGGCTTTCATCTTCATTATGCCTTAAGTACTCTCTTAAGCCTTTTAATTTACAGAGAGTGACAATGGAATTCCATTATCTGAGTCAACAACAGTCCTCTCAAATATTTGCTGAATGTCTTAAGTTACCAGAAATTTCCAGAGGCTTTTCGACTTACGTGCATCTAGTATGATCTCTACTTTCCATGCTGCAAAACAGAGAGGAAGTCAAACTCTGTTCCTGAAAGCTGGCAATGTAAAGGCTTGGTCAAGCAAAATGTTGGCCACCCTCAGTTCCTAACATGGGCAATGGAAGTTGAAGGTATCCAGCACCAACAAGAAACCCATGGATGGCAACAGACACTATTCAGACCTCCCATGCAATGGCTGATTAGATAAAGGTCTGTCTCTAGGTAGAATGGATATTCTCTCCCTCTCATTCTCCCCTTTTCTTTCTCTCTCTTAATAATGCATTTAGCCTGATTTATTTTTTATCAAGATTAACAATGGAATAATGCTGCTTCAAATATTAAAAAGGCAAAGAAATGTAGGTACTGAAAAGAAAGGAAAATACCTCAATTTCAAGCCTAAAGATTACTTCGGGTCCCAGAGGAAGCAGAAGCAATTTAGTGGCTGATACCCTTAGCAAGAAAAAAGGTTGTAAGATTAAGACCAACTGCTGTTTGGATAAGTGGTTGGTAATTGCACATATCAGCAATTATGTGCTGTCATATCATTTTTCTGTTACCTTACCCCTCTCTTGTGTCCCGTCAGGGTTTTCTTGGAATGACCCTACATCTATGGTCCTCTTTGGATTCACCTCCTTAATGTCATACAACAATGATTCGCAAGTTCAAATCAAAAAGAAGTTATTATTACAGGAGATGCCTGGTGGAGGTGCTCCTCTTCACAGATGTAGCTAGAGGCCACTGCTATAATAATCAGGCTTCCAGGAAAAGAAATAAAGAAAGGCCTCCTGAACTTGTAAAAACCCGCTTTGTCCTCCAGCCTTGCAGAGGGAGAAGTGGGGATGTAGGGGGAGAGTTTTACCAGGGAGAGATTTGAGCAGGGTACGGGAAGGTTATCTCTGTGTGTGGTTCAGGTGCCATCGTGCCCGTGATGCTGCAACACCTGGCTCTGGGTCACATTGGGGATCTTGGCAGGAACTGAGGGCCCCTGAGGCTTGCTTGATCAGGGCAGCACAGATTACTATATTGAGTCTTCTTCAAATGAAAAGAGAGAGCTTGAGTTTTCTGTATGTAAGTTGCTTATAACTCCTGCCCTAGCTGGGGACATTCTGGGACTTGTCCTTCAGCTGAGTGATGGGGCTCACTTCTGTAGCTTGTCAGAGGCTTTGCATAGCTCAGAAAGGCGAACGCCATCAGAAACGTCTTTTCTCTCACAGAAGTAACCGATTCCCCAATAAAATGTCAAAAGATAACAAAGTCTGTTCCCGCTAAACTCATCTGTTCATTGCCTGAGGGAAGCCTCCAGCTTATAAGGCACTGGGTGTTCCCATGGAGCAGAAAGTGTTTAGCTCACTAATCAGATCCAGGCAGGAGTTGTAACTACCAAGGTCTGTAATGTGCCTATAGCATATCTAGAGAGGGCAGGTGATAGGTGGCTTTCAGGTACTCTGGTACAGGGATGTGAAAGAGAGCAAGGTTTTACACAGGTATCCCACTGCACATCATGGGGAGAAGTTCTGGGAAGGACCGGCAAACTGCTGGGTCACACTGAGGGAGATGCCAAATTGCAGCTGTACACAAGAGTCTTAGCAGTGACAGCGAGGTGCCACCTAACAGTTCATGGAAGAACTAATACCCTTTGAAAAGCAGATAAAACATTCATCAGCACAGATGAAAATATGAGGGCTTGGGCTTAGACAGCTTGTAGCTCCTGCCAAGAGATTGTGTACAAGGTAGAAATGAATTTAAAAGGTTGAGTGGGGGCCAGCAAGTCAATAACTGAATAATCCCACCCAGATAGGAAACCAAAGCATAAACAAGAGTCTCCACATACTGACGAGTTAGCACTGGTTGCACTCTGGAAAGGATCCTAAAATAACAGAGATTCCTGGAGACAGAATAAACACATCTCTCAGTTGTCATCCTGAGCAGAGGGTAATTGCCTAGATGTCTGATTGACTTGCTGCTAGAACTAAATATGTAGTTTTCTGACATGCTGTCACCTCCTTCCCTGTACATTTGAGATTTTTCAGTAAAGCACATCAGGAATCAAAGCAAATGTCCACAAGGAAAGATGCCTCCTGACCTTGAACTTTAATCACCAGCAAAGGGTTGAAAATGTATTTAAAAGAAGTGAAGTTCCTGCATTCCTGAGAGTGACATTTAATCCTGAAATCCCCTGGGGGCTTGTGCCCATACAGTACACACCCCATCCCCAAGAGAGGAACATGGAGTTGCAGCCCCTGTCTGAGGGATGAGGAGTTGGTGTGTGGCTTCATAAGCTCCCCAGACAGAACACGACATGATCCTCAACTTAATGTGTGATCCCTATTTCCTTTCCCTGGATTTCTTTAGCGTTTTCCTTCAGCATGTCTCTTCCCAATTTGCACTGCTGGAAGATATAGAGAAGCAAAGTTCCCAAGTTAGTCTTCCTTCTAGTTTTAGCAGCTTTTTTCACCTTGAACCTGAGTGCTTGATGCTTTCTTAAAGCCACTGCAAGGTTCTTAGTTAGTAAATCCTATGAAGGGCTGAGCAGTACCACGTACCCCGCTCACGCTTTGCTTCCTTCCCACCTCAGAGTTAGCCTCAGTTTCACCTGTATTAAACTTTCATTTACGTAAATGTCAGCAAACCTACCCAGAAGCCTTAATACCAAAGCATTAATATGAATTTTCAATATGTCTTGGAAGTTGGATGGGGTCGGAAGACTGTCAATGTTATATTGATTTTAATGAAGTAAAATGATCTGGCCAAACCCTAGGCTTGTCCAGATTCTGGGAAGGATGATATGCTGGTTCAATTCATAACAGGTACAAAAAATAATGTACTTAATGCAATGCAGTGAGAGTTTATGAAGGTGGCTG
Organism: Dromococcyx pavoninus; assembly: GCA_033558185.1. Classification (NCBI taxonomy): domain Eukaryota; kingdom Metazoa; phylum Chordata; class Aves; order Cuculiformes; family Neomorphidae; genus Dromococcyx; species Dromococcyx pavoninus. The sequence goes on along the minus strand of JAUMJL010000284.1, from coordinate 803,482 downwards.
TTAATTTGGTATCATACTCTAACAGGTAACAGACTTCTATAAAAGAGTTTACTCTGTACTCTGTGACAGCTTAGGTACTTGGCCCATCACAGGTGAAAGGAAAATGTTTAAACAGGCTTGTAAAGGTACCTATAAAAGAAAATTATCATTAGATGAATACAATTCTGAAACAGTTCCAGTTCTAAGTTGTCTGTCTTTCTTATTATACCCAAAAACCCATAAGATCATCATCAGAAGGCACAGACATTGTATGTGTGATTAACACCAACCGGATAAATCATGGACATAGCATGATCTGCATCAGCTGGTGAGTTATGCACAGGCAGTTGGTGTTGTCAGACACAAAGTAATTCCTGAGTGAATAAGGAACATCAGGACAAGCTTCCATGCAGGCTGCACTGAAATCAGTGCAAAGTCAGTGTGCCAAACGGCTAATGCAAAGCCTGGGGATATTCTGTGAGTGGCAAACTGGAGGAAGGGGGTCACTTCAGTTTGCAACATGAGTCTTTTATGGTCCCTGCTGTGCAACCACCTCTAGCATAGCAGCCCAGCACTACTATCAGGTAATGGAGAAGGAAAGGCTCCAAGAAGCTCAACAAAGAGATCAAGAATCATGTTGTAGGGTGGGCAGAGGGACAGCTTCTTTCTCCCTCCAAAAAGAGACACTGGACGCATAGGAGAGCTGAGGCAGTAGAAGCCATGGACCCCAGATAAGGACTGGTGGCTCAAGGAAAAAAATAACTTCTCTGTCTCTCTGTATTTGAGAATTTGCCCCAGAGTGAACTGAATTTCAGGTCAGAGCAAGCTTGTGAGACTGGTTTACAAACCTGTCCCCTCATCATGCCTTCAGCCTGTGCAGGAAAAAAAGCATTTTCTAACAGAAACTTCAATGGAGCTATCAGTTTGTGAGCACTGCAAATAAACATATACAAAGCAGCTTGTCTAAATATATGTTCAGGATATAAGTTCGAGATGTCAGAGAATTTTATCTGGAAAAACAGGCATTTATGTCCAAAAGGATAACTTCAAACCTATCTACCTATCTATTCAACTTCAAGCTGTAGATAGATTGAGAAATCAAGCAGAAGCTAAAGCAGACAGACTTGTGTAAAATGATTTCTGCAGGCAAAAAAAAGAAGAGGCTGTCCCTACAAGTACTGCTAAACTGAATTTTGCAGCGAAAAGTGGCAATTACCCAGTCTGTGTCTCCTGCCCTCACATGCACAGTCTCGGGAGTAAAGCAATACCCTCAGCTGAGACAGTCAAATGTGTCCCAGGGGACAGGCATGGCACACGACTCCTCTGCCGCCAGCACTTGCTCTACCAGTGATGACCTACTCATCTTTCTGTTTCTTTTACTGCGGGAAGAATATCACAACAACCCAGAAGGAACTCAGACCAAGCAGAAGACCAGGTGCTCTGTCGGTGCTCCCTTGGTCTGATTCCATGCCAGCAATGACTGAAAATAAGCCCAGTGATTTAAAACCAGTATGAATGAGTCCTAGCTTGGGCTGACCGTACAGTGAGACCCTTTTTTCTCCATAATTGCATTTGAAATCAAAAACTTTTTCTCACAGAGACTGTGAAGCCAGAAAACTCTCTCCATTCATTTACATATTAAAACTCAACAGATGATGAAGGACAAGCAACTACTGAAGACAGGAAGAGTAGTTTTCTTAGTTATGTTTATTAATTTTCTTTTTGCTCAGTCAGGTCTGTGCTTAAAGGAAAGCTGATTGTTTCAGATACCTTTGTAAGTAACATTTTACAACATCACACAGTGTTATATAGCACATTAACCTAAAGTGATGTAACACAGTTAAAATGAATGTGATAATGTAATGCAGAGGACATGTGGCAACAACTTCTGCTCCTTTCACCAGCAATATCTGTCTGCACATCTGCAGGGGGTCTCACCATTTCAGCTGGGCTGTGTCTGCCTCTCTGTTAGAGTAGAGCTTTGTACACAGAGGCAAGATCTGGGCAACGCCTTGAGACAGTGCTTCAGAGAAGGGGGCTGCTCCCCTGAAGGAGAACAGAAGTTCTCCTCTGTCCCATCAGCAAAGCTGACCATTGCAGCCTTATCCTCATGATTGCTATTAGGTTGGGGGCCCTCTCTCACCCAAAGCCTTCTGTGCAGAAGATGGATCTTGGAGATGATATTTTGAACATTCATTTTCCCTTCAAGAGCCATTTGGATTTATTTTTTCTCTCTCCCATGTTGTTTCACATTAACTGTTTTTAACTACAGGGAGTATCAGAAAATATCACCTTAGCTTGAGAATAGATTTGCTCTCAGGTGACATCTTCCAATACTACTGATTTATACCCTTTTCCTGCACTGGGAGATTTCATCAGCTATATCTGACATAAACACTGTATTATTCTGTATTGCATTATACCCTAGAAATACACTCAAATCCCTTTGCTACTCAAATTAAAGCAATATGTATTACAGTGTCCTGATTTCCTTCTATTCTTGCATTTGCATTTTTGTATCATGCTCTAGATTACTCCTGTATATTTTGGCATAAGCATCTCCCTGTTCATTTAAGGATATTGCCTTTAATCTTTTTTTTACCTGGAAGCTTATAAAATCTTGAGCCCAAAGGACACAGGGAAACTTTTAGCTCCCACAGGGGCTGCGTTTCTATGGAAGTTATTTAAAGCAAATGACACGTTGTCCAGAAGCACAAGCTTTGTTGCAGGGTGATCCCGTGGACACCCACAACATGTCTTTGGGCTCATTGCTCCACACAGCATGTGAGGTTTGCCTGCCACACTGCAGATCACCATACTTTCAGGAAGGATCTTCTCTTCTCCTCCTGCCACAGAAGCACAGACTATAGCTCTGCAGCCAAAAGGTTTTATTTATTTATTTATGGCCATGGTGGCATCTAACAATATATCTCATAGTTTGGGTTGGGTTGGGTTGGGTTGGGTTGGGTTGGGTTGGGTTGGGTTGGGTTGGGTTGGGTTGGGATGGGATTTTTTGGGAGGTCTATATTATCTCCGAGGTTTGTCCTGTACATTACTTCTCAGATTTGTTTTGTGGTAGGACTCCAAGTAGCTGAAGTATTTGCCCCAATCAGACATTAATGGTTATTCTGGAAAGGTATTTAGTCAGTCAGAACCTTAAGTTTGAGTAAGCTGCCACAGGCTCTGCAGGCAATCAGAGCACAAGGGGCACTGAGACACTGAAACAACCCATTTGACTGGGCTCAAGATGGACTCTCAAGGAAGATGTAGTAGCATGTACAAGCCATAACCCATCGCAGTGAGCACAGGAACCTTTGGGGCCAGTGTCGGTGACAAACTGAGATATTGACTGCCATACTTCAAAGGGAGGAGCCTTTGTATAGGGTAGAGTAAAAGCTCAGGATGGTTTGGCAAGAAAACCACTGTCACCTGGAGTCATAGAGGAAACATGTCTGCAGCTTCCATGGCAGAAGAAGAAATCTCTTTCTGCACCAGTATTTAGGAAATGCCCTCCTGCAGAGCTACTGATCAGTCCAGCATAGCTTCAGCGACAGCCAGTAACATGGAGCTCTCCTTGGAGAATGGTCCAGTGTCACTGAAGAACCTATGAGGACAGTAACTCCTGAAATCTCCCACAAAATGCCCTTTCCTGGCCATTCACATAGAACAGCGAAAGATTCTATCACTGTTAAAAACATATAAAATTTTATATCCAACCCAAGCAGGAGAGACCAACTCTGCTGATGTCCACTGGGAGAGACAAAAAGACAGAGGTAACAAAACCAGTTATTTTGTGCCTTTCAAGGCAAGAAAAATACCTTTGCATATTCATTAAGATTTGTTCAAATGTTCAGAAAATTCCCTCCAGTAATATAATGGGTGATGATTCAATTTATTTATGTTTTTAAGGCATGAAGACTAGCTTTAATTTCCCTCAACTGGGCCTCTACTCTTATTAATCTACTTATCTTCTAAAGAGATCATCTAAACTACATTTCTATGGGAAATGTGATCTTTGGCCATGTAGGGCTTTGCAATTACCCAGTTCTGAATGAACTTGTTGTTAAAACATTTTTTAAGTCTAATGAAAACATTAGATCAATTCCTTGCAGTGATAGTTGTCATTAAATCAATAGTGTGTGTAAGTCCATTATACTGATATTTGACATGAACTGCCAAAGGTCTGCTAACAATGAAACCATACTGAAGCGTGTCCTCTGCTAAGCATATTTCATACAAGATAAAAATCTGTTAAGTCTACAGTAACTGAAACTTTTCTTCTTTAACTAAAATAAACAGATATCTGAAATGTTGCTGTAACTCACAGTAGGACCACCATGATCACACAGGTTTTGGAGCCAGTCCTTTTATCACACCTTTATCACAGCTGTGCTCTCAAATCTGTTAGAAAGGATCTTTTTTGATTGTTTATCTGTATGGTTTACGAAGCACAGGCAGAGATTTTGTAATGAAGTTCTGCTAAGTATGTAGGACCCGATCCTACCCCCTCTAAAAGCAACAGCATAGTCACTGACTTCCATGGAAGTCAGACTGTTCCTCAAGTCCCTGGGAAAGGAAAGGTCCTCCCAAGGAAGAACAGCATCTCTACATCGCAGCAGAGCAGTTTGCAGGGGCAAGAAACACAACCAGACCTATTTCCCCAAGGAAAAAATCAGTATCTTTTCATATGTTGTTAGATTACAAATGGGAAACTATTGACAGATCTCTGGCTCTGTGTTCTTTAAACACTTTTCCAGTAGCCTGCAAATTCAGTTTCAACTCCTACCACAGGCACTTCAGAAACAGAACTGCTATCAGTGCAACCCTGCGAGACTGTACGCAATATATTATGGGATTTTTACCATGAAAGAAATATAAAACTTGAGCAAATGGCTAGCTGATGGAAAGACTGAAGTACAGAGAAGAGTCATTTCTTATGATTTATAAACCTAACAGTTTTTCAGAAGCAGTATGTAACATTTGCTCCCAGCAAGGGAGCTGTAAGTACAAAAGTGTAAGGGGAAATAGTGGTCCATGACAGACATCGACAATTTTCTGGGTGAAAAGACCAAATTAAAATGGAAATTCAAGTTCTTTACTTGAATGTCATTAAAAAATTACTGGCAGGTGGGCAGAGGATCAGTGAAACTCTTCATCAAAAATTTTTGGGAAATTTTAGTCCTCTGATACAGCTTTTTTTTTCCACAAACAAATGAACTAATTGATAGGGAAAAAATAAAAATCACCTGAGACATTCTTCGGGACTTTGGCTTCTGTGGTTCTTGCAAGCAGAAAATCTCGACCAGTGCAGACGTGAAGCAGAACCCAAGTAGAGCAGGGTCTTGCCCTGCCCTGTGCTATGGCTCCCACTAATGGCAGCAAGGGAAAGCTCGGTCACTCCCAACGAAGTAGAGAGAGAAGAAAAAGCTCTGTAAAATGTTCTTCATTTGATTTTTGGTGTTTGGTTTTTAAATATCTAAAAATCCATTTACCAACTAGATCTTCCTGAATCGTTTCCACAGTCAGAATATTAATTTAATAGAAAATAATCTGAATATTGGTCTCCTTGGATGGGTTTTATCCCAACTTCAGATACCTGCTACACAGACTTTTAGTACTACATCCTCATTACAGCCATGGGATAGAGATCCAGGGTGTGATTCCCACTCACAGTTTGACCAAGTTCAGACAAGGGAGGAACCATGATCTCGATTTCACTACCGACTTCTGCCTTGCCTGTATGTGGAGTTGGAGTGATCAGTTCGGATGTGTGGTGGAGATGATTGTCCCAGTGTGACTGCAAGGATACACTACACAGAAAACAAAGCTCTTGTGGTCATCTGGAGAAGATGATGGAGACTGAAACAAGGACGTTACGTAGGACTTCCCTTTCAGGAGCCTGAACTGGGTGACACTGCCATGGGATGGAGGTTCTTGTTTACAGTTGAGGAAAGCTTCACCTCCTTCATGGTGGAATCTTTAGATTTTGGTCATGTCTGTTCTCCAGTTCTGTTACAAGGCAGGGAAAGTCCAAAAATCTTAGGTGAGAATTGGTAACTGTGGAAGGAAATGGACAAATACATTTGCTCTACATTTTGGTTCTGAGCAGAATGGAAATTACCAAAACAGCTGAACAATTTTCTGTTGGTAATGCCGCAGAGATATCTTCCTGCAATCAGACACAGAGACCAGGTGCACGTTGTCCTTGGGTCTCACTACTAAATCTCAGATACATTTTTATAAGGCCTCTGACTCAAGGAATAAACATGAGAGGATTACAGCTAATCAGATAAGTATGTCTTTATTTAACTGTAACATAAAAAATAAGCTTGTAGTATGTTCTTCAGAGATAGTCTTCAATTTAATTCAAAGATCTTTTTGAAAGATTTTTTTCCTTTTAATTAAATCGTGTTGATTTTATTTAATGTTTGATTTCAAGAGAAACACCAGTGTTTCTCCTTCACTGTCTGTCTCGAATCTCTGTGTAACATGTCACAGCCAAAAGGCTACCCCGCTGCTCCCAAAGGTTGCTGTACTTTAGCTTCTCTGTGAGTCATACAGATCAGCCACTCAAACATTTCCACCTGAAGATCTGGATTTCTACACAGTATCACAGTATCACAGTATCACAGTGCAGCACAGTGCAGTGCAGGCAGCACAATAGGCATTCAGCACATATGTCCATGCAGGGAATGCAAACCTACAGACACGAGGCAAGCTTTCCACATGCCAAGGAACAAGTTACGCTGGGTGAAGCAACAAAGCAAATACCCTACAAATACCATGGAAGAAGTTTCAGCCAGCTTGTCCCCTTGCACTGATTCATGGTGGGGCCAGACCAGCAACCAACAGGTGCAGTCAAGAGTGGAAGGCTGAAGCAAAGTAATATTGCTCCTTTTGAGTAGCCTGTCTGTATTGCTATGTATTTTATATTTCAGCCTTGGTCCTAGCCTGGGTCAGTCCTCTGGTCTGGCTCCCCACGATTGCAGCACATACCTGTGATGGTGGCACTGTGGTGGTGGTGGGAAGGGCAGATCTTCCCCTTTTGAAGGCAGCAGTGGTGGCCTTTGAGGACCTCTTTGGGGTCAAAACCACAAATGGAACTGCAGAGCTCAAGAAGAAACTTGCAGAGACACTCCATAAGTTAAAACAGAGTATAAATTCTTCAGAGATGCAATCTGATGTACCAAATCATAGAAGAGCTAAAAAAGATGCTGTGCTATACAGAATTAATTACACAAGTATATTAAGGTTGCAAATTAGGATCTCAGAAGTCAAAAAAACCTCTGTTAGTGTCAGCAGGGAAAGAATCCTACGTCCATTGAATTCCCTTCTCATTTGTTGCTGAAACTGGAAGTTGCCCAGTAAATAAGGCAGGAAATTTGAGGAGGAGGAAGGAGACACGGTGAAGACAGCTGAATGGTGTCCTGGGGAACTGGCTGCTATCTCTGCCCCTAGTGAAGAGTTTCTCTGAGATACTGCCAAATCATCCAAACCATATATTGAAAGCTTTGTCTCGATAATTGTGTGGGGTTTTGTTTTTTGAATGCATAAATTAATGCCCCTAGTTCTGATTCACAAAACCACTGAGCACTCGTTGCTGTGAAAGAAAACAAGGGCACTGTCCTTCCAGCACATAAAATGCTAGAGAACATGAAGTGCTCAGAAAAATCAGGTCATTAGGCATGCAAATTGGGTCATCAAAATTAGTGGATCTTTTTGACATTAATCTCTCTAGACTTCTTCCTGGGAAAACAGGGAGATCCCATACCCTACAGGAGAGTTGTGAACTAAATTAATTTAATGTTTGTTTCCCCACTAGCTCCCACTCCATCTGATGCTGATGCTATTTGCATGTCAGGCAGGCTGTTTCCGTCTTTTCCTCTCTTGCTGCAATCACTGAGGACATTATTGAGGCGTGGATCACTGCATACCGGTACAAAGCATCCCCAGTGCTGGGCAGGCACGGAACAGGAGCCCAGCCCTGGCCCCTGTAGAAACACCAGGCACCTCTGGTGCTAATGGGTCCATCTGGGCTGCTGAGCACAGTGATGTCAGCCCCAGAGTCTCAAATTTGCTCATATTTCACAGATCCAGAGTATCGTGAAGGCCAGGATGACCCAATCACTTTAGAGCTTCATAGAGCTTCCTAACAGCAAAACCAACTTCTGAACGCACTTGGTCCTGGAGATGGCTCTACTCCTCTTCCATTGAGACAAGCCCAAGTCTGTTATCCCTAAAGTAAAATGCTAAGACTCCTACTGCAGATGTTTAAAGTAAGCATTTCACAGAACAAAGAGCTTATTCAGCTTGAAAAGACTTACTAACTACAGAGAAGCAGCAACGTCTCAGCTCCCTGCTTCTCCAGTCCCCAGCATCTGGGGGCCGTCTCAGTCACTGCTCAGCCTGCTGCCCCAAATCCTGCTGCCAACAGAGGCAGCAGGGTGGGACCCCTCAAAACTGCTGTGCCTCCATCACCCACAGATTTGTCAAGGGACTCGGGGAGGGAGGTATGGCTGCGTCTGAAGCCACGGCATTCATCAGGGAGGACTTATTTCAATATGTTGTTGAAACTTTCTGATGTCAGGTTATACGTCTCAGGGGGATGCATGTTTCGTGTAGTTTGTTGTGCCATCTGTTAAGAAATGCAGCCACTCGTCTCTCTGTTACGTGACCACAGATGGGGAGTTTTTCCCCCTGTGTGCACTACTGTCAATATATGCCAAAGCCTTCTTAGCTGGAGCCAGGTGGAATCACCACCACGACGAGTGTGCCTGGCAAGAAGGGTGCTGCATGGGTCCTCCCGAGCATCTTGGCTCAAGGCGTGCAGACAAGCTTGATGAACAAAACCAGCCTATGCCAGTCAGGTCAGGTCAGGTCCCCCAGATCTTGAAGGGCACTGAGAGATGCAGTAGAGCTCGAGGAGGAGCTCATGCAGCTTTGTGCAACCCAGTGCGCAGTCCCGGCTGCAGGTTCAAACCTTCTGCTGGCTGCTGTGGATGGTGTTTGCCCCAGACCACCATCGGACAATAGCACCACGAATCTCAGATGCAGAAAAAAATCTTAAGCCTCAACTGCTGCCTCTTTGGAGATGCTGCAGCTCTCAATGAAGTCTTGGTGTGTGCTTAACTAAACACTGCATCTCCAGCACTCCAGACTGAGAAGGAAATCATGCTCTGCTGACTGACTGACCAAGTCCTGCAGGGGAAAAAGTAAACATGATGTGAGCAGCAGGTCCTCCAACAGCTATAAGCAGAAATTGACCTAAGCACCAATAATGCTCTTTTTTTTTCAGGGGTGATTATGGTACCTTTTCATATTGAGCTGACACTTTTCCAGCTTGCTTTGGTCCATTCCTGAGCCTGTGGGTTGGAAGGTTTAAAGGGAGCTTTTACAGAAAGGCGGCTGTAACTCAAAGTTTGATTGGAAACTGGAAGCTTTATTGAAAATCAGAAGCTTTATTGAAAACTGGAGGTTTTATAGAAAGGGGATTTCATTAGGAAGGAAAGTTTTACAGCCCATTCCAGTCAGCTTCTACTTGCCGATCATTTGAAACAGGTATTTCATCCAATCGGAACAAAAACTGGTATTGCATTATTTTCACTGGAAAGCAAATGGTTGCTCTGCTTTCACAGCACTGCTCCCAGCACATGGACAGCAGCACCCAGCAGCTTTCCCCAGTGCAAGCGGCACTGCTGTCCTCTGGGAAGATCCAAGTCAGCAGGAGGAAGAGCAAAGCAGTTCCCTCAGGACTAGGAAACACTTTTGAGGCTAGTGGGCATGCCAGAAAATCTAGTTGAAAACAGAACCAAATTCATATAGTTATTTCCACCAGTGTTAGAAAGGTCTTCCCCTCTGCCCCTGACCCCACTCCCAGCCATTTTGCTCAGCCCTTTGAATGTGATTTCAAAGCTCAGACTTGGGATGCTTCCTTGGGAGGCAGCATTTTGGAGCACCAGCAGACATTTGCATCCGTCACTTCTCATAAAAGTCCAGTTGGCCTCCGTGAAAGCAGCCCCCAAACGAGCCCCTCACCTCTGCAAAGCCCCATGATATCCTATTCCCTGTGCCCACTCTGGCTGGGCTCTGTGAACGAGCAGAGGCAGATGAGGTTGTCCCTGCTCCGCATACACCACATTCTGGTAGCCCCAGAAATTACTAAGAATGGGGGGAGACCTGAAAGTGTCCCAGAGTGGTCCTGAGGCATCAAGTGACCGACAGTCACCTATTCTGGATTTTTATAGCCAAATACAACTTTTGAATGATGTGCAGCAAGAAGCAGAAGCTCTACACAAGGATTTCACCAGTACTCTGTGTGGACTTCGGGCTCCTTCTTCCCATCACACATCATAGAACTAGGGTTTAATTTTTCAAATGATACAAGCAAATCAAAAAGTGAAAGCAGTTTAATAGAATACTGTGACTAATGGAAAGGATATCTTGATTTGCAGATATCTTGTGTATTTCTGCCATAATTTAAATTTATACATGCTGATGGAAAAAACTCCAATAACTCATATTGCTCTTTCCAAATAAATATCTTCTACTAAGCACATATATGTTTGAGGCACATAAAGCCATGTATCTAAAGCAACTTCCAGCAGAGTTCTGCCTGCCATGAACTCTCAGCAGGGACTGCCCACACACATTTATTTTGAGTGTCCACATATTGCACCTGCGTCTCCGATGGCATGGCAAGGAGACAGCTGGCAGGATCCCCTGGCTTGGGGATGTTTCAGCCACAGATTAAGTTCATCAGCACTTCTGTGGAACCCCATGTAGCTGAAATTTTCCTCCATGTCTTTCACAACTGGGAGGCTGCCAGCGCTACATCTGTCTCTACAAGTTATGAGTCCTGTAACAAATATTTGGACTCCAAAAAATACGGCCCAGGAGAGAACAGATTAGGCACAACCCTTAAAAAAAAATGAAGTCTTTGTGATTTAATATCCACATTCATATCTCAGCCTCTGCCAAGCTTTTCACACAGTGCTTTGGGTGAGGGGCTGCCAAGAGTCATGGCACCTTGGAAAGAGCTGCCAGTTGAGGGAGCATATCGTTAGACATGAGGAAGGGTAGCAACCATGCAGACCTTTGGGGGGAGAAACACTTGCTTCTTTCTGCACCTGTATAATTCCCCAGATGGACACACACTACGATTGTCAGATTTAAAATCTGAAAATACGAGATGCAACAGCAGCAGCAGCTGGAGGAAGCTGTGAGGAACTATTTTTCCATCATGTCACTGAAAAATAAAAAAAAATGGAAATAGAAGAGAAGAAGATGGAAAAAAAACCCCAAACAGTAAAGGGAGAGTAAAAACTGCAAGGAGGTCAGAGTAGAAAGGAGAGGAATAGAAGCAACAGGAATTAGGGAGAAAGAACCATTTTCACTCCTGAAAATCAGGCAGTTTGGAGATAAACAACAATTCTGCTCTTACAAAAACATGCAAAAAATCCCAAAATAAAACCCCTGAATAGAGAAAAATACTGGCCCTAATAAAAAATTATAGTCTCCTCAATTTTTTAGGCAAATGACCAGCAACATAGCAACTTTTGTGCATCAGTTCTCAGGAAACAGCACTCCCCCTGACTCCTGTCAAGAAGGACAAGGGATTAGCACAGGCACCGAGGAGCTGACATAGTTAAACACCGCTGCTGGCAGATACAATTCAGTTTATGACTGAGGTTGTAAAAACATGCATGAAAGCAAATTCGTAAGAAAGATACTCTAATGAAGACGTATAGAAGGGCTGTAATGCCATGTAGCCTCTTGATAGCTAAGGCCCTGATCCTGCAAATTAAGCTAAGCGGCGAAGTTAATCAGATGCATAAGCGTTTGCAACATCAGTGTTTTTTTTTCTTCCCCAAATGAGCTAAATTCAAAAAGCCTTGGTTTAAATTACACGAAGATATTAACAACATTGGTTCTTCATTAGAAGCAGTTTATTCATTCAGGGTGTACAGTATGGAGCAACATGCCTGGCATGGTTAGTGATGCGTGAACCTGAAGGGAAAGAAATCTCTTTGCATTCCCTTCACAGCCAAGTTTCACAACAATTCAGGCTGCTGCCTCAGCAGCCAAATGGGCAACTTTCCAAGCCTAAAAGTCAGCAACGAACCCAAGTGTTAAGGCAGCTTTGTTTTTCCTTAAAGCTGACCAGATACTCTTGGAAAGTTTCCTCAGACCACCCTTCTTCCACCCCATCTTTTCTCTGACAGCCTCTTTCACTAGGAGAGTACAACCATGATGTTGCATTTCCCAGACCTCCGCTCCGAAGAAAAGGGTGAAAACGTCATGCAGATTCGTAGAGTCAATGGCAAAACCTTGGGCTGGTGAAAAAGCTGTAAATTTCTTAGTGAGGATGGCAAAACTAGAGCAACGCATCTGAGGGATGAGGAGAAGAAAAAAATCCAGGCTCTCCGACAGCTTATTTCCTACCTGAGAGGTAAGCTTAAAGCTGTGGCAAATGTGTGTTAGCATCCATCATGGCAAGGTAACCCTCAGGAGCCATCTTGCACTTGCCTTCGTGGCAGGGAATGAAACACTAACTTAAAGCAGCAAATCCCACTTACAGCGTGCACACCTCAAATGTGTCGCTAAAATCATCTCTTTTGTATGATGCATGATGTCTTGTTCAACAAGAGAAAAAAACTGTTAAAACCTGAACAGGCAAAGGAGAGTGAGAAGCCCTCTCTGAGAGCAGAGGATCTCCATGACTGTAATACAATATGATCAAAGCCTGGAGGCCAGAGGACCTTGTTGTCCTCTCAAAACACCCATTAGCACCTCAGAAGGATTTTTGACATTCATCAGTTGAACGGTAACAGCTTCTCATAACAAAGCACCTGGGCAGCATCCATCATGTACACTTGTGAAATATCAGTGTGAGGTGATCAGGAACCACCTCCTCCATGGTGAAATGTAGGTGGTGTTGGGATGGGATGTTTAAGCTACACCATAATACACAGCAATGATGTATAAAGAGGGAAATTGTGTAAAACCTTTCAGAAAGATATTACTTTATTCAGGAAGAAATACAACACTGACAGGCAAGAGGAATACAAAACTGAACAAGTGAACAAACGACTCTTCCTTTTCTCCCTTATTTTTTAAGAAGTTTAAGTGAAAATTTCTCAACGTATTTTTCATTTAAGTTCCAATTTTTCTCAATCGACTCCATTTTCTACTGGCTCTGATAAGATTCATTTCTCAGGAAAGCATTCTGGCCAGTCTGTGCTGAATGGCCACAGCACATTTAGAAGCCAGGAATGTCTATAAATACTTCACTGTACATGACACACAGCCCCTGCCAAGTCAATGGTCACTTTTGCTTGTTCATTACTTCAATTTTGCAGCAGGAGCAAAGGATCTTTGAACTTTGGTCCCATATCAAATGAAAAGGAAAATGGCAATGACAAGAATGAGAATATTACATGCCAAGGTATCATTTCTAGTGCTCCAGCCACAAATGTCTGGACAACACTTTGAGTACCTGCTCCCTTTTTCAGTCTTGGCTCTACATATCTCTTGCTAGCCATTCTTGGAGATAAATACTGTGCCAGATGGACTTTTGTTTTGATCTGGTACACAACTTCTTACAAGGATGTAGGATCAAGACCTATTTTTTCTATATTTCTTGGGTTTGGAAGTGTTTCAAAGACAAAAATAGAAAAGAAAAAGAAATGCCATCACTCTACTAACATTTTTTAATGTGTTTTTTACCATTCTTCCTTGCACCATTTGTAATAACCAGACAAATATTGAACAGCTACAGGAAAAAAAGATGAAAGAAGGAAAAGAAAAATCCCTAATATCTTTTTTTATTTCCTACAAGGCAAAACCAGATGAAGTAAGTATTAAAATTATCTTAAGAAGAAAAACCAAATGATAAGAATGATTAGAAAAACAAAATGTTGTTTCATTTTAAATCTGCAAGTGAAAATCTGCTATTATTTTTTCTTTCACTACAAATGGATTAAATCAATTCATTCATGAGGTAACCTCTTCATTTCAGTCTAAGCCCTCCACATCAGAGCGCCGGATGAAGGGGACATGGAGGGAAAACAAGACTGGGCTTCCTGCAGTGTTTTGTGCCAAGGCTATTTTGGGTTGCATAGCAGCTGGTGGGCAACTGTGGGCAACATCTCTACACTATAGCAACGCTTGGGGTGACGGCTGGCATCTGTGCCAGCCCTTGGATCAGTCCTGAGGCCCAGAAATGCACAGACATCATGAAGCTGTGTTCCTCCCTTGTCTTGCCTCCTGGCAAGAGGCACAAGACAAAACCTGGCACTGACATTCCTCTTGACCTCTATCAGCCAGAGCTTCCACACCTGAAACCTGCAGAGGCATCCAGCCTGTAGGCATTGGCAGAATAGGTCCAATGTGTTTCAGAGAGCTCCCTTTTCTTACAGTCAGAATTATAACAAATTAGATACACATCAGCTCTTTGGAATAAGTGCTGGAACCAGATCAAATTGGTAGGCAGGAAGTTTAGTTCAACAAAGCCAGAAACATTTCATAACAGCCCTCCCTTACGTTGCCGCAGATGATTCTTTTTGCTAAACTCAGGCGCTAACCAGCACTGCTAACCTGCTCCATTCTCAGATCCGAGAGCACTTTCTGAAATAATCTGTTTAACACAGCTCCACAGCTCTTGTGTAGATTTAAGGACTGAACAACAGCTAATACTTGTGCAATCACTGACCAAGACATTTGCTCTTCTGTGATTCATACTGACACCATAAATAAATAGGTGGGCAGGTTCTGGGAGGTACAGGTATCTTGGTACTGGAGCAGGCAGCATTGATTCATGACTACCAGCAAATATGCATTTTGGCACAGCTCCTGCTGGAAAGAGAGAAATGTGAGTGTCAGTCCCTGGCTTCTGAATAACTGAACACAAAATACTTGTCAAGAAAAAAAAACAACAAAATTAATGTTTTCTTTAAGTGGCTGCCAAACCTGACACAGACGAAGTACCAAGCAGGCAAAAGATGCTGCAATTTCCCCTGCAAATCTCTAAATGCAGAGAATGCTTGGCCACAGCTGTCTCCCCAGATTAGTGAGAAGGTCAGAAGCTCACATCAAAGAGCAGCATTTGCCCCACAGCTGCAGCCTGACACCTGTAAGCTTCATCAGCCGGAGCTGAAACCTTTACCAAACTCATCAGCTCCTCCTAGGAGCAGGCAGCCTAACCTGAGCTCAGGCTGGCCTCATTCATAACATTATGCCGACTGATAAGTGTCTTTCCTCCTACCTGTATCTGTAATTTGGTGCTTACAGCACTTGCTGGCATGTCACAGAGCCCTCTGCTTCCTGCTATTGCCACCACCCCAGGGGGTGACACCAGAGACCTAAATGAATAGAGACCCCAGCAGCTTCAGTGACAGTCTCCTGCCTTGCTTGCATGAAGCTCCAGCCAGGTAGCACCAATGCAAGGCTGGAATTGGAGTTACCACGGTGAACCACACATGAAATGACCTCATCAGAGACTTTGCCCTTACAGTATATCTGGGGAACACAGTAAAGCTAATTGTAATGCTAATTATCCTACAGGAAAGTAAGTGCTGTGCTTATGTCTGATGTTGAACATCAATGGTTGCAGAAGTGGTCCGCTCCCCCTCAGGAATCCTGCTTTAAATCACCAGTGAAAATATGGTTTCACCAATACCCTGTTGGTTGCATCACTGGAATATTGCACACACACAAACACAGTAAACAGCATGTCTTCCAGAGAGATCCAGAGTGAGGATTTCAGGGCTGTTAGGAAGTTTGGTCTGCAGGCTGCAATGGCTTCAGTGTTGGTGGGTGAAGTCAACTCTGCGCTTTAAGCATTATAAATGCTCTCATACTACGCATAGCCCACTCATCCCACAGCTGAGATGAACACTGCTTCCAAAATAACCTTAAATGCAACCCAGATGGTTGGATGTGGCTGGTCTGCTTGGACAGCAGCTTTGGAAAATGTTATTTATATATGTTTGTATGTTAAGGGATGTATATGGCACATGTGATAAAAACAAATATTGGAACTCCTTACATTCAAGATTCATTGATGCACCTCAAGGTGTAGCTAAGGTTGGGATTTTTGCTATTGCACCAAGAGTTACACCAAGATGTTTTGTGACCAAGAGGAGTCTCTCCCATTACCTTACTCTGCATTGATCCTGTTTGTGGCTTGACTTCTTCCCATCTCCTCATTGTGCTTAAACACACCTTCAGTCCAAGTCAGGCAAATCTTGGAACCTGATTATGATGATTTCTGGTCTCAGGCAGCCCTGCAACTCTCCTAAAGCACACAGCCTTGCAATCAAGAGGCACCACACTTGCACAGGACCAAGCGTTCAAGCTCTATGAAAGCATGAATTCAGAAGGGAGGCAGCTGCTCCCACATCTGCAGGCAGACCCAGGGCATTTACATACCCAGGAAAACTGTTCCTATTTTGCCCAAATGAAGTGCAAGTTTTTGCTTAAAAGTTATATGGCCCTTAGTAGCATTTATCTGCTTTAAGTTTCCTCCTCTTCCCTCTCTTACATTGGCCATTTCTCAGCTTCTCCTTTCATAGATGTCCGAGATGAGAAGGGATGGCGGCAATTATTTTGTCTCATCTTCGGCACTGAACAGGTAACAGAGGTTCATCAAGCCCTCTGTTTAGTTTATTATTTCTGGCTGAGCTAGGAAATATCATTGAGTATACATTCTACTTCTGACTCAAGGAAACCACCACATTTTTAGGTATAAGCACATACGTGCCTTTATGTGCACACACACTTCTTTTAGACATTAGAATATTTACAGATTTTCCAATAGGAATGAGCTGAAAAGATCCAATCCAGGAAGGAACTGTGAGACAAGCTTCTGTAGTTAACTGAAATAAATACATTGAATATGTATTGAAAGCCCACTTCTTATCTTGCTCATTAAGTAATGGAGTTTCTCCAGCAGAGAAATGTGGTTCCATTTGTTAATGACTGCAGATTGGTCAGTTTGCACACAGCTATCAGCAGTGCTCTTAGGGCCAGAGATGAATGCAGAATTGGTTCCTAACATGAAGAAAAAACACAATCCCAAACCAATTCGAGTGAGCTGTCTTGCCCAGGACAATCTGAAGAGGTACAGAGGAGCAAGGAAAGGTTTCATCTGTCTAATTTACTAGGCATAATCTAGTAATCTAGATCATCTAGTGATCTCGTTCCTGGTACCAAGAACAAGATCCATGCAATAATGTGAACATGTCAAAGTTCTCTTTACTTTAAAAGTAAATCATTTAAAAGTAAAGCATTTATGGGAAAGTTACAGAAGATGGACTATGCATTTTTTTTACAGACATGGCCAGGCTTGGAGAAAAGGTCAAGCAACCAATTAAGGAAGCTAAAGTGACGATGAAAGTGTCACCTGAAAGATTTAAGCAACATAATTTTTTTTGTCCCAGACTATCAAAAGTTCAAATGAACATCTCTGCAACTCTTGCTTGGTGTTTATAGTACCTGAAACCATTTGGTTGTACTGGGGAGAAGCTGGATGTAGTATCTCAGTGGGTGTACAATTCTATCTATTTCAGGAGCTGTGGTGATGACTTAAAACAGCTTTTGCAATTACAGTTAATTTAACTTAATAAATCGCATGGATTGCACTAACTATAGCATATATTTGATAAAAAAAAGTTCAATCTAGCAAGGTGGATTCTGTTGGGAAAAATATTATGCATTTTGCCTTCTAGAAAATCTTGAGTTCAAGCAACTGGGCTGAGATGTCTCTTAGCTTTGGGGTTCACATTGCCCATGTTTACTCCTTATTTATATCCACACAGCAGATCCTTAAAGCACCCTCATAGTATCTCCAACCATGTCCATATTCTGGCCGGGGCACCTTCAATTTTTTCCCCCAAATCGTCACAGCATCCGCTCTAAGGCACTTCTACCACTTGCTCTTCCTTCAGCTCATCTGCATCACTCTCCACACCTGCCGCTTTGCTCAAGTACTTATGTCTCGCTGTGGCCACCTTGCCCAGCAGAATATTGCAGAGCTGAAGCTCAACAGGGGAAGGGACAGAGCAAGAGGCCCCTGACAGCTCCACTCACTTTTTGCAGGATGGTCTTTCCAAAGTAAGCCAGTTGCCATATTTCTCAGCACAATGACCTGTGCTAGGAAGCCACTCTTCAGGACTCAAAGAGTGTATTTCTACAGGACATGGCTCAAATCTCAAGTACACACTTGTAAGACATCCTCCCCCTTCTGGCATCAGGGTAATGCTGATTTCAGACTGTAAGATGCCTTCCCTGTCATCCAATTTTAGGTGTCAGTTTGGTACTAAATGGAAGAGCCCTACTAACTCAGAACAAACCACTTTCAAATGCAAGGAGGGCGGTAGATAAATCTGGTTTGCATTTTGTCATAAATGCTAGTGTTAAGCAGCCCTAATTGCTTGTTCCCTAAGTGTTTAATCTTTAATATCTAGGAGATTACTTATCACTGGTGAGGCCACACCTGCAGTACTGTGTCCAGTTCTCATTCCTCAGTACAATAGAGACATGACATACTGGAGAGACCACAATGAAGGGCCATGGAGATGATTAAGGGATTGAAGCATCTCTGCCATAAGTAAAGGCAGAGAGAACTGGGACTGCTTAGCCTGGAGGAGAGAAGGCTCAGGGGAAACTTACCAACGTATAGCACCTAAGCACTGCAGGTTGCCTAGGGAGGCTGTGGAATCTCCATCCTTGGAGATATTCAAAAACTATCTGGAAACGGTAACTGGCTCTCTGTGGACCTGCTTGAGCCATTTTGTGATTCTGTGCGGCTGCTGCCCACATATCTATTGTCTGGAGGGAACACACATTCTTCACTTCATATAATTCAACACAAACAACTTTTTCTCCTTGATCCATTATTGCTTTTCCTGTCTTCTCTGTTTTATCTTTCAGACTACCATGTTGTTGGGACAGGAACCGCCTCACCCTGAGCTTGCACAACAAGCAACAGGACGATGATCTCACTAAAGTCTTTTGATTGTCACTGGAATGTTAAAAATCACAAAGGTAAAGTGTAAATCTAATATTAAGTACTGAGTGCTTCATTTTCGCCCTATTTTTCAAGTAAAACTGAAGACTTCTTTTCACCCACCTTGTCTTCCTATCAAAGTTGGGACAAAGGATGTTCCCACAGCTGCAGTTCTGAAATCAGACCACACGAACAAGCATGGAGAAAAAGGCAATGCAACCAGTTCTGCTCTTGTCCCTGGGATTGGCCAGGGATGCAGAGCATGGGTGCTTGCCCCGCTAGACCCCAGCTGCCACCAGTCTCCCTCGATGGCAAGGCATGAGCTCAGCATGCTGCGCAGCAGGTGCTGTACTGTAGTCTCTATATGACCTTTGTAAGGATATCTCTAGTCCTTCAGTATCTCTTAACTCATTCACTTTTCTTCTTTAAGCAGATGAGAAAATGGTGGGGTTTGTTGTTTTTCTAACGTGTAAAAATTAAGTTTGTTCCGTACCGTTAAAATAATTTTTAACTGTCTTGTTGTTATTGAAAAGAATTTTTAAGGTATTTTGCCATCTGAGGTTGAAAAGTGGTCTTGTCTTGAAATATTTTGTCTAAGCTTATTTTCTTTGTCTAACTAAATCAGGAAACTTATGTGTGACCCAAACATAATGACTGCATTTCTTAAATCAGTAAAAACTTCAAAGGAGCATGTTCATTGCAGACTACAAAACCGTCCTAGAATATTCACTGACATAGTCTACATCAGGAAACATATAAATATTCATTAGCAGGTTTTATTTATCTTCAAAACACTAGAGTTCTGAAAGAGCAAATCAAACAGACATCTAAAACGCCTTTGTGTTCAGCCAAGGCTTTTCCACAGCTTCTCAGGCAATGATTAGTATTACTGCAGTTGTACTGAGTAGACAGGAATAGTAATTAAGACATATTGGTTTGCTCTGGTGTGCTCTATCCTCAGCAGAAGATCTGTCAAGTTATTGTAGTTTGCACAAAAATTTTCTCGGCATACTATTTCTCATGTTTTCTAAAATGAAAACTCACTTGAGGTCTCTCAGATTTTTCAGGGCTATAATCATTGAAAACTGGCAAAACTCCTACTGACTATGATCTTAACAGACTCAAGCTAGAAATATATTTGTTACAGATGTAAAAGTATCTTGCTGTCCCCCTAATAGATGACCACATAATTTATTTTATGGGCCATCAAGTCTGGGAACAACTGCCAGCAGTTTGTGGAACAAAGTCTTCTGGAGACTCATGTTTGATTTGCGTAGAAATGAAATCTAATCTCCCAAAAAGAGGGACAATGAGTCCTGTATAAGGCAAAGATTTTGGGAGAGGAATTTAATTTTGCCTTACGGTCAAACTTCTTGCATAATCTTGGAAAACACCTTTTGGGAAGGTCTACACGGTGCTGTCTGGGAAGCAGCCTGGCTGTGATGAGTTGGTTTGTCTGAAGCCTCGTGCTGTTGTGGCCTAATTCTGGGTCCTAAGCCAGGTCCAAATGAGTTCATGCTGGTATCTTTACAATGATCTGTATTGTAGCCCTGAGGGTATATCCGTAGTCACAGAACTGATAAGAGTGGAGTATTAGCCTAGATGGAGTCCTGTGACACTAGACTTCTGGCAATAGCTCAGGAAGCTCAAATTATCTCTACAGACCATTAGTCCTGTTATATCCTTTTATTCTTCATTTAAAACTGGGGACGATAGTGCTGACTGGTGAGGTGAGTCTGGCCACCCTGTTTTTGGGGTAACAGAGTTCGGTGAACTCAGAATGTAATTTCTGAAGTCTTCTATTTACTGATACAGGTGCAGCCACTCCACTCTAGGACTCATTTGCTTTTTAAATAATGATCTTATAGTAAATGGTGTGAAGTGAGATTGTGCTGACTGAATAAATGGTCTGTGAATGTATCACAATCTCAACAGTTCCTGACAGCATTGATACCTAGCAGAAAGAAAACTCTTTTTTTCCTAAATCGAAAGTGCAATGAAATACAAGCACATTTGATCCAGACTTCAATGAAAAGCAGTAAACGAGACATTATATTTCTTCTGTTTCTTGAGCTGCTCAGAGTATAACTGTATACTGATTCTTAATCTTCTTCAAGCTTTGACTAAAGTGATGCTCTTCTGAGATCCTTATATTTCCTTACACCTGAAGACTGCCTTTTCCTAGCTTTTGTGACTGTCCATACCTCAAAGACCTCATAAAGTAAACATACGAAGCCAGACAACTAAAATATTTAAAGCCCAGTCCTGAGGATCATAAAGGAACAGAAGGGCAATTAAGGAACAGAAGGGCAATTGCGAGAAGTGAGATGGACACTGTCACAGTATGTCAATTCCACATAAAGCAAGTGGCATGTTTTATATCCTAAAGTAAGCACGGCCACTTCAGCATTGCATAAAGGTGTTCTGAGATAAGCACAACTCACAGCAACTACCCATCACACACTCCACATAGGGTCCTTGGCATGTTCAAGGCTGTAGACTGCATTAGCACAAATTTCTTCGTGCATCTGCTTATTAAAATTGGTCTTTCTTAAAAAATATTCCATCTGGAAATTTCACAACTAATACTTTATCTGAAAAATGAGCATCTAGTGCCTTTTGGAGTTTTTTTTTTTTCATTCTTCCCTCAAAGTTAAGAAGAATATTTTGGTCTCAATGGCAAATACCAAAGCTTTTAATTGGTAGTTTTCTCTTTTTTTTCTCTTAAGTAGACATTACTTGATCAAGCTCAAACCCCTGTGTCCAGCAAAGGCCGAATAATCATCAACAATCTGGCATGACTATCTATGGTGAGTTCCGTGGCGCTTCTCTGGAGCTCTGTCATCTTCTTTTTAGTTTTTATAGGGGTTTTACCTTTTATATTTTTCAGCTTCCCTTATTCCACAAATCTTGCAAGCATCTTTTCCTTTGTTTGCGTTCTCCATAAGAGACTCCTCACATGCTGTAGAGGGAGGACCCACACAGAACAGATACACTTTCAGCTCCTCTGAGTCTGCTTCTCAGTCCGGAAGTTCTCTCTGCAGTACGAGTGCAGAAGAAGTGAAAGCTTGAGCTTAGATGGATGCTGCAAAATACTCCATGGAAAATCCTATGTCCATACCAACTAAGATGGACAGAACTCATACACCATCGAGAAAATGGAGTAAGACTTGATCTTTGGCTTTATTGAAATGTTCTTTGCAAATATTAGGGGCTTGTCTGTGCTTAGGTAATGTAAAATTCTTCTGCTTCAGTGGATTTTAGGTCAAGCTGTAAAAGTAAAGAGATACCTACAGTGATATTGAGCTTCCTACAGTGAACAACCTGTTGGTTTCTGTAGGACTTCTTTGGATAATATGTTGCATGGTTGGTGTTAAAGATTAGCACACAAAAAAAATCATTGCTTTGAAAAAATGAAAGCATTTAGAATTCCTTTGGATAATAATATCATGAAGTATTAACAACATATACATGGAGAGGGATGGGAAGGAAATGGAAGCAGAGAAAAATGTTGTGTCTTGAGGGAGTCACAGATAAGGTCGGCAGCAAGAATCCAAACAGAAACCAAGTGTTCTGGCTGGGGCTTTTGTAACCAGAAAACAGACTCTCTTCTCACAGGGATCCCTCATCTCAGTATAATGCTGAAGTAACCGCTGAGGGGACTGTGTAGACCCAAGAATCAGTCAGCCACCTTTTCCAGAAAGGAAACTCCTAGAAATTTTGGCAGGCACCTACTATGGTATCAAACAACCTCTTCCCCAGAACACAACGCCAACATATGGTTGTGACATGTGCAACATCATGGCATTGTAACAACAATATCTGGCAATGTCCTTCGAAAAATATTGCTTGCATTAGATGGCACAGTCAGATGCACATAACTTCACAAGCAATAATAAAAATAACAGCTGTAGAGTCACCCTTTACAGACTGACCATTTCCCGCAGAACTGTTTTACAAAGAGCCAGTGTTTTTTTTTCAATTCTTGTTTAAAGACTAAAGAACTTTTCCCTCATTATTTTCTCATATTGTACAAGGTATTCTAACAGCTGCTGGAAGCTGAATACCATGTTAACAATACGTAATTTAGTTAATATATTCCTATATTGACAGAGAAAGAAAACCTGAGATTGCACCGCCGTACTGTGTGTTTTTATTATACTGTAAGTACAGTTTCAAACATAATAGGATTTATTCATAGCGTATTTACTTCACTGAAGTGAGCATAAATATGTAAATGTCTAAGGCTTAGACTGAGAATTGCCTATTGCTGCTTTCAAGTCATGCAGCACTCTCTGCACTCTAAATGCATGCTGACAGCAGAAACGAAGAACTGTACTTCCAAGGAAAGTATTACAGAAGGATCAAGCTTGCATATCATTACCTTACCCCTGACTTCTAATACAGAATGACAGCGGACACACAGTTGTAGCTTTCACACTACTTTAATGGAACAACTGCACAGAGAGAGCAAGAGAGCAAACATTGCTGACTGGGGCAGCTCCCACCAGAGTGTGATTTGAAGGAAGAAAAAAATCCCTTTTTATAAGATACCATTCAGATGTACAAAGCAAAATAATTTTGTGTTGAAATACATGTAAGTGGAGGGGGTTGACTTTGTTCCCTAGTCACCAGGGAAGAAGAGGACAGCAGAGTGCTTGCTGACAGCACTCAGATAAAATCTGTTTCTAAGTGAAATAAGCATTAAGTATATGGTGAGAAAGTTATTCTGCTGAAGCAAATGGATGCAGCTCATGGCTTCTCTGGAGCATGAGCCATCAGAGACCCATTTCAAAGGCTTGCAGGTATGGGAAACTTCACCAAGGTGAAGGAACCCTGTATGGGTTATATCAAGGTGAAGGACCCTCCTTATAGCTTTCTCTGAGGCAGAAACCTCGATCAGTTTTCAAAGTTGCAAATAAATAAGCAAAAAGGCATAGCAGAAAAAAATGCTCATGAGGCAATTACTGAGGGGTATTTGGAGCAAGAGAGAATAATTCCAGCTTCACAGCTGGGATTTCAGGTCTAAGCAAATATCTGAGTAATCATCTTTAGCTGCATACACATTTTAATTCACACCTTTCTACTCACATTTTGCTTCTGTGCCAGACACTTTTTAAAAAAGTGAATCAATTGCCCATAAAAGGTGTCAGATTGTCAACAACGGAAATGAAATCCCCTGGCTACTGAACAAACAGGCTCAGAGCAGCACTACAAACTTCTGCTCACCACCGAGGCAATTTGCCTCTCATGTAACCTGGAGGGTATCTCTCATTACAATTACTATTTGGTCCTGGTTTGAATTGCTCCAAGCACTTCTAATACAATATGATCCCTTCAGACCCCACTTTACTGCCCCTGTTCAAGCATGAAGAATTCAAGCTGGAACAGGTGCAGAGCAGGATGATTAATACAATCTGGGGAATGGGGAGTCTTTCACAAGCAGAGCTGCCAAAGCTATCAATTTATGTGGTAGACAACTGCTCTGGGCAGTAACCTACTGAATTTCCAGTATCTGGCATCTTAGGTTCTTGGATGTCTGGAAATTCAGGAGAATTTCACAGAGCCCAAACAGTGCAACTTGAGGTGGAACAAACAGTGAGTCTGATATGTTCCTGGTCCCCAAAGGAGTACAGAGTCAATTTGTTGTTGTCACTTCTGGACCTGCAAAGGCAGAACAGTCTGAGAGGGCTTTGGTTTACACAGTGTAGTAAAGGCTGCCTGCTCTCTGGGCTTACATGGGAATGGGAAAGAGAAGTGCTGGGAAGGAAGAAATGTCACTTCTGCTAAAAGATAATAACAGCACATGAGAACAAACAAGTATGAACTGGCCAGGGATACAGTCATATTGTAAACTGGAAGATCTCAGGAAGCTGTTAGTGTAAGGATGTTGCACAACGGCTTTCCTCTAATGGAGGGAGAGGCAACACCCTACCTTCTTCAAAAAGAAGATAACAACCATTAAAAGAACTCTCTTGAAATCAGCTGTATCCCCCATTTTCTTCTGTTATGTAATCCAATTTTTATCAAAACTTTACAACATAAATGTAATTGTAGGACTCTGAAATAGGCAATGAATGAATATGAATGAATCTCTTCACGACATCATGAAGTCACTGAAAAATATGCAGATCAGAGGCCAAATTTCCAATAGAGCTGAGAGCTGATACATTGTGAATAAAACCTACACAAATCTTATTAATTTCACCCAGTGAATGCCACTGGTAACATTCTTCTGTGTTACGAACGCCTGTATAAAAGTCCATCCACATCTTTAATACTAAGCCATAAAGAAAAGACAACAACCTAGAACTTAAAAAATAAGGTCTTTTCAATTAACAATTTAAAAACATGGGAAGGCACCTTATGTACTTTTTCCTTATCTTTCAGATAAAGACCTCTTGGGTAAGCTTGGTAAATCCTTATCTGCTAGATAAAGGACCACTATGATGGGCCTTATCGCTTAATTAAATCCTAGTACTATGTACAATGAAGTCAATAATTTGCTCTACAAGATAGCACTTCAGACTGTGGCTGCATTGGATAATGCATCTCTATCGGTTCCCTGTACCACAGCACGCTGTAATGGGTCATGTTCCATAACCTGCTCCTGGGCTGCAAGGAACTCATTATAGAAAAGGTGCCCAGCTTAATATGGATGGACTGTGATAAATAAATCTGTTGGATCCATTAGATAAACTAAGGCCCCCGGTTGAAACTGATTTAAATGTAGGGTCTAATTCTGTCAGTCTTCATTTTAAGTAAAGTCGTTGAATGTGAAAGATTTGTGGATTTCACCCAAGGTAAATTACTGATGTTATCGATCACTGTAACAGAAAAATATGATAACCAAAGTTGGTGTTAAAAGATGTTGTGAAACCTGTGGAACAACTACTGAAAAAATACACGATAAGGCCTGAACCCTGACCATCCTTGTACTCATTAAGGTTCACATCACTCACTGCATTTACATTCACACATACCTGGGTGCAAAAAGAAACTGGTCAATAATAGCTATAGCAACTATCACCAGATATCATACTGGCAAGGTCGTTCTGAATACTAAACCCAGTCCAAACAGTTCTCTTTTCCACACAGACAAACATACTTGCATTAAGAAGTCTAATACTTGCATTAAGAAGTCTAATACTTGCAATGCTTCATTTCACTAATTGGCATATTGGTGCTGTGATAGAGTGATCCGTTCCTGAGTTTGTCTGGCAACAACACTTATGTTCGTATGGATAATCCATAAAAACAGGTGCATTGTGTCTCCGAGTCTCTGAAGGGCTCCATTATAGCCTAAACCCATTACCCATTAGAACCAGCAAACACAGAAATGGCTTGATACTGCAATATGCACTGAAGCTCTATAAGCCCAGAGTCTTTTCCTGGTAAATGTGGAAAATTTCAGTCTTGAGATCTGCTACTGTCTCTAATCTTTCCCAGCACTATCAAAATATAGACTCTATGGTCAGGATTTTTTTCACTTCTCTTTTACCAAGATAGCTCACCCACAGCTAAGAGCCACCACTCAGCCCATCCAATGTAACTAAACAGAGGAGGTTCACACAAGGAGCTCAGATTAAGCACCTAACTTTTAGCCAGCTGGAGGTGGAGAACATTTATCCTTCTCTTAGAAAGAATCCCTGAGGAGTGTCTGAGCATGCAGCTGTAGTAGTGCTATGACACAGAGTCTGTCCTTTAAGGATGGATCAAAATTCTTGGGTGATCAGTAAGACAGATGTAGATTTTGTTCATACTGTAGATGGTGATTGATTTGAAGTGTGTTATCTTTACACACTGAGAACTACACTCTCAATGTTAAGCTGAGACAATTCCTGGACACGACGATAAACAGGAGTAACCATAAAACGCCTCTAGATTATGCCAACCAAAATAATCCCCTTTAGGGGTATTCTGTAAACTCAGCATCATTTATAGAGTTTGTTACAAGCACATTCATGCTTTCATAAAGCTGAAGGAACAAAAACAGCTTCCAGGAAACACTCGTATTGAGGCCAGGCTAAACACAATCTAAGTTGCTAGAGCTGTGTGCAGGACTTGTTGGATTCCACAGCTGGGTACTTCTAGCAAATTGTACTCCTTTCTGTGCATAGTCCCAAAGGATATCCCCATAAATGCATAGACCTAGTTCTCACATGTCTGGCAAACTCTTCCTGTATGCTTGCCAAGTTTTAAAGGCTGATAATTTATGCCAAGAACCTACAATGATCCAAATTCACCCCTCGTGTAATTCTGGTAATGCCAGCAGAGTTCCAGGGGAGAAGTTGTTGGCTTAGCAAAGTAAATTTTCACTGACATTTGAGGAATACACAGTATCAATTAAAACAGAGCTAATTATTGCTACTATTATTTGCATTGCAGTAGTTCCCAGAGGATTTTAACAGGATTATAGCCTTCTGGTAAGAGGAGTTTTTAGGAACATAAGCTCTGATCTGGAAGTTCATGTATGACAGCTGACATTTGATATCTGTGCATGTCTCTATCCTCGGTGGGGTTCCACAGAGCACAAGGTTTTGCTCACAGGTACAGGCCACAAGAATATGGGCCACAGAAGTCACATGTGATGCTGAAGCCATATATGATGCTCTGAGGTTTGCCCAGAGCCACCACATGTCTTTCTGCTCTTTATGGAGTGGAAACGGCCAGTCTGGCCTGTATCCAGAGAAAGCAAGCGTTTCCCAAAACTCCGCATTTGGGCAAGGCCAACGATGCTATACATTGGTTCTTTGTCACGAAACCTTGGGAAACACTCCTAACCTTTACTTATCCTGATATGTTTATCATGGGGTACCACCCCCTTTGCCTAAGAAAAGGGCATCCTAGGCATTTTCCACTTTAATCTGAGTCATTCTTGAAAGGAAGGACCATCTTACATTGGTCAGCTTCACCTTAATTCCCCTGCTGCCCTGACACCCGATGGGCTTCCTGGTGAAACAAAAAGCACAGCTTAGTCACTAAGACTCCCAGCATGCAGGCTGAAAAAAATATTACAAATAAAATGCTGTAGTATGTTCAATGCCTGAACTCCTCTGGTGTTTCTTAATTTATTTTCTCTACATCCCTAAAATATATTGCAAACACTGGGGTCCAGGGCAATATCCAGGCTTCTGCGAGCTGCTCTCTGTTCAGAACCCAAAGTTAAAGCCCAAACCTCCCTCCAGCCAGTTGGAGTTGGTAATAATTTATATATTTTACATTATACTTCAACAATATATGTGTTCTGTGGAGATTTTGATCTCTAGTGGGTGACCAGCTTTGTAGGGACTCCACACGTGATACATTAATAATACAGTTGACAGACACATTGCTGGTTCAGGCAATTTCTCAGCACACAAGCTCCCCTGTTCTCCACCCTTGCAGCTGTTTCAGGGGTCCTTAGGTCACGTTGCTCTGGAAAAATTACAGCTGAAATAAGATGCATCAAGTGCTTGCAGACAACAAGACAGATAAAACACAAGTGGATAAATAACTAACAAGAATGGGGGAGAAAACAGAAAGAAAAATTACAGTGATAAAGGCTGATGCACATGAGCATTGCCCGCAGCACTGAAACTATGATTAGTCTGCAGGCTGTAACACTCTCAGAGTGTTTTCTTGCCAAAGTTTATGTCACTAGTGTTTTTCTATATTTTAATTGCTTTAAGCTTTATACTGTTCTCTTTCCTTAAATAAGATATTTACTAGTTTTTAAAGTCTTTCTCATTTCCTGCTTTGTCTTTTCAGGGAATATACTCAAATAGAAAGCACCTTTCAGCCATGTGTGTCTTTTAAGAGGTACTACTGCCTCCTAAGACTGCTGCCATTGTCAACAGGTCATACATCACGCCCAGGGGCCCCTACAAGAGAATGAATTTGGTTCTTTACTCCTCATTTGTACACTTTAAATCCAGAATTTTCCATCAAGCATGACAGAACATTTGCTGGATTATAGGATGTTGCTGAAATAACCCAGGACCTGTTTAGTGTCTGATTTGGAGGAATCCGTCTATGACAGGCTTAACGTTGAATGGAAGACGGTGCCTCAGAGTTAGATGTCACTTTGAGAGTTTCACCACAAGAAGGTTATGAGGCAAACCCATGGCTGGACTACCCATCCCAGCCAGCCTACCATGCTGTGAAAGTTCAATCTGGTTTTGCCAGACTAAGAGGGACTAGAATGAAATCTCAAAATCAGGTAACTGTGGTTAAAAAATAAACCAGAAGAAGCTTTTCTCTAGGGATTTAGGAGTCACTTACAGCTGGTAACACTGTTCTTACTACCCTTGTATTAATTCTAAGTGTTTAATGGAATTAAATTTGGAAGTCTGCTTTACTGGATTTCTGACTGGCAATTTTTAACCATTTCAGTATGCATGCAAAAATAAGTAATTTAAATTAAAAAAGAATCAGATAAAAAATGGAAATGTCTGTTCAAAAATAAGGTACTAATAAGTATTTTGGAAAAAAGTAAAAATCCAAACTAGCTTAAATAAAACTGATAGTGACTATTTCAGTGGGTACAGCTTAATGCAGAGAAATTAGGCCACAATAATTTTTACCAAAAAGTTTCAAATAATAAAAAAAGAAGCTTAGCATTATTCTCCTTAGCTTAGAAAGTGAAATCTGAGGCAGCAGATGCAAGACAACCTGCCCCAGTAATGCAGCAAGCAAGTGCAGAACCAGGATTACAGGTTTCTTGAGTTCTGTCTCAGTTATTTACTTAATTCCCCTGCAAGACAATCATCTGTTGCATTCCCAATTGCAGCTGAATTTGCTTTGGAAGACACACAGGCAAATCCATTATTTATGCAGAACTTCCAAAAGTATCTAAATAAATTGATGATGATTACTGCACATAAGGTCATTTTAATTCATGGATTTCAGAGGCAGCAAGTATATTAGCCCTGATTTACAGAAAAGAGATGAGTACACTTGTATTTAATAGCATAGGTTAGGTAGTATCAAGAAAAAGTTGGAGTTCTTAATGCAGAATCCCAAGCAACTATATTTATTGGAATTGGAGAACTCATGGGAAGTACTCAGTGAAGGTAAGTAGTCATCACACCCATCTCTGTCATCATAGGTTAAATCACTGCTCCGTAACTGCTGAAGTTCAGACATGTGGGAATGGCCACCTTTTAGTACCAGAGCTGTGCAAAATGGGTGAAGGATCTATCTATTAAGAAACAGAGTAAGAGTGAATTAACCTGGAGAGAGTCCAGCTGAGGGCCACAAAGATGATCAGGGGACTGGAGCATCTCTCTTACGAGTAGAGGCTGAGAGACCTGGGTCTATTTAGCCTGGAGAAGAGAAGACTCAGAGGGCATCTCATCAATGGTTATAAATATGTAAAGGGCAGGTGTCAAGAGGATGAAGCCAGACTATTTTCAGTGGTCCCCAGAGACAGGACAAGGGGCAATGGGCACAAACAGAAACACAGGAAGTTCTACCTCAACACGAGAAAAAGTTGTTTACTGTGAGGGTGACAGAGCACTGGAACAGGCTGTCCACAGCTGGTGGAATCGCCTTCTCTGGACATATTAAAAACCTGCCTGGACATGTTCCTGTGCTACCTGCTGTACATGAACCTGCTTTAGCAGGGATGTTGGACTGGATGGGCTCCAGAGGTCCCTTCCAACCCCTACTATTCTGTGATTCTCTGGTCCTGTTATTCCTCTGTAATTCTGGACTGGTGCATTAAGAAAGGTAACTGAATTTCTGTTTGGACTGTTAGTCACGGAAATCAAAATATAGAGCATAAAACATATAAAATATTCTCTGCTACATATTTGAATGCCACAAAGACGCTCATTGTGAGTACTGCTTAAGTTTAACACTTCATTTTCCAATCTCCATCAGCAGGGACACAGAGAATTATGACAAGAGCACAGTGAATTGTAAGAGCTTGCTGTTAAGACTAGCAGAGTCCTGCCCCACACACTTCTCTGTTCAGCCTTTAAAGGGTCTGAACCATAAAACTCCCTCCCTTTCCAGGAAATCCTTTTGTGTTGCAAAACCACCTACTCAAAAGAAAGATCCATACCAAGGAGTGATGGCTGAAACCCTGGTCCCACTGAAATCACCGAATTTCTATCACTGATGTTAACAGTGTTCACATTACTTACCACCTCCATGTCAGGCAATCAGAGCTGGACTGATGGACTATGTATTAAATTATCAGGAAACATTACCTACTGATGGTCTGTTTCCTAAATTAAAGCCAGAATCTGCCTATGAGTTTGTAGGAATACAAAAATAATAAACCATTAGCTGTTGCAAAGAAAACCTAAAAAAATGAGACCAAACGCAATGCAGAGGTAAGTCTGCAGGGAGCCCGGAACAAAGTGACATGAGAACTTCCCTATTCTCACAGCGAAGGTTTAATCAGATAACGCTGATAATTTAAATACTAACATTGTTAATTATTTCCACGAGGACTTGTCCACCTGGGAAAGTTTTGCCATTTACTTGAACTAGTCTTGCTATTGTAGGCTCTGTTAAACTGTTTTAGATTAGATTGGGCTTCCTCACAGGCAGCATAACCTAAAAGTTAGTTTTATATCAAGGTACAATTTCATTCTGTGTTTAACCTGGTCTGTGCAGAACACTGCAAGTCCTGATTGCCTCGCTAAAAGGAAAACTAGGCAAAGGCAAGGAGGAAACTCAAAAGGAAAACTCTTTTTGGCGAATTACTCTTCTGTAGCATCAACGATCCAAACTGATCTACGCTGCAGCAACATGATCATTAGGTCCTTTGAGAAGGAGAGGTGAAGCACACAGCTAAGCAGCCAGGAGGGAAACGCTTTGAGAACAGGCTAGCAGAAAAGGGCTTTTAGCTTTCAGTGAAACTGGATTTGTCATGTTATGACACTAAGACTGTGAACTGTACATGCAGGTGAAGTTTGAGCAGAGAAGCAAGAAGTACACGGCCACAATTATTTTCATTTAGCTAAGCAAGCGTTAATTCCACTGGTTACTCCAGCTTTAAAAGATGGGAGGACCACAGATCCACCTAACAACCTAAACTGTCTCTTTCGTGGTGTATTTTAATCCTATTAACTCACATGGCTTTTTCCCACACAAGAGGCAGCTGAACGTGGGGGGGTTCAAGATGGACCTGCAACCTGCTGAAACTTCTATGCAGCCCAATATGAGCTAGGCATTTTGGAGGTGTTGTGAGCCACCTCTAAGCTTTAGCAGGAGACGTCTCCAGATCCCCTTCAGGGAGGCATGGAAGAGTTGATAAGCAGTACCTTTCTCCCATTCCCACTCCCCACTATTTGACCCCTTCAGATAGAGGCAGCGCAACTGCCTTGGCTGCCTCGGCAAGCAGCTGGGCTGCAGGGTACTGCTCCCCTGAGAGAGGGAGGTCGAGCCGCAAGCCTTTTCCCCTGTGAACGGGAGGCCGGGATGGGCCCAGGTCCTCTCCCTTGCGAGGGGGAAACCAAGCCGGAGGTCCTGCACCCCTACGAGGCGGAGGCCGACCCAGGACACCACGAGCTTCCCGCAGGGACCCGTGGCAGGACGCGGTACGCCAGTCCCTCAGTACCCCGCGAGCCCAGGCCCCACGGCAGGCAGGCAGGCAGACACACACCACAGCAACCCCACCACCCCCGCAGCCCGGCGCACATGCGCGGCGCGGACCCGCCCCGCCACCGCCACCGCTTCCGCTTGGAGGACGCGGCTCGGTTCATGCGCAGAGATCGCTGGCACCGCCCGGCGCGCGGCGCGCCAGGGCCCCCGACAGCCAATCAGCGTCGCCCGCTGCCCGCCCGCCCTCCCCGCCGAGGCGGGGCCGGTCCTGCGCCGTCCCATGATGCATCGCGCGGGCGGCGGCCACTGTGATGGCTGCGGCCGTCGCCATGTTGCGATAGTTGTTCCGAGGTGGGTGCCTGTGCAGCGGTCGCTGGAGAGGGGAACTTCGAGTGTTGATTCCTGGGCCCTTCCCCGTCCTTCTTAGATTTTCGCCGCGCCTGGAGGCGGCACTGGGTCGCCGCCGGGAGCCGCCGCCGCCGCCGCCGTCTGGGCGAGGCGAAGCGAAGCGCCATGGCTGCCGCCCTGGGAGGAGGCGCAGGTGGGTGTCGCGGCCCTGGAGGCCTCGCCTAGGAGCGGGCTGGGGGCTTCGGGCTCTCGCCTGGGAGGGGCGGAGACGGCGGCGGGGCTGAGGGAGCCGTGGCCTGCGGAGCCTTCCTGGGGTGGGTTTGCCCCCCGCCCCCTCCCGTTTTCTCCTTCTCCATTCCATTTCCCTCCTCTGTTCCCAACTCCTCCATTCCTTCTCCTCGTTTACCACCCCGCCGTCTCCTGCCTGCTTGGGGTGGCGGTGCGGAGCGGGAGCTGCCCTGGCACCTCCGAGTCCCCGGGGCCTTTGCTGCTGTTCCTGGGAGTCGTTGTGGGTCAGGGATGGGAACTGTTGTCGTCCCTTGGTTGGGGCAGGGCCGGAAGGGCCAACAGCCTTGTCAGTCACTGCAGGATCTCTCGGTTGGGTGGATGTGGTTATTTAAAGACATTCATTCCTATACTTTTCACAGTTACAGTGCATGACCTGTTTGAATAACTTAGTGCTTATCAGGGAAGGAGTTATAATTTTTCTATAGAGAGCCCCGAAGCAGAAGGCCTCACCTGGAAAGTGTGAAATAAAGTTGGTGCTTGACCCCAGAACTCTCAGGCACGCCTTGACTTAAGGACACATTTTATCACAGCATCTTAAATAACAACTCAAACCTTTCTGTGATTCTGATTGGTATATTAAACCTATTTCAAAATAAGAATATTTAGTTGAGTGATGAAAGACTTACAGCAGTCATACTAAAGTTTTCGTAAGAGAACAAGTCTGTTTCTGGTGCTACAGGCCTTGCTTTCACTAGGAATAGCAGTTTTGATAAAGACTGGTCAGAGTTGTCAGTCTTGTTCTTGTCTGTTCAGAACTTTATGATGATTTTAGTCAGTGTTTTTTCTGTAAGTACATGTCATGGAGAAGAGTGTGGCTTGTCCTGGTGAGCACTTTCATGAGTGGTCAGCCTGTTTGCCATTGTTAGCTTAATTGGTAACAGTGGAAGTAAACACAATTAAACTTCCTACTGAAGATAAATATTACAAAGAAATTCCCTAATTTAGGAGTTGAGAGATTTGGGAAGAAGGCTGGGAAGGACAGTACTGATTGTTAAAACAGTAAATATTTTAATATTTTGGCATTGTTTCAATGCTCTTAAGTACATTGCAGCATTTTAAGTTATTTTACATAAATATTTGTGCTAGTTTCTGTGATTCGGATCTGTTATTTGATGTGGAAGTAAACTTTGCACGCATGTTCTGTCTCTGGAAGGTTTTTCTTGTGTCATGAGGACAGAATAATTTAAAGAAATTTTCACTTTTGAAGCATTTTAGCTGTGTTTATACTGCTGCAAGATGATTGTGCCTGGTTTCATGTACAAATGTCTGTGCAATAGACAGTCTTCAACTAAGTAGTGAAATTGCAGTTTTAAGACTATTTTTTTTATTGTGGAGTACCGTTTGTTTAATAATGAATTAGGATCCCTTTGTACTAAGGGGGCACAAGCAGTTGTTTGTTCAGCATTAAGGCTGTGCTTATCAATAAATGGTGTCCAATTAAATATGATCCTTGCCCCATGTAAACAGTGTTTGTTTAGCCTGAATGATCACTGTACTGCAACTTGCCTGAATGAAGAAACCCAGAGGTGTCATGCAGTTATGTCTGTATGACTAGTTAAAGAAAATTCCTGGTTGAATACACTTTTCATGTATTAAATTCACTGTAAGAACCCCCTAAAAAGGTCTAGCACTTACAGCAGTGGTAAATACAACTCTTTGGAGAGGGGCAGTTATTAAAAGTCAATAGTTGGTAATAGAAAAGGGAAAGAAGGTGTACAGAATGAAAAGACCAGGACTAAGTGGTTATTTGGCTTAAATGTTTCTGGTCAGTTAAAGTTTTAACTGTAGGAACTAATGATTGGTAAAGTAGTATGAAATAGGCGTTGGAAAAATAAATAAAAATAAATTTGATGACATTACAGGGTAACAGAAGTGACATAGTCTTGGCTTTGAAGATACAGATTAAATGCGGATTATATCTTCTGTAAGGTTATGATGCAGGGCTCAAAAGTGAAATGACTGTGTTGGCTGAATGCTTAAATATATTTCATGGAATGGAAGGAAGGTGATTTGTCTGTTGGACAGCATATGTGGACTCATTAATAATTTATAATGTTTTAGTCTCTAGCTTGATTCATAAGAATAAAATATTCATATGAACTTTTGTGACCAGATGCTTGTGTTAGTTTCTAAGGATGAAGTTAAAGGCTCTTTTGGTGCTAGGTTTCACCAACATAAACTGGAAAGTGTTGAAGAGGTGATCTGTGAGGTCTCTGCAAATGATACACAGCTTCATATTACTTCAGAAATTCCATTGCTCTTTCAAGGTCCCTTCCAACCTGGAGTTTTCTGTGATTTAGCGATCATCTGCTGAAAGAGTAAGGTAACAGCTGTATTGTACAGATGTTGAAATTTTTTCTTTGTATTTAAAATCTAGCTGTAAATTGCAGTAATCTCATTTAGGGAGAGATAGTTAAAGTGTGAACAACAAAGCATCACTAAAAGCAAGGAGCATTTCCTATCTCAATTGTCTGCCATGCTGAAGTAAGGGAAAACTATTGTTAAGTTTTCTTCCTTTCAGATTAATTCACTTCTGATGAACTTCAGTAGTCTAGAAGACTTCGAATGGTGGATATACTTGATGTCATTCATGACAGGGGATGGGGCAGAGGAGGAGCTAAAGAGGGGCCCCATGTATACATGTCTACGCCATGGTTTTGTCCTGTACCAAGGGTAGCCAAATAGGTGTTTCTCTAACTTGGAGCCTGTTATGTTGTTCCTCCAGCTTGAACCTAAGCTATTTAATTTCATTTTAACTGATTTGAGGACTGCTGTTGTGCTGTCATCAATGTAGTGACTTTAAAAATCTCTTGTGAAGCTGTTGATAAAAACTGGAGAAAAGCTGATACTGTTAACACAGCAAGTATCTTTCTCTGTGTTGTGGGTGACTGTCCAGTTCAAAGGTGTAGTAAAAACTCTCCAGTCTGACAAATTCAGTTGGGTTTGTCGTGCTTCATACTATTCAGGAGCAGCATACAAGGACTGGAAATAGATTCTGCATTTGTGCCTAGATGAAGGTGGCTGGAGTGCTGGCCGTCTTTTGGTTTCTGTGGGTATTGCGTCCTGCTTTACTAAGTGGACTGATTCCACTGGTCACTGTAACTTGGAGTTACATTGGAATATGCACATAGTAAAACTCCTCCAAGTGTCAAAGGCCTATGGAGTTTACAATTCACGAAGTACAAATAAATTTTTAATCTCTTTTTGATGCTTTGACAAGCTTTCATTGAAAGTCATGTTTTTCTGAATGTTCTCCATTTCAAGTCATCTAAATTAAACATAGCCTTAGCATGGCTTGTTTTTACAAAAAGCGAACTGTCTTTTATTGCAATACTTGACCTCAGGTTTTAGGTCACTTAAAACTTGTTGCCCAGAGTAATTTAAGGTGATGTTATGCTTTGTGCTGTGTTATATCCTGTTGTAATGCAGCCTCAGTTTTAACTATAACTTTTGGTGGCTGGACAGGATGCTGGAGAATTTCTAGAGAGTTACAGTTTCTCAGTGTCCAAAGCCATTTGGGAACAGAGTTCATGTGGATTTCATTTCAACTCTTGGCCTTCATTCACTGCTCAACATGTTTGTGAGGCGAGAACTGTGATGCTTTTAAAATATTTTCCAAAGCTCTCGGCAATGTACTGTTTTTCAAGTATTTCCAAATCCAAGCGGACTTGGGAAATGTTTTCTTTTGTGGTTTGGTGGATATGGGGTTTAGATGTAGTTCATTGTTGGTTTGAATGTAAAATAAATAAATAAAAAGATACAATTTCTTTCAAGCAGTGATTACAAAGAGAACTTCAGTTCCTGGTAGCATATCATAATTAGGTCTATTCTTTGTTATTGCTAGTGACTTGCTGTGCACCGTGACAAACTTTGTAAAAAAAAAAGCTATTTTTGAGAAAGTAAGAATTTACTTATCTCTTGTAGAAATCATTTTTTTCTATTATGTCTTTGAGGAAGCTAAATGGTCCTATAGGAATCAATTGAAAAGAAAACATGAAATACACTGGTTGAGAGACATGTTATGCAACTGTTAAGTTGTTGTAAATACTTAGTCACTCAAGGCTTCTATGAGTAATTGTTTACCATATAAAGCTATGTGATGTCTCTTCCTGAACAGCTGAACTAAACTGTTGCTGTTTGTGGTGTATTAGTGCACTTGTGTTCTTGTGCAAAACGCAGTAGTTGGAGTGAATGTGAATTCTATGATGGGATAGAGAGCTTGATTATCTACAATAAATGTGACTCGAGTTGTAGTGTGCTTCATAATTTGTTAGGTTTACATCAGAGACTCACGTTTAGGGGTTCCTGTGACCTTGTGTTCTTACTGCTAAATGTTGTGATTTACTGCCAGAAGTTTTCATTCAACTGGTATGGTTACAGTGCCAGCTTGTGTTTTAGACACGGCTATTCCTCATGAAATGTGTTTTCTTCTGTATCAGGTGGCAAGAGATACTGAAATTCAGTTCACTGTGAGGCAGAACTGGAGGTCTATTTTTAAAGCGTATATACTCTGTTCCTGAAAATGAAGGCTTTACAATACCTGTGTGTTGTGTAACCTTTTGCAATGATATCTGAAGAAAAATATTCTGTAGAAATAAACTATTATGTAAAGATAAGCTGGTAAGATGCTTTTAATCTGGAGACTTGTGCTTGAAATGCTGTCAGGTTGTCATATTGAGTATTTTAAATATGGTGCCAGGGAATGGGTAGGTCAAGAGGACTTGTTATATTCAGCACTAAATCTAAGCATAGAGAAGTGGCAACTTTTTCCTCTAATTTTCTTTTCTGTTTTTTTTCCCCAGTAGCTTCTTTAGATATTCTGCCCAAAAACGTGCAGCTTAGTTATGTTGTTAAAAGACCCGTTGGGTAAACAACATGCAATACTTTCTTTTACACATTGAACTGTTGGATCATTGTGGCATCTGCATCTTGTTTTGGGTAAGGAGAAATCTTCAGTGCTTTTTCAATGCCTAAAACTAATAGTGACTTTGATCTGGATGGTAGTGTAATATTAAAGCGAACCAAAGTACAAAATTTTGAATTGTTGAGGAGATTTATGAGACAGCATGTGGTTAATGCTTGGGAAAGCATGCAGATGTGTTTCTGGGAAGATGAACAAAGTGGTCATCAAATGTTTTTCCTAGTCTAGAAGTCCTGGCAATCTCATTGCAGTAAAATACCCCATCTTAGCAACAGTTGCTATGTAAGACTACCTTTTTAGGCTATATTGGTACCATTTTAAGATGTTAAGAGCTCTGCAGTGTTCTTGCTGATTCACCTCCTACGCTTGTGAGACTTGACTGCGTGGCTTAGAACTTCATTTTACAGAGAAAAATGATTAGGGAAGGTTTTATTGGAAGAGTTTCCACAGAGTTAGGAAATACCATCAGCATATCCAAAGGGGAAATGAGGCTTGTATTTTGTGGATTTCTAGTGTGGATGATCTGTTCTTATTAAGCAGGAAACAACAGTTCTGGCATATATTGTAAAATCAAAAAATAAGCTGTATAGAGCCGCTTATCACACTGCTGGTGCTATACCAGGGTAAATATAAAGCAAATAGGAACCTTTTAGTGTGGGGAACCAAGTATGTTTGGCTGTCTTTGTGCATGTTTTGGCTTACAGCTGGCCAGAACATTGTGAGGCAGGCTGGTTTAACAAAACAGGCAGCGTTAGTCTGTCTCTGCAGCATCCTGCAGCTTCACTTTGATAATGATGATTTTCTTAGAGCTGCAGTAGGAAGAGCCAAATGTTGAATTATTTCTTAAGTTTTCCTCCTTAACCAGCCTATCCTGTTTGGTTAATGCTTTTTTTTTTATTTGATAGGTCTTGTTTGTTTTCCCTTCTAGGCCTGGAAGTTAAAGAGGGGAGGTAGTGTGTTTAGTAATCATTTGTCAGGATTTTCCAGTTGATACCCATCTAATGTGCACACATCTTGGTGAGCTTCGCCATGAGAGCCTTGAACTGAAATGAGGAGCCATAGCCATTGCGTTGCACGTCCTGACAACAGTTGCTATGTACAACTGCCTTGCTAGGCTGCACTGATACTGATGTAAGGAATATAAAACCTCTTCCAACTCCTACAATGGACGTTTTCCTGTTCAAAAAACTGATGTTTGTGGGTTCCTCCCCTCCCTTTTTTGCTTTTCTTTTCACCTCCCACACAGTAGTACTGAGAATTATTAAAAAAAAAACCCAAACATTTTGGTTGTTGCTCTTACTGGTTTTATGCTCTGCTGATGCTGAGCATTCCTCTTCCTGTGCAAGTTAATGTGTTAACTGCAGTTACCCATGCTTGACACAAACATTGGCTTAGAGTTTCTCAAGGAGAATCATCCATAAATGTTATGCTGATTCTTGTTTACTGATACTTTCCCGTTATTGCCTAGATAGGTAGAAGAAAAACAAAAATATGCGTAATTTCAGAAATGGAAAAAGAAATTATGCCTCACTGAGTTTTGCTACATATATCACGTTGAGGTGTGAGCTCTGTGTCCATTTCTGTGCTTACTGTCTTCCAACGGATGAAGCTGGCAACGAATGCTATTTGTAGATGTCTGACTGTTGTGACCTACTTTTCTAAAGAAGAGCTATAGCCTACTTTGGGCTCTGACAACACTTAATGTCAAAACAGTGTAATTTGTAATGCTTATTGTCAGTGTCAGCTGTCACAGAAAAAAGCGGCATAAAAAAAAAGTTTGCTCCCTCTGTCCTAAAGATCTTTATCATAAGCGAGCAGTGCTTATAAGCAGTGGTCACCACACACAGAGATGGACCAGTCATTTTTGAGGCTTTTGTATGCATCCTGCTATAAGAGACTTATGA
This sequence comes from Dromococcyx pavoninus, assembly GCA_033558185.1. Classification (NCBI taxonomy): domain Eukaryota; kingdom Metazoa; phylum Chordata; class Aves; order Cuculiformes; family Neomorphidae; genus Dromococcyx; species Dromococcyx pavoninus. The sequence goes on along the minus strand of JAUMJL010000284.1, from coordinate 763,497 downwards.
CAAGGGCTTTGCATGGATGTAATACAGCTGTGGATTTTGGTAGGAATTCTTCATAAATAAGGAGTAGGGTGTGAGAAATTTGAAGGGGTTGGAAGTACTGGAGGGTGGAGGTTTGAGATGTTTGGCTGAGTGGGAATCCACGTCTACATGAGAAATGTGGCAGGAACTTGGACCTTCTTTTTGCATTGCTTCTTCACTAGCAGTGATACCAGATTGGAGCACTTTTGTGGCCATGAAACTTAATTGTCTGGCCTGGAAAAGTACTATGAATTATACTGAGAAGCGTTTCTTTTTGCTGTATAGAGATCTCAACAGAAAAAAGGGATTTGGCACATAACTTTGTCTAGATTTAAACTTGTCTGACGTGACAGTCTATCTACGTAAGAATTGTGTGCTGAAGAGCTAATATATTGTCTTCAGGTGGTGTTGGTTGATAATACAGCTCTCTGTAGTTCTAAAAGTGGTGCCTGGCTTGAAAAAAATAGTCTTACCAGCAAGCAGACACAACTTAAGTTCTTGTCTTGTGGTCGTTTTCTTTAGCTGTGTTAGTCAGTGTGTGGGTACTCGTAATTTGAGTTGGTGCAAAACCAATCGCATTACCTTAAAAAAAATTTCTTGGGAGGTGGTTACATCAAGTCAGTGGATTACTGCAATCCACCTGTAAGAACAATAACAGTGTAGGAGATTTGTTCATAAAGTCACAATGCTCATGAGATAATCACTGCAGCATGGTTTTGAATGAGCATGAGGTGGCCAAGGTGGCATTTTTTTTCAGAGAACACAGAATTGGATAACTTAGCCTTCAAGGGGAGGATAGTAAGTGCTTGGATATCTGTCTGGGTTTTCCCTGTGGGTGAAATAAGAATTGAAATAGACTGTAATACATAGATCAGAGAAATGTTTAAACAAATATTTGTTTCAAGGGTGTTAACCCATATAAATCAGCTTAATTTTAGAAGGTTAGTTAAAATATGAAAGTATCTGTAGGGAGTTAAGGGAGGAATTGTTTTTACCTACTCTTTCAAAATAGAAGAGTTGCCACACTTGTGTTGCATTGTACTTCATACCGAGCAATCTTACTTTCGTAGCTATGATTGAAATTTCTGGTTTGAAAGCTCTTGATTTAGTAACATTGCAAGAACTGAATTTTCTCTTTTTAGTGTTTTTACCTTCTATTAAACTTCTGTCAGTCCCTAACAGCTGTATTCTAATTATATGAAGAAAGAAGTGAATAGGTTTGTCATTGTGTATGGGCAATGTTCACTAAAGGATTTTGGGTCTAGTTGAAAGACCTGAAAACAAAATTGGTTTTGAAGGTTCATTAAGAAAACCCCAAACAAATAAAAAAAAAAAAAAAAAGTTGACCCTTGACATTGTACTTGATCAAGGAGTTGAGTGCAGATAGGCAGGAGAATGACTGGATATGCGGCATCTTAGTGTTCTCAATTCAGACTGTACAGCTGGAAGGACTGGATTGCTCAACCTCCTGTATTTTGCAGACCATTAAACTGCAGCCAGTTTCCCCATGTGTTGAGCATAGCTTTTATTTACATACTTGTTTGACTCTTTAAAAAGTCATAAAAATGCCTGAAAACACAATAAATACAGGTGTGCATTCTCTGTTGGGCTGTAGCCACAGGATAGGAGAATGAGGATAGAATGTTGCTGAAGGTATGTGCTTCCAGTGTACAGTTGATGAGCCATCTGGATGTCTGAACAGAGCAGATGAGCTTTGCATTTCTTTTGCAGGTAAATGGAAGTTTTAATATTTCTAGGTAGCAAAATTGTCATTTGCAAACTAAGTTATGCAAGAGTAATTTGTGATTTGATAGGCTAAAGTGAAGATACTTGTTGAGAGGACTATATAGAGTACCAGTTTTGTCTTGTTAGGCATGTGCATGTCCTAACATGCAGTGTAACCTGCTTCAGTGTCTTCTAGTATTCTTAGTGTCTCAGTTGAGATAATTGATGGTGTATTACACCTGACTTCACTCTTCTGTTTTGGGTTGCTGGTACTGTCCTACCTTGTGCCGACCTGAGATTAACTCCTGTTTTCCAAGTACCTTTGCAGGCCTGGTGTGTGTAGATGAGCAGGGCAAGCAGGGATCCGGCAGACCTTGTTTACTTTACCTCTGTTGCACCTTAGTTTTATGCATTGCTGGGGAGCATCTTTATCTTTCTCTGGAATGACCTTCGTTAGCAACATTTTCCAGTGGCTTATATTGAACTTTGTCTCTTTTCTTTGCCTTGTTCTTATCCTCAGTAGCGAGAACAGAGACAGCCATGTAGTACATTATGGGGTTTTGTTATTGCGACATGTCAATATTTATTTGTTCTCTGTGTTGAAAGTAGAAAAACATTTTTGCATCTTCTGAATTCCCGTTCTGCCCGCCCGCTTGCCCCCCCCCAACAGAAACCTCATCTAAGTGGTTGCTTCAGAAACCTTTTTATTTTTGTAAGAATAATTTAATGTAGTCACCTTCTTTACAGATGATGATTTTGATCAGTTTGATAAGCCTGGTGCAGAAAGGTCTTGGAGAAGAAGAGCTGGAGATGAAGACTGGGACAGGTGGGTGGAATGTTTTATGTGTTCGGTTTCTGTGTGCTGAATTATGTTGCTCTGTTTTCCCATTCTGGCATTTTGTATTTTAACATTTAGAGTAGTGCACATTTCGATACTGAAGAAGCTGTCGGTTGTTATACAGGTGTCAGCTGATGCTAGATCATACCAAACATATACTTGCCTTGAGGAATGTAGGGAGCACTATGAAGAGTTACCATTTAAAATTGATAAATACAAAGCATTTGTGGTGTATAATCAACTTTGCAAACAGTGTCTTGGTTTTCCTTTTAAATATTTAGATCTCAGTGGTTTAAATAGTAGGATGTTTGCTAGGGCTTGAATTTGCCCCACTTAAAGGCTTTTTTAAACTAGATTCTTAAATTTTTATCCTCAAAGTCCTACTTCAGTTTTGCATGGGGGGAGTGTAATGGAGTTTAGTTCTGTGCATCTATTGGAAAATATGACCATTGTAAAGATTTAGAAGTACATATGAACTTTGTTATTTTGGGAGAGAATTAAGAGCATTCTTTCATGTGAAGACTGTCTAGCTGGGGAATACTTGAGTCAAGCTGCTGACCAGACTTGTCTGTTCTTTATGAGAGACAGTTTTTCGCTTTTTGTGGTGTTGCTGCTTTTTACTGTTCCTTTTTAGTAACAGAGAGGCTTCTTCAGACTTCACCAGTGGTTTTCACTGTAAAAAGGAAAAAAAATGATTCTCGATAGATATTTGTCTAGTAATCATTCAAGTGATTGCGGTAAACAAGTTCCACACTAAGTAATTTTCCACTGAGCTGAGCCTTTGGAGGGAATCAACTACTCTACATTTATCATTATTCCAGAGGGATTTGTTTCCTTGTCCATGCTTTTCTGCTAGGTTAAGCGGTTAGTTTTCATTGCTTTAGGAAGTGAGTAGGAGTGAATGAGGAATTTGGACAATAGCTTCAGTGTATAGCGTGTTCTGCTGCCTGCTGGTGAGGGGTGTCTGCCCTCTGTCGTGCCACACAGCTGTTTGTGGGTTGGATGGTGTACAAACTGCACCAAGGAACTGATCTGGCTTGAGAACATAATTAAAATAACTTTTTCAGGCTGGATCACTGTTCTGTGTTGTCTCCCAGCTCCAGTTCTGGGTATTCAGAAATACTGAAGCCAGTATTATGGGGAAAAAGGTTTGTGTTAGAATAGTTTCAGAACTTTTTGTCTTTGCTGATTCATGTTAGGAATAGGTGGGCTTTTCATTGTGCCAGCTCACATTGGTTTTCAGCTGTCCTACTCTAACCACTTTAGAAAATTGGGAAGAGTCAAACAGGTGTTGTATTGGAAGTTGTAAGCATATTGCTAGTGATAAACTCCCTGTGGCAAAGTTGTTGTTATAGGACAATAGAAAGGTTATAGAATATTTTCACTAAGTGAGGCTTTGAAGCACACAAGGATTCCATTTAGGAAAGGGAAGTGGTTTCACGATGCAGTGCTGGAGGTTCTAGAGTTTCATATTGCTGTTCATTTTGGAATTTTTCTTTTTTTTTAACAAATGTAATAGAATATTATTTTATTTGCATGTATTGGAATTTTAATCATTTTTTTATTCTTTTTAGATTGCGAAGCTATCTTTGAAGTATTAAATTCTGTGGTTGGTTGGGCAATTTCGAATGTTGTACATGGATATGTTGCTAAATATAATTGATTTTTTTTAACTACTGGCATAATTCAGTATAGGACGCAGTTTCTCGAAGCTGGGAAAAAGGCTGAATGAACCCAGTAGATTTGTGGGTTTTTTTAAATCCTCCATGGTTTGTTTTGCAACCTAAATAACTTTTTGTAGGGGAGTTTGAAAGGTTTAAGCTGGTAGTCGTACATGTTGATCAAACATCAACTTTTACGGTGTTGGTACATAATTGGGACCTATCTTCCAATCATTTAAATAATTTTGGATTTCCACATCTCTGTTCTTTCTCAGACACTGGAGGATGATAACTGAGAGTTGGAATGCCCTGTTATTTGGGAGTACAAATGTAACATTGTTCTTGGAGAATTTTTCCCATTACATATTTTTCAAATTCTTTTCCTGAAACATTTGTGTCATTGCTACTGCTCATGTTTAATGAGGCATGCTCGTGAAATTGGAGGCCATAATAGCAAGCCTGACATCTTTATCGTGGGCTGTTAATTTAAACATTTATCTCTATAAGTAGCCCAAAGCTTGGGTTTGGTTAAAACATGCTGTTCTGGTGCTATCTTGTGAGATGACAGGGCTGATTTAGTAGCTGACTTTTGCTGGGATGCACTTGTTCTGACCCTTCTCTGAGATGATTCATTTCTCTACACTGGCAGAAAACTTTTTGCTCTTTGTTTGTCTTTTTTATTATAATTTTTTCTCCTCATTTGGTGAGCTGAATTTATTCAGTAAGGGGAATGTTGAGTATTGGGATTTGAGGAGGGGGAAGAAATGTGTCTGTCTCTTCTGAGAGCAGCAAACTCTTAAGATTATCGTAACCCAGATTTGCTAGAGTTGTCGTTTTGGAAAGACCTTTGTGTCTTGATAGTGAAGGTGTGTTGCCTTTGGAGCTATCACTGATGTGTACTTTTATTCCAGTTTAATTTATTTTATGCGACTTTATGTGGTATGAGATTTCAACCATTAATTTTTGGTTTTCAGCTAACCTAGGATTTTTTTTAGTATTTTTTCTTTTTTTTTCGTTTGTAGTAGTCAGATTCAGTAATCCTGGTCCCTGTTCTTTCTGATAGATGACTTCAGATTTGGCTATTTTAAAAGAAACTTGAGATAGGCCTGCTTTTATTGTGCAGGCTTTTTAGTGCTACTTTGTTTATTCAAAAAGTTACCAAGGTTGATTTTTTCTTTTTTAAATTTATCAGTGAAAATATTGAATGACATAGAATGCTCTTCAAAACCTATTAGAATATTCAGTGAAACACTTGTTTCTGTTATGAGTTTCATTTATGTGCTAGTGCTACTTTCTTTGACTGTCAAGTAATAAGCCAAAGCTTTTAAAAGTCTACAGTATGGATGCAGTTACTTCTGTTGACCACATGTTTAATCCATTTTTAAAAAAAACACGTCACTGATGTTTTTTAGAAATGTGTTGAATAGCTCCAACCACATTTAGATAATTAATCTTTTGTTTTCTTCTCCACTCCTTTTTGATCTGAATTTCTTACTACCTGAACATTCTTTCCATCTTTGAGTGCTGCTATAACACATGCTCTTTCGGAATTCTCTAGTGCAGTTCTATTAAAAGCTGTCAGTGCTGGACCATAGTGCTGGGATGTATTTTCAGACGTTTTGGTGCATTTGTCAGCTTGCTGGCAGCTGAAGAGATTAGTGACTTTTTCCTACTTCAGTTTTGGCTCTAAATTCTTCGTTTTTGTTACCTAGAGTGTTCTGTCTCTGAAGTAAAGGGCTTAAATTCCAGTCAGTATGCTCTTCGGGATGTATGAGTTTTCTTATGTTCCAATTTTTGTTTAGTAATGCAATGAGCACAAAACAATTGCTATTTGTAAACATTCAGTCATTCCTGGAACTGTTTTATATCAGTAACTATGGCCAAATACTGTATACTAATGACAATGTCCTATTTAGTGCTAATTTGGAATATCGTCTGTTCTCCTCTAGTCCACAAGATTTTCATTCCCCCGCCCCTGCATTATGTGTACCCAACTCTGAAAGAGATGTATCCATCTGCAAAAACAACTTTTAGCACTCATTTATGTCTTGGGATTGGCTTCCCCGTTTTCAAGTATGAAAACTCTCATGTGTGTTCCCATTCTGTTCATATAACCCTCACTTTAGACTATTTAATTTTTATGTAGTATCTAAGGTGTAGGGTTTTGCGTTGTTTTGTTTTTTTAAGGTGTGCAGGTAGGAATAGGTTCATATTCTTGAATTGCAGCTCATATTTCAAATCACTGCCATATCATTTAATATTAGGACATGCGTCTTCTTACATTTGTCAGTAATAAGTGTTTATTACAGAAGAGGGAATCCATTTATTCCTGTCACTAGATAACTCTTTCACTGAAGGAAGAATGAGATTAAGCAGTTGACTTAAAGTTTAATTAATCTGGGCAGCAGTTCTTTGTGTTGTATCCTGTTTATGGGGCAGATGCTGTGTGATTGAAGAAATTTTGTAAGCCAGGTATTTCTATACTTCTTGAATTCTTAGCCACACTCATAAAGATGGTCAAACATGCATTTGATTTTATCGTCTTAGAAATGTCTGTCTGACCTTATCCTCAGCTCAAGGAGGAGGGAATAAGGCATTTATGAAAGATCTAGGCCAGAGTGGCTACCAAGCAGCTGCCATCCTCATGCCTTCTTGCTGCACTGCAGCTTGGGCCACGTAACGGGCTGTGGGCTCAGTCTTGCCCATGAGGATATTGCTGTCTCACTTGCCTCTTCCTGGAGAGGTGGGAATCATCAGTTTGGACAATATGCCCAAATGACCTTGAAGTGAAGGGTGTAGAGTGGGGACCTAACTAACCTTATTTAAATGCTACACTTTGTCTAGGTCTCTGTGCTGTGTTATAATTGCGGGGATATAGAAAGGAGAGCATATGAAAATGGAATAACCGCACAACAGTGGTCTTAATGTGCGCGGTCTATTGTTTGATTAAGAGTATGTGTGTCTTCTTTTGCAACTTGCTGAATGCTTTGCTGAAAGGAAAGCTTTGTGCAGACTCAGGAAGTTAGTTTTCTAAGGCATATATCCTATACAGTGTTTTTTCTGTTTCTGAGGCTCAGCTTCTTAAATTTGTTAATGTTTTCTAGTGAACTTGATGATGACTTACTTGGAGAGGATTTGCTAACTGGCAAAAAGGTAAGAGATCTGCATCAAAGTGAATTGTTACAGATATTAAAATGTGAATGTTATTCAACTTACCCACTTCACTTGTTTGGTATTGTCTTTTACCTGACAGCCACAGGTAGCTGAGATTTGCTCTATTGCCAGTGTTGAGCATCCAGAGCTCTGCTTCCTTTTGTGAATTACCTCCAAATGCAGCTTTTTAAAATCAAACTTTTAGAAAAATGATTTTGTTTTGCAATAGTATTTCTTCTCATAACACGTGGTTCAAAAAGGAGATGGTTCTCAAAATCAAGTACTTTAGCTCATATGGACTTAACGATTGAAAGAACAAACCAAAACCAGATTATGCCTCCTTAGTGCTGATTAGCATTCTGGAGAATTCACTTCAGCTACTGGTTTCCTGGCTATTAAAAGTTACTCATCAAAATACCAGCAGTATTACAGAGAGTAAATAAAAAAGCAATCAGTGGTGTCTGTGAAAGATACACTCACTGCACACAGTCCACTACTGCTTCATCTAATGAATAGGTAGAAGATTTTCCATTCTACAGTGAGCGAAAATATGAGAGCAGCCTGCATGAGAGAATGTAAACGAGTCCCCCATGCCTGCTATAGACTCCTGACTCTGATACCTATTTCCAAAATTGAACTGTATGAAAAGAACTAGTTGTATGTTTGAATTTGGCAGATATCTGCAGGAGAAAACAGGGTTTCTGTTTGGGAAGTTAAAACTAGCTGGTACCTCTTTCTCCACTTTATCTGCTAAAGAAATTAATTTGCAAAACAGTTTTTAAAGTTTTAGAGATTAATAAGTTTAAGAAGCCCAGATCTGGGAAAAGCTGATTTTTTAATTGATGTAGTTTTCCAACATTTAGGCTGTAATTATAAAAGTTTGCTTCTTAGATTACTCAAAGTAATTCATGTTAAAGGCTGGAAGTTCATTTGTCTCATGTACTGGTTTAAAAAATAAAATAAAATTCCAAAAGGATAGGGATTGCAGGTGTATGTTAGGCAGTTATCAAAAACATAAGCAGTTAACGTTACATGCATCTCTGTAATTGAATCAGGAGTTGATAAAGCTACTTATCTTAAAAAGGAAAAAAATCCATATGCAGACTAACCAGAACTAGATTTCTCCAATGTATTCTGGTGCTTTTTCTATTCTTGTTTTTGGTTTTCTATGTTACAGGGCTCTGAGCAGTGTCTGTGAATATGGAATCCTATGCTGGAGTAATAATAGATTTCTCAGGAAGTTTTCCCTGAGCTATTTAGGCTAAACTTGCTTCTACTTAATCTCATCCCAGTACTTTTAGATAAATCTGCCCTTGTATAACCTTTCTGCCACTATTACTTTAGGGGATGGAAGTAGTGTTGCTGAGCAAAACTGCAGTTATCTCCTCCCGGTGGGTAGTTATTAAAAAAAACAAACTTGAAAGTATGGTAGACAAATTAGAGTGAGTTCAGAAAAGGCACAATGTTTTATCTATTTTTTCTTCAGTTACAAATTAATTATGTTTTTTCAGTTTACTTTTTATCATTGTATCCTTTCCTCCAATCTCCTAAGCATCTCTGCCCTTCAGAAAATGCCATAACTTGGTGTTTTTTTCTTGATCTGTCTAATGCATCAAGGTCATAAAGCAGTTAAGTAAGAGCACTGAAACTATCCTTTCTTCCTGGTAATTCTCAAGAGTTGTCATCTTTGGCTGTATTTGGGAATACATTACTGAAAAATGTTGATAAATAGGCAAATTTGAGTTTTAAAATTTCCGTAAGACTGTCAAACATGTATTTTCAGATTTGCTGTCTTGTGTACTCTATTTTTTCCCATCAAATTAGGTAATTTCATTGAAGGTATAGACTTAGTGTGGGATGTGTTCTTAATATAGAATACTTAGTGTTCGCATGTTTCAATAGTTTCAGTACCTAGTTAGTTAAAAGTTTATATCCGTTTTTTATTGGCTTTTTCTGAAACCTAGAATCAGTCAGACTTGTCAGATGAAGAGCTGAATGATGATCTTCTGCAAAGTGACAATGAAGAGGAACAAGAATTTCGGTATCTCTTTTCTAAATCTTACATTTTGGATAACTCAAAGTTATTAATCACTGTTACTACTGATAACTAATAACTACTACATTGAAGTTATTGGCATATACTTAAAATAGTTTTGCTTTTTACCCAACCAACTGCTTAATGATGTGTATATTATGTGTTCAGTAGCATTGTTAACGTTTCAGTAAACTGATTTTTTGTTTATTTGAATTTAATAAATGTAACTCAAATCTATTAAATCTATTAAAAAAGCTTATAAAGAAGTAAATACATCATCTTCTTTGCATTTAGAATTATTTATAAATACTTACAGAGCTCTTGTACTGTGCCTTCTTGGTATTGTTGCTGGCTACCTTCTGTAAAGTCTTTTTCTGCCATCTTTCTTTTAAAAATATATTTTAAGACCCTGAGGAGGGGAGTTTCACAGCTTCTGTGGCTTGATTTGTGGCTTAAGTATTTGTATGCAGTTACACAGAAAATATTTTTTTAGAGAGTTTGTGCATTTGTATAGGTTCTTCATAGGAGTTTTCATAGGGAAGGATCCTTAGTATATTCTATGTGACAGGGCTCTGCAACTGAACAATGGACCTTACAAGTCAAAATGAGTGTCTTGACGTTTTTACTTTTCAAGCTGGATTGGAGGGGGAAGGAAGATGCTTGTAATGCAGAAGTGATACAGGACCACTGCTGCTTTTAGTGGTCTGTTTTGCCAGCTTTTCCTTTGTTGCACGCTATGCAGGCATATTGTCTGAAAGGATATGAGTATGCATGTATGTATAACATAAATGTATGTTGCTCTTAGTTCTTCTTTCTGTCCTTGGCTGGAATTAGAAATCCTATCCCTGTGTTTGATGAGGGTGTAGTGAAATACCTCGGACCGTCAATCTCTCCATTGGCTGCTGTTTTCCTCCCTGAAGGAGATGAGAGTTGGATTGTTCCCTTCAAAATGGGGAATCTCAGTTACAGTCCTTGCTATTTCTTCTCTTAATTTCCTCCTTGTGAGCAGCAGAGATGGCTCTGATTGCACGAGTGATGAGAAAGTATCTGAAGCATGGTAATATTGCTCAATGGAAGCAGGTTTCTGTAGACAAGTCTTGTGTTTTTAGCAATTTTATTGCCAGGGAGTGAGAACCTTGCTTCACTCCTTTCCCCTCTTCCTGTATTTCCATTGTTTATGCCTCTGTAGTTGGAAGGATGACAATAATCCTGCATAAAGTATTCGAGTTTGTGTTAAATCTTCTCAATCTTATAGATGCAAATAGCTCAAAGCTGCCTGGATCTTGTTACCTCAAACTGAAGAAAACAGTGAATAATAAGAATATATATAAAAAAAAATCTGTTTTCCTTGTACATGGAACCCTAAAATCAAGAGGAGCTTTCTCCCCCTCTTTTTCTAACTAGTCTTCAAAGGATTAGTTGCTCTTTAATGTGTTGATGGCGCTAGTTATTGTGAACAGTAAATTCTGAGTTTTGCTTTTCCTCCTTCTAAACTTGCCTGGTTTTGCGTTTTTATTTTTTTGGTGTCTGTGCCAGTGCTCTTACCAATTTGGAACAATCTTAGGCATTTAAATTACAGTTCTTGACTATATATTTTACATTAAAACTGTCATAAAAATGTGAGTTTGAATTCAAGATAATCAAGAAGCAACAGTATTTATACATTTCATAAAAAATAATTTACTAGCTTATTCTGAAAGATTGGGAAAACAGATGCAGTTATAGTAATTTTGTGTATTTTTCTTGTTAGTCTTAGAATTAAAATTGAATCCAGTATGCTTTGGTTACCAAGCAGGACTTTTGCCAGTTTGACCTGCTAAACCATCTGGTTGCTTTGATTCCCCTGGTCAAATAGCCTGCAGCTGGTGATAAGCTGCAGTATAGTATGCATTATGAGAATATGGCATGGAATCAAATAGTGTGAAGTATAATTTTATACATCAACTTGGAGAATTTGTATTTGTTGGCTTTGTTTTGTTAAATCTTTGAGTAGTTGACTGTTCTGCTTCAACCTTTGATTTCCTCCCTCCTCCCTCCCCTTACCATAGTTCTCAAGGTGTCACAGTTAGCCTCAATGCTACGTCTGGCATGCTTTCATCATACGAACTCTCTGAGACCATAAATGATCGATCGATAGAACATGAATCTGAGTATGACCAAGGGGAAGATGGAATTGTTTATGACAAATCTGAAGCACCCGAAGTATATGCTTCAGAGTATGCAGAGGAAGGACATTATGAAGGCAATGATCCTGAACTGACAGAAGACCAAATTGAATATGGGGAAGAGCATGGAGAAGAAGATGAAGTGCTAGACCTTGAAATCAATGAACCCCTAGATGAATTTCCAGTGAGTTTCCTTCTATTGTATCTTCAAAGATAACATTGCTTCATGTGCATAGGGTTTTAGACTGATGTGAAATCTGTTTACCTCCCTAGGGAGGAGGGGAAATTAGACCTATTATCACTGTCTGCCAGTTTCTTTATCTAGGCTGTGACAAAGTTTGTGTTGACAGCTTGTTTGGTGGTAGGTAATGCTCCTTTGTCATGCTGGAAAGCAGTTGAGAATCATGACCTTGAGGATTGTATCCTTAAGGAAGAAAACAGCTTTGTGTGGTGAAGATACAGTGCCAATTGTTAGAAGTACTTAATGCAAAAGCTTTTATCCAGGCTTTAGACAAGATCTGATAAAGTCCTTGGAAGGTGAAAAGATTATTGACCTGCTAAAGACATCTTTAAGGTGCTAATATCCCAAAGTGATTGATGTCCTGCTCGTTCATCCTTTTTGTAACTGAGAACTGTCTAAACCCAATAAAGAGATTGGAGGTTAGTTCAGAAAATGTCACCTGCATAATTCAGTATAATTTAAGCAGTGTATTAGAGAACACGCACTGACTTTAATTGCTAGTGAAATGATTTAATCGCAGTTAAAACTGGGTGTGATCAGTGATATTTTCAAATACAAGAAGCTTATTTAGGAAAGGTTTTGCTCTTGTTTTTGGTTATAACTGTTCAGAATTGAACCTGTTCATGTGTCAGCACTTGCAGAATGTTTTAAGAATGCTTATATTTTTGATGGGCTAAAATATGACATTAATGTATTTGTGCTGTAGGTGCATATTTGCATTGGTAAGAAAGTATTGGCAGTGTTTGCTTCTTGAACTTGTGGACAAAGGATGTAGAAGTACAGAAGTTAATGGGGCAGGCAGTAGTAGATGGGATCTTTATGATTACATTGCTGGGATCTGAATGAAAATATTCTGGTTATGGTTTTGATAATCTTGAAATTACTGTCTAGTTAAAAGCCCTGTTAATTGTACCTTTTATGATATGTCACTTAAAAGTGACAATTCTGATAGATACAATACTTCTCTTCCAGTTCTGGAAACAGTAAGAATGCATACAGACCCTAATCTTTGACAAGTTTTTAATTCTGTAAAATTAGCCTTTGTCTTTTCGCCTTCTTGTGTTATTGCCTTAGGATGAAGATTACATGCAGTCCTATAATGAGCAAGCAATTGAAGAACAAGAAGAGTATGCAGCTGATGAGGAGCTGGAAGAATCCCAGACAATAGCAAATGAATCAGAAGAGGTATGTTGGTGATTTTAAAGGCAACTTAAAATAACTAGTTGTTTCAGAATTTGAATCTGTAGTATTGTCTACGTTGCTGGGTAAGAACTGTGCAATATTGCCAATGTTGAGTTATTGGTGGTATTACTCTTTGTGTAAGATGAATTGTGATAGCATCTGTATTGTCGAATACATCAGATTCCCTCTCCTTCTTGGGGTGCAAATCAGAAGGGAGAGCTCAAAATGCATGTGGTCAGTCTTAGCTTCAACATTAGAAACTTCAGGACCTGTTTGGAATAGGAGAATGATAGCAGCACTGCATTGTTGTCAAATCTCTCTTAGCTATGGTGCCTCATGTTCCACATGGATATCTGCTGCTGTGTGTGGATGTGGTTCTTGTGTATCCCACTTTGGGGAGGAGTGTGATTGTGGACGATTCTTTATGTTAGAAAGGCAAAGATCAGTTTGGTTTGAGAGAAAAGTTGTATTGGGGTTGAAATTCTGAGAAGTTTATCTTAATTCTTCAGTTAGGGAAAAGGATGAGTTCTTTTATTTGCAAGAAGAAGCTTATGCTAAAAGCTGTCAAGTTCACTCATTATAGCCTGGAATAGTGGTATAATACCTGTTAATAATTTGCAACAAATTTTCAGTGTAGGTTTTTTTTCCTTTCCCCACTAGGAATCTGTTTTAATATTACTTTTATTCCAGTTCTTAATTAAATAGGATTGAATGGATTACCTGCTGAGAAGTGTAGCTAGAGTGTGTTCCCTCTTCGGAGTTTAACTCATCAGGAAATTAATTCCTCAGACACAGAAATGTTCTTCTGTGAAGTTGTAACAAATGGGTGTGCTGTGATACTTTGTAGTTGTACCAGAAGTATTATAATAGAACAACATTCTTTGGTAGTTGAGAGATGCATTGAGAGGGCCCACGTGAATTTTTCAGTCTTCACTGTTGCAAGCATGACCTCTTACATCAAATATGCCTTAAATGTGGTTAATTTCCAAAGTATTAAATCTGCCCTTCCAGAGAGCTGTGAAACACTTCAGCACTTCTAAGCTTTCCTTCTAGTGCTTTAAAAGCAGCCTGATGGTTTGTGCTGTGTGCAGCCATGGTCTGTATGAGATGATGAAAGCACCGCACATCACGTAAAATTAAGTTCATAGGCGGGATTCACTGTCAAACTTAGTGCTTTAAAATAGCACAGTTTCATTTTTAGAGTATGAATTAATGAGAATTCTGCAATAATCGTGTTGTCTAAATTTGTTTAGATCAGAATTAAATTCCTTTCATTCAAAAAATACTATTAATGCAAGTTTTTAATAGATTGGGTTAATAGAGCTTTTAGAGAATTTTTCATTGTGTGGTGTGAATGTTTTGGCCACGTTTTTATGTAGTTAGTCTACATTCTGGTTTTATTTTAATGTCTTGCGTATTGCTAAAGTCTTGTTGTTTCTAAAATAGTACTGTCTTTTTATTCCTTCATTATTTCATACATAACTTATTTACATTTGTCTGTAGGTTCACAATCTCACTGTCCAAATGAGAATAAGAGAGATAACCTTTGTAGGGTATGCACTTCCCATTTATTACATGGTTAGATGCATGCTTCCAGCTGAATAGTTTTGTTCTTTATTTGAGTGTTATATTTAAAATCTCATAACATTTGCTGCTCTAAACAAGTGTGGTTCTTGGCGTTCTTGTGTAGAAAATCCAGCACAAGAATGGAACTGTAATAGATGTGGGACAGATGAATAGCATTATTATTTCTTGATTGAAGGTTGGCATCTGCATGACTGAGAGCAAGCTGATAGAGAAAAGTGCTTCGTACTGTTGTATTTTAAGTAGTTTCCACTTATTATTATTATTATTCCAATTATTAAATGCCTCTTATTATATTGCTTGAAGAAATTTTGTAAACCAAGAGAAGAGCTGACTGACTGGAGAATAGGGACATGATGGGGGAAAATGGTGAATAAGGGAAGCAAGAGACCTGTTAAGAGTGGCATCCAGATGGGGAAAGTGAGGAAGAGTCAGGAAAAGTTTGTGTCCTTGACTAGATAAGGTTCAAGACATGCTTTTTAACCTGATGTTTAATTTGGAACAGTGCGTAAAACTTGGATTTTGAATAAATAACACTCTTTGTGGAGCTTCCCTGAAACACATAGCAATGCTTCAGAAAATATTTTTGCCTTCCTGAGATACAAAGCAAAACCCAATACCCAGGAGTTTCAGCAGCAAATCAATGTGGTAAAACTGTCGGTTACATGAGTTATCAGGTACTAAATAATTTTAGAGTAATAATATCACTAATTATTTCTATTGAATGTTCATTAAAAATGAAACATCCTAAAATTAGAATTAATTACTTTTGTTTTATATTGGAACTAATCTTCCGTGAAGCCTGTGATAGGGGTTCTCCATTGCAAAGTTGAAACCATGTCTCAGGTTATGCTGATGAGAAATGATAAGGACTAAGCAAGAAAACATTTCATGTAGAGGTGCTGCATACTGGTTTCGTTTTAATAGAGTACAGACTTGGAAAAAAGGCCAATATATCTGTTGAATCGTTCCATCTTAGCTCTTTTTTTCAAGTTTGAAGGCAATACTTGTCAGCCTGGAGGAAAATGATGAAAGACTGCAAATCAAAACAGCCAAGTTTTAAACTTATTTAGAAGCTTCTAGGTTTGGGGTTTTTTTATGTCCATTTTTCATCTGTGAAGTGAAGATGCCCTTGGAATAGATGTAACATCCTTTTGTCTACTCTTGTTATTTCTTGATCCCATAGGATTGAGCAATTTCTGCTGCTTCAGTGTTATCCTCTGGTAGAAGTCTCCACTGCTTATTTTCTGGCTAGTTAATAGAAGTTCTTTATTTCACATTTGTAATGTTTCCTGTGGAAGGAATCTGGTTTAGCCTTTCCAATGGATACCTGCTTTGTACATCTTAGCCATCTCTGACACAAAGCCCTTCCGGGATGCTTGACAGTCCCATGTTTTGGGGAGATCCCAAGCTAAGATCAGTGTTTATCTTGCTGACTAGTGTGTTCTGCTTTCCTTGTGCTAAGTCTGTTATCACTCATTCGGCTGCCTGGTCAGCTGTTTGGGGCAGGAGCACTCCCTCTTGCTCCATAGAGATCCTAAGCCAGCATGGGAAGTTCTGGTTGGTGTCTGGGATTTATGGGATAATTATTTGATGGGGTTGATGGAAAACTCTGACCTTGCGACAGAAGAAAGGTCATTAATTTTCTTTGTGAGGAAGAGTCAGCAAAGCTCTTTGGTAGCTTTGTGCAAGGCATCATAATGGGAAATGTTAAAATCCCTTTGAGGAAGGCTGCTAAAATGCCTTGGCTGGCTAATCCAGGCAGGTGACCTCAGGTAGGCATTCAAGGACTGTTTATGTCTGCACAGAGATAATAATGATCTGCAAGTATTAAATAGAATCCCGTTAAGTACTAGTATGTGTTAATTCTCTGTCTGCACTTGTGTGTTTTCCTGTATAAATAGAAACATAGAATCCATTCATCCACTGTAACCTTGGCACAACTCATGAATAAAAACTGGAATTCCAATGTAACTTTTAAGGGGCATGGAAAAAGAGAGTGGGTATGTCTGGGATTTATGCTCTGAAATAGAACAGAACACTCAGGATAGTGAGAGCGTGTCTTGTGCAACAGCCACTCCAGTTCTGTCTTCAAAATCCTAACTCTGAAGGGAAAGTTTTTAAAGTCAAACATTGGGACAATAAAGTTATGGGGTTTTATGATATTTTGAAACATGGATTTGATACCAATATTGCTACTCCTTTCTCTTTCAAGAGTCCCTCTTTTGAAAGTAAAATGCTAACCCAGGCCATCTGCCTTGTTTTGTTTGTTTTTATTAAACTGTATTAGTGTCTCTTTCCTTGCTAACATCCCTCCTCTGTTCCATGGGTTTCAACTGTCTGTCCTCAGAGGTGTTGTTATTATACATGGATATGTTAATCAGACCAGTTGTGCTCAATTTGGGTTTGCTTTTGGGATTTGGATTTCCTTCAATCTTGAAGGGGTTTCTTTTTGCCTGCTATCTTGTCTGTTGTTTTTTTACTGCATTTTTTAAAATAATAGTTATATAAAAGTAAATATATTTTTAAAAGATAAGCCTTAAAGCTTTTTGCGACCTTTGGCTATTGTCTTACCTATATGTTAAAACTTTTTTCCGGGATCGGGAAATGTAGTGTTGGAATGTTTGCCTGGAATGGATGTGTTCCAAGATAAGGAGATGGTAAAATGAAAGTTTCTTGAGATCAGTAGCCCATTAAAGCCCAGTAACTAAGTCTACTGATCATTTATTCACCAGACCAAAGTCAGAGTAGTGTTGAGCTTGAGTTCATGTGGTGTGGCTGTCCTTTAAAGTAGAAACTGTTTTGCCAACTCCTGTGATCTTGCTTTCCAGGTTTCTTTTTGGTTTTGGTTGAAGTTGGGTTCCTGGATAAGGAAATGTACGATCTTTTGCACCATTCTGCCATTAATTATTTTTCTTCATTTGTGACTTGATATCTGTCCACTTACTGCACCAGTCTGGTTAATTAGAAGATTAAACCACCTTTTACATGTTCCATTTCACTCGTTCTCAACTGTCCCCGAGCAACATGAAGGTTTTGATGCATTTATTGGCTTTGCAAAGAATTGAAATGCACGTACAGGCTCTAAGGGATGAGCAAGTAGGCTTCTACAAGAATAACCAAATACACAGTAACCAAATGTTTTATGGAAAGTCATACTGTATTAGAACACTTCTAATTTTCATCTCTAGAAATCAAATATAACTTGTGTAACATTCTGAACATTAATTTTATCATATCTGCACAGGAAAATGAAATTGATTTTTCCTCTTTTTTTAATTTGAAGGAGAGGGATCCATTTTCATTTGGGACATTTTTTCATCTCAATAAATGTTCTCTGTTATGGAGAGAACTGGAAAGTAAATGAGGGCAAGGGAGTACTATTCTGATATACAAATTTACCATATTCAAATGTTATCCAATCCTATTCTGTTCATCAATTGTTGAATTAAAACTGGGAAATATTGAAGGAGTAGAAAAAGTAAAGACAAGTGCAGTTATGCATAACTAGAGGAATAAAATTGGGATGTAACGTTATTTTTAATGTTTTTTTTAACACCATGCTACTGACAGTTGTTAAAAAACGAAGTAGTACTAATGATTTAATGTTCATATTACTTGAATATGGTAGTATTCCAGATTTGCATCTTAGTCAATTCAGTGATAAAATGTTACTCTGCTACAGTAACTACTGATCAGATGATGGTGCTAACTAGTTTCTACATTCCCTGAAATATTTCAGGAAAATAGGTTTTCTCAGTAGGTTTTACTATATAATTTATTATATTACTCATACCTTTATATTTGTAAAAAATTCACCAAGCTCTTCAGTTTTCACTGAATAACGTATGAGAATAATATATAATTCCAGCAAAATTTGTGTAAAGGGACTTTTGAAAAAAGCTTTGTCTTTGACACTTGATGATGACAAGAAAATAGATTTTTCAGTTTGCGTTTTTCTGTATTTTGTGATTCAGGCAGCTGTTGAACCTCTCGAACTTCAAGAAGAAACAAAAGAAGAATCTGATGAAGAGGAGGATGATGACGAAGAGTCTGGACGATTACGTTTCAAAACCGAACGGAAAGAGGGAACGATAATTAGGCTCTCGGATGTGACAAGAGAAAGGAGAAACATTCCAGAAACATTGGGTGAGGTTTTGTGGCAATGGACTCTTTTGAAGAACTATAATTTTTTAAAAAAAGTAAAAGGCAGGCTTGCCAAAACTTTTAGAAGAAAGTTTAATCAAAAAGATAGAACCTTCTAACTTATTGCTGTCCTTATATCCAAGCTGTCTGAAGTCATATGTAGTCGGTTGTAGTATGCACAGTGTCTGTTTCCTTGGAAATAATGTTTAAGCATATCTTGTTTTGAAAGCCAGTGCACTGTTTGTTCATCGAGACTTTTGTGGTGTCGTTAAAAGCTTTCTCATTTTGAAGCAGCAGCTATCTGAGCTGTCCTTCACTGCATATTGTGGTGGAATACATTTTAAGGAATTCCTTTGGACTTCCATCCTCAGAATGTTTTTCCATTGGTAATGCCGATCTTGTTACTCATATTCTGTTGTTAAATACCTGCCTGTTTGCTGTTTTCCCCTAGGAACAGAAGTGTCCTGTGAACATTTTATGTTCCTACTGTTGGATTGGCCTAGAGAAATTGTAACTTTTGGGAAGTGTCTTAGAAAAATATGGAACCCCCTGGTTTCTCGGTGTGGCTTTTCTAACATGGAAAAATCTGGATGACTTATACCACCATGATTCTTTAGGCAGTGTCTAAAAGGGTTGATTTACTTTGGTTTTGAGTAGCGTGACACAAGTGTGTCTCTAGGAACACTGCTTCATGTAGGTAATGAATTTGCCATGCTAGTTCGGAAGCAGCAGTAGATTTGCAGCTTCCTTGCAGCTGCTTTTTTTAGACTATAAATAAAATCACATTGATTTAAGGTTTTGAGAATTGACTTCAAGACCCTGCATGTGTACTCAAGTATCCAGTACTGATGTCGTGCCTGCCCTTCTGGGGATAACTATATTGCCTCTTCATGTTTGCCTTATGGTGGTAATAATTAATGGTATTTTTATTAAAAAAATGGTATTAGGGAGATGGGCAGAAATTAAGTTTTGCTTTCAGAAAGATGTGCAGTCTCATAGTTTTCCTACTGAGCCAAAAATATTAATTCAAACTATGGAGAAAGAGCCCTGGTCTTTTTGAGAGAATCAAGATATGCAAGAGAGGTGACTGAGTAGTGAAGGCAAATTTGTCGGGTAGTGAAGGCAAATTGTCAGATACCACTGGGAGAAGGTGTATATTTTGATCATACTTCAAGTTTTACCATACGGTAGGGATCAGTTTTTCACCCAGTATAGCTTTAATATGGGTACTATGTAGCGTGAACTTTGTAGCTGGGTTCTTCTGCCTTCTTCCAGATGTGCTGATGTTTTTGGGACAACAGGGAATTTTGAAATTATGCTCCCAGAGCACACTCTTAGATTGCTGGAACTCATCTTGAATTTTCCTCTTACCTTAAAAGTCTTGCTTTGCAAAGGATGTTAATGCTAAAGTTGTTTTTTTTTTCTCTTGAGCTGTATATTCTGCTAATTCTTTATTTCAATTGCAAGAAATTTGAGCTTCTACTATGCACGGAAAAATTGAGAAGCCTTAGTTCTGTAACAAAATTGTGGCTGAGTGGACTTGTTCATGAGCAGCAAGGAGTCGGCTGCAGAGGCTGAACCAGACTTTCACAGTGGTGTTTATGTAGGCAATGACGTGCTGTGAGTGAGATGTCAGTGCATGGTTTTGAATCAAGATCTTTCTAATCTATTGTTCCTATTTATCAAATAGCTCTTCTTGCAGTTTCAGGCAAAGTGTGTTTTAACTGCCTTTATTCAGCATTGTTTTAATCATCAGGAATTGATTCTGATCAGAATAGGACTGAAGGGAACCCTCTAGAGGCATTCAGACACAGAGCAGTTTGTATAGGCAAGGGATATTTTAGCTGAGATGCATTCCAAATGTATTTTCATCCATGAGACCATATTTCTACATACTACATACAGACTATGTTATTTATACAAAAGGCGTTACTGACTTTGTAAAAACAGATAATTTAAAAAATAAGAGTGCACTGGCATAGCTAAATCTCTGCAAATAGTTGCAAGCTAAAGGAGAATTGCATGCATTTTTATTAGTCTGTGGGTTTGCTCTATAGTTTAATGTAAAGACCAATAAATGAGAAAACTTCTAGTGGAGCTTGTAATTTGAATTAGACTTATTTTTAAGTGTATTTTTAAGCAATTTGGGATGTAGCTCTGAGATGTAAAGAAAAGGTGATGCAAATGTGGATGAATCTATAAACTAAAGAGCTTTCTTTAAAGCTACTTTTTGGCAAAAATAGTGTCTTGCTGATGTTACATGGTTTCTATTAATAGTGGGTTTTCATATTAATTTGTTCATAAAGTGACCAAATGATTGATCATCTGCTGGAAAGTTAAATGGCAAAAAATACTTGTTTGCATTTAATATCTGCTTGCTTTTGAGATTATAGAACAAATTTTTACAGATGCTGCTGGTTTAAAAATGTAACTTCATTGCAAAGCTACATTTCCTTACTTCAAAATTCGAACATAGTTGAGAAAACACTTAAAGAGGAATTAACATTTCAGTTGAAGTTACAAACGTAATTTCCATCCTGTCACATTTTGGTGACCTTTTGTGACAGCTTGTCTCTGTTGGAGGAGTGCATTCTTACTTGCTGATTAAAGATGTCATTTGAAACCATTTTATTACGAGTGATAGTGAAATTAATCTTGACACTTAGAGACACTAGAAAAATAATTGCTGATTCACTGCATTAACTGTGTCTGAGAATTGTACAGTCAAGATGAGAGTAAGTATGTGCTGGTAAAAATACATATTGTAAGAATGGAGAGTATTCTCATGAATGTAGCTGAGATCTTTCCTAAATATTTCTTTATCCAAGATAATGTAAGTAGTGATTTTGGCATTACCAAACTGAACTATTCTCTCTGTATCTAATTTAAAAAATAAAACAAAACTCTGCAGTTCTGCAGAGTCATTTGCAAAGTGATAACGAAGATTATTGGAGGTGATAGTAGTTTTTATTATGTCGTCGTTTGTTGACTGATGTTCACTCCAGTAACTAGTGGCTGAGATTTCAGGCAGGACTAGGGAATTAAAACAGCTATCTTGTTGCACTGTGTGCAGAAGCACATTATGTAATCAGGTTTCAAGAAAAAAAGGTAAAGGGGAAAATTTGCCATCCCTCTCGCTTTAGATTGCATGTATATGTAAATTCATATGTATATTTTTAATAGCTGTTCTGGAGTGTGATTTATATTGTAAATTTCTGCATTATCCAGCGTAATAGAGATTCTGGGATTATCAGACCTGGAGGTTTAAAATGCCATGGCTCTTGGGAAGCCAACCAAGGCAGATGTAGCTGCAGAGACCTGTCATCAGGGTCGTTGCAGGCAGGAGCTCGGAGCCATGTGCTGGAGCACCCTGCACACTGCCGAGAGCATCCAGCCTGGCTCAGTGAGCTCTGGTCACAGCGCATGCAAGCTGTTACCTGCACAGCAGTAGTGGGCCTTTTCATTTGAATACCTGGCTGTGCTTTGAAAGAGTCTGGAGAGGGAAGGAGGATCTCTTCTTCCTTTGCTCATCAGCTCTTTTCTAGTTAGCCGTCTAATCTTGGTTTTGGGTAGACGGGGACTATTTTTCTTGCTCCCCTCCCTGCAAAAGTCTTCTACGCTATCTCCTCTCCTTGATCTCTCTGTGTGTGGCAAAAAGCTCTCAAATTTGATTAATAATAGCCCACCTAATAATTGAGCCGACTGCATAATTTTCTGCATTGTGGCTGATAGCAGTGTAGAGCGCTTGAGGTATTCATGAGTTCAGTTCACTGCATGGGTCTTCACTTTTGTAGTTGTCTCTGAGGCTCTCAACCTACGGTTTTGTGTGTAACCAAAGTTTTTCACAGGTGGAACACTTGTCTTGAGTGGCATGTTGTTGAGGAAGTATGCTTGTCACTCATATAACCTTACATTCTGCTTTTTTATTTTTATTTTTTTAAATTTTAGGGTTATATTGTACTTGTGTGAGTGTAATGATGCTTGCTGCAGTGAATTCACAGAGAGTTTTGTTTTGCTTGGGTTATTTTTTTCCAAGGTCTGTGTTACACACAGTTTTACTTTTCTGGCTGAAAAACTGAACACATGCACTGTGCTTTTAATGACACAGCCTTTAAATTTTGAAAACTTTGGTGTAGAGTGGGTAGGAAAACAGTTTTTTCATTTTCATTTTAAAGAGTGAAGACTGCCTGCATATCAAAGATCATCAGGACAGACTTTGCACTGGATGAGTTATTTTGTTGGAGCAGCCCATTCTTTCTCCTACAGTTGTTAATATTGTTTCTTTCGATATACGCTCAAGAGGCTGAGAGACCCAGACATGTTCTTGCCTTGTAGGAAGCCTAGCTCTATTCACAGCTTCATTAGGAATTGCATCTGACCTTGAATGAATATCAGTGGTAGGTACTTGTTGCAATGACTGAACTTTGCTTTCCAAACTACCTTGCTCAGGTCAGGGTTTTAGTATGAAAGATGGCAGAAAAATTGCCCTGCCTGTCTGGTTCTTGGGAAAAAAAGAACTGTCCAACTAGCGGCGTGACCAGGTTGCCCTGCAGGATTTGGATCCTCTCTGGTTAAAGGGAGGAGAGCTATTGCTTTACAATGTAGTAGCACCATTTCTTCCCATAAGTATGTAGCAGCCAGTGATTGGTCTTTCCTGGAAACTGACTAAAAGCCGGTGCTAGCCTGTGAAGAGGATGATCTTGCTTTAGGTGTGGACAGGAAGGAGGCTTGAAATCAGAGCTTTATTTTCCCATTAAACCAGCTTTTTTCTTCCTGACACATAAGGATGGATAAGGTGGTTGTTTTAGTCACATCTAATGCTTTTGATTGCTTTGGAGAAGGGTACATTTGTCTTAATTTTCCTCAAAAATTCATAGTGTGCATCTTTAATACCATACTAAGACTTCAGGGAGTGAGATTCCTTGCTCCTTTCAAAGAATACTATGAGATTTTCCTGATAGAGCCTGATTGTCTTGGGCTCTGTCAATCTCTCAAGGCAGATTCTAGGGCAAAAGTAATATTTTGTTAGAATATCTGGTTGATTGTAAATAAAGGCTTTATATCACTTAATTGCAGTGTTAGAAAGGGGAGAGAAAAGGAGTTAGAGAAACATGTCTCATCAACAGGATGCGCAAATTAAGTGGGAAACTATATGGCAAATCCTAGGTTTCTAAAGAGTCTGTCTTACTTCCTGTGTTCTTAAATAGTCAGCAAGTTCTAAACTTCTCTTTTAAAAATCAAAATTCCCCTTCCTTTCGGAGGTGCTGAATACCTCTGAGAAAGTGAGACATAGAAGTTTACAGTCTTTGCAGCTCAGTTGTGCAGGTGTTTTTTATAGCCAAGTAAGAACAACGGCTGCAGTGAGAATGCGCGGCACTTTTCTGCCCTTCTGCCAGTCCTCAACTTCAAAGACTACTTGAGGTTACTTATAAAGGTGTTTAAGATGATGGTGTAAGTAGCTTTGGCTATTAGACTCGCAAGAAATTTAAATATTTTTCTAATTGCTTTAGTTATGTATTCTGATGGAGGGTATGTAGTGATGTGAACATGTTGTTGTGTCTCAGCTGCCACAACCTATTTTAGTCTAATCTCTGGGTATCGTAGCCACTGTGTGTAGTATTAGCAAGCAAAACCACTTTGTCCTGAAAAGCGGTCCCTGTACCCAGTCGTCTTGAAGAACAGACTTTGTAAATGGAAAAATTGAGTTCTTGCACTAATTGCCATTTACATGAATTCAAAGTATGTTTTTGTTAGAAGTGTTTATTGTAGAGTAGTTTTAATTTCGTCCTGTTAGAGGCAGAAGTCAGTTTCAGGGTAGCAAGGAATCTGACTGACATGTGGCGAAATCCTCAGCTGCATGTTTGGGTTAAAGTTTATCCCCTTCAAGTAACTGGAACCTGGTGAGAGGTACTGCTCATACTGTGACCATGTATTTCCTGAAGTTTGTTGTAGACTTTCTCTGCATTTCCAAGTAATTTCATCACCTGAGCCTGTTAATGCATGGTTTTCTCTTAATGTTATCAGCATTGTCCTAGGTTTCAAGTGAATTTGGCAGTCTTCACTGACTACTATCTGTTCTCTGGTGTTTACATGTGATGTGAGTTCAGTGGGTGTTACCAGTGGCCATGAATGACTCGAGCTGAGCACAGATTTTGAAGTGTGCTGAGTGGGATTACCACTTGTCAAGTACACCTTGGTTTTTAGCCACATACAATAGATAAAATATTAAGTAGTTAACATACTGCAAGAACTCTTCAACAACCTGAAAGTCCTTCTTTGTATCAGTCCAGTGTGCAAAAGAGTCTGACGGATAAAGTCTGTTTGTGTGGAAGCTCAACATATCCTTTACTGTAAAGTTTACTGGGGTTTTCATTGTGCTGCCTGACACAGATAAGTGCAGATAAGTGAGGTATGGTTTAACATAACACGAATGTGAGAAGAGCTGCGCCTCCTCTTACGGCATAAGGCAAACTTCAGTAGCATTTTAAAAATACAACAACCTTTTTGTTCCTCTTTGTTTCATTTACCTGCTGCTTTTTGACTGTGCAACAGACACAAGTATTTGTGTGCTTTTTCCTTTTAAAGATGACTTTAATGATATGTTAACATGCCACCTAAAGGAGATCAAAGTGCTTGCAAATTTTATGTTAGTTGCAGGAATTCTTCTGTAGTTCTAGTAATGTTTTTCATTGTATCTTTCATCTTTCAAGCACAAAGCTAAAATTTTTTTCTCCTCATATCTCTCTCTTAACAGAACTTTCTGCAGAAGCCAAAGCAGCATTACTTGAATTTGAAGAGCGGGAAAGGCAGCTTAAACAGGGACGCTATGGCTCAAGGAGAGGAGGGCGAAGAGGAGGCTCGATTATGTGCCACGGAATGGGAGAACAAAGGAGAGACAATGATAGGGGAAGAATGAAGGATCACAGGGCTGCACTGCTGCCAAACCAGCCGTCACCAATGGTACCTTTTAATCCTTAGTATTTTTTAAGCATAGTTTTAGGAAATTATGGAGAAATGCACTCTAAATTACGAATCTTTTCAAAGGTGGAATATATTTCAATCTACACTTTTTGTGCTTTGAGGGCACTGTTAAGTAAGAAGGGCTTTGTGTAATGTGGTGACTGTGAAATTTTGTTCTTAGTCCTGTTACCAGCCTCAACTTGAAGAATCTCAAGGCCTCCCAATAAAAAGTGGATTTTGACTCATACAACACAATCAGGCTTACCTATTGGTTTACATAAGAATGGAGGAAGAAGTTAATTCTGTTGAGAAGTCCTCTGTGTGCAACGTGGAAACATATTCAGTCCCACATTATTAATAATAATTTAGTTCAAAAAAAATGATTCTGTAAAATACTTCTGGGTTTTGTTGAACTAATTTTTTTGCTGATACTTCTGAAAAAGCCCTAGATACTTACCATGTTACTGTGGAGGCAAATAGAAACCTAGGAAGGTAATTGGCACAAGGTAAACTAGTTTATTAAGAATTCAGATGAAATCTAGCTTGTTACACTCTTGTACACCCCCCCCCCCCCGTGCTTTTTATCACAAACTACGAGATTTTACTTTTTCCATCAAAAAAACCCCAAACAAACCAGCAAATTTGTGATCAAGAGGCAGCCCACACTTACTTTTGGTAACGTTCATAAAACGTACTGGAAGCTGAGATTGCAGAACAAAGCTTGCGTATGCCTTGCAGGACAAAGTCATCTGTATTAAAGGGGAATTTTTCCAACAACAGTAACTCTAGGTGCTGATCACTAGCAGGAGTCAATGGATATCTCTGCTGTTGAAAACCCTGCAGTAGAATATTCGTGCTTTTAAAACAGTGAAGGTGGAATAATTCTTTTTCTGTGATGCTGCAGGCTTTGCTAGTTGTTTTGATCTTAAGTGTTGTAAACATATTGTGCTCATCTCAGTATTTTCTTCTTATGCATACTTTGTAGTTGCTTTGCTTTATGTATATGACTACTGAAAAAAATGTGCTTCATCTTTGTTACTGAAAGATTGCCTGTTTGGGACTCTTCTTGCAGTACCATTTGAAAGTTAACTGGACTAGGACTGATATCTAGTGCCAGTGAGTTCAGAAGCAGAAGGATGCCTCTGAAGAGAAACATGATAGTTATATTTGAAAAAAAAAAACCAAACCAAAAAAACCCCAGATTTTGACCATTTGTATTTGAGAGTGTTAAGTGGCAACGTACTTTTCTGCATTGTGGAAGGTGCCTTTGAAAAAGGTATTTTTATTTCTTCAAGCAGATGGATAAATGGACTATACTGATAGCTGAAGAATCTGACGTAGTTTGTATTTTGACTTATATTACTGCTGTAAGATCTGTTTTCTCAGAGAGGCTCTTCTATACATGAGACAAAAGTTAGTGGATTTGTTTTGATACTAGGACTCAAGATTTCTAGTGATCGTCGCATATACTTTATTGCAGTTGATGACAGTTTCCAGTCACATATGAAGAACCCTGACATAGAAGACTAGGCAGGTTTCACTGTTAAAAATAAGTAAATGAATGTCTGCATTCCCTGTGTGCTTCCTTGCTCTTTGCCATCCACTTCATTACACAAATGTCTTCAATTGTTCCTTTGCTTTCCTGTGCTGATGGTTGTTAACGGTTTCAGTTGATGATACGGGAATGAAGTTTTTCTGCTTGTATTTGCCTTTAATTATTCTCCAAAGATATCTTGGTTTTGTGCTGGTTTGTCAGGATACTTTCACTTGAAAGCCTAGTGACTTTATTCTTTTGTCTGACTTTAGACTCATTCACAGAGATTAATTCCAACACACCAGCAACCTGTTAGGAGTCTGTTCCAGCACCACCAACAGCAGCAGCACCACCAACCGCAGCAGCAACAGCAGCAGCAACAACAACAGCAGCAGCAGGAACAGTTACAATCTCTGCTTCCTTTACAGCATCAGCATCATTCTTCTCCTCCAGGGCTACATATGCCCCCTCAGATAGAAACACCTAGAATAATGATGACTCCACCTCCAGTGACACCTCAACAACCGAAGAACATACACATAAATCCGCATTTCAAGGGGACGGTAGTGACGCCTGTACAAGGTGAGCTTTCTGAACACCTTCCAAGTCATGCGAGCGTGACTCATGTTTTTCCTTGCCAGGAATGCAATGATTTGTTTGTTATTTCATGGAAATGTCCTTGAGGCCGATATTTTTTTCTTAGACTTGAAACAAATGTTTTGCCTAAAGTAAGACATAATGTTGTTGGGCTGTGGCCAGCTGAAATACTAAAGCCTTTTCAACTTCTTTATCATCTTTGTTACTCTACTGTAAAGCCTGCAAAGAGCAGTAAAATGGAAACTGAAAAGAGAATATGCTTTTTAAAAGTAGGAAGTGTCAGTTTTCAAAATTAGGTAGGTACTGGAGTTTGTATTTTCCCACACCATTACATCATCATCCAAGCATTCATAAAATGGCCACCCACCTGTTTTAATGAGAGTACACTGAGGCACTCCTTGTGCTGTTATTGCTCTGCGAAAGGTACCAGCTGCTGTCCTTTCTTGACAAGGTGCGTGGCCTTTCAGTGCCACATTTGTGTTTGTTTCATTCGCAGCCTGCAACTACATTTTTTCCATAACTTAACTAACATAACCAAGCACTCTTTGGGCTGCACTTTTTTTGGGCAGCTCTCAGCAGAGCTGTTGAACACCTCTAACTAAGTAGTAAAGTTAATCTCTAAAAAATTTAAAAAAAACCCAAAAACACCTACATAGCTCTGATTTGTGGTTCTGTTTGGACTGGACAAAATAAAGAAATATACATATTTAGACATATTTACTGTTAGATTTTCTGTATTTTTCCTCCCTTCAAATGAGCAGAATTTCAGGGCAGCGCTATTTTTGCTTCATTTATTGACCAGTGAGAAGTAGGAATTTAGCAGGATAGAATATTGCCACTTGATAGAGATCTATTAGGCTTCATAGTAGCTGCATTGTAGAGATTATGTTGTTTTTTCCTGTCTAATAATATCAGTGCTCCCCACCAAATTATGCAGTTAGACAAATTATCTGTAGGCGGTCCAGAAGGGCCTTTAGTCTTGGATTTGTGCCTTCTGTGCATTTTCCTAACATTTCCAAAGCAACAGTTACTGTTTTGTGAAAAGCAAAAAATGTTTTTAGACTATTCCAGATGCCTCTCTCTTCCTGTGAAACAATCGGCAAATCTGTATCTAGGTGAACAAGTGTCCTAATGCCAGCAGTGGCTACTGAGCCATTTGTGTAACATCAAAAAATATACCAGTGCCTCCTCTTTCTTTTGTCTGAGTGGTTTTCTGTGTTACGGCTTACGGCTTATCTCAGCCTTACCACTACCTCTGTGGCACTCTGAATATTTGAGGGGACTTAAGCATAGGGTTTTTTTCTGTCTTTATTTACAGATCCTCATTTTAACAAAGTTGTGTACCTCCTATGTGTGTTAGGAGACCTGCAGTATTGGATTTGTAGTCCATTTTTAGATTTTTCACCTGCTAACTTTGTGTGCACATTCATTTCTTGACTAGTCAAAGTCTAGTTGTCCTTTGAGCATGAGCAACCCTGGAGAATGACTGATCCATTTTTGAATGGTGTAAGAACTGTGTTTCAGTGAGGAAAATCTTGGCTATTGGTGGCAGCTGATCTATACGAAATAACTTTGTGCCTTCCATTTTACTGAAGCAATCCTTGGCAAGACCACTGAATATTTCTGGTAGTAGGTATGCAGCATGCTATTAAATGCAGTCTTTTAAATCACTGTAGGAATTTAATCTCCTTGATTAGTGAGCTTATATGGGAAGCTGAGTCTTCTGCAGTGACTGGGAGTGACCATCTCAATCTTTTAGTCTGCAGCAGTACAATTATGTCACGTGACAGTATACCTATGCACAGCTAAGAAAAATGCGTAGGAATTGAGGAACGTAGTCGTCTTCAGGGAAGATGAGCATAATTCTGAAATCTTCAATGGCGTTTGCATATTAAGATGAATATTTAAGGAGTCACTGCAAGCAAATGGTAGTCAAAAATTCCCATGTAGGAAGCGCTCTTCTTAACTTCCTCTTAAAAGTTCTCAGCTTAATCTGTCTGCTTGGGGCCCCAGTAGACAGTGACTGGCACTTGACAATGATGCTGCATGTGAAATGCATCGTAACGTTTATTTCAGGGTTACAGGAAATACTGAAAGATCAGATTGAGCTCATATTCTTGATGGTGTACTGTCCCTTCTTGTCTGAATGCATTTCCAGATACATGAAGGTTTTTACATATTGGAGAATACGTCAGGTACGTGCAAAGTTTATTGGGATTCTGTTGTTGGAAATGTGATGCCTGGAAGCTAAAAATGCCATGTCTGGAAGTGCATGATATGCACACTTAGGTTCTGGTAATTTTAATGGTGTGCTGTCATGTTTTAGCATAGGCTGGCATTTTTCCTCTAATTTCATGGCAGGATTAAGCTCACATACTTCTAATTGTCAGCACCAGGGACACTTTTCTCACTGCAAATCATAAAAATATACTTTCTCAACATCTTTTTGGTTTGAGTTAGTCTTGAAATGCATTGACTAGAGCAGTATTTTATAAAGCAGACTCAACCCTCCTGTAAATTGTTGAGAAATTTTCATGAGAATGACATGGCATGTATAAGAGCTCTAGTAGCCAGCTGCTTCAGCCTGAAAGAGGGTTGAAGCACTTGAAGAGTTCTGTCACTGGCTTATTTCTCTGAGCTCTCAAAGTCAGATCTCTTACAATGGCCACCATCTCCCTGCCCAGCCTTGAAACTTTGTTCAAATAATAGTTACTTTCAAGTCAGTTTTGTTTCAAGCAAATTTCTAGTATTTTTAGTCTCTGAAGCTTCATAAATGATTAAGAAGGACTCAGTCTGTCAAAACCCCTGAAAAGGCTGTGTAAGCCTCTGCATTCCTGCTGCAGATACTGTTCAGCTGGTGTCCAATTGTGCCTTTTGTGGCATTTGAATCCAAGTCTTTCCTTATGCCCTATTCTGTAAATTAGTTTTGAGTTGCAAGCAGTAATTTTTGGATGAATGCATGTATAGATTTGAGTAGGATCAATTTACAACTGCTGGAGGACTGTACGCAGATGCACTATGAAATATTAATTCAACCTGTGGTAGTAGGTATTGAGTTTTTTTACCCTTGATGTTTACACCACAAATAACTATTTGAAGGATGCTGTGGTGCTGCCAAAAGTGACATGACCTAATGAGCAGTTTATGGCGGATTGGTATATTAGTATGCCATTTAAAAACTGTTAAGGAAAATTAACATTATAATTCTCTTAAATAATCAATATGGGAATTGCTTCTCATCTTTTCAGGTACAATATTGGAATTTATGGCAAAAAGCAAATCAGTTTTCCTAAAATAGTGTCTAACAACATGCTGAATGCTTATTTGAGACCTCTTTGCTGCTTCAGCAAGTGTCCAAGATTGAAAGGGCACAGCATTTGAATTATCTTTTGTGATTATTAAATTCTTTTGCTTAAAATGTATAAAAATATATATCTTTCAATATGCCAGAGGCACGTTACTGAAATACACACAAGTGCCCTGTTCAGTTGACATTTCTGTATGTTTTTCACCTTATATGAGTTTTCTCAGTGCCTCTCTGACCTGCAGTACCTGAGCTATTTTAGTCCTAGGTCTGTCAAGAGTACCCTATCAATTTTTTCCAGGTGACCATGGTTGTTTGATATCGACAGATGTTCATTAGGAGCCAAGATGAGACTATTCAACTAATTTTCTCTTGTAATCTGATACAAAGTTTGCACACAGTCCTTCGGTGCTGAAAGACTGGTACAATTAGTTTACCCTGTCAGTTGCTGAACTAATAAACCACAAGTACTTAATGAAAGTGGATAGAAACCAGACATGGGCATGAACTAAAAATAATCACTAATGCATTACTTCTTCTGCCTCAGTTACCAAAGGGAAAAAAGGATTTTTTTGAGGCATCTTAGCAAACTCCTGTGTTGGGAAGTGCACCCAATTACTCCCTTGAACTGGCTGCATTTTGTAACATCTTTCCTGCTCTGAAGTGTAATACGGTAGTTATCCTCAAAGTTCATGTTTAGTTCTGTATGGGAAATGTTTTCTTGTCACTTCCAGAGGTGTTAAACACCTGAAGAAAAATAACCTTAGTAAAAGTTTTTAGTAAATGAGCAAACACATTCAGCGCTGTTGGAAATGTTTTCTTTAAATTCTCTAGACCTTCTGTTTAACATTCAAACATTTGTACTTTTAACCAATTGGACAGCTCAGGAAATAAAAAGTGCACTTGAAAAACCTGTCATTACACTTTTCTGGAGGTTCAAATATAGATTCAGTCCCCAAGGGGATCCAGCAGTAGATGCTTTGTGCATTATGCCATAGTATTACTTGCATGTTTTGGGAAGTATTTTTTTGTGAGTAGTCTTCTGAAATGCAGTTGTATGGACAAACCATCTGTGTTAATGCCCCTGAAATAATAATTGTGGAGGTTATTTTTTTCAGGAAGAGTCTCCTAATTCTTGGTGTCTCTTTATGAAGTTGAAGTCCTTCATCTGAGATATGTGATTACACAAACCGTGATCACAATTGCATATACTGTTACGGTGGCAAGGTCAGATGAAGTAGCTTTTGCTTGCAGTTAATTGCCACTACCTGCCTCATTTTACCCTCCTATGAGCAGTGATTTAAACCAGATAGTCTCTTATGTCCATGCTTGTGGGAGGCTGGTGGTGAGTCAGGGAGATACCTAGGAGATGTTGAGGGGTATGAAGCTGAGAAGGCAAATTAATCATGTATCCTTCCATTTGATACATGAAATTATTGTTCAGGCCTGTCTGCTTTGTCTAAGAGACATCTTTGACTGAATAAGTATTCGAGGTTTCCTTCTTGCAACAGGGAGCAATTTAATACTGGAAAATGCTGAATTAAATTATGTAAATTAACTAGGAGAGTCGTAATTGCCCTGTTGATTGTTGCAAGGGAGGAAGTGGTTGCTTAAACTTAATAGTAGGTACTGTGACATGTGAGGGTAAAGGTAGCAGATTTTAATCATGGCTTCTTGTTGCAGTGCTGTTGGAAATAGCAGGACAACTGTTAGGTAAAACAAATGGTGTTAAAAGGTGTTTCTTGTTTCAGTGCCCTTGCTGCCAGTTCCAGCCCAGCCAAGACCTGCTGTAGGACCCCAGAGATTTTCTGTGAGTAGCAGCTGTTTCTTCTTCTTTGATATGGATAAGCATACATTTGCAAGGAAATATTAATATAGCAAATAAAAGCTGTTCTAGTGAAATATAATTTTAAGGATGTGTAAATATTGACAATACACTCTGCAGTTGAAAATGTTTGTTAAAAGCTTAAGGTCAATGGATTTTTGAGAATAGAATTAATTCTGTTTAACTGTAAAATTGTTGAACCAGCCTCTCCAGTGGGAGACATGAATGCATCTTGTCTTAAGGAATACGGGCTTCATTTTATTACTTGACTCTTTCTGTATAAATAGAATCCTCATTTTATGTGATATAATGAAAGGCTTTTTGAAGTAATTCCTCAGCTTAAAAAAGAAGAATATATTTTTTGTAAAAAATCAGCAAAATTTCATTTTTATCATTACTTCAGGCATTTAAGTGCACTCAGTATCTTTATATAAAAATGAGAATGGCATTGCATGACCTTGCTTTCTTGTATGTTTCTAACTTCCAGAACAAACAAGCTAGCTTCACTAGGCTTATTTCTTTTGATATTTTTTTTAATTCTGGGAATTAGGAGGGCATGTTTCTGTCCCTTTTCTCATCATTTCACAATTTTGTTGTCCTAAATTTTTAGTTCATGTGGTTTGCAGAGTATCAAAATAGGAAAAACAAAAATTAGTTTTACGATATTGCCTTAAATATTTATAAATAAAGATCCATATATTAAGTTTCCAAAATATAGAAAACATAAAAATTACCTTCTGTTAATTTGTGCGATGCTGAAGGAGGAAAGTAGATGTTTGTGGACATCTGTGTAATATCACTCAGTAAATTACTTGCATAGAGATCAGATGTATTTGAAAGAAGCAGGTTTTGGAAATCTGCTATGACTTTTGATTGTCTTGTGGATACCTGGTTGGTTTTGACACAGAATATTTTTGTTACAAGACATATAGCTAAGGAATTGTGGTGTCCCTATTTTGTACAGTAACTGAGATTTTAAATTACTGTGTTTCTTCTGTGAAGTATAAAAAGGTTAAGCAGTGAAACTGCAGTTTTATTAAGTATATTCGTGATTTATAATTTCAGCAGCAGCACTTTACCGGAGAGGTTTTTCTGCTGAGAAATGTTGTGGTTTTCAGAGGAAACACTTTTCTTCAGGAGCGTTTAGTATTATGTGGAGGTCTGATTAACATTTTAAAAGTGATTGTAATTGTTTTTTATGAAAACAAGTATCTTTCATTTGTTTTCCTTTGACACTAAGTTGCTTTGCCAATAAACACAATTGGGGATGGAAAAGAACCAGAGGACAAGGAATATCTGTAAAGGCATTGTAATTGACATCTTTGAAGTGTGTTTACATCAGTGTAGAAAATTTGGAAATTAATTTTTTTAAATTGACTGTGAAATTAGATTTTAATTCTGTTCACTTTTGGTTTTGCAAGTTGAGAAGTGCTGCAAACCCAGCTAATGTGCTATGCAACAGTTTTTAAAATGGAATGAAATAGATTGAACGTTTTTGATAGGACTCTTGCTCCTTTTGCCTGAAGGAAAATACTTGCCTGCTCGCTGCTGTTGTATGTAAGCAGTGCACTAGCAAAGAGTCAATGTAATTCTTTTTTCATAAATAGAAGGAGTGCTACCTTAACTATGAGTAACTATGCAGTACTGGAATTTGGTTGCCTTGAGTGGGGTTTTCTTATTTCTTCAGCTAGTAACCTGCTGTATGACCCTGAGAGAGTTACTTAATCTTTCCATGACTCACTGGGTTATAAATCGGGTATAATATGGACTTCCCTTATGAAGTACTTTATAAATTTTGCATAGGTTATCAGTCACATTAGAATTAGGAATTAAGTGTCACTGTGTACATACCTTGTGTTTGTTTTATTAAATGTAGAATGTTAGCTCTTGAGCTGAAGTCAAATTTACTTTGACTGAAATGTTTTATCTTGCAGATCTACCTTTTTTGCTCTGTTACACTTCAGATGCCTTTGCCATTGTAATTCACTTGTTTATGTGTAAATGTTGGCTTATAGCAGTGTAGCAGTGATTAGACAACTTTGTTGACAGCCATTTGAAAAAGATCAAAGTAGTATTCCAGACTAAAATTCATTTCTTTTCCTCTTTGTAGAAAGAATCTCTGGATATGCAATAACTTGAATTTGCTCTTTTTTTTTGATTGCCTAATCAAAGGATAACAGTCAGCTGATTTTTATGGTTGCTTTGTTTCTAAAAAACTGGAGTTAGAATTAAATATTTGTAGACTGCTTTCCTCTTTAGCTTTGAAATGGATGGTTTATTCTGATTAAATGTGGTAGAGGTGGAAACATTAAAAGTAATTAAATTCTTGTAAGGGATAGTTCTAAAACAAGGGCTGGTGTCCTCACTGAAGGAAAAATAGCCTTTGAGTTCCTATCCTATCTAGAAGTGAAACCTCTCAGCACAGAGAGCCTGTGTATGCTCTGAACATGGGAGAGCTTCAATCAGAGCTTATCAATTGCAAGTTATAAATCCATTGGAAACCAGGTGTTATTAATTTAGGGCTAATGAAGTGAGTTGTAACCATGTAATGGTTAATTCTTACAACCTTCTGCAGAAAGATTTAATTGCAGAGTTGAACAAAGTTGCAATGAGCATGTTAGCATATTGGTGTAAGTTGTAAATTATAAGAAATAATGTAGTGCTAAATCGGGGTAATTTTGATCAGGATTGAACCTGCTTGGAGTTGGGACTGATTTAGACTCAATATTAAGTTAATTTAATTTTAGTGTTTCAGCTTGTTGGTCAGTTATTTCTTACTTAAAGCTTAACCCCTGAAATGTTTAGAGGAGGAGTACTAGAAAGGATATAATGGGATTAACTGTGCTCCCTACGTAAAGTTATTTTAAAATGTGCAGGAATCTTGAATCAAGCAAGGAAGTTGTCAGTCTCTTAGCATTCAAGGTGACTTAATTGTGAATGATACTTGAGAGCTATGTTCAGCTGATTAGAACTGAATAAATGATGGATCTGAGGCGTGTTAGCAAGTGTGAAATGTGGTGAAGTTGTGCTAACAGGGACTTAAAACCCTGAGTTCTGCAAAGGCTTCTATTCTTGTCTGAATTGAAAAATAGTCTTCAGGTTGCTGTAGCTGATAGTAATCCAGTCTTTAAGCATAGTCAACACTAATATTTTTCCAGGTATTTGAATTAACCTGGAACTGTGCAAGTGCCAACTGTGTATTTTCTTTAAACTGTTTAAAGAACAGATTAAGCTAACTCTTTGTCTGATTCTTTCTGGAGGTCTTGTTTTAATATCTGCCTTTGCTTTAAAGTGGTTAAAATGCCTTTCTTTGAATTGCTGTCTCAATATCATTGTTGGTATTTCACAAATAACAGTTATGTTTGAGGACCAAAGGAAAGTAACAGAAGTCTTTCTTCATACTTGTATGAGTCTTCTGAGCTTTTCACATGTTTTAGTTGCTGCAGATGCCCCAGTGCAGGCATGAAGCCTTTGGCCTTTCTGGTTACAGAGGAGTGACCATTGTGGTTTCTGTCCTGTGCTGTTTATTGTTTGGGCTAATTCCTCTTTCAGCTGCTGTGTTCTGTGAGGAACGGTGGAGTGAAATAAGGGAAGAAGAAATGAAATAGTAAAGGGAGAAGGTGTTTCTAAACACCTTATAAGTAGGCTCTTGCTAACTGACTGTTGTAGAGGTCAGATCCTTACTTAAGATGAAACTAGCAAAATTGTTTCCTTTCTAATGGCAATTTTCATTAGCTAAGGTGATGGTCCAGGTCTTTTCATCAGTTATGGGAGTCAACTTGCATGTTCTGTGTTCAAAATATTTCAATGTTTGTCCAAAGAAAAATCTATAAAGATTTTTTGCTTCAAACATTATATAACTTGATGAGCACTGAAGTAATTTGCATATGTGGCACACTTACATGCAATTTTTTAAGGACATATAAAAGTGGGACAAGTGTTGTTGTGCCTGTTTTGTGGTAGAATGTGGCAGAGGGAAGGTGTTCTTTACCGTCAAAATTCTTCAACTAGAAATTATGAGGAAAAATTATGAGGAAATTTGGGTCTGGCAATGGGGTATTTGGAATGAGGAAGTCATTGAGGAAATCCTGCCTCACACTGCTCAAGGTGAGAGATTTGGGGCTGTTTTCCCTCTGTCTGTGTCCTAGGTCCTTCTCTGAAACCACTGCATGGAGAGCAGAGCCTGTTAATGCAGCTGTGTGCCTTTTTTTTTTTTTTTGGCCAGGAGAATGTTCAGGAAATTGGGATAAATGCTGATTTAGCCACTGTTCTGAACCTGATGCCCTGGGTGTGGTGCGAGCGGGGCAGGTGTCCAACCCACAGATACATTTTATTAACTTTAGTCAGCTTGAGTTTCAGAGCTGCAGCCAGGAATAGTCTGAAGCGGCGCACAGCGCAGGATGAGCCAGCGCTGGTGTTTGCCTAAGTCATACCGGGAAGCCTTTGATATTTTTTAATGCACAAAGCTTTTCTCTTTTGGTAGGACACCTTAGTGCACAGGGTACCTTTCAGATAACTTGAATTCAAGTCTGAAAAAATTGAATTGTAAAACAAATTATGTTTTGCTCAGTGTAAAAATAAGACATTAATAAAACAACTTGTCCTCAGGCCCCTGTGAATATTCGGCATTGCATGTCTTTTCAGTTCCCAGGGGTTTTGACGTGATTTGGTTTTGGAACTTAGTTTTCTTTCAAAATCATCTTTATGCCCAGGAATACTTGATTTTTATTTTCTTTTTTCCTTAAACTGCAGAATCGTTAGCAAACTTTCTTTATATTCCCATTCAGCATGCTTCTACTTGGTCTCCAGGGTGTTAGGTGTTCTCTTAAATGGATGCTGGGAAAGGCAGTTGATGAGTTTTGAATCAGTTTTTTCACCATTTCTGAAAGCTCTGGTTTGAATTCTGAGCTCTCAAGTGTTGTTTGAAATGCAAATACTACTTTTAAACACTTCTTCATACTTTGGTCTGTGAGAGGTTTGTAAACAGGTGCCCAGTTGTTGCTCAGAACCGAGGTGACTGTCTTTCATTGCCACTTGCTAGAAGCATTTTTTCCTAGGCAAACAATGTATTAGTGCTACACAAATTAGTTTAAAAAAGGTGCATTGGAATACGACTTACTACTTTTCCCCAGAGTAGACCTTAGACTGACTTGGATCAGCCTATAACGCCATTTCAGCAACCTTGGATCAGTTAGTGGATATCACAGTGTACCTGGGTCTGTGTATTTATGTAAACACTTCTTGCACTATGTAGATACAGAAATTTGCAGTGCTTTTGGAAACAAAACCTGCAGTAGCGTTTGCTGTTGTGAGAAATGCAAATAAGGAGTTAATATTTTTCCATCATTTCAAATTTGCTCATGAGTTTTTACAAGTCAATAAGGTTTTTAGAAACTGTTACTGTGGTTTGTGTTCTCCAGTGCTTACTGAAAGGACAACTTCTGCATCTGAGTACGGGCAGTTGTTTTAAACTGATATTTAGAAAGCAGTAATGCTTGGTAACTAGTGCATGCTTGCAGCACTCTATGTAGGAGACAAACTGCTAGTGGAAATCAAAGGCCACTTGTGAAAATGACTCTTCTACTTCCTCACAATTATTCTGCTTTAGCTATGGCTTTACTATAATGAGTAACAGTAAATGAAATTTTCACTCCATTACTGTGTAGCGGATCACAGGTAGTGTAGAAGGCATTTTGTTTTCATTTAGCAGGATACATGGTATCAGGTGGTGTTGATTGACATTTCTTGGATAGTGCTTTATACAGCATTTCATGGAAATCATGTTTGAATGAGACTGCTGCATCAAATTACATTTCTTTCAGGTTACAGCCCATGCAGATGTGAGAGAGATCTTGTTCAGCAGCTAGCAAAAGCTTTATTTTTTAATACTTACTGGTTTTGCAGCTTGACTGCAAAGCCCTATAATTACAGCACTTAAGATAGTGAAGGAATGATGGGCACTTCCTCTCATCAGATCTATAAGTAGTAGCAAGCAGATGCAGCATGAGATCCCTCCAGCTGTCAAATATTGTCAGGCTGGCATAGAGGGAATGCAGTTTAAAATGCAGGTGACATAATACCCAACATCCTCCATTTGCTAGTGGGCTTCTGATTAATCACGATTACCATACATTATCATACCATCAAATTTAATCATATCAATGAATTCCCATCTGCAGGAGGAGCAGCAGCAGCTAAACATGATGGTAACAGCTATTAAATAAGAGAGGAAATAGATGGTTTCTAAATGCAGTAACCCTTTAACTTGTCATGCTAGCTCTAGTGTGCACATGCTCTGTAGATATTAAAATCAAACAGAAAACTTGTGCATTTATATTTCATGGTTATTGTCATTTACCTTCTGTTAAGTAATTGCTATTTAACACTATCAAGGAAACCAGAATTGTATTTTTTTTTCCTGTTTTAATGATGGTAGATTTTCTTCAGTTTCAGCTTTCATACCTGCTAAATACAGATGCATAGCATGGTTGAGGTTGGCAGGGGCCTCTGGAGGTCATCTTGTCCCACCCTGTGCTCAAGCAGGACCGACCACCTAGAGCCCATTTCCCCGGTCTGTGTCCAGGTAGCTTTTGAGTTATCTCCAAGGATGGAGACTTTACAACCACCATGGGCAACCTGTGTCAGTGCTTGGTCACCCTCGCAGGAAAAAAAAATTCAAATATAGCCACATACATAAATATGTATATCTGTATGCTTTGCTTTTGATGTATTTGTATAAATTAAGTTTGAACTATTTTTTAAGCCGTGTGAGCAAAAAAATTTCTATGAAGGCAAAGAGGAAAAAGTATTACCCATGTAGCTATATAGCCATGAATTAGGCACTATTGAAGAGATATTTTGCAGCATTCAAGACTTATAAAGAAATCCAATTAAAACATACAATTGACTTCTTACTACAATGCAGTAAGGTTAATCAAGTGCTTAAATACTGAATGGAGAATTAAAATATATTTTTTATAACATAATAGAGTCCAACATGATTGTACAGTTGTCAAGGTATTTTCACTGAGCTGAGAAAATGTCCTTTTAAAAGCTAATTCAGTACAATTGTGTCATCCCGGTACAAAAAAAATAAATCTATAAACTGCCATTTATTCACCTTACTTAGATTTGTGCTTTGAGAGGTTTGGGTTTACTCTTCCTTCAGGCAGTGCAGGCTGCTGCAACTTGTCTGTTGCACTGTTTCTTATTACAGCCTGTCTCTGCTTGCTGGAGACAGTCTTCCTTCATCCATATAAAATGGATCGGTGGGAGCATGTATTTTTTCGGCACATCGGCAGTGTTAGGAATTTAAAGTCAGAGTTGGGATTTAGTTAACAATATGTTTTCTATGCCTGCATTTCATTTAGGAGTGCTTTTTCAGAATTGTTTTTGAATGGGGCTGCTTGCCTTGAAGACTTTCCTTTCCTAACACACATACCTCGATGGTAGAGCAGATGGATGTTCAAGAAACCGATCTGTGAAGCAGTCCATCTATGTGGTGCTGGTTGCTTGTAGTCATTCTGCTTTACTGCTTCTCTTATAGGAAACACAATGCAGTCGGGAGTGTTTTTTTCTCCATTTGCAACACAAGTATGTCCCTGTTTGATGTATTGGGGGAATGCCTGGAAACTTGCTGAAAGGGGGTAGTTGTAATATACAATGAATCTAACTTCTAGCTTTAGTCTCCTGAACTGTTTGGGTTTATCGTAGACTTAGTGTGCCAAGAGTATCCTCCTTCTTCTGTATTGCCTGTGTCCTTATTTTAGCTGTTTGTTCATAAGTTGGCTTAAATAACAAGAGATTCCACGTCTTTCTCACCTTGGTACCGATTGTACCAATCGGACATTGGTGATTTCTCTTACAGATGAGCTGGACTTGTGCCTAAGCACCCCAACACACTTTCTTATCTCTTGGAGTTGTGTAGTATCAAAGAAAATCCTGTCCAAGTTATGTGGTACATTTTAATATCAAAAATTACTTTCAACTTAGTTGAGGAAAATATTAACCCCTTCTCTCTGAGACACTCCACCTGCCTGTAAAACTCGGATCTGTGTGGTCCATGTTCTTAAATCAGAACTTCCTCTCTCCTTTCATTTTCCCCTCCAGAAGTTTTGAAAGGACTCATGTATGGGTAGAGTACAATTGTTATCTTGAGTTTTATGATCACTCTGAATATTATTTTTTGTCTTTGAAATGTTTTTAAGGTATGATTTTTTATATAAAATCATCTTACAATATTAAATCCATTGGGAAAATCATGGTGCTTGCTAGGTTTTAGTTTGTCTTGGTGGAATAGTGTAGACATAGACAGGGACACTACTGAGTCATTTAGGCTGTATTTAAGTAAATGTCAAAATAAGCTTTTTTATAAGACTTCAGTGAATCATTCCCTGTTTGCTGTTCATGGTAAATGAGAATAGCGTGAAACTTGAATGTGATGAACCAGGGTTTGTTGTGTAAATACGTTTCAGCTTGAAAACTTTTGAACCATATCCAAGATATATGAAGCAGAGTTTCCCACACAAGAGGGTGAAAAGTCAATTTCTTGCACTGGAAGGTAGGCATTTCAGGAAAGCTTTTCAAAAAGTCTAGTAGCTGCTGAAATAAGAGGATTAACATCCTGTGACAGATGGCTATAGTTTTAATTGTCATAGGTTATAGTGGTCACTATTCTTTGCATTTAAACCATATAAGAAGAATTAACTGAGTGGCCCTGCTTAACTGTGAATGGGGTTCTCTGAGCTCATTGCATTTTAAGAGAGATTAATAAATGAAAACATGTTGTAGAGGCAGGGTGTATTTTATTGAAAGATTCATGAAGTTTCAATGACATTGTTAAGGTATTTAATTAGTCTCATGAAAAAAAGTAGTGACCCTTTTAGAGAAGCTGATAAGTCATATAATAGCTGTTAGATCCTCTTTATTCCTTGCTTTATAAGATTAACTTTGTGCTAAGCAATTTATGCTAAGTTTTTCCTTTTATTGGTAACCAAAGTTATCTGTGCTTCATGAATAGATTATTGGAGATAGCATCATGTAATTAACAAGAGATGCAGAAAAGTAAAAGCACAATTTGTGTAAGAATTGTATGAGAGAGAATGTTAATTTCTTTACTAGGAAGGATATTTAAAGGGATAAAAGGAAGGCAAAATAGTGCAGTTCTTTGAAAGGATTAAGGTAACCTTATCTCCTGTTCTTTCAGAAGGTGGGATTGCCTGAGTCTGTGAAAGTCATGTTCAATGAGTATTCCACAACTCTAATGAATTCTAGATACAAGTGTGCATTTTTTTCCCCGAAAGTGATTGATAATGTGTAAGCTATGCCTTAGCTCTATTGAATAATGGAAGTTAGTAAAAGGGGAAATTGTGCGACCTGCAGGTATAGAGAGTTGTATAAAAATGTCAATCCGAAATGCTGTAAATTATAGAAAAGGGGGGGAGAGTGGGTAGGTTGTTTCTTTTTGTCAGAGTAAACTTCACAAAATTAAAGGCTTAAGACAATAAAATGTCTGTCCATAGCACTTCAGAGTGCAGTTATCTTCTTTGAAGTATTTCTAAAGTATCTGGGATTGTGGTCTCTTTGGAAATCCACCCAGAAGCCCATTTCCAATGTAATTTCCTTTCTAGACCTCGGTCCTTGTATTCAGAAAAAGATGATACATAAGAATTTTCAAAGTAAAATTACATGAAGATAAATCAAATGATGGAGTTATACACACTTCTTAAACCTAGGAAAAAGTACAGACCAAAAATTGCTTTCTTTGGTAGCTTAGGAAAAATCTTGATTCATGCGTAAACATAGAAAGCAAGGTACTGTTTTGTCTTTCATAGAAGGAAAGAAAGAATGACCAGAGCTGTCCCCGCTTGCAGCCTGCAAGGCTATGCTGGGAGACCATTAAGAGCTCTCCAGCTTTCCAAAATGACAGTTTCTTTCTCAGGTCTTTGAAATACTTGTTAATGCCAGGACTGCCAGTTCAGTGCTGAAGGGGTTGCAGTTTTGTGAAGAAGTACATGTCAGCTGTCTAAGGACTTCAGGACCAGACTGTGGGTTGATGGGTAGATGTGCTTCTGGTCTTGAGCTGTTGCCTGGTTCTGCGTTCCTTGTGCAACCAGTTTTAAATCTAGCTAAAAACTCCATTTTAGGAGTGCAGTTTGGTGAACTTCTGCTAAGTAATCAATCTGAAATGATAATAAATAATCAATCTTACTAAATCGTAATAGCGATACTGTATAATCCAGTTACAATGAGAAGGGGAGAAGACTCTTCCAAGAAGTTACCTTATGTGTTCTGTCAGGTATTTCTCATGCAGACATTTGGTAACACCGTCACTGCAACTGTTGTCTTTATGAAGTGTGGTCCAATTGTGGGATCTCGCTGGAAGGGCATGTAAATATACCTTTCCCCCAGTATCAAAGTTGACCCCAGGGTTGGGCTGAAAGGTAGAACCTTGCAGCCTTGGCTGATCGTATGAATTTGGAATTCTCTCTTTTGTTAGGTTAAGAGCTGTTAACTTGAAAATAGATATTTTGAAGACTGCAAGATTTATTAAGTAGAGAAATTTCTGTAAAGTTACAATAATAGTGAAATAATAGTTCAAATTATTTTTTTTG
The DNA here is from genome assembly GCA_033558185.1 of Dromococcyx pavoninus. Taxonomy (NCBI): domain Eukaryota; kingdom Metazoa; phylum Chordata; class Aves; order Cuculiformes; family Neomorphidae; genus Dromococcyx; species Dromococcyx pavoninus. Next base: position 719,916 of record JAUMJL010000284.1, on the reverse strand, counting down.
TAGGGAGTCTTAGTTGATGTGTACTGAATGGTTGTAATTTGAAACTGTCCGGATAGCAAGACCATGAAAAATGGGAGTAACTACTGTGCATATAAAGATTTACTATGCATCTATGTTACAGTATGCTTATTTTATCAAAAACAGACCATTATGAAAACTGGCTTTTGCACCTGCTCTTCATTAATTTTTGAAGTTAAATAGCTCTGTGTGGTTTTTTTCTACAAAATACCAGAGGGCACTTTGGGGGTTATTAGGAGCAAAAACTTGCTGCATGTAGAGTTTAATACTAACAGTAAAATAATCCACTCACAGAATTATAATGTAGCAAAAAACAAACACCCTCGAAAACTTTAAGGTAGGAGAACTGTAATGTTACTTTGTACTATTTTTAGGACAATTAGAATCTGGCACAAGTACAAGTTGAAATATTAGTGTATTCCTGTTAAATTGGAAAAAAAATAATAAAAATGTGATGGCATTTCAGAATAACAGGCAAGCACTTTGTAACTTAGAAAAATGTACATCATAGTTTACATATTTTCTTAAAATAAAGTTCATTTGTGTCTGGAAGTGGTAGCTCTAGTTGAAACTTAAGAGTTTTAGTTTCACATGTCATGTGTGAAATGAATCCATCACACAATCAAATTCCTGTTGGAATTGTTCTAGAAGCTTTTTCAGAAGAAAAATCTCAACAATGTAAAATCTGAAAATGCAAGCTTCCTCCTACCCCTGTTACTGTAATTTAGGGCAGAATTTTATTTCACTCTTTAGGGAAAGTAGAAGCAAAGCTGGTTTAGGAAAAACAGAGATGTCAGTCCTTTTTATGGATGTTGGAAGGGAGATAAACTAATTTATTCTATTTTAGAAGCAAATATTGGTAATTCGTCTTTTTGGCAAATAACAAACGTCTTTACAATTAACTTTGCACGATTTCCCTTTGGTTATCAGCCAAGAAATGTGATTAGTCATATTTTAGTAGTTCTTCAAAATATCACACACACAAATTTAAAATCTTTTCAGTGATCTAATAAGCAAGTATTTCTTAGTGATACTTGTTTGTCTGTGTAGCACACAACTTTACTCTTGTGTGATTTATTTCAGCCATACTTCTGGAGTTCTGCCAGGTTTGAAACTTGCAGGTTTCAAAACCACCAGCCTTCTGTTCCATTGTGCATGGAAGTAAGTACTCTGGCAGGGAAGGATCATTCTTTCAGTGCTAATGAATCCTGACGGTGAGGGACAACTCACATTTCTTGCAGTATGTAAAAAGGATCTTCAGGGAGTGTAGTGGTAGGATGAGGGGTGACAGTTTGAACCTGAAAGAAGGTAGGTTTAGATTACATATTAGGAAGAAATTTTTTACTGTGAGTGTGGTGAGGCAATGGCACAGGTTGCCCAGAGAGGTTGTGGATGCACCGTCCCTGGAGGTGTTCAAGGCCAGGTTGCATGGGGCTTTGAGCAACCTGATCCAAGGGGAGTAGAACTGGATGATTAAAAGGTCCCTTTCAACTCAGACCATTCTATGATTCTGTTATCTTCATGTTACTTTAAACACAGAACGGAGAAGAGTTGACTTTAAGATTGGAAAATACTTGTTATTTTGAAAAACTTCTCAGCCTCAAAGTTTAACTGGAATTTTACTTAAAAAAATGTAACTTCCTCCCCAGAATTCTTAACTGTGAGAGATGGAAAGAAGAGAGGCCAATAGGAAGAGTTTCAAACCAGAAATTTCCATCTCACTCTGATTTTGTTGGACTGTTTTGGAGTTATTTTACCCAGACTTGTGTTGTGGGACAGACTTGTATTAAATAGATCGTTAATAAAACTAGAGAAAAAAAGAAGTTTTCTTCATGCATCTTGGTTATCATTTGTTGGGACTTTTGTATACTACCTTTTGGAAAACAGTTGTATAGCTGTTAGTTTATCTTAAAATCAGTGAAAGTATTTAGAGGACAGTAAATATTTGCTTCTTAAATTAAGCAATTTGGTACTGAAGGGAGCTTGACATCAGTATTGTTGATGTTTTTAATAGTAAAATAAGTTGCTGGTTATTGGTTTCTGTAGTTTTTTCATAAATAAACCATAATCTTTTTTTTTTAAAGTGTGGCCTTTCTTACCTCAAAAATAACTTTGTATTACTTGGTTCCACGGCTTAACTAAAATCTATTTTATAAGACACTAAAGTTTCCTTATGATGGGAGATATGAAGCTACTCATGGCCTGTGTAGTACTACCAGACTTCTGTGTTTTGAACCAAGATGTTGTGCTGGTTACCTGCCTTATTTTGGTTGAAGCTTTCCAGATACTTTCATTCCGATATTGAAATGGTGGAAAAATATTGTTATGCCCAAGTGAGTTATTTAGAAGTGTTTTATTATCACTCAGTTTTTCAAGGAAAAAATTGAGTCTGGCTGCACAGAGGATGTTTCAGTACATAAGAGCTGTGTGAAATTCAACAGGAGTTTCCATGCATTTGCATTTCAGTGCTGCTTTTGGATCAGTTAGGTAGGTCTGGGCTTAATAACAAGGGTATAAGTTGGAAGGTGAGGAAAAGTTCATATGTAGAAGTGTTTATTTAAAATACAACTAGAGGATCTTTTTTAACCTGTGCTCTCATTTACTTCTCCTTCCCTGGCAGGAGAAGTAGAGGAGATTGCCTGGGTGAAGTGTGCAGGTGAGAGAGGCAGGTTTGTAGCCTAGCACCAAAACTGGAGTCTGGGAGTAAGGAGAAAGACTGGTAAGGTCTGTTACCTCGACCAAGGCAAGACTACATCTAGTTTGGAAGAGGCAGGTAGAGGAGACTGGTCACTGCAGTGCCATTTGGAGCTTGGAAACAAGCCCAGCCAGATCACTACTGCTGCCAGTACTTCTGCTTGGTTGGGAGATATGTGATACATATTTATATTAGCCCAGGTTTCAGTATGTTTCCACATAATTTGTTTGTCACTTGCTATTTTAGAAATAACTAAGATATATGTAGATGTATATTGTGTCTAGAGACACATACAGGGAGAATTTCCCAACGCTTCCAAGTAAAGCTCTCAGAAAAAAGCAGGTTGTCTGTTAAGACTGCATTCTTTCCCCAGGTGTGATATGTTCATATGACTATGTATGGTTAAAGATACAAGATAAAACCCATTTTGTGTCAAAAGTACCTTGATGAACTTGTTTCTGCCCTGCCTCTTACAGTGACCTTATACATTATCCAGTGATAAACTAATAACTAAAAAGCTAAATATCAGCTTGTTGGGTGCCTCTCTTGAGGCTGTGCAGCTTGCAGAAGTGCTGTGCATTTCCTAGGATGACTGTAAGAGCAATGCTTTGAGAAGTAGACATTTATCACCAAGGCTTCCAAGATGAGAGGATACATTTAACCTTAGTTTGAAAGTATTTCTGGCAGCTCTTATGTGCAGTGGTGGTAGAGATGCATTTTGGGAGCTAAGGGTCAGGATCCTCAAGGTTTGTGTTCGTCTGCTCTTTGGCAGGCAGCCAGCGCTGTCCTGCTCAACACAAGGGAAGGGCAGTGCAGTTGAACAGCCTCATTCAGCTAAACCTGAACAGATTTTGGTAGGACAAAGAAATGTTGCTTTTTCCATCCCAAATAGCTCCCTCTTCCTCCAGCTGCTGCTCTTTGCAGATGGCCTGTGAAATTTGAAGGTATTTAGTCTCTTCTGAGGTGGCAAGAATATTTTGCATTGGTAACTGTTCACTTGCAGAGGTGTAGCAGCTCCTCCTACAAACAGTGTGGATGTTATGAGGACTGTCATGCTTGACTGTACTATAATGTCTTTCCACTAATTGAAATACTGACAGGAGACTGGCTGACTAGAGGCACTGGCAACAGGATATAGACCCTTTAATCTTTTGGAGTGATGAAGTATTTACAGTTGATGGCTGTATAATGGCATAAAATAAGTAGTCAGAGTCTCGCTTCCAAGTGAGAGGTCTCAGTATCTTATATATCCCTGTTTAGGTGTTTTCAAGAAGGCAACGGATTTAATAGTGGCTGTGATCCTCAGTGTGTCTATCATCTGCTTGTTTGGGCCTTACCAGTCCCAGTGGTATTATGCTGATAGAAGGATATGAAACAGCTTTGTCTTGTGCTGCTTTGGTAGTGGGTAGACATCAGTTTCTAGGGCAAATCCCCATTTTTGCTGTGTGAGAAATTGTTTTCCTAAAACGCTAGTATTTTTGCATTAGAAATAGGATAGAGTGAGACTGTGCATACTGTTGGTGAGGGCAACTCAATAAATCAATGATAAGCCACTGCAGCTTGTTTGGTCATTTGCTGATTGACTATATTTCAGTCTAGCAGAGAGTATTTTGTCTGAAATCTGTTTTGGGAAGCTCATCTTCAGCAATGGCAAGTTTTAAGATCTATGCTGAGCGTCAAATGTAGACAGAACATATGTGACCGCTGATTTCAGAATTCCTATAAAGAGGAAAACAAGAGTGTTCTTAGATTGTGTTCATTGCTTATTTGACTTACACGTAATAAGGAGATGCTTGTGTATATAATGATTTATATCAAGCAAAGCTTCTGTTTCAGACGTTGCCAACATATTTTGTCAGCTTTTGATATTAAAAAAAATGGTGGTATGAATTGCTCAATTAAATGTAGAAGACTACAAAGTTGTACTTCTGGATTAACATCCTGCTTTCTGCAATATGTAAAGGCTCACTTTATATTTAAAAACAACTTAACTGGATGAAAGATAATTTTACATTCTTTCTTATAAGATTTCAGATGTGAAATTATGAATAGAAGTGTTACTCATTTCTTTCTGAAAGATGATGTCTTTAGTTTTCTAATTGCCATAAATTGTCCTTCCTCTGCTTTTTTTTTTTTTTTAAGTAAAGCTGCTTCACTTCTGTAGCTTACATTGAACTGAATTGATGGTGAAGAATAGCATGGTTTAAGAAGATAAATGTCAGGAACATCTTCTAAAGCAGACATTCAGATTCTTTTGGATTAATGGGAAAGAAGGTCAATAATTGTGGATTTCAATAAGCTGGAAAAGAAATCGCATTCCTGTGGTGCTAGTGATTATTAAAACATCGTGAATTCATTTCAAGATACTGCACTCGGGTTTAATGTCTCTTCCATTGTGAAGGAATGACTCAGTAAGAGCTGCCAGTTTGTATGGGTGATAGGAGGTAACTCATAAAGCAATTGTATTTTTAAGAGAAAAAAGTTATAGCAGGCAATGGATACATTCCTGGAGGATTCTTACTCTTAATTCTGTCTTGTTAAATAGGGCCCTCCAGACTTTCAGCAGCACACACCTGGACCAGTTCCTACCAATTTCTCCCAAGCCCCAAGGCTGCCAATCCAGGACCAGTGGAGAGGGCCACCACCACCACCACCACCACTCCCTCCCCCACCTCCTCAGGACAGAGATCCCTTCTTCATAGCAGGTAAACCTTTTCATTGCCGTTAACATACAACATCCACTTCTTATGAAGTGTTTTTTTCATTTTAAGAATGTATCATATAACATGAAGTATTGGGAAGAATGCGAAGGCTGGAAGATCCTGTGTGATGTACCCAGACTCGTACATGCCAGAAATTCCGGTGGTCTGACATCTTTTTACTTTTTTGATGAAATTGTGTGTCTTCATCTGCAACTACCTCCAGTCTGGATATTTATACGGATACAAAATTAATGTCTAAGTGATTGTTGCAATAAAATTGTTGTAATTTGTTACATTTTAGATAACTAGTGCTAGCCATATGCTTTGGTTTCCACCTGTAACTCTTTAAATAATCTGGACAATGGATGTACTGTAAGAAATCTGTTAAGATTAGCATAGCAAACAAAATAGATAGCATGTGCACATGTGTGCACAGAATCTTCTTCCAGTTGGAAAAGACCTTTGAGATAATTGAGTCCTACCGTACCCGTATTCTGCTAAACCATGTTCTTCAAAAACTCATCTACCCATTTTTCAAACACCTTCAGGGGTGGTGACTCAACCACCTCCCTGGGCAGCTGTTCCAGTGCCTGACCACCCTTTTGGTAAAGAAATTCTTCCTAATATCTAGTCTGAACCTCCCTGTCGCATCTTATGGCCATTTCCCCTTGTCCTGTCACCTCTCACTTGTGAGAAGAGATCAACACTTGCTCTGCCACAGCCTCCTTTCAGGCAGCCATAGACAGTGATGAGGTCTCCCCTCAGCCTCCTCTTCTCCAAGCTAAACAACCTCAGTTCCCTCAGCCGTTCCTCATCGGACTTGTTCTCCAGCCCCTTCACCAGCCTCCTTGCCCTTCTCTGGACGTGCTCCAGCACCTCAATGTCCTCCTTGTAGTGAGGGGCCCAGAACTGAACACAGTACTTGAGGTATGGCCTCACCAGTGCTGAGTACAGGGGCACAATCACCTCCCTGGTCCTACTGGCCACACTGTTTCTGATACAGGCCAAGTTGCCATTGGCCTTCTTAGCCACCTGGGCACACCGCTGGCATGTATATATTTATACACACATACATGTATATGCCATCTATATGTGATGTGTATATATATAATGTTTATACTATAGACATTTTACACAAAAAATATGTTAAAAGTTGCTAAATATTTGGTCAGCAATTGCTATCAATGTTTTATGGGTTCTTGTGTGGTTTAAACTGTAATCCTTTATTGATTTCATTAAAGTAGAATTTTTAAAAGATACTGCTAATTCCAGCGAAGTACCAGTTGTGCTGGTCTTTCAAGCATCGTTTCCTTTTATACACAAGTGGCAAAAGCACGAGAAATGTAACCTTGAGGATAGCTCTTAAAATTGAAACATTCCATACAGTTTTGTGTTCTCTGAATTTCAGGTTACTTTTTCCAATGCTTTTATGTATTGAAAGCATGGTTGTGTCTTGGAGAGCTTGTCATTTAATTACTTCATTCCCACAGATCCAAGGTTTCCAAGCCATCACTTGTTTGAGCAGCGGAGCCCACCACCACCACCACCTCCCTCACTTCTTAATAGTGCGCATCCTATGCCTACCCAAAATCCGATGCCATTCAGCCAGCCTGGACCAGCGTTTAATCAGCAGGGACAACAACCTGTATTTCCCAGAGAGCGGCCAGTGCGGCCAAACATGCAGCCTCAAGGTCCTGTGGGAATTCTCCACTTCAGCCAGCCAGGTTCAGCAAATCCACGGCCGTTCATCCCTCCAAGACAACAATTCATGCAGGCTCCAGGACAGCCCTTCCTCGCTGCACATACACAACCCAGCATGCAGGTAGGGATCTACAGCAGGCAGGGGCATTCCAGGAATATGTGAAGTGGCCTAGTGCTGTCATGTAGGCTTGTAGGACTAGCAGAGCTGAAGTGGAATTATTTGAGATGCAGGTATGAGGCAGATTAACCCGTAACTCTTTTTATAGCTGTACCCGAAGAAGTGATTTATTTTCTTCCCAGCTGCAAGCACTAAGGTATTTCCGATAGTGATCCTGTAGCCCGTCCCTGGCTCCTTAAGTTCCTTTAGCCCTGCAGAGGCAAGGGGAGCGACGGGGAGGGAGCGCCCTCTGTCGCTCAGCTGCAGAGCCCAGAGGGGAGCCGGGGCCCTCCCACAGCCCAGATGATGCTGGAGTGCATCTTGAACTGGTAGAAGTTTTGGGGATGTGCAGGGCCATGCGTGTTCAGTGGACTTTCTGCAGAATCTTTTCGTGGTGTCTGTTTTGAAAATGGGGAAATCCTGAAGGCTGGTGATACTGGGAGGGGAAAAGAAATTTAAAAAAACCTACCAAAGCCTGTTTTAAAGCCATTAGAAAAGGAGAGAGAGGGCAAGATCTCTTGCATTTGTCTTTTTTTTTCCACTTCAGCTGTTACCTTACACAGTTTTAAGTGTAGAACTATATTGCACAGCTTCTGTTATAGTTTTTGCTGTGGTATAGCCTGGTCCATAGCTGCTTACAGATGTTTTGAGGACTTGAGAGGCTGGAGCTACTTTTCAGGAGTTTGATTACCTTGAAACTGAAACTGAATAATCTTTCTCTTCATGTGAAGGGTCCCATGCATCCTCCATTACAGCCTCAGCCACAACCTCAGCCTCAGCAGCACCATCACCAGCAGCAGCAGCACCATCACCAGCAACAGCAGCACCATCATCATCTCCAAGGGCCGCCACAGCCCTTGATGCCTATGAACCAGCCCCAGTTCAGGCCTCACATGCAGGCCACGCAGCAGCCAAATAACAACAGGATGCAGTGTCAGCCACGACAGGGTCCTATGAAGCAGAGGCATGTAAGTAACACATGCATCAGTGTTGGCTTGCGTAGTTATGCATTGGTTAACAGGCACGTAAGCACAGGTTTCAAAACTCACCGGTGTGTTTTTTCAGTCCTGTTTATTGTGTCCCGCTCTGTCATGTTTTTTACTGTTTCTGGCTCCTTTTCTGCCTTTGTCGTTTTATAACTTGCATCCAAAAATACTATTTGTATCTTCTGCTTTCTCTTTTCTCCTCTAGTCTTCAGTGTTATTCATCTGGGTCCAATAAAGATGACACAGTTACCAAAGAACTGACAATAAAGGGTTTTTGGAGAATAGATTTGCTTAAAACTGCTGGTAGCCTGTGATTATGGAGCGCAGTTCTCTGACACTGTTTTTCAATTTGAAGGCCTCTCTGTACAATTGCTAGTAAGCCTTCTGGTTCACATAGTCCCCCTCATGTCTTGCGAGTTTGCTCAAGTGCAGTATCTTTTATTCTCAGTAGGTTGGGGTAACCCAACAGTCTGTAGCGGTGCTTAAGACAACGTAGTTCAGAATAATTGTTTTGATTACAAAAAAAAATCATGCAGTGAAGTCGCTTTATGAGAATGATGCTAAACAGGTGAGGTTCAGGTTGCTTTTAGTTGAAGAAAAATAAAACTTGTTAAAATGTTCTCATTTCTGTAATTTTTCTTCTCACATTGAAATTACTGTGCTTTGAAAAGCTTCATTTCCCAAACTTGATTACATCATGCAAATGTGAACCAGGAAGCACTTCAGTTTTTGTTTTTAGTGGAAGTCTGCAGTTTTCTTCCTTTCTGCTCTTCAGAATACGCCATCACAGAATATCATCAAGCGTCCAAATCAACAGCTACAGTCAACTGCCCCAAGGAATAGTAACTTGCGGGAATTGCCAATAGCGCCATCACATGCTATGGAAATGAGCAACAACAGGCGAAACTCTACCCCAGCTGCTCAGGTCAAACCCATTACCAGCACGATGTCTGCCACGAATTCCGTAGCTGGTGTTGGAAACTCACAGGGAAGGCCTGAGATGAAAGCTAAAGCAACCACACCAGTGGGCCAAGCAAAATCAGAAGTAAAATCTGAGCCAGAGGTAAGGCTTTTTTCTTTTTTTTAAAAAAAAAAAAAAACCAAACAACCAAGCACAAAACAAACCATAACAAGAAAAAACTTTGTTTTAAAAAACCTTTCTAGTCTGATTTGTGAACTGCACGCACGCTTAATGTAGTATTCACTCAATATTTTTTGGTGCCACTAGAGGCCTCCCTTCAGAGCTGCATTTTCTTTAATGTGATAGAAAAAACAGTCTTCATTGACAAAAAATAAGTCTAGGCGTTGGCAGGACTGCAGGAGGAGGGGTCATTTCTGCTATGAAAGGCAGAGATTGAGTAGAGGTCATGAATGATACAAGCCTCTGAAATACCCGTTGTGTGCAATTTGATCTTTGAAGATTATAGCATTTTGTTTCAAGGTAATCTCATTCTTCTGTCAGGAAGTCTATTGTCTTCTATTTCCTATGATGTTGTATGGCTCAAAAAAAGAAGATTTTCTGGAAAGTTATCGTACTCATGCTGTTTTCCTTTAGGCTGCCCAGTCTTCTCTAGGGTCTTGAGCACTTGTGCAGGAAGTTGCAGTCCTGTCCGTAGACCTTCTTGCTCTTGGAGAAGGCGATCTCTCTTTCATGAAGTATTTTGGCATGAGGGAGAATAGGAGAAGCTCACAAGTTTTCAGTTTTGGGGAAAAAGCTCTGTAAGTGCTCTCAAAAAGTGAGATGCAAGGTTTTTTAGATCCAGCAGATCATGCAGTGTGAACAGATGACCGTTTCTCTGCACAGGTGCTCCTGGAAGCTAGAGAAGACTCTCGATGAATGCTTTTAGTTTGAGAGAGTGGGTAGAATTGCGCTGATGGTGCTGTTAATCCTAAACGTCAGGAGGACTGTGATGGCAAATGCACCCTGTACCATTTCTGAGTGTCACATTATACTGAGAACTGTAAATCTCGATGATTTAGTTCACCATAAATCTTGTCTCAAGGTTTTCTTCTAGCAATTGTTGGAAAGCTTTAATTGTGATAATACTGTCTTCCCTTCAAGCTGCTTGTGATTAGCTTTTAATCTTGTTCTTGAGTTAGGGATGGACATAACTAATTTTCACAAATGAGGCACAAAAGCCCACAGCTAGCAGTGTTTGACCTCCTGTGCACTTGCTTTTTAATGGGAATATATATGTGTATATATATCTAAATCCTTATTTCAGCTTTTAATTTTGATCTTTTTTGAAAAAATGGCTTAAGTACTCCCCTTCCCCTCAGAAAAATTAAGCCACAGAAAATGTGGTGCCTCTTAAAGGAATCACTGCCATTGACGCCATTAATAAAGGTAAGTTTGAAGAGCTGTACAAAGGCCTCCCCATATAAAACCTGCTCTAATTCTTTCATAGTTTAGTCATATGAAGTTTAAGACATTGGTTCTGAAATATCTCTGGTAGTGTTTAGAAAAATGAACAAATGTTTTTAACTTCTCTTAAATTAATTTAAAAAATAACTAAAAAGCAGTCATCTCGTTTTCTCCATTTTCAGTTTTAAATACATCCTAACAAACTTTAATTTTAAGAATAACTATTCTTACTCATGAGAATTCTTGGTTTTACAAATAAAGCTTTCCTTTTATTTTTATCTCAAAGCTATCTTTGAAAACAGTTTGATATCTGTTTCATATAAACCTCTGTGAAACAGGGTGACGAAAAAGTTGCCTTGGAAAAAGCAGTGACTCCCAGTGATTTCCATTATTAACCATAAAGGTGAAGCCTTTGTGGATAAACTTGACAAGTAGTAGTAAAGTGTGTGAAGGTCTATATGCACAGAACACTTCTCTTTTCAAAGCAGGCTTGAAATAGAGCTTTGTGCTGCAAGCAACGGTGTAGTAATAGTTGTCCCCTTTTCAGATGTGCTGCTGCGGTAGTCTTGTTCACTGATGCTGCAGATTGTCACTTCTACAAATGGCATTGCTGCACTAGCACTGTTTATTTTGAAGCATTTAATTCTGTTCTTCACTGTTGTTGTAATATCGGTTATTACATTTATTTCCTTACACAGGCTAATATTTTGCAGTCTTTTTTATTTTTTCTTCCTGTAATTGACCAGCTTTGTCCTGTTTTTTTGCTTTCTGTGAAGATGAGAAATAGTTAAGTTCTGTCATCTTTTCTGGCTGTATTGCTCATAACTGAATTGGTCAGGTTATTCTGCAAGTGTCTTCAACTGGAAAATTAAGACTTTTCTTTGCATCCTTCTTCCTGAAGAGTCACTGGCCATATTTATGACTGCCCTATCATTTAGGAAGCACCAAAATAATAGTGATATTGGCTACTAAAGTTCTTGCTCACCTTCAGAATAGAAATTTAAAATGTTTGCAACCTGAGTGACTAGAAGATTAAAAACTATATTTCTGCATTGCTTATGGTATGCTTGTGTTCCCATTCTTCTGAGGCTGCAAAATACTGGCTTTAATTGCCGTTGTCTGTAATAGCTGTTACTCTCCATGATTTAAACTTGCATATCCTCAGTCTGAAAAATATTTTGTCAATGAAATTGGAAAATATAGGTGATGACTGTGGACCTAATTCTGCACATGTTGAGGTCAGTTTAGAGTAACAGGAATTAAGACAATGTTAAGCATTTTTGAGTGGAGGAAGGGGGTGGAATGTAGAATCTCTTTAGAAGAAGCGGATATTGGAGCGCAGTGCTGCATAATCATAGATGTAATAATAGTACTATTTTGCAAACCTGCATGTTCCATTCTCCGAAATCCAGTAAATTTTGAAGTTGGGTTGTTGGGTTTTATGTCGCTGTCTTTTAAAAAAAGGCTTGCAATATGGAAAACAGTTGCTGCATTGCTACTAGAGCAAATATATCTAAGTCCTTCTCATATGCTTGGGAATTAACTACCTGAAAAATTGTACATGTTTAAGTTTTCTGCGGTATAAATAGGTTTCATTTGCAAATTTTGATAACGGTGTCTCCTGTCTTGTCACAAGAAGAATCAAAAGAAGCACAATCTTTTTCCAGTTGGAAGATCGCAAGAGGGCAGTGTCCTTCTCAGTGTATTAACTTGTAACCTTGTCTTTAATTCTCTTCCTGTTTGTCCAAGATGTACAGCACCGGTTTTGTATCGTGACTCATACTTTCCTAGAGTTCAGGAGCTGACGCCGTCAGTGATCTGCAACATGTGATAAGTATGTAGGTCCCACCACCCCCCAAAACCAAAAATAAACCTCCCAAAATCCCAGCAACCGCACACACACACTTCCACTAAACCAAGGGAACTACTTTGTATCATCTCTGGTGTTTTGTACTTCATGTTATGGAGCTTCATGCAGAAAAATGAGTAGTCTGTCCAAGAAAAAGGCTACTCTTAAGTTTTTCTGCTTCTTCATCTACAGATAATGTTGCTTTTGGCAGCAAACTTCCAAACACAAGGTATGGATTTTTGACATCTTTGAAGAATGTCTGCTTTCTCCTGGTTGCTTCTTTTGATAAAAAGTCTTTGCAGGGGATGAGTGTTATTTTATTTTGGCAGTGCTGCTGCTTGTTGGAGAAATCTGTACTTGCCCTATTAAACTATAGTCGGATGCAAGTCATTAGCAATAGGCATTGTGTAGTGTTTCCATCTTGATCCAATATACTGTCTTGCCTGTTCTGTATGATGAAGCTCCTCATAACATACTATAGGTCATTTATATATATTCTCTCTCTTCTAGCATGGTGTGTATATATAACTGCTCTTAAAGCTAAGCAGTGGAGGATTTAACTGCCCCTGTTTTCATCCTAGTAAGGACTTTGCTGCCCATTCTGAACCTGTGCTGTTGGGTCATTGCACAACTAATTTCAATTAAACCTAAATCCTAGTGCAAGCATTCTGTGAATGATCATAGAGCCTTTATATTGTTTGGTCTTCCTCTGTCTGCAGTGGTGTATTACTGTGAACTTGAAAGTAGTAATAACTTGCTTATGAAGATGAAAGATTTCCAACTACCTAGAGCCCATTAATGAGCTGATCCACAGTTGTCATATAGCCCTAGAGCTCTTGGCCTTTGGTTTCAAAGCTTACCCTTTGAAAATGGATTGATTTCATAAGATTCATACTGATTTCTGAAGAATTGAGTTCCTGAAAGGAAAGTTTCAGGTGAAGTTACTTGTATATTCTACTAAGCATTCATGTAACTTGATCTGTGTTGGTAATACAGTTTGTTGGTTCTCCTCTGTGTTCAGTGCTACTGTAGTTGTAATCAGTGTGTTTGTCCAAGGAGTATGGCAAGGACATGTTGGTCAGAGTCCCTCAGAATGTTCATTCCTTGCCTTCTGGCAAGACTCATTTAAATATGCCACAGAGTAAATATCTGTGCTGCTACGTGAAGCCTTTGAGTTACTGTTTTGTGCTTACCAGATTGTGCTCTGCCTCTTCGAAGGCCTTCAGAACTTGTTAGGTGATAATAGGAGCAGACAGGTCCTGTTAATAAAGGACAATTACTGGAAGAGCTGCTCTCATGCAGGCTCTTCCTGGTACTGACACCCTCAATTGAAAATAAAAAAAAGGTAAAATAATACAGTGCTACCTCCAAAGGTAAATTTGCTGCTGGCTCACTGGCATCCATCAGATACATTTAAATAAAACATAGAATATTCTGATCTAAAGCAAAGTAAGTGAATAAATAAATTCATTAAATTAAGTGGAACAGATTTTGGTTTTGGACAAATTCAGTAACTCTGAGATATTTACTGTCTCTGAAAGTTACTGAGAAAATTATTCATTGTACCAGGATCTGCATAACAGCACATCCTCATCCTATCTAAAGCTTATCTGTATTGTATTGTATTTGTCCTTTTACTGTATTTTTTAAAGATCTTATTCTTTTTTTTACTGTAATCCAGCATCTCCGGGTTTGAACATAAGATAAAATATTTGTCTTTCCTTACACTCCCCATTTTAATTTGTCAAAGTACAGTCCTGTTAAGATCTACCAACATGAACCTGTAATCTAGTTGTTGCAGTGAGTAGTCATTAATAATTGTTGTAGTCTGAAAAGTACAGAGGAAGATCAGAATGGTTTGCTATATGATGCATTCTCCTAAAAGGACAATTTAAACCTCATCTGGGAACAATATCCCATATTAAAAAAAGAAAATCAAGTCTTGTTGAAGTCTTACTTTATATGTTGTTTAGGCTGGGCTTCTGGTATAAGGCATGTGCCTGTTTCTTAGTCACTGAGGGAATAATTTCCATCAGTCAGTGCTCAGGGAAAAAGCAGTTCTGTCTGAAGGAAGCAAACGTTCAGTATTTGTGCATCTGGATTCTGTGAGTACAAATATGACTCTCCTGGGTTTTCATATGCATGAACCAACTTTATGATTGGATCTGTTCGGCTTTTTTTTCCCTTGGTTTGTGAAGAGTTCTGGGATGTAGCAGGAATGGGAGCACTTGAATGAAAACAAAGCAAAACACTCATCTGTTGTTGCACATTTGAATCATATGTGTGCAAAAAATGGTATTTATGTTGACAAGAGTGTGCACCTAGTTACTGCAAGGTAAATGAGTGTTCACCTCGCCACAGATTGCTAGTTTTTGAGAAATGTTTTAGCATTCTTTATGGTGTAATTTACCAAAGTACAAAGTCCTGTTGCCTTGGTAGTCTGTTTTTTTTCAAGGTGATTGATATATCTTGACTAGAAATCTTGCATGTTACTATTTGTAAGCAGTCTCCTGCTCTAACTTAATATTTCAAACAGTTGAAAATAACAAAAAATAACAAAAAAGTATGCTTCGTAATTTTGAATTGTGTCAAAATAGCAATTTGATTTCTTTTCCAGAATGACGAGAGACTTCCTTGACTCTTGTCCATTTTTGTGCAGCTTTTTATAAGAACCCATTCTGCCAGAGTTGAGGAATCTTTAGAGAGGTTATTTGATGATGTGCTATACTTTCAGAAGGGCCCAGGGGTGGAATATTAACGGCATTCTCTGTATACCATTAATATTCCAACACAGCATTTGGCCACATTTTGATTCTGAAGAGAGTGCATGAGTTCAAGGTCAGAGAGATTGACTTGTGCTGTTCATTATAACCAATTATTGTGTGACAAATGAGTTTGAGATCAGGCTGAAAATTCTGTGAGAAAAATCAATAGTTCTAATCAGGGCCTTTCAGGTCATTTACTACCGTACCTTTTGTTACTTTGTCAGAAGAGAGCAAGATAAAGCCTATGTGACAGTGGGTTGCCTCCGTATTGTTATTTTCCATTTGAACCATATTTTGATATCTTGAATTATATTAATATTTTTAATTGGTTTTAGAAACTTCAAAATGAGTACCAATTTGTAAAACTTCATTTTTTAGTATTCTGATAAGATTTCTCAACTGGTATTATAGCTCTTTTTTTTTTTTTTTCTTCTCTAGGAAGTACTATATCTAAGTCCTAAACCAAATTTGAGCTGTTTGTCTGTATTGAATAGCAAATAAACCCTACCAGCAGATATGCTTCGCTAATAGCCTTAGTTTGGTGTCAGGAATAATGTCAAAAGCTCTTCCAAGTTGTATACCATTACGACATCTGAAACAACAATTTAATGTTACTTTGACCAAGCTCGGCATTTGTTGAGAATTTTGTAAATTCATTTGTATTTCCCTTTGTAGTATCCAGACGAAGATGAAGAAACTAGATTGTATCGTTTGAAGATAGAAGAGCAGAAGCGTCTGAGAGAAGAAATTCTGAAACAAAAGGAGCTGAGGCGACAGCAGCAGGCTGGTGCTAGAAAGAGAGAATTGCTTGAAAGACTTGCGCAGCAGCAGCAGCAGCAACCTACGCAACAGTCCTACATGCATCATCATGAGGACGACTCCTCCAAGTTCCCCACCAACGGCAGCCCTTACGTACCCCACTCGGGCTTACAGACCAGGCAAAATGTGAAAAACAGACTCCTTGTTAAAAAGCAAGATACCGTAGTTCCGAATATCCCACCCAAACCCACAGATTTCCCACAGGTTGGGACGAATACACCCTATCAAGGACAGCAGACGAAGCCAGTGAAGCAGCTGAGGCAGACTAGGACAGTATCTCCGAGTCAGTCTCAGACGCCGCAGAAAGTGTTACAGACAAAACCTGCTGCAGTGTCGCCTCCAACACAGGCTGTTCGAGTGGCCTCAGTACCAGCAAGGCCCCAGGAACTGAAAGCTGGTATGAAAAGGACAGTCATGCAGCGGACAAACAGTAGTAGTGGAGAAGTGCCCCATGTCGGCAGCAAAGACAGGGTGATTAAGTTGTCAGGAGGGGTAAGTTTCCAAGGCTCATCTCATATCTGTGTGTCCTCATGGTTTGTTTTTGTGTGTTTCATTCTATGTGATCCCAAATTAAAAAATGGGCCTAAGTTGGTAAGGGAAATAGCAGGTTTAGCAGACCTAATGGTCTGTATTTTATATTTTCAGAATTTTAAGTTATTAGAACTTATTCAGAAATTAATGTTCCCTGTAATGCTTTACTGTGAGGAAGTTACCACTGAAATCACGTTGAAATAATATTCCTTTCTTTTTGGGTTTGAAGGACTCCTCCTTGTCCTTAAGGTTTGAGAATTAGAGAAAAGGATTTGGATGGCTATATGTAGGGTTTGGTTAAAGAGCAGGGCTCTGCTGGTTTAGTAGTTTAAACCAGCTACTTTACTTGTGTGCAGATGCTGCTTTTAGTGTAGTTTCTGTATTCAGGGGAAGATTGTTTTTATTTTCTTGGGAAGCATGTTGTGAAACTAATTTAAGCACTGTATTTGAGGGGGATGTTTTCTGTTAGAGGCTAGGTTGAAAACGTTACCATTTCACTTCTGCATCTAAATGAGATTTCCTTATCTTTTCATGAGGGGTCTATTATCAGCAGAGTTCCCTTGAGCACCAGTGTTGGGGAAGACTCACATTGCTGGTCTCGATGGCTATGTGTGTATTAAAGATCTGGGGCTTTGAGTAGAAAGTGTCTCAACCAAATTTCTTCTGTCTTAATGAAAAGACAAGTTAATTTGTTAGGGCTCTGAAGGAACTGAGATGAAGGGTCATGGTGAGATCGTATTGTAAAGGTGAAATTTGTCTCTGGTTTGTGCTGAGGAGGAAAGGAGGATGTAATGTGGTTTAATGGTGTGGTACACTGGAGGTTGGGGTTGGGTTTTTTTTTGAAGAATGCTTCTTAAAATATTCAAAGCATTAATTAGGGAAACTTGTAGAGATTCTCTGTATGTAATGAAGTGAATAGTGTGTTAACAGACTGAGCAAGGCATTGGAGGCTGGGCTTTACTCTATAGGAATGGGGAGGAACTCAAAACACCACAGTCAACTACTTTTTATAAATGTTTTTCTACAGCTCATAAAACTTAAGGATGCTTAAATTTGTGATCTGCATAATGACCATGTGGTCTTCCACAATATTAACATAAAGGACGTTATTGATTAAATAGAGCTGACAGCAACCTGCCTTGGAGGATGTCTAATTCCTCAGACATGGGGGCTTAAGTACTGAAGAAAAAAGTACAAGAAGTTGAAAGAAATTGCTTTTGTTGGGCTAAAAATATTTGTGAATATGTCTGCAGGAATCCCAGTGGCCTGCAAGACAGGTTTGTTATTCATGAATAATTGAATAAAGCAGTCATGCACAACTTTTTATTATGTGGTGAAACAAAACAGTGCCAGTCACCACTTTATATGGGTCTTCGTAACAAATACTTATCGTGCCCAAACTAGCATTTGTAACAAAATAGTTTTTGCCATAATGGCCTGTTTCAGAATATAAATTATTTTTATTTCAGATAAGTCTCAGGATTAACGAGCAATTAGCTTCATTAAATGCATGTGTAACACCTCTTTCATTGTACACAAAAGCTCTGTCCTTAACTTTCACATACCAAAGTTTTAGCAAGGTAAAGCAGGTTCTTTTTTCATATTGCCATGGACGTTTTAAGTTTTCCTTCTAGCTGTGGAAGAATGAAAGCAAGCATTGCAATTAGCTGTTTTAACACTGATCAAGATAGATGATTAATTTTTCATCAGTTAGTGACAAACTGAATCTATGACTTAGATTGACTATGACTCTATGAATCTATGACTTCTTGAGCCACACAAGGAAGAAGAAAAAACTTGAGCAGTCAGGGAGGGCAATCTTGTCTATTTTGGCAGGATTTTGAAGAAGGATTAAAAAGCTGCTTGAACTCTAAATACCGTAAAGATCACAGATCACATTTAGTTTCCATTTGTAGTGTTTAATCCTGCCACTTGCTTTATTTGTTTTCACAACTTTTGCCTCAACCCTAAACGTAAAGCAAAAGCTAAAGCTCCTTTTGCCTAGCCATTCCTTTTAACATGTTAATTCTGATTCCTCCCGGTTCCCTGTTTTTGGCCAGAGGGATGCCTGGTATTTCCTGTCTGTATGCACTGACTTGATCCTGCAGTTGAGCGGCCCTGCCTGGGTCCTAAGTTTCATCACTTGTACCTTTTTTCTCTCTAGAGCTCTTTTGTTCTGAGGTGTTCTGAATAGCCATATATGAGTGAGACGACTTACGATTAGACAGAATGCACGTTTGGTTTTGGAGCTCTTTTGATTCATGTTGGGTAAAGACTTAGCAAGTCCTGTCTCTTTCAGTGTGCCAGTCACGGTACAGCACCATAGTAGGGCAGCTGATTGTGGTCAGACCCATACTGACTCTGAACAAATTGACCTAAAACAGGAGCTGGTGGCAGGGACTGTTCTACATTTGGTAGGACTGTATGTAGAACCAAGATTAAATGGAGTGTGCTGCTGGTGATATATTTTTGTTTAACAGTCAAGGAGATGTAGATGGTGGGATTTATGGTGTACAAATAGTGTTGGAAGAGAATGAATGATTTCTTCTCTTGAGGGCAATGTCTATCCCAGTCTAAGTTTATAACTATGTTAATTGGGTTTGCTGGGCGTTGCAGTACTATTTAGAAAGGCCAGTCTCCAGGTAGAAGTATCACTTGTTACTTAAGAAGGTAAAATGCCTTTCATCAGTTTCCACAATATTGTCTCTTGAGAGGATTTTGCTTTTTAAATATTTTTAAGAATACTAATTTTAAAAGTATTATTAATTTTAAGTTCCAAGAAATATTTTAATCTTTCCACTTTCTTTTTTCTTTTGCATAAGATGCCTTAATTCATGGCTTCTTGTACTTAAAAGCGAAGTAGAAAATTCTACAGCATTTCCTATATATTTCAGACTAAGTCTGCATATCAAGGTGACGTACGTTAGGTACCATCATTAATGATTTTGATGCTTTTTAAAACAAATTCCCTCCCCTTGATACCGATACGCCCATCACTTTCTAATACTCCTGTAATTTATGCAGGAATGTCAGTACAGTATTAGTTTTCAATTCTAATTACTCCTTGAAATGTTATATTCCTGGAAAATGAGGCAGTGCTTAGTGTTTAGCAGATGAATTTTGAGGTTTGTGTTGGTTTTTTCATGGCGATCCAAACATTTTTTTGATGGATCTGATCTGTTTTATGGTTTGTGGTATGTCTACAGAGCCATCCTTTCTGGATGCAGGAGTTCAGCATATTTGCTGCGTGTATAGTACTGGTATATTTTACAAAGAAAGCGTCTGAGATTTGCCTGGCTTAGTGAGGAGCCTGAAATAAATCCTAAAGTTATGCATGAGAATAAATTCAGTGACTTGGTAAAACATTGATTGTTGGGAAGTAAACCCTCATGAATCAACTAAGAACATGATCATAAAATTAAAGATGGGGCGAAAGAACCATAGACTAATTGTATCATAGGTCAAGAGACAAGGGGAAGAATTTATATCGCTCTTTGTCTCTCTTTAAAGACCTCTTAATTCTTTCTGATCACTAATATCCTTCAATCCCTCTTGATAGGGCACATTTTCTAGTGCCTTGATTGTTTGTGGTGGTCTGCTTTGGGCTCTCAGTGATCAGTCTGTTGGTATGTTTCAATACCAAGTGTAGTTGAATTCCTTAAGTCATTTTATTGCAGGTGCCTCTTGTCCTGGAAGAATGGGTTTGTACCAGCTGCAGCTTTAAGTATCGTAAGATTGTATGAAATGGGCTGAACATGTTTTTCATTTAGGTGGAGGTTCTGTGGGAAATCATAATATCTCAAAATCTGTCATTCATCATCTTATATTGTTGTTGGGTGATTTCTCTCTAGCCAGAAAATGGTCTGCCATGCTCAGAGTGATGCGTGTCTGTCCCAAAAGCCTGAAAATGCTGGTTCTTATGCTGCACCAAGAACACATCAGTCTTTGTCTCTGTGGAATGCTGAACAGTGAGCTTTTTTCATAAATACATATATATAAAAATACATAACAATCTTAGTGTTCCCTATTGGATTAGAAGCAATATCTTATTAATGGTCATAATTCCTGAAAACCTGAGATGCTTCATCTGAAAAGCCTGAAGAAAGAGTTGACAAGTTCTTTTGTTTGAAAAGAAATGTCACAAAGAAATGTCTTCCGATTGTAAAAGGAAAACAAGAATTGGAAAAGAAGATAGACAGCTTTATTCATATTTAGGTTAACGTTGAAGTGTAAGAGATGGATATGGAGTTCTAAATATGGAAGAAATTCTTGTTTAATGTAACATCATCAACCAACTTTCATTAATGTTTGTATTTGTTTCTGCTTGCATGTATGTGTTCAAGTATGATTAAAATATTTGACTTGAAAGCTCTCTAGCACCTTTCATCTCAATATGTCAGGAATTACAAACACTAAGATTTTTGGCATTTGGATGACAAACTCTTCACGGAGCCCCTCACCCAGCTCTGCAGCACTACCAGCTGTTGGAAACAACACAGCATCTCTCACTGCGTACCATGCTGTTACTGTCTAGGAAGCAGAATAGCATTGCAGTTGATTCATATCCCAGTATTTGAAGGAAGTACGGATAGCATCATATTCTATCAGCAGCAGACTGAAGGAGCTGCAGAAACCATATCTGAATGCCCACATACTACGTTGCTTAGTGTCAAAATGGGCAAGACCTTTGAAGCAGTAGTAACGTAAATACCGTTGAAAAAGTACTCTGCCTGGTACAGCCTACAAGATTTCACTCTGGCAGTGTTTCAGAAATGGGCATGAATTTTCTACTTCTACCTCAAAAGAAAAGAAATACCCCCTGCACAATCTCCTCCCAAAGACCAGACAAAAGAAGGAAGTTGGGGAGCGCTGTGCTATTCCAGTTATGAAAAACGCATAGCATTTTCATGAAACATGGAGCTACAAACCGTGTCCTCTCAGACATCAGTGAGGGTGGTCCCTACAGAGACAAAATATTTCATGGCTTGTGGGTAGTGAGGTGGGCTGTGCTGTACTGTTTGGGGCATATTTAGTTACTGGGAAAATTAAATGTAAGGACACGTGCACCAAGCAACTAGAGTGACTGAAGTTAACAGCCAAACTAGAATAGGTTTGTAATAAAATACTTGAAGGAGAAGTGTCCATCTAAATTAAATATAACTTTGCTGTGAATATCTTTGAACTAAAGTACAACAAAGTATTTCCTATTGGAGATGGTGAAACACATTTCTCCTTTTCCTCAGGAGACTTTTAAATTGGATGTTGAGGAAGAGTGCTCCTTCTTCCTGAACACCCTGCAAGCGGCGCGTTTGGTATTGTTTGTCGCTCTTGTTAAGTCTCAAAGGAGATTTTTTCTGCCATTGTGTTACACTGCAAATTCATATCCATACAATGCTGGTGTTAGAGTGTCTCATAGCTCGGTTTCCTGATGGAAAATGACTGAAGGCAACTGCAGCTCTGTTAAAGTACATGAGACGGAGAAAGAGTTAGTGTTCAAATGCAAATTAGTTCCATGCAGTTTCTGCATTATCAGCCTCTGGTGACTGGAAGAAGAGCAACATTCTGCCCAATTAAAAAAGGGTAGAAAGGATGGCCCTGGGAACTACCAGCTTGTCAGCCTCACCTCTGTTCCTGGGAAGATCATGGAACAGATCCTCCTAGAAGCTATGCTAAAGCACATGGAGGACCGAGAGGTGATTCGAGACAGCCAGCATGGCTTCACCAAGGGCAAGTCCTCCCTGACCAACCTTGTGGCTTTCTATGATGGGGTGACCTCATCAGTGGATACGGGAAAAGCAATGGATGTAATCTATCTGGACTTCTGTAAAGCCTTTTACAGAGTCCCCCACGACATCCTTCTCTCTAAATTGGAGAGATATGGATTTGATGGGTGGATAAGGAGTTGGTTGGATGGTCGCATTCAGAGAGTAGTGGTCAAAGGCTTGATGTCCAGATGGAGATTTGTGACAAACAGTGTCCCTCAGGGGTCCATACTGCGGCCAGTGCTGATAATATTTTCACTGATGAAAATCAGTTTCATCAGACAGCAGGATTGAGTGCACCCTCAGCAAGTTTGCAGATGACACCAAGCTGAGTGGGGCAATTGTCACACCAGAAGGGTGGGATGTCATCCAGAGGGACCCGGACAAGCTGGAGAAGCGGAACTGTGTGAACCTCTTAAGGTTCAACAAGGCTGAGTGCAAGGTCCTGCACCTGGGTTGGGGCAATCTGTGGTTTCAAGACAGGGTCAGGGACAGGATGACGTGATTGAGAGCAATCCTGCAGAGAAGGACTCGAGGGTGCTGATTGATGGAAGCTTGACATGAGCTGGCAATGTGCGCTCACAGCCCAGAAGGCAATCGTGTCCTGGGCTTCATCAAAAGATAATTCTCCCCCCTGTGTCCAGTTTGGAATCCCCAGCGTAAGAAGGATCTGGAACCGTTAGAACATGTCCAGAGGAGGGCCATGAAGATGATCAGTGGACTGGAGAATCTGTGCTACAAGGACAGGCTGAGAGTTGGGGTTGTTCAGCCTGGAGAAGAGAAGGCTCTGGGGAGGCCTGAAGGGGGCCTACAAGAAAATTGGGGAGGGACTTTTTACAAGGGCATGTAGTGATAGGATGAGGGGGAGTGGCTTTAAATTGGAAGTGGGAACATTTAGCTTAGACATTAGGAAGAAATTATTCACGATGAGGGTTGTGAGACATTGAAACAGATTGCCCTGGGCAGTTATGGCTGCTCCCTCCCTGGAAGTGTTCAAGGCCAGGTTGGATGGGGTCTTGAGCAGTTTGGCCTGGTGGGAGGTGTCCCTGTCCATGTCAGGGGAGTTGGAGCTGGATGATCTTTAAGGTCCCTTCCAACCCAAACTATTCTATGATTATGTGATTTTTAATTTGAGAGGGAAACATGCAGATTTGTCCGATACGAAGTTTTGAGAAGCGACAAATGCCTTTATTAAATGTTATTTCACGTTTGACTACTTCAGATGGACCTTTAATACAGAGGTGTGGCTCTGAGTTGGGAGAATCCTGACACTGTAAGTGGTTGAGAAGAGAGGTAATATGGGTTGTCCACGTGAAAACTGTACATGGAGCTTGGGACAACACAGCAGAGAGATTCATCTTCCTTTGAAGAATGTGGACTAGAAAAACTAGACACAACACAAGAGAGAAGGTCCATTTGGGCTCATTTCTGATGTCAGTATTGGCTTTCTATGCCATAGCTAGCGTCTGGATGGGAAGTGCTACTTCAGGAGCTTTGGGTCACTGAAAGTTTTGAATTGCTGATATTTTCCAACTGGAGCCTTTACTCTTGGTGATCTCACTGTGTGCCCAGTCTTTACTAAAAAAAAAAAAAACTCAAAGGCTGGCAGCTGAAAAGGGAACTTTGCACAAAAACATGTTTATTGACATCTGTTATGTATTTTGCAGAAAGTAAAATGTAAAAATAAAGCTACTTCTGAGACTGTTGTACATATCTGGTCCAGAACCTCAATTTTGCTGTAGCTTTGACACAGAATTAACATTTTTTTCATAATGGGTGGGTGGTTGTACTAGTGAGCAAGTTTGAGCTGGCTTCCAGCCAAAATCTCTAATGCTCAGTGGAAGCCCCTCCCCTGCTTCCCCCTTTAGGCAAAGGAAAAAAACTATAGAAACTGAGAGAAACTGAAACCAACTGAACTATACCAAATATATATGTGTATTTTTACATATACACAGTTATATACAGCAAGAATATTATGTGAAACTCCCAAGAATGGAAGAGGGGAAGGGAAAATGGGAAAAAGGGACAAAAAGGAACAAAACCAAAACAGCTGTGCACGATTGAAAAACCCGGTAACTAACAAAATAAAGAACTAGCAAAATCTCACCGGTTCCCTTGAGAAAAAGCAGGACAGCCAAACCTGGCCCAGCACTCTCCTCTCACGCGTGGGCAGACAACAGCAGCCACCGCAGGCCTCAGCTCCAGACAAGACCAGTGCAAGGAACCCACTGTTCCCAAGCCTCGCCGGAAGAGAAGAGAGTGAACTCTATTATCTACGCCTTATTTATATGTTATGTTACGTTAAAGGAAGATATGGAATACTCCTTAGTAAGGTTTCTGACTCCTGTTGCTAAGGAAGGCTTAAAAAATCCAAAGCCAGCCCACTACATTCTCCACCCCTTATTCCATATCATTTCTTTATGTAACACCTGTATATTGTATTCATCTGTATCCCATGCATATACATATATATATAGTCCTTATTTTATTTCGAGGCTGTCATCTCTCATTGAAGATCAGCACCAACACCAGCTCAGTTTGGATCCTCGACCAATCAGTCACAATCACAGTTCTGGTTTTAGGGCTGGTTTGTTGGTCTGGGTTGACTCGTCATTGGATACCGGCATCCGCTCTCTTCAGGTCTTTCTCGTCTGGTGTCTGGTCTCTTGTAAAACACAACTCAAGGCATAGAATTAGTTTTTCCCCAAGGTTAGATTTCCTTGAGGCACACAGCGGATCTCTCCATCTTTCCTCATTTCTCACCAGGTATTTCCAGGCCCTTGAGCAAAAACAATCTCACAAATGAGTTTGTCTTGGCCTGAGGGAGGAGGAATCCAAACAGCATTACCTAACATACCTCTCAGATGGGTTGCTGGAACTTTGTCTCCATCTACAGTGTGGAGGGATTCTGCTTGGGCAGGACCAGCTCGATTGACAGAGCCTCTGATGTTAACTAGCCAGGTGGCCTTGGCTAAGTGCTTGTCCTAGTTTTTAAAAAGTCCCCCATCTAGTGCCTTTAGAGTTGTCTTTAACAGTCCATTACACCTTTCAACTTTTCCAGCAGCGGGTGAATGATATGGAATGTGATATACCCATTCAATACCATGCTCCTGTGCCCAAGTGGCCATTATATTGTTCTTGAAATGAGTGCCATTGTCTGATTCAATGCATTCTGGAGTGCCGTGACTTCACAGGACCTGGTTCTTGAGACACAGAATGGTATTTCGGGCCGTTGCATGTGATACCGAATATGTCTGTAACCATCCCGTGGTTGTTTCCACCATGGTAAGCACATAGCGTTTACCTTGGTGGGTCTGTGGCAATGTAATGTAATCAACCTACCAGGCCTCCCCGTATTTATACTTATTCCTGCGTCCACCATACTACAGGGGCTTCAGCCTTTTTGCCTGTTTGATAGTGGCACAGGTTTCACAGTCATGGATAACTTGAGAAATAGTGTCCATGGTTAAATCTGCCTCAGTCTCATGCCCATTTATAGGTGGCGTCTCGGCCTTGATGACCTCAAGCATCATGGGCCCATCGAGCTTGGAACAATTCTCCCTCCTGCTGCCAGTCTAGGTCTACTTGTGATGCCTTGACCTGTGCAGCTGAGTCTGCCTCTCTGTTATTAGCATGTTCCTCATTAGCTCGACCCTTGGGCACATGGGCATCTACATGGCGGACTCTGACATTGAGGTTCTTCACTCTGGCGGCGATGTCTTGCCACAGATCAGGAACCCTGATGGGTTTTCCTCTATGCCTCCAATTTCCTCTATGCCCCATGGGGATTGCCTGTCATCCACGAATCGGTGTATGTGTAGAGCCTTGGCCATCCTTCTCCTTCTGCGATGTCTAGGGCCAATTGGACAGCTTTGAGTTCCACAAACTGACTCGATTTGCCTCTACCTTCAGTGGCTTCCGCCACTCTTTGGGTGGGACTCCAAACAGCTGCTTTCCACTTCCAGCTCCTCCCTACAATATGGCAGGAACTGTCAATGAAAAGTGCATAGCGTGTCTCTTCATCTGGCAGCTCATTATATGGCGGAGCTGCTTCAGCTTGACCTGCTGGCTCTTCTTCTTCTTTATCTGCCAGACTGAAGTTCCCACCTTCAGCCTGATTAGTTATAATTTCCAAAATTCCAGGGCGATTCAGATTCCCAATTCAAACACGTTGCGTAATCAAAGCAATACACTTGCTCCACGTGGCATCAGTGGCATGATGCGTAGAGGGCACCTTCCCTTTGAACATCCAGCTCAGCACAGGAAGAGCTGTGCTTCAGTACCAATTACTTGACCTTGTTCTTCTTGATGGCAAAACCGGCCTTGAGGAGAATCTGGATAATCTCCTGTGCTTTGTCAAAGACTTCTTCTGCTGTGTCCCCCCATACGATGCTGTCATCAATATACTGGGTATGTTCTGGGGCTTTACTCTTCTCTAGGGTGGCCTGAATCAGTTCATGACAGATGGTTGGACTGTGCTTCCACCCCTGGGGCAGTCGATTCCAGGTGTACTCAATGCCCCTCCATGTGAAAGCAAACTGTGGCCTACACTCTGCTGCTAAGGGAATGGAGAAAAACACGTTGGCAGTGTTGATAGTGGCGTACCACTTTGCTGTCTTGGACTCCAGCTCATACTTGAGCTCCAACATATCTGGTACTGCAGCACTCAGTGGCAGTGTGACTTCATTTAAGCCACAATAGCCCACAGTCAGTCTCCATTCTCCATCAGACTTATGTACAGGCCAGATGGAGCTATTGAAGGGTGACCACCCCTTGGCTCTCCAACTTCCGAATCATCTTTTGGATGGGGATCACAGCATCTTGGTTCGTCCAATACTGTTGCTGGTGTACAGTTGTTGTGGCTATTGACACTTCTTGATCTATAACTCACAGTAGTCTCACTACAGAAATGTCTTCTGAGAGGCCAGGAAGGGCAGACGATTGCTTGGACTCCTCTTCAATCACTGTGGCTACACCAAAAGCCCACTGGTAGTGCTTCAGGTCCTTGAAGTATCTTCTTCTTAGGTAGTCCATACCGAGAATGCAAGGGGCTTCTGGCCCCATCACAACGGAATGCTTTTCCCATTGGTCTCTTGTTAAGCTTATGTCGGCCTCCAGCACTGACAACTCCTGAGACCCTCCTGTCACTCCAGAAATAGAAACGGTCTCTGTACTCTTATGCTCCGATGGCACTAAAGTACACTGGATACCAGTATCTATCAAAGCCCAGTATCTCTGAGGATCCGATGTGCCAGGCCATTGAACCCACACAGCCCAGTAAACTTATCTTCTGTGTCCCTTTCCTTCTCCTGGCAGAAGGCAGGGCCCCTCTACTGGTATTGATCAGTGCGTCATCGGACTTTGACTTTGGTTTCTTGGAGGCTTTTTTGTCATCATCGAAGCAGATCTCCCAATCTTCTTGTGTTTCGGCAATCACAGTTTCTTTTCTAAAAATTCTGTATCTACTACATAGACAACTTTCTTGTCAGTGTCCTTCTGTTTCAGCTCCCCCACTCTAATTTCGCCATCCCACTTCTTCATGTTCTCTCCCTTGCTGCATAGGTATGGCTATAGTTGGTTATGTGACTGACACTTAGGGTTTTCTTTCCCTCGACGTGTGAATGATGGAGATCGTGAGCGAGACTGAGACCAAGATCAAGGTGTAGGTCGAGGTCGTCTTTGTCGATCTCGCCATGATCATTCTGTAATCTCTATAACATCTGTCATCTCTGTCTCTAGGGTCGTCCTCATATCTGGAGTATTCATAATCTCTCTTTATTCTTTACCCATTGTAGGTGGGTTGTTATAGGGGATCAGAGGAGTCTTCCAGATTTTCTGCTTTGCTCCTTATCCAAGAACGCATGGTGTCCATGATTCATCCATCTTTGGATGATACGCGGTTATCAAGCAGTAGGTATATCATTTAGGGGTGCCTTTAATTACCTTTTTCCACATGGGCTGTGTGCGGGGGACACTCTGTGGAACTTGGGTGTCATAATAGTCTGGATCAGAATAGATGATCTCCAACATGGCTAATTCTCATAGGTATTGGATGCCTTCTTCCGCAGTATTCCACCTTCTTGGAGAGCTCATCAGATATTCTTTAAATGGATATCTCGCCCTCACAGCATGGAGGATTCAGATCCAAAGACGGGACGCCATTCTCTCCCTTGCCATTTCTTGTTTTATCACAGGATCTCAGGCAAGAGATCTCAATTATTGTGCTTCATCACCTTGAGTCACGTGACTATTAGCCTCATTGTCCCAGCATCGCACCAGCCAGGTGAGGATTCATTCACCATGCAAGTGAATGTAATCTCTTCATAAATCTTAAAGCTCTCTTGGGGCCAGTGATTGTGTAATTTCACTTTCTCACATTATTTCTTGTCCATCTCTCCTGCGTAGAACCTTTTCCACTTCCCTTTTTACTCTTCCGCTCTTCTGTGGAACTGCTCGCACCTCCTCTCTGTATCTCTCATGTGGAGGTAGGGACCAGGCGTGCCATGGGGATGAGATTCTGCGTTGTTCATGCCGTGGGGGTGAGCTTCTACGTTGTTCATGCCATGGAGATGGACTTTACCTCGTTTGCCTTACCCAGTGGGTGGAGGTAGCGAGTACTCTTTCCGGTGCCAAGATAAGGGCCTCATCCATGCCTCCAAAAGAAGGTTGGGTCTGGAGTGATAGGGATAATTCTCCCTCAGGTTGAGGGGAACGCTTTTGCTCCTTCTTTGCATCTTCTGAAGCACTGGATGTGTAGTCAGAATATAAATCATCAAGTGACAATATACCACAGGTCGTTTGTACTGTTGCCTTTTTTTCTCTTGATACCGCTCTACTTTCCTTTGGATGTGCCCCTTCTCTTACAACTGTTTCTTCCTCTCTGGCAGCTGCTTCTTCCTCTATTGCGGCAGCTCCTTCTTCTCTTGCAGTTGCTCCTTTGTCTGTCACAGCGGCTTCTTCCTCTCTTGCAGTCACTCCTTTGTCCGTTGCTGTCACTGCTTCGTCCACTACTTCCTGCGTGAATGGATAGGTCCTTCTTCTTCTTCTTCTTCTTCTTCTTCTTCTTCTTCTTCTTCTTCTTCTTCTTCTTCTTCTTCTTCTTCTTCTTCTTCTTCTTCTTCTTCTCTCTCTTTATTCTTCTTCTGTGCATTCCAGTCACAGAGATGGGTCTGTAAGTTCTACGATCTCCCTTACCCATGGGGAACGATGACTTCCCGGTTTTTAACTTGAGTCCCAGTTCTAGTGGACTTAGTAGAGACGGCTTTAACTTCAAATTGTGTTTGGACCCTGATTTCTGTGGACCCAATAGGGACATCACTGGTTTCAGGTCTCAACTGTGATCTTCTGAGAGCGATCTACAGCAGTTCGATAAGCACTACCCAAGCCCCAGTACAAAGCAGAGAACTGCATGTTTGGGTTGTCATATGAAAGACACCCTTCCCTTAAACACCACGTCATCTCATCAGCGTTAAGCACTTGTTCTGGCGTAAAGTCCCAAGTAATGGGAGGTGTCACACATCTTACCAGTTTACTAAAATCCACCCGTGCTCCCTGCCGTCCAAAGACTGGCCTTTCCAAGCCCCTTCCCAAAGCTCCAGCGATTCCTTTCGAGGTTCGGCCTTTCTTACAGCAAGGGGACCAATGCAGCACCACCTTTCCAATTTTAAGGAGTGTTTTCGCTGCCTTCACCACTAGTATCATTGTCGCTAAACAATTTAGGTATTGGTTAGAGCTGATCTTAGAGGAGTCTTTGCTACCAAACCCTGAATGTCACCATTAAGGAGACTGGCTACTAGGCCGTGAATGTCAAAGTTAAGGAATGGAAGCAATTTGTTCCATCCATCTGAATGGTCCACCACAGGATATCCTAGGATAGGCACAAAACCAGGTAGAATCATGAAAAGAATTAGTAAAAAGGCCATTGTTATTGTATCCTTTCTTTTTTCCTAAACAAATCCTTGTTTATATAAACAAAGCTTTCTTTGCGGCTTTCCCGGTAGTTGTTTTGTAAACAAAACCTGCGCTTGGCAGTCTTCCCGGACTCTGGCAGCGTTCCCTGACGCTGTTCCCAAAACAATAGTTTTGTTTATAAAATAAAAACCGAGCTTGGCTGTCTTCCTGGACAATGTTTTTCAAAACAAACCAAGCTTAACCAATCAGATCCATCCTCTGCTACCAAAATCTGAGCACTAGCAAAATCTCACCACTTCCCTTGAGAAAAGCAGGACAGCCTGGCCCAGCACTCTCCCCTCACGCATGGGCAGACAACAGCAGTCACCGCGGGCCTTGGTTCTAGACAAGCAAGACCAGTGCAAGGGACCCACTGTTCCCAAGCCTCACCGGAAGAGAAGAGCGAACTCTCTTATCTACGCCTTATTTATATGTTGCGTTACGTTAAAGGAAGATATGGAATAATTCCTGAGATTTCCGGCCCCCCTGTGCTAGGGAAGGCCTAAAAAATCCAAAAGCCAACCCACTACAACTAGAAAAACACATTGTCATGATTTGGCAGCGTATCAAAGGTGTTTCTGTTACTCCTTGTGAAACTTCGGTGTAGCACAGGTAGGGCTGGGATTCTCTAATGTCTTCTCGGCCAGTCCTTCTCCATGCTTTAGTTCTCCTCTCAGACAGATGAGGAGATGTTTAAGGTACGAATTCTGCTAGTAGGTGGGATTAAATGGAATTAGCTGCTTTTCATACAAGACACTTTCTTCTTGTTATTCTGACTTTTCATACACCATTAGGCACATAAGGTAGTCATCACATCATGGCTCACTGAAGCAGCTTAGCAGTGTCTTTTTATCATGGGAAGGGAATTGTTACTGCATTTTATTTATTTATTGATTAGTCTTGGTGCTCTTGTTTAAGGTAATTTTGCCCCATGCAAAGGTTTTCGGCTGAGAAATATAAACATATATATATATATATATATAAAATATTATAAACCTATAATTCACCATCCAGCACCAGAAGTATCTTTTTTCTGGTGTGAATGGGGAATGCTTTGGTTGTTCCACCATTTCCGTAGGCTGATGTAGCTTGTTTCTCTGTGTGCTCTGAGTCAAAACTAGACCATCAGTGTGTCTTAAATAATTTGGTAATAATGAATTTGTGTATTGGGTAGCCTGCGTGGAGAGCAGGAGGTTTATTAGGTACTGCTATTCTTGAATTTAAAAAAAGACTTTTAGAGGTCTTGGCAGGCATTTAAAAAAGGTCTCCAGGTGTTTCTCGTTGGCATTTGACAGATTGAAAACAGATCTTGTGCGGTTCAGAAACAGTGCCCTGTTCATGTCACTTGGTTGTGGGATGTTTGGCAAGTGATGAGGCTTCCTTTTTCCAGGTGCCCTGTCTGTCAGTTGGCCATATCACTGTGGTAAAACATTTGGAGCGCTAGTTGAAGAAAAAAAACTAATTATTAGAGCTTTGCCTTTAATATGTATTTCTGATAGTTGTAGTGAGAAAATACTCACGTATATTAGATGATAGTCTTTCTTGCTCTACCTCTTTACTGATTTTCTCTTTGTTATGTGGGAATCACAATTGTTTGTGTTGATGTCTCGTCTTTTTACTGCAGTCATTTGCAGTTTCAGTAAAATGTAAGTTTACATATGAAAACTTATATAGCGGATGAATAATTATTTCTCTTGTCCTTGAAGTGAAGGTGAATTTAGTATCCTGAAGGATGGGGTTATTTTTCCCCTCTTGAATACTGTGACACTGTAGAGGTACTCATTTCTAGAAATATTGACTTAAACTGGTAACACATGAGGGGGTTCTCATTCGTTAAAGGAAATCAATTACAAGACATTTTTGGATTGAGATTCCCCAACAAGATGTAAGCCTTCATCATGCTGTGGAGAATTTGAGTTACACTGAATCTAAGAAAAGATGAAAACATTTTGCTTCTCTGTGTTATTTTCACACAAATCAACCAGAGTTTATTTCCTCTATCCGGCATGCGCATCCTTTTGCTATTGGGTGATTTTGAATTAGCTTTATAAAGATTACATGGATAGACACAGTATTGTCGTAGTTAATAGAAACCTGTGCAGTGAGGTCTATGGGCTGCAAGATCACTAACAGTGCCAATGACAGTGAAGTATGGCCTTATCGAAAGGAGAATTCATAAGAGGCTGCCCTGGGACACTGCACCACTGTCCTTCTGTGTATCCTGACAATGTTATCTGTTCTCTCAGTACGGAGTATCAAATGTCTGTCACGAGTACAGAAATTAATTTAATGTCACCTGAAGACATGCAATTAATCTTTTAGAGGTTTTCATAATACCTTTACAGAAAGAGTTGCCAGTTTGGCGGATTTGGATTTTGGGGTTTAGAGGAAGATAAGGAAAATTAATTTTTCATCAGGGTTAATACAAGCTAGCAGGGCCACAAAGGCTGAGAAAAATGGTTTGGGAATTTGTCAAGTGTTGTCACTGTAGAATAATGCTGCTTAACGTCTGATAGGTGTAATCAAGAGTTGAGATTTCTATAGAGGGGGATTAATCAATTTGCTCACTACAGAATGCAAGTTGGTGATACCATTCCTTCATGGGGTTTAAGAATGAAAATAAGATTTGATCTGTCAAATTGCAAGCAGCTCCGACAGTATCAATAGGCATTTTTATCAGTACATTTTAAAGCATTTGTTATAAATAAATTTGTCCTGCTAATGCTGGTGGCAAATAAACTTCATCTTCATTGTAAAACTGTCATAATGATTATGATAGAGAGCTTCAGCTTGCTGAATTTAAGCAGTCCCTCATAAATTTCTGCTTTTAGGATTTGTGATCTCATATTTGACGGAATGGTCTTTATGTTTCTCGAAACACAACACTGACTCTCTCTGTGTATAGTGAGAGAGTCTCACTATTGAAAAACAGCCTCAAATAAGTACCAGGGAATTGGTTCTAAAAGTCATGGCCATTGAAGGGTATAATTTCTCCTCTTCGTTAGTCCAGTTTTGGATCAAACTGTGCAGACTCTTTCCTGGTGGAAGTTTGGAAACTATTCACAACATAGATCAAATCTTTTGCCTCAGTTTTTTGAGTTTTGTTTAATTACATGCAGTATTTGAAATTAGCTTGTTTTGGCGCTGCTAACAATCTTGCAATACTTGATATTTTAAAGGTAGTTTTTCTACTTTCCTTTGAACAGAACTCCTACCACTTAAAAAGCACATTTTCATTATTCCAGAATTAACTGAATAATGGTGAAGTTTCCTTCAGAAGAACTCTTTCTTAGCTATATATTAATTTAGGAAGGTAGATTTTGTATTTAACTTGGAAATATGGATCTTAAAGGTGGTAATAGTTTGCAATATGGAAATTGAGCAGTAGGCAATAACAGAAAAACATTTTTTCCTTATTGTTTGGCAGACAAAGAATGAAAATTCGCTTTTTTTTGCTCAGGACTTTAGAGGAGTTTTGCAATATAAAATCAGAGTTTGTATCAGTCAATCTCAGGTCTCTGTGTTGGACTGAGAAGTGTTCTACCTAGTTTAAGCACTTAGTGTGTCAAATTGTATGAGGCAGGCCATGATGGTGAGTGGATGCATCTCTGAAAAAATTGATATTGCCCTGTACATCCCAAAGTGTGATATAAAAAGTCAGATAAGAATGTATTTTGACAATAGAAGACTTAAAATCTTAATACCTCCTTCCTTCTGTTGCTACATATTTAAATTTAGGAGGGGCAGGGTGTAAGCTTCTGAAAAATTAGCAATACAGAAATTGACTTTAGGAAAGCAAAAATTGATTTCAAATGAGCTAGAACCAAGACATTTTGAGTATAAGAAATGCTAGCAATTTAGCTTCTGTGGTTTACGTGTCATTTTTAGTAGCTTCTGCAGTACAGCTTCAGTTCACTCACCTGCTTGCCTGTAGCTTTGCTGTATGTTTTAGTTTACCTTCTGGGTGCCAGTTTATCATATACCTCACGAGTGGAAATCAGGTCAATGTATGTACAGTCATCTTTACAGTCATGCATCGTTTCCTCCAAAATGCTAATGTTCTTATATGAGCTTGTGACCAATAAGTAATGTGCTGAGGTTTTATAGCTTTAGGTTCAGATGTTATAACCTCTTTGTGGGTGTTTTGCTTGATTCATATCTTAATTGACCTTGCTGAAGAAGCCCTTAGTTGTCTTGCGTCACAGTTAAAAGGATAATGGTGGTAGTAAGTCTAACTTGCCACTAAATACTAATGCATAGGTTGTGTATTTTGGTTCAGATAGTACTTGTCCTTGCACTGTTGTGTCTTCAGCTAGTGAAAAAGGAATTGGTGCTAAACTTTATTACCTGAGGCTTTCTCATTTTGCTTGTCAGGCACATACAGACCAAGGAGTCATAGCTGGTTTTCATTTTCTTAAGAGAACCAACAGATTTTGTCTTCAGTTGAAGCCAGGGCTGCCTTTAATGGGAATCAAATTATTGCTGACTTGCAGGGAGCACTTGAGCACCGAGTCGCTTGCAGACCTCTCTTGAGAAATGGTGCTGCAGGTTCTTCTTTTCCTCTTCAACTCATCTCAAAAAGCAGTATATGTTCAGAGTAGTAGGATAAAGAAAGGCTTTGATCTACTTGCCCTTTCTTCCTTCATGTTCCTTGCTCTGTCCTCGTTTCTTATCCAATGGACTTTATTGTTTTCTTATTTCTGAAATGTATTGATTCATTAAAAATTTTCTCCTTTCAGAGTTTTGTGGGAGTGTCGTTTTAGCTGTGAAACCCAAAGGTGGTGTTTGAGACCCCAGCAGGGAACAAAGCCCGTCAAATATGTCATGAATGCGAACCAATGTTGTGTGCTTCTACCTTGGATTCTGTTATAGTTGTGTGTTCAATTTATAGACTTTTATTTGGTGATAATTGGACTTGGTAATTAAATATTGGGTGGTTGTTTGCCATCCTAGCCTTTTATGAGAAATGATAATTTGCTTTTGAAGTTTCAGTAATGAGCATGTTCAATATGTTTTGTACCTGAGGGCTTCACTCTCAGATGCCTTTCCTGTGTGCTGGGATTGCTTTTTCGTTTGCAAAGAACTGGTTGCAAACATTTATGGTTGTTTTTCATAGCAGGCACTTAGCAGAGATTAGATTTTAACTCTCAATTGTTGAGTTTAAATTCCTCCTAGAATTTCCCCGTTTTAGTTTCATCATTTTCCAGCTGATGTAGAGTTGAATAAAAGAAATTATCTGATCAGGGCATAGAGCTTCTGGTGATGCCGATACTGGAACTAATACTAAAATGAAGAGGATTTAGTGCTGATTTCCTGGTAAGGTTTTGTTTGTGTGCATACGTTTGGGTTTTTTAGGAGAGGAGGAGAGCTGTTGCTTTTCTGTTTCTGAGCAGCAATTGAAGAGAGAGACTCTGAAGGGAAAGTTTTATAATTTCTCACTAGTTACTGCTCTCAGATGTTTATAAATAAAATTTTCTGTGAAGCCAAAGGGCCATTCAGTTTAGCAGAGAAAAAAAATATTTGATTAGAGGTGGAAAAAATATGCAATTTTCTATTGCTTTCTTGTTTTCGACACTGTGGACAAAAGCCCTTAAGTGGGAGGAACTCCAAGCTTCTCCCTGTGACAGATTATGCTTTTGAAGATGATGCAAGAGGTGTATTGAAGCTGGTTTGTTGGGGATTTAAGTTGTCTGGGATTGAAGTAGTTGAGTTCTTGAGAAGCTGCTGGCTGTGTATACTTGATAATACAGAGAACTTGATTTAGGGATGTGAATTCTGCACTAGTGAACTTGGCAGACGCGAAGTTATCCTAGATATCACTATTTATCTTCAATTAATAATGAAGAGACTTGGTAACCAGTCCTCAGTAGGTGTTTCTTTTGCTTTTGTGTAATCCCTGTAGAGACGATTACGGTTATACGCTCAATCAATATAATCTTGCTCTTAGACTATAAACCTATTCCTTCTGCCGCCTTCTATTTTGTCTCCTTATCCACAAGAACTATGGCCAGTTAGTATGGAGCCCTCTGGTTTGTGACATGTTGCAGATGCAAAAGGCGTTTTGACTTGTGAATATTTAAGGAAGAGGAAAAAGCCTATGTAAATAAAGATGCTTTCCTAATGTGTTTTTTTTTTTTCAGGCATGCCTTCTATTTGCGAGCTTTTGCGGGGTTACTTGAGGTGGGTTAGGGGCTTTGAGGAAGCCTTCTGTGTACAGATACAATGTTCCACTAGTATTTGAGTTATAAAGTTGGAGTCCAGTTAAGATACAGGTCCTTTTGATGAAACCACACCATAATATGTTGCCCTTTGTAGGTGGAAAAGTAACTGGTCTTATGCTGGGCACTGGCATCTGTTGCTTCACAAGATGTTTTTCAGTCATGCTCTGATCTGGCCAGCAGGACACAAATTCAAGAATCGCCTGTCTGTCTGTAGAAAAAAAATGAATTGTTTGAGTAGAGGCAGTGGAAGCAAATAATTTCCCCCTTAGTACTTTCAGCTTATGCTTTTGCTGTGCTTGATTGCACTGAGAGATGTAGTGGAAAGAGCTGCATTGGATGAGAGAGGGACTGAGGCAGTATTTCGTTGTGCTTGTGGTTATAAATTTCTATAATAAGAGCTTTACAAACCAGACCTTAGGAAAGAACTGTTTCAAGTGCAGACAGTGTTTGAGGAAGGAGACTGCTTAAGAGACTGCTACTATAGAAGTTGGCAGAAAAAAAAGGCACTTCAAAATAAATACCAGTTTTTAACTAAAGAGAATTTGGAGTGTTAAAAATGAGCAGAATATTTGCCTGGTTCTTCCAGCCTTCTCAGTGTGTATGTCTCTCTTTAAAACAAAACAACCCCCCAAACCCACACATCATAGCACAGGTAACCCTGGAAGGAAGAACAATTTGCAGAGAAGTGAAAACTTCTTGTGGCTTCGTGTATGAAAAGACGTTATTGAACATTGTGATTGTAGTAAAGTCTGAACAAAGTGAACTGTACTTCAGATTCCATGGGTTTATTTGAGGCTGAATCATAACCTCCAGGCTGAGCTTTTGCATGCGCCTGGCCACGGTGCTGGTTTGCTTTAGCAGGTAAACTGCTGGGCATTCGCTGTGTGCTCAATGAGCTGGATGTGGCAGGAGGTTGCTCAGGGTGAGGTTTTGCAGTGCCTGGACATTGAGCCGCCTGTTATGTTGTTGATTTCAGCAGGGGGGAGAGGATGCTGGCATTTTTCACCCAGAGGGCCAGCCCCAACGGCCTCAACAACCCCTGGAGCCGAAACAGCAGCCAGTGCGGAAGGTCACATTGACAAAGGCAGTGCAACAGCAGCAGCACCAACAGCAGCAGCAGGCACAGATCCATTCACCAGCTCCTCAAGGAGTCAAAAACATCCAGGGATTCCATCCGCCTAAAAAGGTGATTTTTAGATGCATATCACTGCTAGAAGTTTTACTGTCTAGCTGTATTGCTCTGTTATTAACTAGCATTCTATTTGTCAACTGCTAGCACAGGGCTGCATGACCCAGGGGATGCATAATTGCATATAAAGCTTTTAATCTAGAGAGATCTATTTGTACCCTGCACAGACTGGAGATGCCTGTAGGTTGTTTCATCTGCTGACTTCGTGGCCAGCACAGTGCTCCCTGGGGAAAATGCGTGCATCCCAAGATAGCTACTGTAGGAGATGTTATCCAGTGTGCTTTCTGGCTTTAAACCCAAGAGTTTTTCTGGAGTTCTTCTTAAGCTTTTATTCCAGCTGTTTCCTGCATACGTAGGAGTGCACAGTGACTGTTTCAGGATGCTCTTTAGTCGATTCTCAAAGTTGGTATGGCGCAAAACAGTTGGTGGTCTCGTAACTTGATTTTTGCACTGATCTTGGTGTGGGAGGAGGAAGGGAGAGGGTTCAGGTGGCACCGGTGTGTGCATTCTCTGCATTTCCAAACTGGCATGCTCCCTGAAAATAGCTGGTGGTTTAGCTTTTAAGTTATTTCTTGGTTTTGAACTGTTGGCCATAATCTTCCTGCTTTGTGTAAGGGTAAAGTTTCCTTGCTGATGTGGAGGGATGTGAAAAATCATTACCCTTCATAGGCTTTCCAAGTAGGAATCGAGAAACCATGTTGAGTGTTAACTCAGTGTTAAGTGTTAACTCTGTTTAATGTTTGTTGCTCTGTTTTGTTCTTATTTTTTCCCTCTCCAACTGTTGAACCTTTCATTTACAAGAGTTAAATCCACAAATTTCCTGCTGCACAGGATACTGTGGGGCCAGATCCTATGGGATTTGGGGGAAAGGAACCTCCAAAGAAATTGTTTTAGTGTTATTTGGCATATGTGAGTACTTTGTCCTGACAGCAGATCAAGAGTTGGTAGCAGTAGAGACTGGAGGTGCTTGAAGCAGTTTCCTGATCTTGTTGGGTACATTAAATTTACCTGTGAGCTGAGAAGAGAAAAAGGAGAGATCACATCGCTAGTTGCTATTTTTGGCCAGACTTTAAACGTGGGAGACAAGTACACACTGCTAATGTGACTGGTGTTGAAAGTTAGGTTATATATTTTGGTCTGAGACCCTCCACTGCTTGGATGATCTGTGCCAAATCTGAGACTTTTAGCCACAATGCAATATATTTAACTCAATATATAACTCGCTGTCCTTCTAAAAGAGGTTTGTATAAGCTGTGGATGAATATGTTAATAAGTGGCCTTTCAAATCAGCAAACAGCAACAAGCTGTTTTAAATCAACATGTACTTTAATCAAGCCTTTAAGTAAATTGCCAACTTTTATATTGTCTGTCAAATGCAGTGAGCAGAAGCACTAGGTAAGTAAATCAAAATACTGTTACTTTTTGTTGTTGGCAGGTCATTATGCACAGCAGAGGCAGAGGAGTAGCAGGCCAGATGGGCCGAGGACGCTTGATGCCAAATAAACAGAACCTGCGAGTGGTGGAGTGCAAACCTCAGCCCTGTATTGTGTCAGTTGAAGGGCTTTCTTCATCAACTACTGATGTCCAACTGAAAAACCTGCTGATGTCAGTGGGACCCATTCAGGTAGGTCAACCTCGGTTTATCATTTTTGTGCCAAAAGGCTTTCATTCCAGAAAGCTCAATTAATTCCCTGACACTAACTACAATGTGTGTTTATTGGTAATTTATATTTGAAAGCACCCCCACCCACACATGCTACACCTGGTAGCAAAGACAAGCATGTGATGATCTTGCGGCATGGGAGGTATGGTAGGATTTTGCTAACCATCATATTCCTGCTGCAAAAGAGTCTCCTTCATTTTGAAGTTCCTGTGCTATCTCCATTGTTTTCTTAGACGATACAGACCCGTCCATTCTGTGAGGTTGTTAAAGCCAAATGATCACATCAAAGGAAATGTATTTTTGGTTACTGTCCTTGTTTCTATTGTTGGCTTGCACCTCCCTCTTTTTTGACGTTTACTTTTTCCTGTCATTGCAGTCCTGAGGTAACAGAACTTAATGACTGCTGCCCAGTGGAGATTTTGTACCTTGTAACACTGTCTACTTTTTCATATGAAAATACCATCTCTTTTGAAGGATTTCATTTATCTTTTTTTTTCAGAAGGTTCTCTTTAGGAGGGAGCCTGTGAGCAAGGTTATGATACACACACTATAGCTACCGTAAAACTTCTGTTCATAAACTGCCTCCTGGAACTGAGGTTTTCAAAGCACTGAAGGGCTTAGGAGGCCCTGACTAACTCATTGTTAGTACGTTTGAAGTTATCAATCAATAAATAATGAAACATACAGATGAGGATGATTTTTTTCCTTCATTTTTTTTTTCTTCATTTTTGGGTGCTCCTTTTGACAGGATCAACATTTTCAGACATATGGAATGTATGAATTGCAGCTATCCTGTGAGACCTCTTTATGAGTGGGACCATCTCTCTGTTGCAAAACATGCTGCTTTTCTAAAGATATACATTCTGCCTCACTTCTTCCTAATTTAGTGAATAGAATAATGCTGAATTATTTACGGTGTCAATTCAAAGAGGTTTAATTTGTTTGTGAAAGCATAAATAATCTCACAAAATACTTTCCCCCTTCTTGTTCTGTAGTAATCTAGGAAGTTATTCATACAGTTCCCAAGTACATTTATTCAGCATGTACTTGCTAAATCTTGCATGAGAATATTAGGAGATAAGTACAAACCCTGCTAGGAAATACCGACAATTGAGAGAAGTTATTGAGAATGTGCTAAATCAGTACTTGCTGTTTCATAGCAGACTCCAAACTCCAGTCTCTCAATTCAGTGCCACAGATCAATTTAGAAGGGTGTGCTCCTAGGACAAAATTGATAACTAATTTTCCAATGGAATTTGATACATCCTTGTGCCCTACAGAATTCGTATTCTTGCTGCAGCAGCCGGTAGCTGTACCTCTGGAAATTATAATTTCTGAATCATCATTTGTTTTCGCTTTATCAGGGGTCTAGAAATAGCACTTGAAAGAGATGGTTGAATTAGCTAATGATGCAGAAGGCTTTTGTGCTAATTCTGCACCTGAATTTCGAGTCTGACTTGTAGAGGGCTATAAATTTCCTATCTTGTTTGAGACTGAATGGTGTTTCACAAGTGTGAATAGTGAGATATGCAGAGGAGAAGTTATCCTTTTATAGGAAGAGTGTGAGACTGGACCACTGTATGCAATACTTAGCTCTTTTTTGGGTGGGTGGGGTTTTTTTTCATGATACCAAGATGTACCACAGAAGTGTTAACGCACCAAATGTTTTTGCTAGTGTTTGTGCTCTGTGCTGTACAAATTCCCCTGCAACTGGAAATAGTCAAGAGGCTCTAATAGTGAAGATTTACTCAATTATTTCCTCATTCTTCCTTGAAAATACATTTCATGTAAGTGATTTGTGTTTTCTCAGGAGGAGGATCTTTGCTGGCACAACAAAGTTTAAACATGTTTATGGAAAAAATCTATACTTTATTGGTGAGGTGAAGTACTTTTTTTTCCTGGATACAAAAGGGTTGGATTTTTAGCTTTTTTTGTCAGTATCAATATCGAGGTACAATTACCTTGCACAAACCTTGGTAAGGGAAGTTAAAAACTTCCCTTGATTTATGATGTTCAGTGCTCCTACCTTTGCCCTCAGCTTGCATTGAGGCAATGGTTCTTTCTGTGAGTCAGGGTTTGAGAATAGAATCATAGGATCATTGAGGCTGGAAAACACCTTTAAGATCATCAAGTCTAACCCTCAGTCCAGTACCACCATGCCTACTAAATCATGTCCTCAGTGGCACGTCTATATGTTTTTTAACACCTCCAGTGATGGAGCCTCCTCCACTTCCCTGGGCAGCCTTTTCTAATGCTTGACCACTCTTTCAATAAAGAAATTTTTACTGATATCTAATCTAAACTTCCTCTGGCTCAACTTGAGGCCATTTCCTGTTGGCCTGTTACTTGCTACTTGGGAGAAGAGACCAACATCTATCTCGCTACAAACTCCTTTCAGGTAGTTGCGGAGAGTGAGAAGTTGTTTCGTTAGTCTCCTCTTCTCCAGACCAAACTACCCCATAGCTAGGCATGCGTAAGAGAAGGTGAAGAAAACTCTTACAGTTGAGGTTGGAAATTCATGATTTTTTTCCATACCCTAGAAATGGAGAAAATTATCATTTGCTGTATATGAGCTTTGAAATACCCTCCCTCTATTGCCTGATCACTGAAGACTCTTCAATTCTCATCCTTGCTTCATTAAAGCTGCTGTGTTATTAACATGGGAGAAAAAAATACTCCTAAGATTCTTAACATGTGGAATAGAAGAAAATCTTTGGGGCTTCAGGAACAGCCCCTTAGTTATAGCTGCATTTTACAACTCAAATATGATTAAATTAGCAGGAAAAGCACAACCTTTCAAGGTATGGTTTGCTATCGGACCCTTTCTGGAGAGGATAAGCTTTCAAATACAAGTGATGTACCTACAGTAAAATCTGAATTTACATACTGTAAATAAAATTATGCATTCCAAAGTGTTGGAAAGTACAGAAGATTCCTGAGCACAGCACCAAAACAAAGCCTCCTGGGGACCGCACTGGAACAGTGACATTCAGTACACATCCATCCAGAACCACTTGCTAAAGTAGATTACTAATAAGTTGTAAAGGTCATAAAAAACCCAGTGTGGTTTTTTTGGTGCCCTTGAATCCGAGTTTAATGTTTATACTGGGCACAGAGGCTTCTGTTCAGCTAGGTAACGCCAACTGCAGAGTACATTTTTTTTTTTTTTAGGGTGGTGGCAGGTAGAGGGGATCATTTGCGAGACCTCCAGATAATTAGAGTACTGAATGATCGTTCTATGGAGGCATTTCATCGTCATCTTTAATCATATTTTCTTACATCAAATGGTGGCAAACAGAATACATCAGTGCAACAAATCAGTATTGCTTTGTG
Source organism: Dromococcyx pavoninus (assembly GCA_033558185.1). Lineage (NCBI taxonomy): Eukaryota > Metazoa > Chordata > Aves > Cuculiformes > Neomorphidae > Dromococcyx > Dromococcyx pavoninus. The sequence goes on along the minus strand of JAUMJL010000284.1, from coordinate 677,210 downwards.
AAGATTTAAGATCATAAATTCTGTTAAAAATAAATGAAAAGAAAATAAAAACTCTACTGTTGCATATCAGAGGTGGTGAAAATGCTGTGACTGTAACCATATTTTGAGTACTTTTATAAATGCAAATTTTGCTCTGATAATGTTGTAATTTCTTTTTTGGTCTCAGAAAGGAAAAACAATTGCCTTCCTGATGTGCTTCTCTTCCCTTTCTTGGAGTGTTACTGCTACCTAGTGCTGAGTTAGGGTAAAGACAGCTGTCTGTACTGACGCTGCATTCAAAATCGATGACTTTATTTTTAGTTCAAAGGCTTATTGGTGGAGATGACAGGCACACCTGGATGAGCATGCCCAGAATGTGAGTGCTTCTGCAGGATCAGCAGGGTGGTTCTCTGTGTGACAGGGCACACAGGCATGCAGGGCTGGCATGGTGACCTGTGTGATCTTCTGTGTTACAGTGTTTTAAGGCAAGAGCTTTTATCAGCTGCATTGACTGTAGGAAAAGACACAGAGAGCACTGCTCCATCCTTGGCTGAGGGAAGAGAAGAGCAGCTCCATAATGAGCCTGTCCAGTTCAGCCCTGCCGTAGAGCAGTGTGTGGGCTTGAGATACCCATGTAAATGAGAGGAGATCTGTTCCTCTCATCTTGTATATGGAGATGGAAAGCTGAGCACTTTTAAAGGTGGGTAGTAGGAGGTCAAAGGTGGCAGAAAAGCAGGAAAGGGGAACAGAAGGTGGAAAACATCAGTTGCCACAGCTGAGTATAAAATGAATACTTTCTGTCCCAGCCTCTGTGCCTGTTGGAAGTGACTAGGAAGTGTTGCTCCTAGGAAAGATGCTTCAGGTGTCAAGAGACTGTGAGGGTAATAAAAATGTGTCTGTATTTATTGATTGGGATGAAGAACAAATTGAATCTCATCTTTCCTTTTAGAAAGTGCCTGCTGTGCTGCGACTCAACTTGTTGCAGAACAGATTGGATCGCACTCTGAGATGATGTGGTTAGGAAAGCTTATACTTTCTTTTTGCATAAACCCTGTTTTAGCAGCTTCACGTGGGACTGTCACTCCACCCAAACCCACTGGTGAACTAAATGTGCAGTCTATTAGGTAGTCCATTTACTTCAGTCAAAGAAATTAAGTAAAGGAGGAAATTCTTATTTCCCATGTGTCTCCCATAATTGAAATGAATGCTTGCTCCAGTCTCACTCCTGCCTGCTTGGTTTCCATCTCGCAGTGCTCTGTTATCTCCCTTTTAACTGCTCCCTCTCTGTGTAACCTTTGGAGAGGTTTGGGTCAAAGATGTTTGCTTTCTGAAAGAGATCTCTTGCTTTCTACTCATGGATGTCCTGCTGCTTGTCTCAAGGCTCTTTGTTTTGCAGTGAAACTTAACTAGATATTATTATGCTGCTATTATTATACAGGCTATTTCAGTATTATTTTCACTGATACTGTGAAAGTGTAGTTTTAATTGCAGAGCATGTGTAAAGGAGAAATTTCGGGGCAGTTTAGGTCTGCAGGCCTGAAGGAATATCTGCACAGGCAATGATGTTTATGATATTCATGCTTTCATGACTCATAATTCAGTTGCAGAAAAAGCCAGAGCTTCAGCTGTTGGGTTTTTTTATTATTCCTGAATTAGATAGTATGTTTTAAAACAGTTGTAGGCAAAGTATCAATCAAAAGCATGAGTGATCATGAAATATTGGTTGGTTGCTTATTGCATTTTCCATTCAACACAGGATCTGCATCTTTCCATGACAGTGCCTAAGGAGGCAGAAAAATGAGATAATCAAGATCAGTATGAGCTCTCTGCAGCCTAAATCTTTTCCATACAAAATATTCCTCCTTGGCCGAAAGAATTTTTTTATGTTTTAATGCTGAGAACATGTCAGAATGTAATCTCTTCTCCAGAGCCAAATAGAAGCATGCCCAGAACACCTCTGATCTCAGGTTGATCTCGGGAAGTGCTGTACAGTAGATCTGTACACCGGAATCCATAAAGTAACCAGTCACTTGAAATCCCCTGGAAGTTATTGTGTGTATTGTCAATCCTTTACACCTGAGTGGATCTGGGAAGGGGCTTTCATCCTCTGGTGAATGTCTGACTAGGTCAACTTAAAGACAAGAGGTGAATGAAGTTGTTTTCTCAGAGCTGTGACGTTTGAAAGGATTGTGATATTTCAGTTTAGGAATTCATATAGAAGGAGATTCTAGTGGTGCGCAGTGTGGCAACAGGGAGTCTCCTGTGGAGGAAACATGAGTGTCTCGGTATTATGTGGGAAGTCAAGTGATTCTTGGTAGAACCAGCCTGTCTCCAGAGGCAGTGCTGTGGGACTAGTTGTTCTCTGCCTCCCCAACTGGCCTTTCAAAATCAAGAGGTAGCAGAGTAATAGTAAATTCAGATCAAATTCCTAATGAGACATGATACTTTCAGGAGGTTTTGTCATCATAATGAAGATCATAAGACTGAGGATTACTTCAGTGTTATGTATTCTTGAAAATGAAAAAAACAGCTGTCATTAGTGCTGTATTATGACTTGTCTGATGGTCATAGCTTATTTTTGAGACTACCTCAGGTCTAAACCCAACACATTGAATTATTTTTTCAGAAATACCATTAATCTGTGGTATTCAATGTATATAAACAATATGGAGTAAAGTATTTAATACAGACTTGAATGTGTCTGTCTCTAAGTAACATAGTAATGCATTTAGTGGGGTATTGCTCAAGCCTTGAAGTATAAACCAGAAGTCATCTGGATTTTGTAAGGAAAAAAACAACTGACCATCAACAGTGTGCAGGACGTTTGTGTTGTGGCACTTGAGTATCAGCCATCAGAGTAGCTGTTAAGGAGTGCAACCTGTAACAGGTCACTGGCATGGTCCCCTATTTGCAATCCTTGGGGCAATTTTGGATGTATAGTGTTGCAGAGGAGGATTAACACTTCTCACAAAGGACTGATAATTTTGTAGAGACTTGCTGTAGGTTTAATTTAGCTTTGTTGGATCCAGTGATGAACGAAACCTTTTCTGAGCAAACTGTAATTTTGTAAATCTTGCACATATGAAGTATTTTTCAAGATTAAAAATTGTTGTTCTTCCTACTCCTTGTGACAAGCTGATAATTTCTTTTTTTTCCCACTAAGATCTATATGTTTCTCACCTTACTTTGGCAACGATCTTCCCAGCCTCTTGCTTGTTATAGCTAGCTCTTGTTTCAAGGCTTCTTTTATGGTGATCTGTAGGAGGCGGATCCATAATTTCTGCTTCTTGTGGAAGTTTTAGCAGCCAGTGAGATTGGTGTTCCAAAAATAAGATTTAAATACTTCCTTTAAAATCATGTATCTTCTGTTCATAGTATTAGATATTAACTAAAAAAGCCTCCTCATTTCTATACATGTAGTAGTTTCAAATACATGTCATGAATTTCAAAAGTGAACAAGGCCAATAGATAAAAATGTACAAATACTAGATTAGTTGGTTTATATAGAGAATCATGCAAGAAGAGCTTTTGATCAGTGAAACCTGTATTGAACTTGTTGTGACATCTTCTCCAGAAGTAGTTAGGCAGTGTGAAAAGAAATCACAGAAGTTTAAATCTATCCTGATATACAGGATCGTGTTGGAAGTACAAGCTAGATATGGTCTGGGGAAACAAAAATAACACTGAAAATGTTGTAGATGAGCATCGGTTTTCCTGCAAACTCTACGATAGCTAACACGGTACTTCAGGTTTTACTTCAAACATAAAAGATGAATTCTTGCCTGTGTATACATTAACGTTATATATATATATATATAACGTTATATATATATATATATATTTTTGTTATACATTAACAAAATACAATAGACAATGGTACCAATAATTCTGGAAACATTAGAGCATTTTTTACAAGTAAATTGGCTAATACAGTGGATAGTCTGGTGAAAGAGTGTGATTAAAAATAACAGCTTTCTGAGAGGTTATTTCAAGATCACTGTGCAATGAATGTTTGAGCACTCGAGATATCCTGAGTGTGTTAGGGATGCGAGAAATAGCGAATTTTAGCACTGAAAATAATGGCTGCCAATTTATTCTAAAATGTTGAATAAATTAAAGGTGTTAAACTAATGAGGTCGCATCATTAAGATATGCAGAATTAATTTTGAATGTATTTTCCTAACAGATGTATTTGGAATTAAAAAAATCAGAAGCTGGTGAAGTAAGTCTTTAAAATAATGCCTTGAACAACATTTTGAGCTAATAAAACTCAGGTTACAAAAAGAAAAAAAGTGGTTTCTTCAGGCTGTCGCTGTTAACATCATCTAAATGCAGGATCAGCTCTAAAGTGTGTATCATCCTGAATTCAAGAAGACAGAAATAATCCAGTAGGATGAGTATGCAGTTATTTTCCTTCAGGTTCCCACTGAAGTGGAACACTAGTTTGTATTCCCAGCTGATAACCCATCTGCTCAGGGTGGGTGGCAGCAGCTGAGGACCTACGTTCTCAGGCAAAATTGTACGTACTTGTTCTGTGCCTGGCAATCAATGTTGTCAAGCATAAAACTCAAGGTTTAAATAGTAATGCAAGTAAGCAGATACCGTCCCAAAATCAGAACATGAATTTTCAAGATATCTTTGTCAGCAGGATGAGTAGTGTTTGTATTTGCGAGTTAATGATAAATGAGGATTTGTTTGAAAACTCAATGTAGATCATGATTCATGTTGAGATATTAGAAATGTGTGTCAGCAAAGATTTATGGTGTTTCAGGCTACGGTATTGCAGACTATGATGTTTTTACTGTCAAAGTAGCTTAGCTTAGTAATTACCTCATCTATTTCTTGTCAAAACAAAAAGAAAACTTTCTTATACCTAAACAAGGTGTATGAGGACCAACACAAAAAAAACCAAGACTGTGCGTGTAACTCTTTTTATTAAACAAATTAAGAAATTCAACTATGATTGCCCTCAAAACAGTTCCCTTTTGAGCTGCCTGCGATGCTGCCAACGTTCAAAGCTATTCTACAGATCATTGTCTGAAAGGCTGTTGAGATTCCTCTGTGACTTTTGCTTTCACATTTTCTACCAACAAAATTGGGTTCGTTTGAGCACAAATTTGGTCTTTGGGAAGAGGGAGCCAGGCCTGGTGAGCAGGGTGGGTGCTCAAGCACAGTGATGTTGTTATTAGCTAAAAACTGCTTCACAGACAAAGTGTTGTGGGCTGGTTCACACTGACATTTTCTGACCAAGGGTAGGAAAATGTCTCTATTTGAACACAGGTCCACGTGTACTGAGTGAAGCGACTGAGTTGAGCCTTGTCTCGCTGTGACAGGTTGGAACATGTTCTATAACCGCCTCTTTGTCTCTTCCCTCCCACTATTGGTTCCCAAGTTGTAGGGTTAGTCTCTTTTTTTTTTTGTTGGACCTACATAAACAAACATGAAGTGATTCTGCATCATTTTCACTATGATGGTTTGAGCACAGTGGAGGCTGAGATTTTGTATTCAAACCATTTGAATTACAATTTTCAGACAGTTTCCAACTGGAAAAGTATATTTTGTGTGGTATTAATTTATCCTTTTTTCTTGCAGTCCTTAATTCTCGACCTTGTTAAAGCGTAGGCACACATAACTGCAGTAGTTGAGAAGATCCTGATGTTAGAAGTTACTGCCTGACCCCAGGGCTGTGTAATGGGTGGTGTTTAGGCAGTTCAGTGAAGGATCAGATGTGTTGGCTTTTTGTTTCCACAGTTGTCTGTATTGACAAGTGAAATTAAATCTGGTAAGGATGCTTTTCAGTAGACTTACCCAAGATACCAAAACTAGTCAGTCAGTGAACTTCATTAATTCATATGAAAGTATAAGTAAGTTGTCTATAACACGATTTAGATACTTTGCCTAATTTTGCTGGTAAGTTTGCACTATATCAGAATGTCTTCCTTTAGTCAGTTTTTTATCTGCTAATTACTGAGCAGCTTCTTAATAATTTACCATTATGAGTGTATAACCTGCAAAATCAAATTTTGCTTTTATGCATCTCAAGAATATTAATGCAATAATAGCTTAGTTCCTGTGGAAGAAGTCATTAAATGCAGCTTCTCTTCAGTTGATCACAATAGAGGTTTGAGCATAAAACACTGGGAGACTGTACTAGTTGAGTGAAACCTGACATTGTTTTGGTTGTCAGCAGGAGGGCTGGAGGTGTTTCAGGAGACAGGATGGAAGCAGGTGACAGCAGGACAGGCAGGGTACAGCTGAAGTGTGTCCCTGGGTTCTTTTTGAGCGCCTCTTGACCGAGTGTTCTCTGAAATATTTGTTCTTTCAGTGATTTAAACAGATGATTTTCATATTAAAAGTGTGGAGTTCTTTGAAAGGAACAGATTTACTTATTTTTTTTCATTGCAGTTCAGAGATTTTGTTTTCAACTTTTTGAGTCTCTTGTTTCTAAATCTTATTTAATTGCTCTGATTAGTTCTTAGTCTTCAAAAATTAGTCCTTAGTGATAACTTAGTCCTTAGCGATAACTTAGTCCTTAGCTTTTTTCTTGCCAGAACAGTGGTGTCAAGAGAATGTGTATTAGATACAGTTCTATAAATGATAATAGAGTGACTTCAGTCAAGGAGGAGAACATAAACTTCAGCACCTTCTTTACCCACTCCAGCAGATAACCTCCAGGAGAACTAAGCTTTGTCCAAGGTCTTTCATTCACACTTTGTGTAATGTGACTGTATTCTCTCTGGTAAAATGTGCTTAACCTTGTCAAGAGCTTTCTGATAAGAAAAGTAAAAATCTGCCAAGTGGTTTTTTTTTTTTAAAGCTAAAGCCCATTCCTACCAGCTCAGAAGTTGCAGTGACTTGGCTAAAACTTTCCATTGTAGCAGCTTTCGAAAACCCTACAGTGCAAATTAACCTGCTGATGCTTATCAGGTTTGCTGAGTCCTTTACCTTTTCCTCAGCTTTCACTTTGAAATCACAGAAGTGCCAGAAGTTTTAAAATTCTTTGATTTTCATAGTGAGAGGGAAGGAAGATTCCTGTCAATGAAAAGAAGGTACAAGGTAGCTACTGCCAAAATTAATGACTTCAGAATCACAGGTAGATAAGTTACAGAAGGAGCCTAGAGCTGAATTGTCAGGCTTAGAAATGAAGAAATATGACTGTCAGGTGCCATGACTCTTGTTAAATAAGCATCTTATCAATGAGAGTCTTGCCTGTTCAAAAGAGATAGAAGTAGGCAATTTTAATAGCAAATTTCATTTAGGCATTTGACATCTTTCTTAAAATGCTGCATTAGATGAAATGAATGAACAAGGAACATGTTAGCTGAATTAAAAATCATTTCACTGGGAGATCTCAAAGTATGTCACCCTCACAATGTATCAACAAGTGGGGTTATATGTAGTTTCCCAAGTAGTTGTTTGTGTAAAGGTATGTCATACCTTTATTAATAGTCTACATGATGATAAAGGATTATTTCAGGTGAAATTTAAAATCCTAGAGACTGACCGTCAGACTGCTGGAGTCATCCAAATGAGGGAGGGTGCTGCTGAGTGCCAAGGAGGATGCAGAAGAAGAGAAATACCCTTATACTTATCCACCAGTAGGTTATCATGAAATCTAGAGAAGTTTTAGGGTGCCATATATATAAATAAAATTAACAAGTATAAAAGCTCAGTACCAGGTTGGATTTGCTATATATAGAAAAACAAAGAAAATAGGAGTGTTTGTTAGTAGTTCTCTAATTTCACACAAAAAGCTATAAGAACAATTGGAAACTGGATGCTGAATTATAACAATTCTGTCTTGAATATGCTGCAGCACAGTCCATTAAACGTCCAAACCTGCTGTGAGGTAATGGAATCACTGTGACATGGATCTTTAAAATGATGATTAAAGCCTTCAGGAGATGTATTTTAACCTAGATACTGTGAAATCTGACCTGTGTTCGCAGGTGGTGGGATGATAGGATCATAATGCTTCCATCCTGAATATTCTGGGATGCTGAATACCTGTTGCATGTTCTCATTGATTGTTGAGTGTGTATCTACTTAATGTGTAAACCTGGACTTTCTTTTTGAAAAATATGCTGTTCTAACTGAAGTCCTAACCCAAAGTATTGACTTTAACCTTAGTAAGTTTGATAACTTCTCATTACAAAGGTCACAGGACTACTCTCCAGGATCATCTTCATATTGCCTTGTCTTTTTCTGCTGCAACAGGGACTTGAGTTCTTCTTCTCCCTGTCTGAGGCATGCTGTAATTTTGGAGACCACAGTATTGCACGGGGGGTGTTGTAGCTACAGTGTTGTGAAATGCTGCTCTCGTGGTATGAGTAGCATGTATCCCATGGTCTTGTCTGTGTAGATGCGTGTTGCATGATTTCCCATTACTAGGAGGACTTGAAAGTGGTGACCTAAGCCATCTCTTTAGAGTAAGAAGCTAGACACTTGTTTTTGTTAAAACAGCATGAGGATATGCGCTCTAGAGATCAAAACCTACCAGTTTTTCTGTTCTTTTTAACCTGTGGAAAGCCTTGATCCTTGAATGTACATCAGGTGAATGACTTCACGCTCTTGCGTGTGAAGTTGAGCTGTGTCCAGTTGAGCATTTCTCATTCAGTTGGTGGGAGTTTGGCTGCACGGTTTGGTTGATCTGTACGGACTGAATTGAAGCTGTTGCCTTTGCTTAATGAGTGGTGGTGTGGTTTTTCCAGATGATACAGCTGCTTAATGCACCAGCTCAAACACCTTCAGCTGGGCCTCTGACTGCAGTCTCAGAAGTGTCTTTCCATTCCCTGGACACCAATGAAGTGTTTTTGAGCAAAGAAATACAACAAAATTTCAATGTGTTTGATGGAAAATTAATTTAAAGAGAACTTTAAATGAATACTAAAAATATGTTTGGGCTTTTTTCTCTGCAGAGTTTACAGATGCTTCCTCAACAACGGAAAGCCATAGCAAAATTTAAGGAGCCAGCACATGCATTAGCATTTCAACAGAAATTCCACAGGTAAATAATTAAGCGCTGCTGCTGCCTCAGTTCGTTCCCTCCCTTCAAAAGATATAATCAGTCTCCTCTGCTCAATGTTTCTCTTAATCCAATCAAGCATCTGTTTATCAGTGACCTTCATAGAACCTCCTTGTCTGTTCTCCATCCCTAGAATCAGTTTGAGTACCAGGTTTAAATATGTTTTAACTTTTAACAGGCACATGATAGATCTCTCCCACATAAACGTGGCACTGATAGTTGAGTGATGTCTGCTGAGAGAAACCCTGACACTAACAGGAGCATACTGTGGAGCTACACAAGGCGCAGTGACATAACCGTCGGGTTGTGAAAGCTTTCAGCTTAGTCTTTAGTTACTATGTTGAACTACGGAAAGCAGCAAGATATTCTCCGGAAGAGCTGAACTTGAGAGGAACTGCAAACGTGGAATTTCTGTTTGGTTTGTTTGCGTTCTGTTGTAACCACATAGGACTACAGATTTTTTTTTGAAAAGCTTTCAACGCATGTAAACTCTGTTCTTCAAGATCCTGCTGTGTGACCACAGTGACTTGAGAGAGAACGTTTACATCGAAAGATCTAGAAACTTTCTTCTTAGTAAAGAATATTTGATAATGGTTGCTCTTATCTTCAATGTGAGGTATTTGAATGAAAATTCACTTTTCTAAACGAAATACGTAGTTATGTTGTGTATCTGAGGGCACGGAAGGTATTTCTTGCATAGGTTTGAATGTGTTCTACTTCGCTGAGTAGCAGTATGCTGAGAACCTTTGGAGGTGACACTGGAAAATTGTAGTTTCAATCTTTGTAAATATGTTAAGTCTGTCTTTGCATTTTTCTGTTCCAACACAGACTTCCATCTTCTCTTCCAACTCCACTTATTCCATAAAACACTATGTAGGATAACATTGCTATATTTTCCCTTGGTTTTTAAACACAAGGATCTTTGCCCTTCAGTACCATTGTGGGGTAGTGAACTCCCGAGCTGTAACTAGGTTGTTTTAAATAATGTTGCCAGATATGAGGGAAAAGAAATATTTAGTGGCTCACTTCAAATATATTACACAGGAAGAGTGACGCATTCCTAATAGCTCTTTTGGTCTGTATGTTTTATTTTGATTAGAGTTTTTTTCTTTGAGATTTATTTTGTGAGTAACACTGAATCATAAGAAACCCATGACTGAAAGAACTTGGTTTGATGTGTTTTTTCCAATAAATATGGGACTATAAGGACATTGCGAATTTACTGGTGAACGTGACAGCTTCCCAAAATCACATGCAAACATTAAGGAGCTTATATTTTATTCAAATTAAAATCCATATTTCCTTTTGGTTACAACCATTTAGATGGTATTGCCAAGGGAACAATTTTTTTCAGTTGCGTCTGAACAAACTTATAAAAACGTCATCTTTATATTGGATTCTAGTTTTTATGAACATTTCCTTAGTTTTTAGACTGTGAGCTTTTGCTTCATCCTTTATTTTAGGAATACTCCTAAGCACTCAATTTATTATTTGAAGGGGGAACTTACAGAAACCCCATAGTTTTATTACCTGAGTGACCACAGAAGATCACTATTGGTATGTAATGAATCAGCTGCGAATGGGGTCCAAAATAGGCATGCCAAGTGTGGAAGGATGAACTAAGCGAGTTTTCAGTAGCATAGGATATTTTTTTTTTTTGAAGATTTAATGGTAGCCAAGTCACAAAGACCCAATTGGCTTTCTCACAGTTTCGGTTCAGATTTTCAATTAAGCAGAAATTACTAAAAATAATAATTGAATAATAAGTACCGTCCAAAGTCTTGTAGGTAAAACTGCTCTTTGTTCATTGAAATAATACAGAATGCTGTGGTACTTTGGAAATAATTGCACTGGGAAAAAATTTGAAAGGATATTTAAGCCCATTTAAAATTTAGTGACAAGATGCAGTAACATCATGAGAATTTTTGTGTGGAAGTGTTTTACACCCGTCTGCATAGTTCCCCATTTTTGCATAATACATTTAGCATAATTACTGTACATAAACTGCTCTTAGTGCTTCAGGGTAGAGCCAAGCCCGGGACAGAGAGTGAGACACAGGTAGGAAGTGCCCGGTGGGAGCTGACCCTGAAGACTCTTTCGAGGTGACCTGCCACATGCTGTTTAACTTCGCCCTGTGAGCACTAGGACCCAGGCTGCCTCCTCAGCTTATGTAATTTTTATTATTAAGAAATAAACGCTTATCTTCACAATGAGTTATTAAACAGTTATTCATCCCACTCTTAGGGACCAGCTTCTCTGTAATGAGAAGGATGGGAAGACATCTCGGAGTGGAGTGATAATAGTGCGTGTCTGGAAATGTGGGTTAGATGCAAGTGCCAGACAGGCCAGCAGCTGAGTTCAGCAGTAGGAACATCTGCAGTTGATCAGCTGTCCTGTCAGAAGCAGACGTTATTGGGGTTAGAGGGTTTCTTGGAGCCTGAGAATATGGGTTTGATTCAAAAGTCAAAGAAGTTTGTAGAACTGCTCCTGCTTTGGGTTTTGAATCCATCCCAAAGAGGCTGAGGTTCAGCCAACTTGAGTTTTAAGAATTTTTATTCAGTTGGGTTTTTTTAAAAAAAATTTTTTTGAGACAAACGCGTGGCTTTGGAATAAAGATGAAATTGTCTCAGACCCGTTCAAGTGTAGGAAGCAAGATAAGCAATGCCTGTTTAATGACGAGATGCATCCTCTTTCAAGGCAGTTGCAGTAGGTTATTGCTTGTACATAGACAAGAGTGCGGGCGGATCACTGGTGGTGATCTTGGCTGCTCTTGCGGTACCCGGGGGTCTCACTGTATGTAAACATACTATATGTATGTATGTCTATATGCATTTTTTTATATGCATACATACGTACTCATGCCCTGTGTTGTCATCATGTCTTAAAAAAACCTCAACAGCAGGTGTAGCAATTAGGCAAGTAATTTGTTAAAATATTTGTGTTTTGTTAGTTCTCAAATCCTAACTTAAACCTGGATCCCTTGGCAATGATCAGTTTGGGTGATACAGCTCTTTTAGATCCATTTTTTGTCCCCTCTCAAAAAAACCCAAAGAAAGTAGAGGTAAAGCTAGATGGACGTGTTCTTGCCATGTTCTCTTTCAGCACCTAGTTAAATCTGAGCATCTTAAGTTAACTTTCTTGGAAGATCTGTTGCAACCATTATCTTGTTCTTTCTTTATCGTGCGTTCAAAATACGATGCAAAATGGAGAAAAAAATTGCGTTTAATGTAGTATGTAAATATTGACCTTTTAAAATTAAAATGTTAATCAAACTGCTTACAGTCAAACACATTTTAGCTATTTGTTAGTTTTTTTGTGTTGTCTTATCTAAGTTTGATGGATACAGTTCCATAAATGTTGATGTGTTTTTGTGTATATCTTCAAATTTTTATAAAGATGCTAGTAAGTCAATACATATATCCTGATCTGTGTATTATTTGTTCACAGTTTTTATTAGCATAATTTTAAAATGATTTTAATAGGCAACTCCAGTAGATGATTATATGGAGCAAACTTTTTTTTTCCCCCCTGAATTATTTTGGTTTTGTCTTGTGGTACTGGAGAATTCATTTGATAACTAATCATATTTTGCCTTGACTAAAAGATTGGATTGGCCGTATGATCGATGGTATTTTAGTAGAATGTTTTACTTTTTCTTAATTTAAAAAAAAAATCTGTCCTTAACTTTTGAGGGGACATAGAGTGCACTGTCAGACCAAGGCATGGGGTTTCTAGGTCGGTTCCATTGTGCTGTACAAGTACAAATTAGGTCTGTCGTGTAATATTGTTCTCAAAAGTTTGGGATATTTTTGGTTTACACGTGGTTCAAGTTGATCATGTAACACATTTGTTCATCACAATGTTAGCAACTGCTGTGGCACGTGTGCTGTGTGATGGGATGATGTGCAGTCTTTGAAAAGCTCGGCGTCATTGGTGCTAGGCAGGAGGAGGAGAGGTCCGTAGCATCTTCATAGTTGGAGGAGCTGCCATGCAAATATTTCTCTCTCAGTAGTGTTAGAGAGTAAATTCAGACAGGGATTTTGTTCTTGGCCCGTGTACATCTCCAGTATGACGGTAAATACCATCACCCTCTCTGTAAAGTATCTTCAGGTACCCAATTTGTTCCCCAGTTTAATCCTGAAGATTCACTTTGGATTTGCAAATTTCTGCAAAAAGTCCTTCTAGCCAATAAAATACCAAGCAACTGGAACGTTTTAGTTCTTTGATGTTAGGTTTCTGCCACAGGGATATAGATGACAGATTTTTAATAAGACTGTAGGTTATTTCAGAATAACCTTGAGGATCTTCCATCATTTTTCCTTAGCATCTACCTAATTAGAATAAGAAAAAAACTTTTACTTGGTGCTAATTTTTTAAATTTTTTTTTAAACATTATATCTTTTATCTGGTGAAATTGTGCAGTTTTTGCAGAAGCTGCTGTAGGTGCTCCCTGTAGTTACACACGGTAACTGCGTGTCTGTATGCGTGTGTGGGTGCGTTGCCCGTGTAGCTGTGGTGAGAGGGTGGGCAGGAGGGTGCGGGGTTTCATTCCTTGGGCGGGGCTTTTGCCTGTTTTTTTTTGTCTAACTCTGAAGATATCCTAGATTTTTCTGGTAGTGTTGTGTTGTTCTTGTCCTTTGCGTAGTGCTGTGTTTATGTGGGTTGTGGTACTCGAAGGCAGAATATTGGCTTCACCTGTTCACTGTCAGAAAGGCATTTTTTGTTCAGAGAGACACAAACCTTTTTTTAAATTTTTTTTGTACTTTTTATTTAGTATTTAGCAGCACGGTGGTTGAGAAATTAAATGTGAAGGGAACCAGTGCTGACCAGATTGCAGAAAATTAGAGTATAAAGGTCATTTAGGGTAACATAGGGCTTTTGTTTCAATGTTACCTTAAATCATGCCTTAACGTCTTAAGTAATTCACAAACATAATACTTGAAAGTATTTTATCTTCAACTAGTATCAAATCCTAAGGATTTTATGTAAGGTTTCTTTGTAACCTGATTTTTAATCATATAGATGACGTTATCCACATGAGCACAGGGTCTTGTGTACAAAAACACTGATTCATATTGAATCCTTGTGTATACCATCTTCTGGTATAATATGGTTGGGAAGGATCATTTTGTTCTTTATAAAGCTGCTTTTTGAAGGGCTGGTTTTTTTTTAATTAGAAACACCTCTTATTTTCTACTTCTGTACTTATTTTGGTGGAAAATGTGGTCCCTATAGAACTAAAAACTCAAGGGGGAAGTGAATCTCAGTCAGTCTTCTAGGTGCCTGTGTTGCTTTCTCACTTCTTGGTTGGATGCACTGATTTTTCTAACTAACTGGAAATGGGCTTTATATATCCACACTTTTTCAACATTATTTAATGTAACAGCACTCGAGTTAAGCAATTCTTTTTACCATTTAAATAATTTTAAACAGTATTGCAGTTTGAGAATATTGCTGTATAAAAACCTGTGTACAGTTAAATGTTTTGCAATATTGCAAATGTTGTGTAGTTACTTGGAACATCACGGTATAAAACACTGCTCTACTAATATTGCGTTTGTTTGGTGGTTCAGGATTTTCTTTGTGTGCATCTCATGTTTTTTAATATGACTTGTGTTTTTTCCCAGTGTCAGGCTGACTTTTGAACTTTACCATTTTATTTCTATTTATATGATAACAAAACATTTTTTTGCAGGATTTCTTTTGCAGGGGATGAAATGTCTTTCAGGAGTTTAACTTCTAATTAATATACATTTTCACTTACAGATACAGCAATAGCAAGATGCTAACACTCGTTTATTCACAGCTGATCTTCCGTATCATTGCACATAACTTTTGTTGATACAAAATGCCCTTAGAATAAGTAAACTTTCTCTTTTCCTGTGGTGCCCTTTTCTCCTGACCTATACTTTACCTCATTTCCATCTCATTTGTCCTCATTTTTTTCCATTCCCACCAGCATATTTGTATCCTTGTTATGTTCCTGCTCTCTTCACTCTCCATTCATTTCTCTGGACCTCTCCCTATCTGAGTGCATTGCATTCAATCTTAAGCTCTTATTTTCTGTTCTTACAGGCTCTTTCGAGGATACCTGAAGCCTACATCTCCCTCCCTGAAAGCACATTGTACTGTATTTTTCTTTGCGGTCTTTGGTACTTAAAGTTGAGGTTGCTTTTACAGGTATTGCACCGTAGGAGGTGTCGCGCATCCCAAAACACTGGAGAAGCATTACTTAATGGTTTTGCTTTGCAGTTTTGCCTGTGTTGGAGAACTGAAGCATTTTGTGTACATGCTCTAGCGTTTATGTCAAGCCAGGCAAAACAGCATTAACTCCTCTTTTGTCCTTTTCACTTTTTCAGGAGTTCTGTTCTTGAATTCAGTGATAGTAATAGCACTTTTTTATTGCCACGTAGAAATACGAACACTGTCAACACAATTCTGCCTCCTATTACTATTACTGAATGTGATCCTTCCTAACCTGTAAAGTCTTAAACACTGTACATATGTGGGTGTTTTGAGAATTGCTTCAAATGTATTGCTTTAATCTGGATTGCAGAGTTTGTTTATTAGCAGTTCAGGATATAAATTCTTCAGACAACTGTATCATACTGACTCCACTGGGGGTTCGTCTACCTCATGTTTTCTACAGCGTCATCTGCACAAGATGTTTACTGCTGATTTCTTGAATGTAATATTGAACTATACCAAATCCTCCGCTTGCATCAGAAATCTTTGTCGTACCTATTTAAGTGAATGTAAAAATGGAACCACAGACATGGTCTCATGTACAAAATTTTTTACATGTAATTCCATGTTTCAAATGTCAACATGTGAATATATTTATTGTACGTAAAATATGCCAATAAAACTTAATCCTTATCATGCTTCCTCTGTTGTTGCTTGATGTACAACTCTGAACTTCAGACATGACAGAAAAAGCTTCATATACCATGTTGGTTTACCATTTTTATTATGGTGGCCTCTGTGGGCACCTACTTTTACATCAGCATTGTAGAGTTCTATCAGAGCTGTGCAAAGGTGCCCCAGGTGGAAAAAACAGTGACTGAGAACGGGTGATGGCAAAAGGGGTTTGCGCCTGTGTAGCTGGTTGCAGGGGTCTGAAGGTAACAAGGGTCTCGTAACATAGGTTTAGGAGGAAAGCTTTCGAGTGTAAAAACTTTTCTGCTTCTTTTCGTCCATACCGACATGTCTAATAAAAGAGAACTCTACTTTCAAATATTGCCTCCCTTAATTTATGACATACGGAGGAGCTCTTGACAAGCTCAGTATGATTATCATCAGTTATATTCTGAACACAATTTATATCAACATAAATGCAGGTTAATTCCACTGGCATGTTGTGTATCAAGAAAAGAGGTCGGCGTCGTCCACCTTGCACTTCGTAGGGTTTTTTAGTATTTTAAGTTATTCACAAAGTTAAATGTAAAAAATCCTGGTGTGAAAAAAAAAAACCCTGGTGTAAAAAATCCCACTATTGCCCTGGTATCACTTGAAGAGTGGCCACCTGTCATCCAGGATGTACATTTTCAGTGAAGCGTTAGTGGCACGTTGCATCATTACTGAGGGTACATCTCGAGAACATAGTTACCTGGGGGCAGGCTAATGGTGCTCCAAGCGGTTTGTTTCTGCTTGTACCCCAGTAGAGGATACGTTGGTGAGCTGCCACACAGTAACCTTAGAAAGCTCGTGGAGGTGAAAAGCCTGCAAGTGATGTAAGAAGTTCCGACGTAGTTTTCAACTGGTAATTTTGCTTTGAATTAACAGTGAGAGCACACTGTAAATATCCATCTGACTTGCAACTCACCTCTTCCACATCGCTTCCTCTACAGAAAGCCCCAAACAAAAGTAAACCTCACCAAAACCCTTTAAAACCCCAACCCTAATGAGTTATACCTGTTGGCTTCTTTGTACCTTCTTTCCCTGCCTTTGTTGATTTGCAGTCTTGGGACATGAGTTGTGTTATAATGAAATTGATGCACTGCCGAGCACAACAACCACTCTTACAATAAACTGAAGAGTTTAAGCATTGAACAGCACAGGGGAAACCTGTCTCCCTTTTTAAAAGCACAGGATAGGATCAGGAATAGAAGTCTATGTGGTCTTCAGAAGTTAAAATCTCCAGCTGATCAACTGGTAAAATGTTTGAGAAAATTAGAATTTTTTGAGAATTAGAAGGCTGACAACTGCAAAATGATGGAGGAGATCAGTGGGTCTAATAACTGCTTATTCCAGGGGTGGAAAGGGAGTGACCGAGGAAGGAACAAATAAACCTTAAAATCAGATTTTGATATGCCTGGTGGAGTGCTTCAAAAATTGGTCTTGATTGACCGTAATTAATTTGTAATGATTTGGGCAGAATGAGTTGGAGTGTGCTCACCAAGCATGTTTGGAGATGCATGAGGGAGGGCTCAGGGAGGATCAGAGCAGGAATTAGATGAGCTAGAGAATTAGAATGATAGAGGTGAGAATAAATTTAATCTTGCAAAGTGCAAGAAGACACACTCTGGTATTAATAAATAAGGATTTTTGCTGTAAATGTCACTGAGGAAGGAGAAGGAGCAGTGAGTTAATTGCAGATAGCTGATCTATAGATGTGGTGAACTGTGAGAAAGACGACTGCCTTTTTACGATGAATGGGTCAGACACTTCAGAATAATGCAGCGTGAAGATTTAGTGCAAGACTTGAGAATGGCAACCCCATCAGCCACCTCCTACTGCCCAGAGTAGAAACAGCCTTGTGAATATATGTTTTAGGGAGCTTTTTGAATGTTTCAGTTATCAAAGATTTTATCTGCTTTTGCTCTACACGTTCAGCCTTTCAAAGACCAGGGCTTAAGCTACAGAGAGTATCCTTAGATGGGTTCAGTGAGAGTTGACTGGTCACACAGTGCCACTGCTCCTTGGTTTCAAATGTCAATTCTAGTAACTGCTGAATGTCAGTTAAGTACTTTCACCCATCCATGCTGTTCTGAAAAGGTTCCAGGGGAAGGTACCCCTTCAACCATTGAAAAATTAAAGATGCTGACTGGGGAAAATTGTTTTGTGCAGTTGCAAGTGGCATTCAGAATGCTTCACAGAGGACTTGGGGGCTGAGCATTTCCATTTCTTCTGATTCTAGTCCCATATTCCATTTATTGCTGGCTAGTTAACAACCACTTTTCATTAAATTACTGATGAGAGGATTCTATTTCCGTAAGGATTTTAAGGAACAGCAAGATGGGTCACTAACAAATCGGGTTGTGTCTTCTGAAACTTAGATATTCCTATATAGCATCTCACACTCTTCCTTTGCAGGAAAGCTTGTAAGAACAGAGAGAGGGGGTTTGGAGGCTTTTTCCTTCATGCATCTGTGTAGTGAGTCAGGTGCATGACAGTGCTCTGTGCCATCCAGACATTTAGTTAGCACAGATCCCCATCTGCAGGCCTTGAGGGCTGGGGGAATAGAATCATAGAATTACCTGAGTTGGAAGGGACCCAAAAGGATCATTGCGTCCAACTCCTATCCCTACAAAGGACACTCCCAACATTCACACCGTGTGACTGCGGGCATTGTCCAGTTGCTTCTTGAGTGCTGGCAAACTCGATGCCATGATGACTTCCCTGGGGAGCTGTTCCAGCTCCACCACCTGCTGGGGGAAGAACCTCTTCCTAATATCCAATTAAAAGCTTCAAAGAAAAAAGTATAAGGAAAGTATTCCATGTGTTTTGATAGTGGTCAAAAGATATTCAGGGGGATGGGATGCTCGACTGCTCTTACAGCCCTCGTCACGGAGGAGGTTGCGGTCTTGAAGCTGTTCATTTCAAGATAGATCACAGAGAATTTGGGCTCCTTCTCAAGTATGAAGTGTTTATTTATCACTGCATACAGCAAAATGGTCCTGGGTCAGAGACTTTGAGCATACGATGCTCTCTGTTTATGTTAGAAGTGTTGGCTGGCATCAACTATGTTGCACACTGGCAAAATCTAGTCCATTTAGCATTGTCTAATCTTAACAATTTAAAATCTGAATCCTTCCTACTTTGTGCTTAGATAGGTCTTCAATAAAACAGAGGGTTTGCTGTGAATTTGCTTTGGGATGGATTTAAAATTTCTCTGCAGGTATTCGGTGGCCGTGATACCTGCCTGTTCTTTATCACTTCCTGTGATTTGCTTTTCTTTTTTGTTTTTAATCATCATTATTAACCCTTTTATTAAAACTGAGGCTTCTGCAAACATTGGCTGGATGCAAAATCTGGATCCCAGGGAAATAACTGGGATTTGGTCAATGCAGCTCAAGGTGCTGTTTGAGAGCCCCTGCACTATAAAAATACACTTTCCCTGGATTTTTATGTGACAAAACCAGTCCTGGAAGCTAAACCCCATTTAACTGAATAAGGAGATAATTTCTTTGCATGTTTTCCATCTTAAAGACTGTCACAAACTGGCCTTTCTGCACAATGATACCTCCCCAGTTCCTATTGCTATAAACCTGTTTTAAGGTGTTAGCTTACTGGAAAAAGCTTGTTTTCCTTCACTAAGGTCAGGGAAATACATGGATCACATCAAAACAGGGAAGATGCAGTTATTCCTAGGTCTTCCCTGTGTTAATCAGATGTATCCAGAGGGAGGATGCACGTCGCCTTTAATAGGGGTGAGGAGCAGGAGGAATATAATCATCCCTCATCAGCGAGACCCTCAATCACTGCACTTCAAACAGCTGGGGGTACGTAACCTCATCTTCATTTGAAAATTTTAGTACCTTTTCTCTTAGCTGTCTTCATTTTATGCCTATTTTTTTTGCCCTCATAAATTTTTATGATTTTTTTTAAAGGAGAATTTATAGGCGAAATGGCAGAGACCTTGTGAAATGTGGAAGAGCTAAAAGGCTATCACGGTGGTAAATGAGGCTAAATGGTTCTCTACCACCAGCTGCTTAGAGTTCAGTGATTGAGTCTAACTGACAAGAAATAATTACCTCCTCTCAGAGAGGTGAAATGGGTCCTCACACAGTGAATGCTGCTGATGAAGGGGCCGTCTCAGGAGAAGGGAGGATCCTTTTGACAGTTTCTATGCCTACATCTCGCTTGCTTAAACCCCTTGCAAGCATCTTGCACTAAGGTTTTTTTCTTTTATAGGGTGATGTCCTTCAGTGACTCAGTGCATCTCTCCCAACTTCTGGTCCCGGGGATGTTCAAAACCTTAATATAACATCTTGCAGGGATGAGCCCAGAGCCAAACTATTCCTTGCATTATTGATTAAAACTGGCAAATGTCTCTTAGCCCTTTTTATTTCAAAACAAGAGCCTGTTGTTTCTTATTGCAAAATGTGCATTAGGATGTAAAAGCACTTTTTTTCTTCTTCTTTTTAATCAACTGCAGGGAACAAATATGATGAGTGCATTTGTATACAGGCTGGAGATGGTGAATACCTTGACTTAGATCTGGGAAATGAAGGACTTGCAGTGCATCCTCCCAGATCACACTGAATTCAGATCCTTTTTCCTTTTTAAATACAAATCAAACCCTAAATATTTTGAGTATGCAAGAAACATGAAATGAGACACAAAAATAAGCATGGTGGTGGTGGCTTGAACGTCACTATGTTTCCCTGACTGCGTTAGTTGTGTTGCTGCTTGTCTTACAGATGACTTAATTATTATTGTGCAAGAGCCCATCTAGTGCTATGCTGTGTACTGCCCATTGCAGGTCAGCTCAGGAGGGTGAGTGGATGCTGTGGCCACAGCCTGGCAGTGCTCTGTCACCATCATTTATCTCATTTCTTTAGAAGATTGTGCTCTTGGTAACCAGGTGGCTGCCGTGAACCACCATAGTGCAAACAGGATTCTGTGAAGCCTCAGCAGCAAAAGAACAACTCAATGAGACTCTGCATCAGTCTCTGCTTCATTCTCCTCTTTTAAGTGGCTGTTTCTGTTGAGACTTTGCATTTTGAGATGAGAATTTCACCCGTGACTATCCAGTAAATGGCTGGGGTCTCATGGGTTGTACCAGGTCGTTCAGTGCACACGTAGCACTGATGTGAGCTACTGCCTTCTTAGTTTCTTCCCCCTCACTTTGGTCTCAGAAGGTTATGGGGCAGGCAGCTGTGACAGGGCAGCATGCTAGAGATCACAGAGCCTCGTGGCCACCCTGGTGGTCTTCCTCAGAGTGTGCATGTCCACCGAGCTGGGGGAGAGAAGCTGCAGCATCCTCTGAGCATCCTCTCCCTGCTGTGCTGGCAGGATGCCTCTGTTTTGTTGGGAAAGAACCCACTGAGGTTTTTTTTGGTGGGAAATGGAAGGGTTAAACATGTCTGGGAGCTGCCACATCCTCACTTTTCCCTCTCCTCCTGTGGGAATAGTTAAACAAACCAACGTGATGTACTGGGTAGAGAAATACTTGGTTTATCCAAAGAGCATAAATAAATATCCCCAAAACCCTAAAAATACTCCAAAAGAACCAAAAAACCCACCCACAAAGCTAGCCAACCCACTAAATGGAAAAAAACCAACCATGAGAGGACTTCTGTCCTTCCATCCACCACCAGTGGTCCTGCTCACCTGTGGTTCTCGCAGTTTCACGTGTCTGCTAAAAAATAAACATTGAAGAGGTCAGACCCAGGTTCTCCAGCTAAGGGGATTTGGCAGCAGAGTGAGGAGTCAGGTCAAAGTGATTCTTACCACTGGCATCAGGAGGAGACCTGAGCAAAGTGAGGAGAAACCTTCAATGCCAAAGCATGGTCTGGGAGACCAAAAACTCTGGGGCAGAAACAACCAGAAAGAAATGGGTTTTCCTATCTCCTGCAAAAAGTGAGTGGTTCAGGGTTTGTTCCTCTTCAGTTTTTTTCCCTTTGTAACCAGCTGCTTCTGTCCTTTCTATTTGTGAAGCAGAAGAAGGGGTTGGGGTGACAGGAGCTCCAGCCAGGATTTGGTCCACAGTGTGCCAGGGAGTCTCAGCAGGTGGGGAAGGATGGATTCCATTCTCATCATACTCCACAGTGTTCTTTAATTCCCATCTTTAAGAGCCGCATCAGCAGCACCCACCTCCCTTAAGGCTTCAATCCAGGGGATCAAGATCTTGAAGGCAAGCGTTTTGAAACATCAAAACCTGAAAGCAAATGACAAAATCCCAGCATGCTCCATTCAAATCCCCTAGGTTTTTATAAGTCTCAAGTGGACAACAGAAGGGATGGGAATCTTATCCAGAAAGGTGATATTTAGTTAAAACATATTTGGTATTGCTTCCTGAGTGAAGGTGTGAAGTCATCCGTGACAAGAAACACAAAAGCCAAGCTTCTCAAAAGTCCTCGGGGTATTTTCTTAGGTTGGTGAGTGTATCCTACAGGAGGATGTGCCAGCGTGAGAGACAGAGTGAAGGACTGCTGCCAGCTATCTGGAAGGTGTTAAAGAATAGCGATTTTTGGCCCTGGTTGTAAGGATTCATGCTGGGCATGATGCTACAAGGGCTTTTCTTCTTTCTCAACCTCATAAAGTTAAATAATTAAGTCTGGTATATGTCCTATAACCACGCCTTTGCCCATCCCCAGGCCAACAATTTATGACGCAATCTCCACAGGTGCGAGGAGAAATTCTGCCCCCAGGATGGCACTTCCCCACTCCCCTCCCAAACCCTCTGCCCTGCTCATGCTTCTTCTCCCAGTGTAAGCAGAGGCATGGAGGGAGCCCTGACCCACCTGGGGAGGGGTCCCTCCATCCCAAAAGGAGAGTGACCCTGTCTCTATACCATTTTGAATCTAAGCGCCTACCTTACCCTTCCTCCTGTCTCTACAGCAGGAATTGATGATGGAGGGACATAGAGCCACATGGAGCAACAGGGTGGGCAGAAGCAACGTCAGACCACTGAGGAGGTCGTGCTGGAGTTTTGCCAGCTCACACTAAGCCCAGAGGTGCCTGGAGAACGTTCTG
Source organism: Dromococcyx pavoninus (assembly GCA_033558185.1). NCBI lineage: Eukaryota > Metazoa > Chordata > Aves > Cuculiformes > Neomorphidae > Dromococcyx > Dromococcyx pavoninus. The sequence goes on along the minus strand of JAUMJL010000284.1, from coordinate 654,283 downwards.
GACAGGGACTGGTGTGCTGAGAGGCGTCGGGTGAGGGGGACAGGCTGCCCAGCCGGGCGTTGTGAGCTCCATGTGGGCTGGCAGGGGATGAGGAGAGTGAGGTCACATTTCCCACAGGAATACAGTCCCTATGCCATTATTAGAAACACCCTGTGGAAATACAAAAAAAAAAAAACCAAACAACCAAAGAGCCCCTTGCTGCAGCTTTAGACCAGGATTGTTTATACCAAATGCCACGGAATATTCCTAAAGAACTAGTTTTAACGTGTGATTTTGGAAAGGGCATGGAAAAACCTAGGTCAGACTGAGCCAGAGATGTGGCCAGGCTTGAAACCCACTTAAAGGAAACAATCACAAGGGGTTTGGGTGTGTGCCACCACTCCTGTGAAGTCTTTAGACAGAATCATAATAAACAGGCAAGGAAGCAACCAGCTCTGGATACGCAGCCCACTGCAGCGTGGAGTGGCAGGGGGAGTGCCCTTGCAAGACACAACTCCCTGAGCTGGGCAGTTGCAGCCAGTGAAACAACCTGGGAAGCCAGTTACCCAGCTCCTGGTGCTGGTGGTGGAGGTGACAGTGGGCTGGCACCTGGTGATCTGTGAGTGAGAGGTGGCCCACTCAAGGTGCTCATCCAAAGTAACCCTGGAAGGAAGCATTTAGGTTGCCAAAAAATAAGTGAGAGTAAAAAGTTAAGTAAGTGTTGCACCAGAGTATGTGGGCCCAAGTACTCTGTGCATGCCACCCCTGAGGGCAGAGGAGATCAAAGTCCCAGCACAGAGACATCCAGGTTCAACTTGGTCCCCCTTGCTGCCTTCTCCTACCCACTGCTGCAGGGCTGCAGCCCAGGGAGACTGTTGGGTGTTCAGTCCTCTCTGTCACCACCCATGCTGCAGCCGAAGGAGACCATGGCAAACTTAGCATGACCTCAGCTCTTCTACTGTTTTTTGGCCTCAGGGGAGAAGGTTCCCCAAGCTCTTGGGTCATCCTTGCTGACAGAAACAAGGACTTTAGTGCAGGACTTAGTGGAAACACTATGTAACTCACAGTCCTCCTCCAGGTTGGAGACCAAATAGCAGATTTATAGAGGAGCAGGTAGAAAACAATAGTTTAACTTAATTTAGTTGCTCAGGTATACAGCCTTTGAGGGCTGCAGGAGCCTGGCTGATGTGTGGCAGAGAGGAAGGTTAACACAGGGAGAGATGTGAGGGATGAGAAATGGTTGCTGCCAGGGAAACATCTTTACCTGCCAGTGGATGGCAGGGAAAACCACAACACGCCACGAACTGAGTACACCAAGGCCATTTCTCCTTTATATATGACAGAGCTGAAAATTCCCGGGCCCTGCTGCTGTACGAGGCTGCCGATGTCAGCAGGTGGTGCTGGGAGGCCGGGCAGGGTGGCAGAGCATTCCCGAGTCACCGGCACAGCCACATCCAAGGCAGGGGACCAAAGTCCTGAGTGTCAGCCTAACCTGGGAAAAGTGATTTGGATGGTCGTGGGAGAGGCGTAAAACCTGCAATATGATCTCCATCCTGCTAGCTGCTTTCTAAATGAGCTTCATTATACACATAATTAAAGGAAGAGATTTGAATGCTGTTTAGCAGTGGTTTAGGGGTATTAATTTCAAGACTGAGGGCACCTGGAGATTAAATGAATTAACTCATAACAGAATCAGGTTAATTGTCATTTTCTTTACCTGATGTGAGGCTGTAAAAAAGGAAGGTTTTGATTCAGCAATAACTGCAGATATATTAAAGAAAAGCAGGTTTGTGAACAGAAGGAAATTCACTGTAAGAAATAGTGAATTGAGAACTGGAGAGGACATGAGCAGAGGGAAGCAGCAGCGTGGGCTCCGGTGCTGGGGGAGATGGGATAGGACCATGACTCCCCAGCTTGTTTTCCTGGTGAGGGAAGGGCCCCAGATGTTCTCCTGCCCTCTCTGTTTCATTTTGACTGCCTTTAAATGGATGCCTGTTGTGTAACCAGACTGGAAGCTCCCAGTTCCTCTCAGGCAGGGGCTGTAGAGCCCATTAATGTGGGGCTCGGGTCTGCTACTAGGCACGTTGGTCTTTTGAAGGATTATGAGCAGGGGAAAAGCAGACATGGGGCCAAAATCTATGTCCTCAAACACAGACCCTATGCTTGTCCTGGAAGCGCTCTGCCTCTTGATGAAAGCACAAACCCAACAGATCTAACAGAAAATTAAGTGCCCGTCCAACATGCATATTCATCTGAAATGGTGTTGTGATTTAATCCCAGCTGGCAACAAAGCACCACACAGCCTTTTGTGCACTACCCTCCCAGCTGGATGCAGAGGAGAGAACTGGAAGGGTAAAAGTGAGAAAACTCATGGGTTACGGTAAGTTTAAAAATTGAAATAAAATATAGTAGTAGTAGCAATGTAAAGGAAAATAACAGAGAGAAATAAAACCCAAGAAAGACAAGTGATACAAATGAAAACAGTTCCTCACCACCAACAGACTGATGTCGAGTCAGTCCCCAAGCAGTGGCTCTCCAGATAGCTTTCCCTCCAGACGTTATTGCTGAGTATCACTTCATAGAGCATTCAATATTCTTTTGGTCACTGGGGTCAGCTGTGACAGCCGTGTCCTCTCCCAGCTTCTTGTGCACCCCCATCCTCCTCGATAGTGGGGTGATGTGAGGAGCAGAAAGGCCTTGGCTCTGTGTAAGCACTGCTCATCCTGGTGTTATCAACACTGTTTCCAGCACAAATCCAAACCATAGCCCCATATGAGGTACTATAAAGAAAATTAACTCTAACCCAGTCAAAATCATCACAAATAATTAGGGGTTTGCAATCTCAGCTCTCTCCATCAGCTGATTCAGAGCACTGCCTGGGCTTGGCGGATCCCCCCAGCAGGCTGTGGCATTGGCAGGACGTGGGGCAGGCAGGGATGCTGCTGAGCACAGAGACCTGCTGAGGACTTGTAGCAGGTATATGGTGTGGGATTTTTGCTCTTGAAGGTTTGGCCTGGCAAAGGTTGCTTCATCATACAGAGGAGAAACTGGGCTCTACTCTGACCAGTGCACTTTGTTGCTCCATGTGGGAACAACTCCAAATTGAACCATTCACCAGGCGCTACCCTGTGCACTTTCCTGTGGTGGGGTGATGCTCCTGGACAGGAGCAGAGCTTATCTGTGCCCATACCACTGAGGTCATAACTTCACTTCCTAACCCACGTTATGCCAGCCCTTTCACTGCAGCCACACAGAATTACAGCATCCTTAAGTAAGCCTTCCCGGGCATCCCAACCATGTCTGTGGCTCTGCACACCCACCCTGTGGCTGAGTCTAGAGCTCTCTCCTGCCAAACACCTAACCAACCTCTGAGTTCAACACACCTGATTTACTGGTGCTTAAACCTGTCTGGACACCTTCAATGTGACCTATACCTCTGTCTGTCCCTTGACCACTGCTCCTACGCCTGTAGGTTAGGCTTGTCAACCCTGAAAATCCATTCTGATGTAAAAGTGCAAGCTAAACACTGCTTTAAATACCAAGTAATTAGCAACAGAAATATCTGTGAAGCCTGACCACATTCCTAGGGAGATGTGATTTATTGCTGACTGCTTATTTTCCCATTATTGGTGTGACTGGCTGGTGTTAATGTACATGAAGCACAGGCAACCTTTCAGCAGAGGAGCTGTCTCTAAGCCTTCATCTTTCAGAGTTCACAACTGCCTGAGTTTCTTCTTACACCTCTATCATTAGGCTCACTCTAATCCTATGCAAAACCTTCAACTTCAAAACTCCTTTCTTCCTACACATATGTGCCTCTTCCCAAAGTTGTTCCTCTAACTCTGGTGGAAATACCTCACCTGAGACCTTGTAGGATTGCATTATGTTTTTGCATGGATGCACCACATTCATGACAGTTACATGAAGGTGACTAATGCATGTAGGACTCATTTTTCCTCTCGTCTCCTTTTTATAGTAGGAATAACTGGTTTTACTCCTTCTGTGCACAAGGAGCACATTTTAGTATTCATTTTCATAGCATTTCTATTATCTAGTCAAGATCATCTCGTGCTTCCTGGCTAGCATTTTGGTCACCTTTATTCACCATGGCAGCTCTCACCTTGCCACACACCCCAGCATACTCCTGATTTTCTGCCAGGGGTATTAGAATAGATGTGTGAAATAATCAATGCCTGAGGAAAACCATTTGTCTTCTCCTCCCATTTTCACTGTGAGCCCTCCACAGCCCTTCCTTGCCAATCCTGAAACTCACAGACTTGTTTCCAGCTTCTCAGGCTTAGTTAGCATATCCTAATGTAACACCATTGCAAATTCTTCTTAGATCAATTGTTCTGTCTAAAAATAAAATAAAATTTCTGACTTTATCAAAGAACCATTCTACATTAACCGACACAATCAATGTGGTACTATGCATAACATTTTCTGTTTGAGACACTATCTTTTGATCCTTCTTCTATCTAAAATGCTTTCTATTTTCTTGTGCAATGCTGAGGTCAAAGTATTAGCACTGTGATTGCTCAAGCCCCTTCCTTCCTGCCACAAATTAGAGTTTCTACCTTCACAGCTGTCCAGTCACCTGCCAACACAGCCAATTTGATGATATGTTTACAGCATCCTTCCTGGATGTGTTATCTCACATGTTGGTTCCTTCCTGCTCTAGGATGGAGAGTAGCGAGGCTTTTTGTTTTTAAGTGCATTAAGGAACAAGTTTCATTTCCATGGTGGGTGCAGTCATTTTATGGATGTACTCTTCTTACCATTAGCCATTTTTCTGTTAATCTCACATTCAACATCAGCATCCTCCTGCAAACCATGGCGCAGTACTTTTTAAGCCATACCTGTTACTTTGACTCCCTCCTCTTTTCAGGGTGAATAAAGTTATCCTTGCATGGCTTCATCTTTATCTACATGCTTCAAGAACTTTTAGCTTTTTCCTATACAAAGTCAAACCACAAAACCTGACTTTTGACAATTTTCATTGTAAGCATCCAAAAAGTTTGGTTTCTTCGCTGTTCAGTGACTTGCCAGCTTGTCTCCAGGAGTGTGATCTGCCTGCAGTTGTGTCAGTGTCTGGTTCTGCTTTGTGCAAGAGTGCCTGAAGAGGACTAGAAACACTTTACTGGTATCACAAAATTGGATAAAGCACAGACACCGCTCAGAAAGATGCAGAGGGAATAACTGTTGGTTTCAATACCTCCAAAGGACTTCATGATGCTTTTGGGCAGCAAGTCAGCACATTGTAATTTCAACTAACACAAAGTTTTGTTGGCAAACTCTTTCTTTTTGCTTTTGGACCCAAAATGTGTCTAAATCTCCCCTGGCAGAACTTGAGGCTATTTTCTCTCATCCCATTTCTTGATACTTGGGAGAAGAGACCAACACCCACTTTGCCACAATCTCCTTTCAGGTAGTCATAGTGATCAATAAGGTCTCCCCTCATCCTCCTTTTCTCCAGACTAAACAACCTCAGTTCCCTCAGCTGCTCCTCACAACATTTGTGCTCCAGATCCTTCACCAGCTTCACTGCCCTCCACTCCAGCACCTCAGTGTCTTTCTTGAACACAGGATTCAAGATGCAGCCTCACCAGCACAGAGTACAGGGAGACGATCACTTCCCCGTTCCTGCTGGACACACTATTTCTGATACAAGCCAGAAATACACCTTAGATTTATGCAGTCTGTTTGAGTTTGTCAGACTTTCATTTGGAAAACTTTCCTTCGGAAAACTTTCCTTCAAACAGTGGTGAGCCTTTTATAAAATATGCAATGCCATCATGTTTCACCGCCTTCAAATGAGTGCCCATGGAGGACTGAGATGACCTGTGGAGCTGGGTGGGCAGGTTTCCAGCTGGCTAGTTTATATTTTTATGTAGCTTCCAGCTCAAAGAATTCAAGTGTTCTCTGTGCTACTTTTGACTCATTTCCTGATGCCAACTTCAACTCTGCAAACTTTACCATGACAGAAATACAGGATCACTTTAAACTCAAGTGGTATTTTAATTTCCGTCTTTTTCCTCCAGTCTTCAAGCTTTCAGGTTCACCTTCTTAACATCTTTGTTGCAAAGCATGAAGTCTGGAAGCTAACTTGAATAAAACCAACTTAACTGAAATTCGCATGCAAACATGTGGCTCACAGTCAAAAAATTAAAAATACCTCTAAGTATTAGGAAATTCAAAACAAACAAAAAATTTTAGTAAAACACAAAAAAAATCCAACTATTAAGCATTGTTGTTATCTAAGAAGTTCTGTCATCAAGATGATATTTCATCAGCTTTAGACAGATGGGATTTCTAAAGGGGATTTCTAATTTGTATTTGTTTTTAATTTGGGGTTTGGATCACAGCAGCAGCAACAATTTGTTTTGTTGTGTATTTATGGCTGCACATGTTTAAAATGGTGAATCTGCACTGACCTATTAGACCACAAAAATGGAAACAGCTTCTGTATTCTCATTCCTTAGCTGGAAAAATAAATCCACAGCATGCATGTATAAATTAAATTGTATTTTTACAGCTTTTAGATTTGGAACTCAAAGGCTCTGCAAGTATTTTGGATTATAACAGCCCTGGTTTTAAAAATAGGGAAATGGTTATTCACCAGAAAGTAACTCTTTCAAGACAAAATGTATTTTTCTAGCTTTTGTGTTTCATTAAATTGATAACATTTCATTCAAAATGAAAGGCATATTAATAATGAACTTAATATAGTGTACAAGTTTCTTTGGGAAAGAAAGTAAACAAAATACAAAAGGAAGCTGGTTTGGTTTAACACCGATAAAGATATCTAGGTCTAAATAATAATTCAATGTTAACACCAGATCATCCTGCACTGAGAACCCTGGTTCTTCTTACCTACCTATTTTTATTTGCTTTGCTCCTTGCAACAAATAAAAATGTTTTCTTTCAGCCTCTAAACCTTAAAAGCAAATACAGGTTGAGTCATATTTGACTTAACAGAGAAACGTGAATAGGACTTGTTACTTGGCTGCTCCCCAGACACGGCTCTGAAGAAGGAAGAAGGCTTACCCGGGCAGAAGAGAGGGCCTGGGCTGGGTCTCTCTGCTAGCTGAATTCATTATTTGGTGAAAAATCCCTCTTCTTTGGTTAATTTTTAACCCCTGGACAAACACATGCATAATTTCATTCATTCAAGTAGTTTTATGCCCCGGGATGAAGGAGACTGAATCCAGACAAAGCTTCTTAGTGGTGGCAGATGAAAACATAGGTTGACAATTAATAACAGCCCAGCATCCAGGTCTGATCTGGGCATTCTGAGGGTGGAGAGTGATGATTACCAGGAACACAGCCCAGTTTTACACCTAGAGAGGCAGGAGAGTCTCCCAATATCCTTCACTGGGATGGTAGGGCAGGCAGAGGGTGAGGCCGTGCTGACAAGTAAAACGACACCAGCTGCAAAACTTCTCATTTCCATGAGAAATCCTTATGAAATATATCTTAGGAATGTCCTGAATAGTACTTGCTGATGGGAGTGGAAGGTGCTGACAAATCTGAGCCAAAAAAAGGAGCTTTATTGCAAATGGGTGAAGAAAGTAGCACTGACCACAACAAGGGAGCATGTTTCGTTACAGTGGCTGTGGCAGAGCCTCTGTGAAAATCACAGGGAATGCTAAAGCAGCCCTGGAAAGGATTCAGACAGCAATTGCTCTTGGCAAGACCATCATGGAGAACCGGCAACAGGGAAAGAGAGCAAAAGGGATGCAATGTTCTTGTCCTTCTTCATGCAGATGTCAAACATCCTGGCCAGTAATGGAGAATGGAAGGGAAACAACCAAAGAGGAGTTTGGAGACCAAGCTTCTTTGAAACACGTACAAAACTAAAGCAGTTGGGTGATATTTTCTGGCAGCAATAGCGTCCTGTTTTTTCACACAGTTCTGGTTCAGAGATTGGCACACTTAATGTATGGAAGACATATTTTACAAAAAATCTGCATTTTGAGTCTCAGCAGAGCTCAACATTCCTTGATGCCCATCCTTACCTCCCATGTCAAAGGAACTAATGATTTTTGCTGCCTTCCCCACCCTTGAAATATCCCTGACATATATTAGGCCATTCTTGCTGCTGGCTGAGTTTTGCCCATATTGCCCCTGAACAATTGCATCCCGTTTCTAACCTTCTGTATTGATTTTCATGGTAAACCAACACAATTTGGCTGATACATACTTTTAGTTTCCCTCACTGCTGATGAACTGTAACATACTCTCTCTATGATTTTTTTTTAACTTCACAGTTTGGGATTAAAAAGATGACCTTGTAGAGGTGGAACTCTCTTTCCTGTTGTCCAGCCTGGTTGAATCCAGGGGTGGGAATATCTTAGCCCTGCAGGAGCACTCCATGCTGCCTGTACAACAACTGGTAATAATTTTGTGATCCGCCTGTGACTGTTCCAAAAAATAGGAACAAACGAGTTAACTCACAAACCTAGTGCACTTCCTACCCTGCCTATTCCCAACGAACAGCACGTCAGCAGTGCCAGAAGACACATGGATGATAAGTTACTAATAAATTCATTATGTTGCTTATTTTTAATGAGCTAATAAAAACAATCCTCTTCTTTTAACAGCACGCGACTTGCATGAAAAGAGACAGTGGAGATGGGGAAAGTGTTTTATACTTGAATTGTAGGAATGATTACTGTAACAGTCATTAATTGCTATAATTTATCTTTAATCGGTTATCGATTGCATTTATAGCAGATGAGAGAGCATTGTAGTGTTGTAACATTTGTGCTCTGTGCTGGCAACTGCCGAGCTGCATGGTTAACAGGGAATCACTAGAGGTCACTTTGATTCCACCTAAAGGAACAAAACCTAAAAGGTCTAGGGTTTTGTTTCTGCCTGCTTCTTTTTTTGGTGAGACATTTTTGAAAGCAAATTCTTTTTGCATGTGTGTATAGTACTTGTTTATATAAGCTCCTTGGGCTGAATTTTATTCTGAAACTTTAAAGAAGTTTGTAAAGCTGTGCCTATATTCATCAAGAGGAAAATTGGCCCTGAGTTTCCTTTTTAATATAAAACAGCTTCCAATGGATTTTATATTCACGATAACAGATGTCATCATTTAACTCTCAATAAATACTTCTGTCCTGTCAGGATCCCTATAAATAGGAAAAGAATAACTCCAATCTATAAATCTGCAAGAAGTTGTCCTAATATTGCTGCTTATTCTGTTATACTCAAAGATAAATGTAGGTGTATTTCATTCTCAGCTTCAACTGATAACTGAAGTGCAGACATTTCCTCAATGAAAGGAAAAGAAAAACAACCTGAAAAAGAATATCTTGTGATCAGGTGAAACATTTTCCTGCTGCAAAAAACAGCTCCAAGGGGAGCAGAAACTTGACTTCTTTTACATTTTTCAAGTAGCAATTTTTCTCCTTGGGAGCCTATGTAATGAAATCTGACTTTTCCTTCATTTTGGACACCTGGGCCTCTTGCTGTGGGGTCGCAAGCACCTTAGCACCAGGAGAGGAACCTGTACCACAGCTTCCTCGGAAATGGCACCACCACCACCCAGATGCCCACCTGCTTGGTTCCTGATGGGACAGAAACTTTACATAGATATCCCACCTGCCCTGATGAGAAGCAGCATCTTGCCCATCACTAAATGCAGTTGGTTTATTCCTGTTTAGAGAAAAGCAAAACACCTCCAGGATCTTATCCAAGGAGTTGGAAATCCCTTGGTGGTTCTTAGGTCCTTCTTGTTGTGCATATATCAGCTCCTGCTGCAAACTGCTGCAGCATTGGCCAGGGGCCACCAGTGAGGTCCCACACAGCTTCAGCATTTCTTCTGCAGCCAGTATTGTTCAACAGCTGCTGGAAGACACAATCATCGCCCTACGTGGTGATGGGTACCAGCTGCATCCTGCCCAAGGCAACACCACCAGCTCAGTGTCAAGCTGCTCAGCACTGAGAAAAGCAAGACACCAAAGCTGACTTGAAATGAAAATACTTCAAAAGGTTGGAGGATGTCTGCCCTTATGCTTGGGAATGGAGCCTATTGACTCTTCCAGACGTAGAATCCTGTGTGTCACAGCATTTGTTTACATTCACCAGGGCACTCGCTCTCCCTGAAAAAGACCTTTCTCATCCTGCTCTGCAAAACAAAGGCCCTAGTGACTCCCCAGTGTCCCCATGAGTAAGTCAGGGAGTAGCAGGTGGGAGAGCTGTAGGGTGCTCTTGTTTTGTGTCTGACACCCAGAACAGCTTCTGGCGTCAGGGCTGAGTCACCAAGACGAACACCGGTGTGCAGACCCAGCTGTGTCATGCCCACACCCAGCCACTTGTAATTTCTCTTGTCTTTTCCATGAGTTTTCCAAAAACTGGGCTTTGGAGGGCAGGAGGTTCCCAAGAGATTGAAGGTCCCCAGCAAGAAGTGGGTATCAGGACAAGCCTTCATCCATACCTCCTTGCCTTGAAGAGTGAATGGTCTTGTTCTCTTGTATTCTCTTCTAGAAATACAGTGCTTCTTCCTTTCAACAGCACGTGTATTAAGTGAAATCACTTTCCAGGGACAGTTCTCCATGCACTCCATGGTATTTGCTCAGGCCTCCATGGCTTTCTGTCCCCCCAGCGCTCCATGTCACCCTCCAGATCCCATTAAGCAGTGTGATGAGCACCTCTCCCATGAGTATCTATTTTTTTCTCCCTCCCTTTCCCCTGGGGAAAATTGAGTGGGAATAGTTTTAATTAACTACACTGTACGTGCATGATGTTTATACTAAAGTAGGCAAGGCTGAACAAGCGTGCCTCGCTCTTGGAAAAAGAGGTGCTGAGGTTTGTGGCTGCTCTGAAGTCTTCAGCTCAGCCCAGAGGGGAGGACCAACTCCTGAGAAAGCTCTAGCTTTTGGACTACTCCAAGCTTACCCCAGAATGGACACAGAGCAGGGGCAAATATGTCAATACCCAGAACTATGCCACTCTGCAGAGCTACCAGAAGTCTATATGCTCCCCACCCAGGACCACTGGATGAGGCAAGGAGGCTTCAAATGTAACCCAGCATTCCATGGGGAGTCTCCACAGTAAATGGAGGGCTGAAAAGACATTTTGGGTGTGATTTAGCTCCAAGAGCTGCATTCAGACACATAATCATTATGGGAGCTGTTGGTGTCTTAGCTCTGTCATTAGTCCATGGAGATCTTGTCCACTCAGACTCCTCCAACCAGCTGGCAGGTACCTACTTCAGGGAGAACCAAACTGTCTTCTGGGCCCCATAGACTGCTCTATCAGAATCTAAAATAATGTCTTAGCCTCGAGCTGGCTGCTGTCTTGTAGGTTTCCTTGTACCTTATGTGTGCAGTGTAAAGTTTAACATCATGCAAAAGGCCAACTGTCATCTTTTCCAACAGTACATAGAACGGACTATAAAATCCTGTAGGAAACATGCTAATTTTATATAAAAAATGCCTAATTGTGTTAGTTGTGAGAGACGTAAAAATAAAGTACAGTTTATTAACCAATATATAAATAAGAGGGTTTTCCAACAGGCTACTGTGAAAAGGTTCTGGATTGTCCTTGTGTTTTACCATGTACACACAGAGAAGATCCCTTGGAGTGACATGCAGGTAGTAGATGATATCTGAATCACTGTGCTTCTCATCATGTAGACCACATAGACCACACAGACCACAGAACATTATCCTCAGAGATGCTTTTTTTTGCACATTTCTGATGAAGGCAGAGAGACAACAAGTTGCTCAAAATGAGAAGAAACCCCATCAAAGGGGTAAGGACCAAACCCAGTTCACTCAAAGCACAGCGTTGTTCTGCCAGGTTGTTTGTCTGTAATGAGGGATTTCTTTACTGTTTTCTCCTTCAAGTGGCATTCCTATGGCTATTTATAGTTGCACTTCATAACCAGTGGTTAATATTTTCAAAGCAGTCCAGCACGTGTTCACTCACACAGAAGATGTGGCTGACTCTCCTGTGTTGCCTAAGAAGTATTGCCCATGATATTCAAGATCTTTCTGTAAGGGACTGTGGGGAGCTCTGGCAGAGGGCAGAGAAGATGCCCTTCTGCCTTGGGAAGAAGGTCTTGCTGAAGCCATTGTGCTTTGCAAGGCTGTGTGTGAACTTATAAAGCTCTTACCTTCTCCTGAAGATGCCCCACTTTGGGATTTCAGGGATTATTTTTTCCTTCCTACTGAATTTAACTCTTCTTTTCAAAGTGCAGCTGCCTGCTCCTAAATACGAGTTAAACCTTATTGCGCTCCAGACCAAAGATTAGTATTTCATACCTTCTCCTGCACTGTTGTGTAGTGACAAAGTTCCTGGTTACTTAAGTGGGAGGGAGGCTGCGTCCTGGGAGGCAAAACTTAATTGAGTGTAATTCCACAGGGCACGTAAAGTAGGACAACACAGCCTGACCTCATTTTGCCCATACATAACCCTACTGACATCAGTGGGAGCTGCACACATGCAGTCAGGAGATGACATTTGCCCACTCTTGGCTGCGCTAGGAAATTCCTGCTTGCCTGATAAATTCTGTTATTTAATCATGCAATATGAAAGCAAGGGATACACCGAGTAAGGCTGAGCAAACACGGCTCAGCTCCATGCTTGTTTGAAGTTGTGGAAAGACTCCTTCTGACGCTGGTGGTTGTTGGATCGAGCACACAGTACACAGTGACTCATAATAATTTTCCTCAATGAAAGTAACCAGGTTGATTTGTTGTTATTTGTGGGATCACATGTTTCATTATTTGCAAATATTTGAATGGCCTGTGAACTCCATGGCTTCCACCAGTTTTAGCACAAAATGGTTATTCATACAAATACTGTACCAGAACAGACTTGTTTGATACCATACATTTATTACTCTCCTGTTTCTAGAAAATCTTTGCAGAGTAGAAAGGGTACCATTTGGCAAAACCAACAAAGCTTACACCAAACCAGCGACTATTCCAAGAGAATTGTTCATGAGTAATCCTGAGATTAATACTTATTTGCATTCATCACAGTCTAGTAATTAAAACCACTGCTTACTGTTGTAGAAAACAGGACAGAACTGACTTACAGTGAAGAGGCTGGGTGAGCAATGTTTCAGCTGTCTCTGCTTGGAGCTGGCTACAGGAGCAGAACCAGAACTCAGCAGACCTTTGAATGTCCCAGATTTTGAACCTGGGATTTCTTAAAACTAATGTTGTTTTAACTCTTGGGTTTCTTTCCCCCCAGAAAACATAAGAAGACAATATATAGGGAGATTCTTGATAGATGAAATACGACACTGCAATATCTGGGCAAAATTTTGGTATATTTAACAATACCAGTTGCCCAGAGGGGTGGTGACTCTCCATCTTTGGAGACCCATCGGACCAGACAGGAGATGGCTTCCAGCAGCCTGCTCTAAGCTGGCTCCATATGGGACCCAGGACCGCCAGAGGCCTCTTCCAGCCTAAACTGTTGGAAAAAACCTTTGTGAAATATTTTAATGCTCCAAACTAGCCAAAGCTTGAGCTGTAGCCTGCTTGTAAAATAAGCTTTCTCCACCCAGTGAAATCCTGTGACAGGTCTGTGACATAGTGCCTTGTGAGTGAAGATACCAAAAGGATGTTGCTGTAATTGCATACAGATTTATCATCCTTTCCCTTGCAGCAAATGCCATCAAAAGCCTCAAGGCTTGGAACAATACAGCGTTCCCAAGTATATTTTTCCTGTGAGCACATCCTCTTTTAAAGGGAGACATCACGGTGTCCCAGAGAACTGATCCAGACAAGCATTGCCTGGGAGAGGATGGGGTCCCCATGAGCCAAGTTAGCTGGTCAGACCGGCATGAAGCACACCCTGCTCCCACAGCACCCCTGCTCCCCTACCCACATCAAACCCCTTCTGCCCTTGGGCAGCATCAAAATGAGAGTTAGGTGGCCAAGGGACCCTCCACGGTCACGCCACACAGAACATCCCTTGTCACCTCTCCTCCTCAGTAATATGAACGGACATTTGTTTACACCAAACTGAGCAAATCTAATATTTATTTCACATTTAGGTCACAGGACATCAGAAGAACTATTTTTACCCCAAACAGATTTCCTGACCTTGTGGTTTCACTCCTGATTTACGGCAACATTTGTCCGAAGAGCTGGATTTCTCTCACTTAAAAATTGAAGGAAAAGATGTTATATAGGGTCCTGCACTGGGCTTTAAGTTGACTGCACAACTCCCTCCACACCTGGATCAGCTCTGGATGCTGCTCTTGATTTTTCTGGAACCAAGACAGGATTATTAAACTCATGTTTTCTGGATTTGGTCTCTTCTTTTCAGTCCTGTAAATTAATTTTTTTTAAATATGTAAGCCTAAACACCCCAAATGAAAAGTATTAAAAATTATGCATAACAATCTCAGCATAAACAGTGCCTGTGGGCCTTATTCTGCTCCCATCAAAATCTAAGACAATCTCATCATTTGTAAAGATGCATTTTTTAAATATGACTTTTTTTCTCTTTCAGTCTGTGTAGGCCAAGGATTGCACTATCACTGCTCTATTGAAATCTCTGAAATGTTCTATACATGGAAAATTGACCTTTTTTTCAGTGAGTTTGCACTAGTTTTAAGGCAGAAACTGCTGAAGAGAAAATTTCAAAAGCTTAGGAAATCTAATGGTCCCTTATGGCTTGCAGTAATGAGTAAAATAAAATTCTCTTTCTGATTTCCTTCCCCCTGTAATTGAAATAGATGTTGTACTGTAGCTGAAAAACTGCTGCTCAATTATTACTCAACCGGGCTGATTTACATCACCTGCTCAACCACGGCGCAATATGGAATGCTCCGGAGGGACAATGTAAACATATTTATAGCCCACTAGGTTATGCTAAGCTCTTAATATAGGGGTGATAATATTATACATGAATACATACATGTGCATATATGTAAAAAAAATACAGTTAAGCAATCTTACGTATGTGCAGGCACAAAGAACTGCTGACTGTGGCACGGCATGGTTACCTGGATGTGAAACGCCTGGTTTACTCCAGTGTTTGGCTTGGATTTTAATTGGACAGTGGACATGAACCTCTTCTTATTTGGGAACCCAGCATTCCCTTTGGTGGTTTTACCTGGTGTCTGAGAACCAGGGCACTTTGTGAAAGACGAATCAGATAAATATGAACTAGCTCCAGCCTCATTAGGGTCACTTATGTTGGCTGGGATGGAGAAGTCTCAGGAGGACAGGCAGCCGCTGATGGGCTGATCTTCAGGGCTTTTCTTTCTTCCAATAAAACCCTACCAAATGAGCTGACTTTGCAGAGCCACACAGTATTTCACAGGTAAATGCTAGACGGTCTATGTGGCTCTAGGTGGGAGAAGAGGGAGGTTGCCAGCATCACACAAAGCAGCATGGGCACAATTCCTGTCATATTTGAAGGCTCCCTCATCAAATCCCGTGGGACTGAGCACCAGGCTCCCCACACTCCGTTTCAATGTCACCAGGTGAAAAAACACAGAGCTAAGTGTGTAATAGGAATGCTGCCACATAACAGACATTTCAGAAAGTCTCTGTAATTTCTTTAATTATTCAGACAACAGAGCACAAGGATAATAGCTTCAAGTACATTCTTATACATTATTTTAACAGTAAGATATGTATTTAGTCATAAACTATTCTGTAGCCACCACTATGTGTACATTTTACACAAACTATTGCCGTACTTGGACCCTGAAAACAGACGGTGACATCTCCTAGACGTTTTGCACAATGTTATGACAGTACATCCTTCATACAAGAGCTGTAGCTATCGGTTGGATCAATCCACCTAATGAAGCACTTTTAGTGCATACCGTGAAGGGATGATCTGGACATGAGGCACCAAAGGAAGAGATCTAATAAACATACAGTGAGAGGGAAGCATATAGTCACTCAAAATATGTGTAATGGTAAACGCAGAATGGCATTTCTTTTCTTGGCAAAACAGGTTGATCCTAGTTTAAAATAGCATCTTAACTTCTCTGACACAACAAAGCTCTGAGCTCACCTCGGCCTTTCAGTGGAGATTAAACACAATAATGTCTGATATGGTCTCTACTGGGGCATGTGCTCTACACTAACACAAATGTGGGCTCCAGTCTAATGGATCTTTTTCGTCTCAATTAAAACTTAGACTGAAGGCCCCAAGCCAATGGCTTTAAGTTTGATCCCTGACATCCCTACATACCTTTGTCACCTGACCTCTGGAGAAGGTAGGTTCCGACAAGGTTGGCTTATTTGATTGCAAAGGCTTTACAAAATACTAGCTACTATTCAGAGACAGAGGAAAGAGAACTCAGATGCCCAGACACACAAAGGTCAGACTCTTACAGCAAAGACTCATTTGTTTCACAACCACATTTTTATGTGTCCCAAACCAACCTGCACCAGCAGACCCCAAAGACACGGAGGTAGCAGAGTCTGAGCTGGGCAGGCAGTGGGTCTCTGGCACCCACTGGGCAGTCCACATCCCCTGACACACCCCACCACCAGGTGGACATTCGGATGGCTTACTTCCCATCCCAGTGGTCCACACGGGTGCTGCAGCATGCCAGTGGTTTCACTAAAGTCTCACTACCCCAACCATGACCAAGCTTCAAATGGTGGAAGTGGCCCTGGATCAGAATCTTCTGGGATGGAGATATTACATCATTCTGTTACAGCTTGACACAGGGATGCCAATGCCTAGGGCTCGGCCACCAGCTTCCGGCACTGCTCTGGATGCTCCCAGACTTTCAGCATGGACAAACATAGTCTTTGCTCTCCAGCTGTAGCTCCAAGCAGGGACATCCTGGGAGGCCACCTGGAGTTGCCGTCCATCCTGGCAGAGGACACGTCTGCATCTCTAGCAAAATGCTGCCTGATGAACATCCTAAACTGGCGAGTAATGGAAACCAAAGAACAGGTGAAAAGACATTCAAGGAAAGCTCCCTTTTGGCACGGTCCTGTTGCAGACGTGCACGCACTTGTACACACAATGTTTTGCAAAATTTTTAAAGGGATCCTGGAAACCCTCTGGGAGGGGCACAAGGTGCAGCAGAACCTCACTCATTGGCACTTTGTGAGGATGATCCTCATGGCAGGGCTTGGAACTAGGACTGGGCAGAGGATGCAGCACTGGTCCCATCAATCCTCTCCTAAAACACAGTTCCAATATGTTTACCCATCAATGGCTTGGGATGGACTCCAGTGCATTACTCCTAAGGAACACTCCTCAGAACAAATGAACACTTTTTTATACCTTTTTGGTTTTTTTGCAATGGGTTGTTTTGGGTTTTTTCTCAGTAGCCCCATGCCCCACACTTTTACCCAGGCAAGGTGGCCAGTAAAATCTGGTGGCCATGTCCTTCCTCCAGCATCAACCACATGAATCCCAGTTAATTCACCAAAGTCAGTGTCACTTCCCTGGATTTCCATCTTCCAGTTACCCAAATCAAAGCTGATAAAAATCCTGATGCCACCAGAAGGTGAAAGCAGCTGCCTGCCTTCACATTAACGTACTTGAAAGGGCAAACTTGATTTAAATCGCTCACAAATATATTTCAAGAGAAGTCTGCGGTCTGCAGACCAGAACAGGAGGTGGACATGGAGCTGGGACTGGAGCTGGAAGAGGGGAACACCACCTGAGTGTGGACGGGGAGACAAGGTTCCAGTGAAGGGAAACCGCATCTCACCGTCGCTCATGCAAATAAGCGAGGTTCTACTGTTAGTACAAGAGATTCCAGGTTGCGCGCAGATGTGATGGATTTTTTCCTTAATTAAAGTATGAAAAATTAAATGTTATAAGCAACACACTAAATAAAATAATAGGTACTTCTTTAGGCATCATCCTAAACCAATAAGCAAAAAGGAAAATAAAATGGGATGCACCAGGAACTCTTAGTTATTATATACTAACCAGACTGTGCATGGCACATTTTATTTCTATAAAACTATTAAAACTATTACAAAATATTCAAAAATACATTTTAGTAAATTTACAGCAGTTATTTCTCAATTTATTAATGCAAAACATCCTTTTCTCCCCTCTGTACAAACTACCGACTCCATCGTCACAGAATTGCCGCCATGTGCGCTTCTTAAAAAATATTATTTTCTAATAAATTTTTTTGAAGTTAAAAATAACAAAGTTTCTTACGGTTTCTGCAAATAAAAAGTTTGTGTAACAGTCTTGACTTCCATGAACATGGCCAAATGATGGTTTTACAAAGCAAAGCATGGAAAACAATACAGGAAATGACGTTACATTTGAAACTATTTAAATTAAAATAATATATTCTCATATTTTACACTATTTCAAAAAACGAAATGTGATTCAGTTAAGTATTGATCTCTCAAAAAAATCTAATTTACAATTCTGTGTATAAAAATATAATTTACGGACCCCCATGAAGTTTGTTTTTTTGTGTGTTTATTTCTTTTCTTGTTTCTTAGACTTGCTGAAATGAAGAAACAATGTAATGAAGAGATGGGAAAGTACAGAATTTTGCTTTCTGAAAGTCAGGACGCAAGTGACCATGTAGAAAAATAGACTCTGCGCAGTTTTACTTGGCCTCACAAAATAATTTTTTCCCCTGTGAGTACAGTTCACATGATAATAAATTATCAAAGAAACTATTTAAGGCTCTTGAAGGTCCGGTTCATATCATTTAAAACATCTATTCAAAATACCAAAGAAATAAATATCCAGGAGAGGAGGAAAAAAAACAACAACCAACAAATAAAACAACAGAACAAAAGAACAAATAAAAATATATATATATTTATAAACTAAACAGAACAGAACATCCCGGGGTCTTTGTTTCCCTTAAAGTCTACTTTGGACTGTCCTACTTAATTATTATTATTTTATTATTATTATTTTTTTTAAGTCTTAATCCATGCTCTCTTTTAAAAATATGTATTTTTTCCTTTTTTTATTTTAGGTTTTTCTTTTCTTTTTCCTTTTCTTTTTTTTTTTCTCCTTTTTCTCTCTCTCCATGTCTCTGTCTCTCCCTCGGAGGCTGGCAAGCAGCCAGGGCGGCATGGGATGCTCTCAGCTGGACGACACCACCATGCCCAGTGGGTGCAGAGAGTCATTATCCAGCACCCAGCTGCCGATGCGATAGAGGAGGCGAGAGTACCAGTGGATGCCAGAGGCAGTGGGGGCACCCACTGGGGCCCCCTCACTGGAGGGGCAGAGGGCGGCCAGCATCCCCTGGAGCAGGCGGAAGGGAGCGAATGCCCAATGTGCCCAGCTGTGCTCCTCGATGACGGCGTAGCAGGAGGCCAGCACCTGGTTGATGAGAATGGTGCCCTGGGCGGTGAGTGGGGCATACGCCCCTGAAGCCTCCTCCAGCAGTGAAACCCTGTGCACAGCTGCCGGCAGGAGTTGCTGCCCAGCCTCGTCCAACACGTAGATCCGTTGGCCAGGCCGTATGCGGCTGGCGAAGAGCGCCTGGCTGCTGGGGGTCCCCTCCTGGGACTGGTTGTGTTGGGGAGCCACGAAGAGGAGGTGGGCGGCCGTAAGCAACAGCCGGGCCTGGGGCTGCCGCGTCTCAATGACATAGAAGAGCTTGTGAGAGCCGTCCTCCCGGTCGAGGAAGGTGAGGAAGTTGCTGTAGAGCAGCCGGCCCTCTGCATCAGCTGCCAGAACTCGATCTCCAGGGTTCAGGTCCTTCACCATCTTGGTGCCGCCTTGCTCCAGGTGCACTGTGGCTGAGCCAGGGAAGCAGCCCCCTGATTTGGCTGCCACCGAGTTTTCTGTGCAAGGAGAGAGGCACAGTAGGATTAGAGGGGGCACCTGCTGGGCCAGGACAGGGGTGCGTGGGAATATGGGGGCACAAGGCCACGTGCCACTTGCCTGGCTGTCCCGATCCACCTGAGAGGCATGGGTGCTGGACACAGCCTTGCTGCCCACCAAAATTTTTCCATCCTCATGTACAAACTTGCCCCATTTGCACTCAATTGGTCAAGTGAGAGTCCCCTTCCTGCCACATTTGAGCTAGTGTGTCTCACTTTGAGTTAGGAATTACAGGGGCTCTTTAACTCATTAAGAAAAAGGACTGAATTATTTTGCCTGAAAAAGCCGTTACAGAACAAATCTCTTCTGGAAGATCTTCCCACTTGAGTACCGTTTGCCCTACACCTGACATTCGATGCTGGATAACTCATAGGCTTTCAAAGCTGAGTGGTTTTGCTGGCATGTTTTTTCTTCCTCTAGGCGACTGTCGATGATCTCAATGCTCAGGATCCCTGTGCAACTCTACTCAAGGAGCCCATCGAGGGCAGCAAAGAGCAGAGAGCAGGAGGAGGCTTTGTCCTGAGAAGCACAGAGGTTTGCCCATCACCCCCTGAAAGCAACAGCTCAGGTTTCCCAAGTGCCCCTCCACTGGCCTGTGCATGACCTTGTGCTGCCCCACAGCCCTCACTGTCCTGCTTGGCACAGCAGCTTCTGGGGCACATGTAACTCCCTGTAATATCCCTGCCTGGCATTCCTAGTACTCTGGTTCACCCCTTTCCAGGAAAAAAAAAAAGCATTTTCCCTTACCCCTCCCATCCCACTGGAAGGAGGATGGTGTTCCCTGTCCTGAGGCACATGGTCACTGGGCTGCCCCATGCCTGTCCCAGACCCAAGCACATCCCTCCTTCACCTCCATCTGCTCTTGGAGTTACTCAGAGTTTAGGTATTAAGTGCTGATGCCACTGCTGCTACTTTCCAGGGCTCCTGAGAGGAATAATTGCAGGTTTAAAGAAAGCAGAAATAGCAATGAGGCTTTAAGTCTCTCTTGAAAATCCCTTTCTGGAAGCTCAGCCATGTGCAGAGTGGTGGGAGGGAACGTCTGTCCTTTCCACGTTGGTCTCTGACTTAGACAAGTGACTCCAGGGCTTTCCTAAAAGCTCTGGGATTGTAGGCCACAGTCTGTCACAGTAGGAAGTGTCTTTGTTACAGCTGTTAACATTTCTCACCCCACCCTCACCTTTCCCAGATTACTCCCTATTCTAGTTTAGAGTCCTGGTGATTTTTCTCCTAAAGGCAGTCAGATTTCATATTTTGCCTCTGCAGCTGGTACTGAAGCTCTTACGATTTAAATAAGCCCTTGGAGTGTCTCCTAATTACTTTCTCAGGAAGGACAGGAAGGGCAAAAATTAGACCGTTATTGATTTGCTAATGACTTTATCACTTCTCCCTCAGAAATGAAGCAGCGAGATCTCCAAGGCCTCTTCAGGGAGGACATGGCAACAAACAAGCTATGTGCTTTATGTGGAGCCCTACACTAGCAAACTACACCTTCCTACAAGCTGGTGGTAAAGGTCTGGCTTGAGCTTTGTTTGCATATTCAGGGACTTGATGAATAGATCTAGTAGTGTAGCAGCTCTACAAACACACTAGTGAATTGGCAGAGGTGTGAAAATCTGCTTCTTTGAGCAGTGCTTGTTTGGGTTCTCTAATTAAAATCCAATAAAGGATCAGCATTGTCATTCTGATTCATGTAATAAATGCAGACACTCTTGGAAGAGAGGACACTTCCATTTTTTTCCCAGCTTCTTCCCCCCCTTTTCTCCCCCTCCCTATTTGTTCAGGTGCAGAAACCCTATGTGCCAATTCACACACACACTCTCCAAAAAACCCAGGACCTTCCAAGCACTATTTGCACAGCAGAGCCACTTTTCCAAGGCACTCAAGATGTCTATTTGAATTTTAAATGTAGAAGCTTGCTCTAAATACTTGCTGTAGCGCATTATCAATGTCCCTTTTACCACCACTGCCTCTCCCTCCTCTGTCCTGGTGACAATAATTCAGGCCTTGGGGGAACTCTTCTTTGCATTCCAGTCTCCGGGATCATACTTTTTGCAAACAGAGATCTAGATAAAGAATCTTCCTGCCTGGCATTATGGGGTTTAATCTTCTCTTAAGATGCTCTGTCATGAAATGAGGTTTGGACAGTTTGAAATCAGGCTGAGCGGGTGGAATTCAAGCCCGCTCCCTTGCAGCCCGCCTGGTACAGTCACACGACCCTGCCTGACACCCTCTAAATATTGCCCCCAAGTCCGTGTGTGCCGAATCTCAATGAGCAGCTTGAGGTTATGCCTTTCCTATGAAATATCCGTGGGGGTGGATTAAGGGGTGTGCTTGTGCTAAGGTCATTGCATGCCACAATCAGACACCTTGTGCTATAAAGCCCATCTTTGCTATTGAAAGGGATGTTTCATATCACCACACAGCTGATAGCTTTGCAAAGCCTCCTTTTTTTGCTAGAAAGGAGTTGAACAAAAGCAGTAGTGGGCTCTCAAGACAAAGCCAGGAGAGGTGCTACTTCAGCTCAGCCCCTGGGGAGCTATGGGCTGGAGGCGGGGGGATGAACCCCTCTTGCAGACAGGCATGGTGAGGCCAGGCCTGGTTCCCTGTCATACAGCTGCTGGTTTCGAAGCAAACAGTTATATTTAAAGAAAGGCCATTATTTTCTTTTGCAAACAAATGTTTCTTGACATTTTCTGGCTGCTGGACTAGAGAATGCTATTAAAAAGTATTTAAGCTGCCATGCAGCAGGTTGGAGGAGGCGGGGGGGGGGGGGGCGGAAGAGGTGGCACTTGCCAACCGTTTTGTTCCCCCAAAAAGGTGTCAAGTGTCAAGAAAATGAAGTCGGAGAGTCAGAGATTTCTTACGAGCTGTTCCCAGGTTGAGCAGTGTGTGGCGTTGTAAGCACAGGGGAGGGAAAAAAAAAATTACATGTATGTGTATCCCTATCTGGGAATTTCCTAGCGGCTACCGCTGAAGAAGGGCAGGGGACCACGTTTCTTATTTATTTTCCTGGCCGGCTCCCACTCCGAGATTAGCGACAGCGAGTAAGGGCGTGCAGCCAGCGGAGCGGCTGGAGACGGCCACGAGTGTTTGTGTTGAACATGCTCTTTGGATGGGGAGCAGAAGGGGGTGTGTGGCTGCAGAGCAGCACTCCCGAGAAGGCTGGGCAGGCAAATCACCCGAATAAAATCCTGTCAAAAAGTGCTGCAGCTGGCTGAGCTCTTTTATTTTTTTTTTTTCTTTCCACCCTTCCCCTCCTGCCCCCCTTTATTTTCCCCAACCCTGAATCACTAAGAAGCAAGGGGCCTTGGGAAGCCTGGTCTAGTAGGAGGCGTCGCTGCCCGTGACAGGAGGATTGGAAGAGGATGATATTTAAGGCCCTTCCAACCCAAGTCATTCTATGATTCTGTGTTTCTGTGTTTCTATGATTCTGTGATTCTATGAGGTAGGTGCCTTCGAGGGCTTCACATCTCGGGAGAACACCTCACAAGGCGGGCAAGTTTGATGGGAACTCTGTGGGGATGGGGAGGAGGGAGCCCGAGCGGCACCCGGCAGGGTGAGGAAGGTTCTAATCCCCCCGCGACGTGTCCCCAGGAAGGCTGCCCTCCTCACCTGCTTTGACGGAGCAGTGGATGTGCGCCTTGGACTCATAGTAGACCCAGTCGAAGCCGGCCTCGACGGCCAGGCGGGCCAGCATGCCGTACTTGCTGCGGTCCCGGTCCGAGGTGGTGATGTCCACGGCTCGGCCCTCGTAGTGCAGAGACTCCTCGGAATGATGGCCGTCTTCATCCCAGCCCTCGGTCACCCGCAGCTTCACCCCGGGCCACTGGTTCATCACCGAGATCGCCAAGGCGTTCAGCTTGTCCTTGCAGCGCTGCGGGGATACGAGAATATTGCGGGGAGATGCTGCAGCCAGGGACAGACAGACAGACACACACACACCCTTTGAACATTTAACCACCCCGAGGCCTCATCCTGCCCTGCCTGCCCTGCCAAATCGGCGGCAACCCCCTCTTCTACCCCCCCCTCCTCCTCCCCGCCCGAAAAGCAGGATGGATTGAGCCAGGGCTGAGTATTTTCTCCCTCGCTGCCAGGGAGGGACGGGGAGGCAGGTGAAGAGGAACAGGAAGGTGAAACTTCGTCACACGAGTGGAAAAGCGGGTGAAATATTAGGAATATCCACCGGGACGGAGCCACCTCCTCCCCCGGCACCTGCCGCAGGGGCAGGGGGACCCCCTCGTCCCATCACCAGCCCCGGAGTGTGAGTGCGCCCGTTCAAAGCCACCTGTGCGGAGCAAATTCCTGCCGCTAAGTGCCCTGTCCCCTTCCCGACAGCAAAGTTTCTGCCGAGAACAAACACTCGCCATGTATCTCGGAGTCACAGATTCCCCCCCGGAATGTCTCTCCCGGTCTTTTCAGCTTAATTCTGTGTTGAAAAGGGTCTCAATACATGTTAACAGCCTTTATGTGCTGGAGGGAGGGGTGTGTTTTTTTTTTCCTCTCCCTTCGCCCATCACTCATTAGAGCCCTCAAAGCAGCATGGGTTGGGAGCATTCACTCCGCTTCAAACATACATCCGCGCTCGCCTACAAAGCCGAGCAAATCCGTACAATAATATAGCTCTTAGTGGGAAGATGAAAAGCAAGGGAGGGCCAAGGAGGGAAGTTAAGCAAAGCAAGGATGCTGTGCAAGCTAGGAGACCCTTTGTGTGGAGTGAGACGCTTTCCAACACCGTGGAGAAGCACTACAAGGTTTTCCATCTCTGAACCAGGCCCTGCAGCACCGGGGGCCTGCGGGTAGCCAGCAAAAGGAGGGGGGGTGGGGTGTGCGGAGAAAAGGAGAAAAGGAAAGAGGGGATGCTGCGGTGGAGGGGTGTGAGCTCTAAATGAAACCCTGAGATTTAGGGGGGGGGGGGGCAATTCCGATTTTAGCCAGGGTGGGGAATAAACAAGTAGGAGAAAAGGACCTAGTAAGAGAAAGTAGGAGAAAGGGCACACACACCGAAATAGGAAATCAGCACCGGAACCATTGAAAAGCCCTTGACTAAGAGTACCGGGTTAGAAACACGCACTTTGCCAGCTTTAAAACACACACCCACTCGTTTTTAAGAAGAAAACGACTCATGGATATACACGATGTGGTTCGTTTGATGTCAACATCGATATGGATTAAAGCACGTAGGGATGCAGTAAACTGTTCTCCCGTCATTTTTGCTGACCTGACTGGGATGCATGGCCTTCTGCAGCATCACTCTCCCCAGCACGTCCAGTAACAGACCGCAAGGGCCCCCTTCACAACTCCCAGAAAGGCAAAGCCCTACCACTATCCTGATAGCGCTGCTTTTAGCGACGTGACAAGGTTGCTCAACGAATAAAGTTTCCCGTGTGTCCATCAACAGCCATAAAAAGCAATTCTAGCAGCACACAGGTGCCCGAGAGATATAAAACACAGTCGTGAGCTCACTTTGGACTCTCTGGCCTACCATTTCACTGCAAATGTCAGGTGTGTGCGTTTCAGCACCGTTCCCGGTAGTAATGCCCAGCAGCACAAGGAAGTCGAGATTGGTTTATTTTTTTCTCCACTCTCCCTCGCACACCTGAGAGGATGGATACACTCCTCCATTGATTTACAAGGGGAAAAGGGCGAAAGATCAAACGTCTCAGCTACTGATAAGGCGACAGCCCTGCACGACACGGGGATGCGAAGGGATGCGACGGGGTGCGGGAAAGGATGCAGAAAGGAGTGCAGTAAAGGATGCGGAAAGGAGTGCAGGAAAGGATGCGGAAAGGGATGCTGGCAGCGCCGCCGCCGAGGGGCTTTTGCCGCTCTGGCCCTGCCAGCACCAGCTTCCGGCTTCAGGCGAAATATAGAAGAAGAAACGACCTCCTTAAAGGACTTTCCTCCCTTTTATACCGGCTGAGCTGGATTGTCAGAGTCAAAAGCCGTGAAGCCCAGACTATTTATTAATTCATTGGGTCGTGTGCCACAAATCAAGCCCAATTCTGTTCAGCCACCGTGAAGCTCAGCAGGGCTGCCTCCACTAACGCTTTGTGTGGAGGCAAAGTTGTTCAACAAGCCCTCTCCTGCCAGCTCCTAATCTCTTCACAAATGAATTGCTTGAAGGAAACACTTAACAGGTACCTGTCAGTGTAAACAACCTGGTGGGCTTCCTAAATGCCAAGTTGATCTCTAAATTCCTCACATCACGCACCAGGTATGTTCCTGCATTACACGAGATTGTTATTTTATTTCATACAAATTCCAGCTTTATCATACTGACCTGGTCTCCTTATCTCTCCCCCGGATCCAGCCAATGGTCGGGTTGGGGGGGAGGGTGGGAAGGAAGGGGGGAACCTTCAGCAAACTGCTGTTGTCGCCTGCAAAGTTGAGAACCTGACTTACCTACCTCTGTTTGCGTTTCCCCCCCTCCCTTCTGGAGTTAATATTAACTAGCGGCTAATGCATTCGGCAACTATTCTCCAAGTTTAACGATTCTATTCAGGGAAGATCTCTCCATGGTTGAAGGGCTTGCGAAGCAGGCGCTTAAAGTCTAGGATTTAACGAGAGGCTGCCGGACGAGGGAGGGAGAGAGGAAGGGAGGGAAAGTGAGAAAACAAGGAAAGGAGGAAGGGAGAGAAAACAAGGAAAGGAGAGATGGAGAGAAAGCAAGGCAGGGATGCCGGTGGCAGGACGGCACCTGGGGCCGCTGTAGCCCTGGCCATAGGGCAGGGGCAGCCCTGCTACCTCCTACCCAGCCCCGCTCCGCTTCCCCGCTCCCTGCCTCGCCCAGGGGTGCCGGAGCCGGTCTCTGATCCCCGCCTCTCTTCCCTCTTTGCCTCTGGGTGCCCGGCGTTGCAGCCTCCCCGTTGCTGCTACCCTCAGCCCACCTCCCCCCCACTTTGTTTCTAAGGCTCGGGAATAAGCACTGAAGGAGAAAAAAAAAAGTATTTGTTTTCGTTTCGTTCGTCTGAGGGAAGTTGACAGAAGGTCAGGAGTTCAGATGCTGCCAGCTAATGCAGCGAGAGCGGCCAGCCCCGGGAGAGCCGCGGGGCCGGGGTCAGCCCGCAACCCACCTCTCCCGACCCTCTCCTGGCTTTCCCCCCCCTCCCCTTGCCCCGCTCCGCAGCCGCGCAGGGAGAAGGATGCGCCGTTCCCCGGCGGGAGCCCCGTCTCCCGCGGAGCCGCCGCCGGGGCTGCGGAGGGAAGGGTGAAACCCGAGCCGCCGCGATCGATCCGCGAGGGGAGTGAAGTGGAGCTGAAAATGCGAGAGATGCGGCTGGCTCGGAGGCAGCGAGGGCGGAGGAGCGCGGAGGGGACCGAGATGCGCGCCGCTGCGCAGCCCTGCGCGGGGCGGGGACGCGCAGAGCCCGGTGAGCTGCGATTTAAGGTGGTTCGGGAGGAGATGCTGGCGGCCGCCGGTCCCTCGCCCCCCAGAGACCCGGCAAACGTGCGGAAAATCAGGCCGAGGAACGGGGAGAGTTTGGGAAATTTCACCCTCCGAGCCCCCCTTTCCCCGCGTCTACTCCCCGCCTCAGTCCTTCCAGGCGAGTCCTATTCTGGCACTGAAGGTGGGGCTTAAACGTATTAATATTAAAAAAGCGCTGTTGACCTATATTTGGAGGAAACCCATTTCCAGTGTCTAGATTGCATGTAGTTTCAGAAACTCCGGGATTGGCAGAGCAATTGACTTCACCGAGCTCTCGGTTAGGCATGAATAGTAATTACGAGGTGACTCCTGAAGAGGTTGTCTGTCTTTTTTTCGCATAAAATGGTTCCGCAATCTGATTCCACCCGAGATCCAATATTTACCCAGTTGTAAACCTTGTGCCATCAGATTTTTTAAAACAGAAGGTGATGCAATGCCGATAAGTTGCAAGTCCCTCCCCTATGGAAGTACCAGAGCATTGGCGGCGAGCATCCTTAAAGAAATATCAATATATTTACGCTCTGATGGGCACAATTGCAAATGATGGTATTGCAATACGAGCTATATAATACGGAATCAGGAGAGGAATGGTCGATCCGGCTTCAGCTACCTTTAGTGAGTGCACGACTGCATTACTACTAAATTTAGAATATGCTTGCGAAGAAAACAAAGATAATAGTAATGAAGGCGAAAATGAAATGAAGCAAAAAATTTAAGAAATTAAATAAAGTGTACAATAAAAAAATCAAGTCAGCAGGCGTAGCAACCTAGGACAGCGTTTGTAATAATGAGTGAGTGGCCTGGCGGTCACTATACTCTTGGGATCCTCTGAGCTGTACGCAATTCGTTTGATCAAAGTGCATCCTTGGGGACAAACGCAAAGAGCAATCTCTAACCAAGTTACAGGGAACGCCATGGCACTGTAATGACTGTAAGTATCACACAGATTCCCCCACCAAATATCTAGATAGCTCCAGCCCCTGCTAACTTGTCTGGATTTACATTCAATGGGGAAAACTAGCCGAGTTTGGAGGGGCGGGGGGAAGAGGAGGAGAGGGAAGGGGGGGGGGGCTTTCAAAAATACTAAGACAGATGCGTCCTTTAGGATTGTTCAGAGAGGTTAACAAACACAAATACAGGTATCTCTGTGGCTCTACCTGAGTCATCAGTCTGTCAGCTCCCGTGTTCTCTTCATCCTTAAAAATAATGTCAGGGTTGTAATTTGGGGTTAGTTCTTTAAATCTCTCGGAGTTTCTTGTGATCTTCCCTTCATATCTTCCACTGGCCCCTAGGGTCTTCTCTGCCACATTGGGAATAAACTGCTTATAGGCTAAAGGGGTCAGCTTTTTGGGGTGTCTCCTTTTTCCAATGCCCCTGCCTGGTCCACAAGTCAGCCCAGAGGAGACTAAAAGAGCGCAGATGAAGCCCACCAAGAGAATTCTTGTCAACAGCAGCATTTCGTCCATTGAATCCAATTACTTCAAAGCTCTCTGTGCCTATCCCTGGCTGTCTCTCTAGAGCTCTCTCGCCTCCTATGTCCTTGTCTGCTTTCTGAATCGTATACTATCCACCGATCCCTAGCAAGACAGGTGCTGGAATGGCAGGCTTTAGGTCGCTGATAACGGAACACATCGGAGTTTGGTCGGGAGACAGCAATCGAGAGACAAAAAAAGGGTCTGATTTTAATGGTAGCAAAGCAAGACGCTTGTGAGAGGAGTCTGCCTTTAGTTCTATATTATAGCTGCCAGGGCCGAGAGCTGATTGGCCAAGGCGAGACAAGCTTGTCTTCTGATGTTTTAACCCTCAAAAAGGCAACAAATTCTTGAAAGATTTTTTTTTCCTTTTACCTGAAGGGCTTGGAGCTGAGAGGGGTGGAGATCGCGCTTTCTTGGGATAACATCAATTACACGCTGTATTTTTTTTTCAAAAACTTTCTTGGCAGAATGGTACATTTGTCAGCAAGAGGAATAGATGCCTCTGTACAAGAGAAAAAAAAATAAGATTAGTAGGCTGCCTCAGTGCAAGTCAAGTTTCTAAGGACAGTTTGCGGTTAAATAAAATGCCTAATTATCGGGGAGCCGCGCAAATAGAAACTTATAAGGGAAATATTAAAGGCCGGGGAGGGGGGATGGGGGGGGGCGGGGGGAGGGGGGAATAATGCCATTTAAGAGCGCACCCACCTAAGTGACTTTCGTAACAGGTTTCTTCTCCCTGAAAACGAAGATTGCTTTCCCTCCTATCTCCCTCCTAAAGACATACATTTTTAAACACACTCGCCTTTTAGCTAATAAATAAGTACTTTAAAGGCAGAAGGAGATGTCTGATGCGAGGCAGCGGTTATATGAACTTAGCGTGTCTGATTTGAGCATCACACTGTTGCAATACGGAGAGATCTAAATGACACTTTTTTTTTTCCTAAATAAAACCAAGACTATCACCTAGACTAAAATAAAAGTCATGAAAAGTCACCTAATTAAGAATAGATGGTCTCCTGAGCACGCTAGGTCTGTATTCTTTGTTGCTGTGGTCGAAGTCGAAGGAGAGCGTTTCAGACTCTTACACCTCCTTGCGGGGTGTCATTAAGATTTTAAGAAAAGCATAGTGTTGAAAGCATCCGCAAACACAATTAACAGATCGATCCAAGCAAAGTGAATGGCAAGGGGATAAGTTTAATGTTAAATTAATTGTTATCTCATGCAGCGTGGCAAGTGATGTCTTTATCCCGATCTCCAAAAGCTACTAATCAGACAAAGGTGTTGAGAGACGAGCAAAATTGCAGAGATGGGGCTGATAGAGCAGGTTAGACAGAAAAGCAGGGTCCCGTATGAGCAAACACTTCTCTGCCCGAAAAGAGCTTGTTCGTCCTAAGAAAACATGATTTGTCCTAAGATCTCGAAACTTTCAGGAGTTTTTTTCAGGAGTTCTTAAAAATGCGTGGACGACCTGCTGAAGAAATTCAAAGTCCACTCTCAGAAAAACAAAGAGTAACAACAACAAAAAAATCAGCTTTATAAAAGTTTTTTTTAAAAAAAGCTCTTTGGGAAAAGCGATTATATGGGAGTTTTCCGGTTTGTGACATCGAGCTGAGTCCTAATCAACTCAAACTATGTGAAAATGGACTTCAAAATTAGTTTTTAAGTGGTAAAAAAGTTGTACATCCGTAAACTGCAACAAGCAGGACTACACAGACTTCCGAGACAAAGTGGTCTTTTTTACGTAAACTTCAGAAAAAAAGCCGACAGAAGTGATCAGAAGCCCTCACACCGGCTCTAGCCGGTGCTCTTCTCCCCTTTTTTAGCCTACACTTTTCTTATTTGTTTTTGGTTTTTTTTTTTGCGAAGTTTCAGTGAATCATTGATTTCTCTTTCTCAGCTTTAAATATAGGAGTTTTGACTTGGGAATAAGTAAAAAGTGAGAAAGGCAACAGCTTGACTTCTAGGGTTTTATCAAAAAACTTAGTTGCAGAAACAAGTTGTATAACAGCTAAATACCTGCTTCACGCTATTAAAAAACAAGCCTAAGTTTTATCTCCCCGTCTGCGTGCATGTGAGAAGACAGATACAAGGAATATATAATTTATACAAAAGAGGGTATGTTCTTTTGATGTGGTTGCTCAAACAGCATGACTTGCTATAACAGTGCCAAGAAATAAAAGCTCTTCTTAATGGTGTGGGATACTGCAAATCTTTTATCACCCCTCTTACCTTGTCCCCCTCCCTAAGGAAAGATGATCTATATCCCAGGCACTGGATGGGTGGACATCGCAATGAAGAAGTATAGAGAATAAGGATAAACTCCCTCATTATCAGATTGCCATATGTACAAAGCAGTCACCCAAAGATTAACAGGGAAGGAAACGCAAAGAAGGAATTAATTAAATGCAAGTAATAAATGCGCAGGGAGGGGGCGGGGGGGCAAAGGGAGAAATCAAGAAAAGTTGTAACTGTGGGAAGCTTGAAATCACCCTCCTATCAAATTAGATGTGAAAGAAAGCAGAGCTGGGGGGTGCGGGTAGGCTCTGCTCAGTTTCAGCAGAGGCTGGAGCTGCTCGCGGCCCCGCCGGGAGCCGGGAGGGGCCAGGGGGAAACTGGGGGGGCCGGGGAAGCCGGGATGCTGCTCCCACCATCCCGCCCTGGGCCTCCGGGATGCACCTAACGCTCCTACCCACGTTAATCTTTTATTTTTCTCTTTTTAAAATTTCTCTAAATACCACAGCTTCTGGGAAAAAATAACCCCCAGGGGCCCCCAAAGTCATACAACGGGTATGGGGGCCAAAACATGTTTCCCCCTCCCAAGGGGTGTCCTGCCCCTGGCACTGCCAATCACAGCCCACCACTGCTGAAGGGAGCACCAGCACCCAGCCCGCACTCATCCCTGCCCACACTCAAGAACAGCAAAAACCCCAAAACTCCAAACCAAGCAACAACAACAGGCTCTGGTTGGGGACTGCTGCCTTCTTTAGAGGAATTAAGCCCTCAGCTGTGGATTATAAAGAGCAATGTTGCATCCTGTTTTCCCCCAAACCTGCAGGCCACTCATTTGCTCCCTGGGACTTGAGACTGGGGCTGTCCCTGTCCTCTGTGGGTGGCGGTGGGATTCTCTACACCCCTCTGCCCATGCCACTACAAAAGGTCCCTTCAGGGCTGCCCAGGACGAGGATACCAGGGAGGGCCCCTGGGTGCAGACTCGCTTGCTTCATCACTCCTACCCACACAGTCAGGCTCCTCCTGGAGCTGCAACTGGGCTACTTATTGGGCCCCAAAGCCCTGTGGGGGAGTGTGTGTGGTGGGGAGCCCCTTGGGTTCAGGAAACCATAGTCCCAGGAGCATCTACCACTGACCCCACAGAGTCCTATATTTCTTGCCGTTGTGCAAGCACCCGTTGCAGCCCTACGGTCCAGCTTTCCTCACTGATGTATAGGCTCTTCCAGTGGCTCTGCCAAATTCTGTGGCAACTCCAAGGTTGACCACGAGTGGGGCCATGGGGCCACACTGACCTGGGCCATACCCATGGGGCCCAGGCTGAGGAGGGGCAGCAGAGGGTGCACCCAGGCCCAGTCCAAGATAGTTGAGAATCTCAGTTATTATTTATATATTTCTTTTATTTTTTTTCTTAAATACGGACTTGCTGCTGGCTGTTTCCTCTGCAAAAAAGGTGGAGAAGGGTTCAGACTGCACAAGCAAAGTTGCTCTTTGGCCATTTTAAGCTCTCTGTATTTCCTTGTGCTGATATATTTTTGTCCATGAATTGTAAAATACAGGATATTTCCCTCAGAAAACTGGAGAGGCAAATATTTGTGTAACTTTTAACTGGGTCTTAATTGCTTGCCATCCTTGACAGTCACCGTTTATGCTCATTCTTAATACAGGATTTATTAATAAATTATGCATTTCTAAAGTGTTAAATCTTCATTCTCATAGCCTGATTGCATCCATGATGTTTCCCAAAACATTGGGACCAAAGTGATCGTTGACAAAAAACAACTTCAGTGGAACCAGAAGTTATGCTAGAGTAAAACTGGTGTAAATAGAAGGAGACTAAAGCAGGCTTTTCATCTGAAGCTTTGTTTGTGTCTTTCTTTATATACCCCACCCTCTTTCATGAAGTTGTTAAACTATTTTATTTAAAGGAATTGTTCTGCATCCCTTGATGCCTATCCTGATGGTATTGTAATATATATATTGAAAATGAACTTAGAAATTTAAGTTCAGAATTGCTGGCTATTTGGCGACTATACCTTTGCACTGACAAGCAGAACAGGTTCTATTCCTTGGAATTTCTTTCCCAAAAACCCCAAACCTTGGCACCAATATTTTTGTTTGTCAGCAAATTCAGGGATCCACACAGCCCAAGCCCAGTATCTGCCTTGATACGCTCTTAGTCTGCCAATAGTCTATAAGCACTTCTAATACAAAAATATTCTGTGTGCATGGAGAGGCAGACATTTTTTGCTTTCCAAAATAACTGTCTACGCACATTGATTTTGTAGTTTTCATATCCATCTGCTTGTGGATTAATGTTAATCATTGGACTGAATACGGTCAATAAAGCCTTCCATCATACATGCAAAAATTAATGTAGGCAGCATGATTCATAAGACATTATTGTCTATGTTTTGTGAATATATTTGCTGTCAACCCATACCTTAAAGTGAAGGTTCCCACTGGATTCCTTATATCCTCAGCAGGGCACGACATCATGTCTGATTATAGATTTATAGAGAAACCCTTAGGTTTTTCTTCTAGGTATTTTTGCTTCTCCTTGAATAACCCAGTATAACCCTGTATTTTCCCTTACCAAAAAAAAACAAATAGGAATGATTATATTTTTTTTTTCCTGGATTCTGATCCACATCCCTTATCAGCAGCATCCTTCTGGTCTTGAATAGGAAAATCCCAACCAAGTTTTTTCTGTCCATGCAGGAAAGGAAGGGGGGAACAGTTGCTGTGGGTGCTCGATATTGGGAGTAACCTCCAAGTGCATTTCTCACAGCTTCCACAGCTTTCTGCAGTCCCCAGGAGTGGAAGTTTGAAAGCAGGTGCTAGGTTTAGAAAAAAACAACAGCAAACTAAACGAGCCTGTTTTGGAGCTTTATTTTTTTTATAGCAGGCAATTTTGTAACCAAATATTTGAAAGTTATAGCCTTGTCCCTCTGTACATTGAATTGTGATGTTTGCATACATGTGTGTGAGAGGTTATCCAAGTGCACGGAGGCGAGAAGTAATCCTGGCATATATTTATCAAGTTTCTGATGACCCATAAATTTTAAAGATATTAAAATGTCATTGAGTACAAGAAAATCCAATGTTTAGTTCCAGTTGTAATGTTGACTTGCTTTTTTGGTCATAGGTGGGTGACTTAGATCCAACGTTTGCATCATATTGCTAAGAATAAATCTTCAAAAGCAATCATATTTTTTCTTCTTGTTGTTGATATAAAAATTGCTAACTGGATTATTAATGGTTAGTATGTTAATTTGGGTTTTGATTGTTTATCTAAGGAATTTATCTGGGCAATGGAGTCAATGATCAGTAGAAGCTGATACTAGCTGATTCTTATCAATACTAGTAGGTTCTTACTTGGCCATTTTGGGGTCTCACCTGTTTTCAAATGCACCTCTGAGTATGAAAAAGCTTTCTCTCATTGCTTTCACTACCAATAATTATTGAAGCTAATAAGTGTTGTTGTCATAAAAATGAGCCTATGCTTGATATGTATTGACACTCTCCACAAATGGTTAATGGAAGAATTACCTTTTAGCAAGATCTACATTCTAAGATACTGTTTTCATTAAAAAAAAAAGAGTACATAAATAGCATTGTGAAATGCAAGTAATGCTCTCTGACTAGCACTGATCTTGCAATTTAGGGAAAAAGTGCAGAGTCATATTTTGAAATATTAAGTAATAATGCAGCTCCTGGTCTGTATGATATGACAGCCAGACAGAGGATGCTAAGAGAAACCTGAAGGTATGAGATAAATTCAAACTTAACTTGCTGGCTCTTGCAGTGTGAGGTTGGTTTACCCAAAGTACACAAACCAACAGACTGGATCAAGGCTCTCTGTTTGGGCAGAGATCAGAAACAAAGCTTGCCCTCTAAAGTCCACCTCATAGCCAGATCCAGCCATGGTAACCACTGTATTCACTGGGCCATGGTAGCAGGAGAGGTATGTGCATGATTGTCTCAGTTTTTCTTGTTTCCTTACATTTGCAGACTATTTTTGAGCATAGTTTACATGTTTTCTTTCTTTTTTCCTGGCATATTTACACCCTAGCTTTTTAAAATCCTTTGTTCGTGCCAGTCAGTTTAGCAATGTGCTTTTTAAAACTGCTCCTAATATATTGTATATGACTGAAAATGACTTAATTGTTCTAT
This sequence comes from Dromococcyx pavoninus, assembly GCA_033558185.1. Taxonomy (NCBI): domain Eukaryota; kingdom Metazoa; phylum Chordata; class Aves; order Cuculiformes; family Neomorphidae; genus Dromococcyx; species Dromococcyx pavoninus. Next base: position 619,222 of record JAUMJL010000284.1, on the reverse strand, counting down.
TTCTTTCTGACCCCAATAAAAACTCTCCCTGATATTGAGTGGCTCTCTGTTCACAAGCGCCTACATGTGTGTCACTGGGTGACTTTGAAACATTTCTTAGAAACATCAATTCAGTTTCTCTTATTTATTTATTTAGATTTGTAATAATGACTGTAAGTGGCCATCTGAATCAATCTGGGCACTTTGCAGTCATTAATACTGCAGCATCGATATCACATAACACAATTATAGTGCAATAAATTACCCATATGCCTCATCTATTGCCCAACCAAAATAAGAGCTCCCCGTATCTATCACACTGCTCATTTGAGTCCTTTCCCTCTAAAACACCTTGATAGTGGAAAAAAAGGGCTCTGAAATATTCCTGAACACTTAACAAACCTCTGTCCTTTCCAAGTGAAGAAGCAGATAGGAGAGATCAGGAAACAGTGTGTGGGATGCTCCATCAGCTAATACATCCTCGTGAACGGAGAAGGGCCCAATCCTTTGCACAGTTAACTAATGAAGTAATTTACATGAACATCAGAAAACCTCAGAAGGACATCTTTTATTTGTCATGTCTGCGACTGAGTTGTGTGACAGTTTGGGATGCCTCTGGATGCTCATATCAAGCCATGTGGGGCTTTCTAAGCTGAAATCAAAGCTTTGAATTTTCTATAGAGTGGGTCAAACTAAGTCACCGATAACAGTTGTGAAATAAGTGTGAAGGCATAACTAGAAGCAGATTGCCATATCTTCATCATTCTCAGTGTATGGGTTCTTTTCAGAAGTAATGTAACCTCCAAGTACAGAAGGACTGGTACTTGGAGAAATACATGCATCTAAACCCAGCCATGCTCTGTCAGGTGGTGATGCATGAAACTCTTCAGCTTCTTTCTGGGCACGTAAGCATCAGCATCAATCATATTTACCTCAAATGGCTTTCTGGAGCATCCTACCTGGGGGAACAGAGGGAGGGAGAGTTCTTCAATGCAAAGGGTCACTTGTGCAACCACAGAGCTCTGTGCTCCTGTGCTCCTGTATCATGGTCTGCAAGGGGAAAGAAGCTGAATCTGAACCTATGATTCTGCAAAAGCAATAGCTTGAAACCTCAGTAATCCCTGGATTCAAGAAATTGGAATACATTTTCCAATTTCCCATGGGATCCCCTTAGAAAACCCATCAGGACAGCAGACTTGACCCTAGTAGTCCTTGTTTCAAAGTCCTTTGGATTCAGTCAGAGCCTTTTTGTTGTTTTCAGTGGATTTTGCATCACTTTGATGTTAACTCTGTTACATTTGTGTTGCTCAGAGCAAACTACTCTTGGTGCTGTTAACAATTCTTCAGATTCATACATAAAAGCAGAGAGGTAACACAATGGTTTTATAGCATCAAAGTAGCATGCCTTGCTTGGTTCCCTGGTGAGATTTCTTTGGGTAACTCTTCAAGCAGCTCTACAGGGTAACAAACTGTATTAACTATTCAAGCTAGACGGTTATGTCTCCTTTACAACTGCGGCAGTATCGCCCAAATCTGCAGTAATGTGACAACTAATCTATTGGTCAAATTTGTTTGTAGAATTAATCAATTTCAATCAGTAATTGCCTTTGGGCAAGAGTTCAATTATGTCCTCATCTTTTGGCTCTCGCTGTTGTAAAAACAGCTAAGTAAATTTTGAAGAGTAATATCCCTCACTACTTGAGCGTTCAAAATCAGGCAGCGTTGAAGCGGGTCCTTCTTTTATGAATATATTAAATATATGAATATAACCATGTTTTCTGCACATGGTTTCTTTCTTGGCATGGAGTTACAATGCACAATCAATACGGTAGTGTAAAGTGTACCCAGCTATATGTAAAATAATGTTATTAATCAAAAAAAGGTCATTTTTGAGGAGTATGATGTATGTCTCATTCCAATACTGGAGTTGTGAGCCCATAGCCTCTCTCCTGGTTTGAACAAAGAATTATGTTTTTCTCTTTATTTCAGCTTTTCTCAGTGTATATTTTTCTATACAGAATCAAAAATTAAATTTGCTGGAAGTGCAGAGTTTTGTTCTGAAGAAAAACCCACACTCTTGAAATATTCATAATAAAAAACACAAACCAGAAAAACCACACTCTATTACTTCACTCAGCCTTCTTTTTGGAAAGCAAAATAAATCATAATTTATGCATGGAGGCATGAAAATCAAAATAGTCACAAAGTAGCGTAAGGGCAGGCTGACAAAATAAGGCTAGAAAACAATCCACCATGTAAACAAGGTAAGTGACACAGACAATTGGGCACTGAGAGATTAGTGATTTTTGGGACAGGAGAAAACATTTTGCTGGTGTTACCTAAGGGAATTTTGAAATCACTCCAAAGTGCACTACCTGAATACAGGCAATTTTTGGAATGCATTCATATTATGTCGTTACATCTAAATATGCTGAGCAAAGAGCAGCATAATATTTCCCTTTCCTTTATGCTGTTAAAATGAATTCAATTTGGGGCAAAATTACTCAGCTTTCATCAGTATTTTTAGCTGTTAACATCCAGTTGAATCCTGAGGCCAGTCAAGGAGGCTGCAGACATCGGTGCAGCTTGATACCACTATTTTTATTCAATTCTCTTTATTGTGGCAAGGCTTAGAAGCCAAGAAAGAATCAAGCACCATTTTACCATTTTACTCAAACAAATCCAAAAAAATCTCATCTTCAAAGAACCTGCCCTTTTATTTGTACTGGTTGTACATCACCTTGTCTGTGTGAAGACCCATTGAATTAAGTGGAAAAATTTACAGAATGAGGCAGATTTCCTATCTGATGTAGCAAAATGAAACTTCATAAAAGTCCTCAGCTGTCATTAATAGAATTTAACATCAGAAATGCCTCACTTGTCTTGGCTGAAGGTCTCATCCGTGCATTTTAAAGCTTTCTGGCTAAACTAATCTCTAGATATTGCTGAGGAAATTATATTCAGAGTGTTTCAAAAAGAACTTGATACTTACATAATTGGAATATCTATGCTGAGTAGATGGTTTTAAATGATGCGTGAGCTTTAGTAATTTTTTGACAGAAAGTTCCATTAATTATCTGGAACCAAGAGGAAATTCTTCCTTTAAACACTGTGGTGTAAATAGGTGTTTTGAGGGTCAGCCAAGAGTAGTCACTGGGCCTGGCTAAAGCCAAGGGAGGAAAGGTTTTAAACACTGCTGGTGATTTGGTAGCACAGAGGCCCTTTTTAAGGAGTGATTTGTGCACCTGCAAGTGCCAGCACAAGGTCAAATTCTAACAGCTTCACAAATCCCTTCATAGTGACTGTCCAAAGGGGCATCCTTACTCATCGTGAATATGCGTGAAGAGGTTTATGGGACATGCCCACAATGCCTGGTGGGTGCAGCAACCTGGGAGAGCATGAGTGGCTAGTTATGGTAGTGAGCTGCAGCGTGGTAACTAATTCAGCTTTGTCACCTGAGTACTTCTTTGAATCTACAGAAATATAACGGCTTTTGAAAATGTCACTTAGGCATGAAAATTTTGTTCAAGGTGTTTGGTGAATCAAGACTCAGGCTGTGAATGGCAAACCTTCTACGGAGGAAAGAAGCAGAAGAACCCCATCCTTACCTTTCTGTGTGTCCCTAACACTAAATGTAGGGTGGATTTCTTTAATCATTATTGGCGCTTTCCAATCTGATATCTTGAAGTTTGTTATGTTAAATGGTATTTTTCTAGAAATAAGGATTATTTCAAGCTATGCTTATAAGTTATTATCAGCCTCCAAAAAATTTCTGCTAGGATCTTAGTCTCCTGTACATGACAACCACTTAGAAAAACAGCATTTTATTTTGTTCTAGCACTGTACAGTTTTTATTTCCTGTTGGATACATTCATTATACAGTAACACAATTACTTTATTACCTTAGTAAATGTCAGATCCATAAGATGTCAGCGTATTACACATATTACATTGCACTCAAGCTGTTTAACAAAGAGCCTTGAACAAATGATCAAACTAAACATTAGGTTTGTACTTCGTGTAAGTATTTTTAAGAGAGTATTGTGAAATAAAATGTACCCTTGTAATTAAGCTCTGCCTTTGTTTATACCTATGTATTGCTGTTAGGATGCATGCAGTTTGAGACCTGTAGTGTCCAGTTGGCTGGGATGCTGGAAAGCCCCGTGTTGCTAGTTCTAACCATAATGCTTTTAATATATTAAATGACTCTTACACCCCGAATTTAAGGACAGGGTTATTTTTTCTTTTATTTTTTCCTATTTTTTCCCATAAAGTTTAAAAATACCGGAACCTTCATATTTACTACTTTAAAAAAAATCCTAGGTACTGGTCAGCACAATTGTGGGTAGAATAAGTAAGAATCCCAAGAAGTTTATCTAGCTTTGCTTCTTGTGCCAGATCAGGATTACCTATTTATGCATATAGATGGCTTCACTACTAAACATGCAGATTTTGCAGCAAGTGCATGTTATTAGCTTTGGATACAACACCACACATAAATCTTAGGCTCCTTGCATATTCCCCAGTAGGTACTTCATAGGTAACTGCTGAACAGGCAGTCTCTTCAGAGGAGAGTTGAAGAGTTCTATATCCTCCTCAAACTCTTTGACTTTTTATGCAATCCTTCTTCCCCCAGAGAGAATATGTAACTTGCTGTTGAGGATTATACACACATACATTTTTCAAAGCAAAGTGTCCGTGAACACTATTCCTGATCCGCATTGGCAGAATTCACTGGAATGATTCCATAGAAGTCATCTTTGGTTCATATACTGTCAATAATTATAAAAGTAATGGCCTAACCAGGCACATTCACATACTATACAATAGAGATTTATCTCTGATTATTTTAGAGTAACATGGGAATGCAGAGCTCTTCTTGACAAACCTATACCGTGTATTTCCATAACATAGCACAATGACTTTGGACAGGCCCTCTTAAAAAATGCACAGTGTCAAAGATCTATGCTACAGTATTTAAGATGTGCTGAGTTATGACTACTCTCAACTTTTTATACAATACCTACAAAATAAAAAAATGTTAGGGGTAGAGATCAAGGGAGATGAAAGCAAAACTACCAAAGAACGTATTTGCCTCCAGATTGGAAAGAAAACATTACTTTTTGCTGCTCACTGCACTGTGGGGAGAATGCTTTGTGGATAGGAAGTCTATTGAACTTATGGACATTTCTCTATACAAATATGTTTGATTAAGACTGTTAAACCAGATTTTCTATATGTGCACAAGCTACAGAATTCCCCATCAAAGTTATTGGAGCCTAATATAGTTTATGAGAGATTGTAAATATTTCCTCCCCAATGAACTTTATTTATTTTTTCATTTGATCATTTTCAATACTTTCGAAATGTAGATATCATCTCAAAAGACCTGTTTCTAAGCAGCAAAACTGTAGACAGTTTTGATCAAAATGTGCTAATATTTTTCTCAACATAGAAACCAAACAATTTTTCTATGATCATTTTTAAAAACAAATGTTTAAAATTATTATGAGGAGAAAAGTATTAAAAATTAAATTAATGTCTTCATCTCCAGTCCTACCTCTCTCAATTTGTTATTGGAATGACAGAAATCTCTGAATCTATTGCATTTTAGACAAGATAATTTCCATCTATTAGGTGCCAACTGGAGGTCAACTTCTCCCCAGTGCCTGCATGTTGTTCCCAGTACTCCCAGTTCTGATCATCATTGGGTTGTTCCTGGAGCAAGAGAGGCTTGCAGGTAACAAACTTTTGCAACAGGTACCTTTGCGGATAATATGTCATGTATTCATAAATGGACATCTATGTTTTCAACTTAATTTTTTTCTGAGAACTCTGTTGCATTCTTCCTTGCTGAGAAACGCACAGGATTTGAACTTCAAGACAATTAAAGAATTGTTGCAATCAAAAATAGCATGTCTATTTTTCCATGAAGATTTGTAAGTTTTACTTACTCTTTCTCAGTCAAAGAGTGAAAAGGGGTATTTTCCCATGCTATAGAAGAACTTTTTCTTCATTTGTAAAATATCAGCTACAAGACTATGAAGACCTCAGCTGAGACTGCATCCGGTACAAAGGTGTAGAACTTATTTTGGATTGGGGTCTGTATCTACTTTTGATCAGGGATTAAACACAGAACAATTCAACCTTACAAATATCTGTTGCATGATCTAAGTGCTTTGGAAGAATGTGGCTTGGCTCACATAAGGCCCACTTCTTTCTGCAGACAGAGAACAAGGCACAGGTGGCAGTGACCTGTGGAAGCTTTTCCTACATCGATAAGTTGGACTCTCTTGGCCTGTTGACATCAGCTGAAATTTTAATTTCATCTTCACAACCTCATTTTGAGGCCAATCGTAGAACAAGAAACTATCACTGAGAACTGTTGTTAAGCTGTTTTCATGCTTTTATCTTCTTTCTGCTGGGATCTGCATCCAGGATGCAAGGATGTGTGCTGGAGGATGCCTCTGTTACTTGTGCAACTTATTTTTGAGGAAAAAGAGGATCTCACACAAATTAGTAAAGTATAGGTTGTGATGAATGCCCACCACACCTTTGGAACCTTGGCTTAGCTATATCCCCTACGCAAGTGCTTCAAGCACCTTCAGGTTTCAGATGAATGCCAAGACTAATTAATGATAGTTACCCTGGTGCTGTATCTTTTGTGTGAGATACCCTGGAATTGATCTTCGCATGAGCTTTCCAGTAGAGCTGAGTCATCAGATTTCAGTCGCTAGTGACTAGCAGTTACGAGGCCTTTCTCTGAGCAGACTATGAGTCATGTGAGATTTTAAAGGTTTTCTGATGTGGACAGACATTCAAAAAGCAACAGGCTGAGACCAATGAGCTCATTTCATTTATAATATACAGCAGACTTGAACACTGATTTTATATTGAAATACTGGGCTTCAAACCACTTGATTTCACCACATTCTTGGTGCTATCCCCCCCTCCCATTCAACCTACAGTAGCAGAATAACATGTAAGAATTCATGAGCTCAAGTTCTCCCAGGAGCTTGTGTTTCTTTGCTTACTGTACCTTTGTATCTATAAAAAAATTAAATAAATATGCTTAAATGAGTCAGTGATTATTGAACTGGGAAGCAGATCTGAGTTTGACATTTAAAGGTAACATGTCCTTATTGGGGGGGGGAATTAAAGAAAAAGAAACACAACAAAACTTTAACATTTTCACATGCCAGAAAAACTAGCTTTCATGTACTTTAAATAAAAGAAAATAAGACGTGTTTGGGAGTAAAGCCATGGACATCAGATTCACTCTTCAAGTATACTCTGTTACAGCAGTATGATTCCTTTTATGATTGTATCCATCATGCTGTCAAAAAGAGAAATCTTATCTTCACTCATTACTAAATATACAAAGAGCTGGGATTTCCACTTGGCAAATGTTCCTGTTTACCTGAAGGCTTGATTTTACCTGCACTTTGATAAAGTTCATTTGCAGGGATAGACTAAACTTTTTTATCCTTAAACTACTTGAGTTTGTAAACCAAGTTTTGCTCTGAAGTAAGCAGCATGTGCATGAAGTTGCTATTTTCTTTAGAAAAATTAAAGATTTTATTATGGAAGGAAGCCAAAGGGCCCATCTGGATCCGTCCTGTCTGAATTGTGAATTATAGCTCCTGTTTACAACAGTTCTGCTAAAAGAACTCTAGGTGAGGATGCCTTCAGTAGTCATCTTCAGCCTTGTCTTCTCAATTTTTTTTTATCTTCAAGGAAAGGTTTAGTAATAATGGAGACCTCATCACCTAAAGCTTAAAATAAAAGATGTCAGAACTTTGCCAGTTTAGGAGATGCAAAATCAGGCCCCTCATGTGCCATACTTACACTCTTCTTTACAATGAATGCGAAGAATCCCTTCTGAACATGTTAATGTAGATGAACTTCCTGAGTATAAATCCCTTGATTGTTTCTCTTTCTGTTGCATTATTTTAAAACTAAATGAACATTTAGTATTATTACTATTATAATGACAACAAAAACCCATGGTTCCTTTGGTTTTTTGAGCCATGTTTAAATGTGAAGTCACAAACAACTTTGTTATTTACACAATAGGAAAAGGGTGTTACTGTAACTCAAGTGCAGAAGTGATAGAACAGTGGTAGATCTTACAATATTCCCTTTTATTTGGTACTTTACAATCCACATTAGTGGTCACTACTGTGTTTGTATCTCAGGTTGGAGAAACTATATGGTCTGAATGTATCTTTTTATCTCTACAATCTCTACTATAAAAAATTTATTCTATCTGAAACCTGTCTTCTTTTATTTTCTTGGAGCTATGCTGATTTTTTTTTACTTCTTATTTTTCATTTTAACATTGTCCAGTTTCCTACAGAATTCAGTTTCTAAATTTCACTCTGGAGCCACCAACCACTACAACAACCTAGTCCTTCTTTGTACAGCACAGCATTGCATCAACAGCTGCTGCCACTGAGGGCAGTGCTAAAAGTCATGCGGATTGCAATGGAACAATTAGACCAACACAAAAAAAAATCCACTTCTTCTGTTTAATACTTCTTATCTTTAGCTTCTATTATTATATAGCGTATAACCCTCGTAGAATTCAGTCTCATTCATCTCATCTTCTTAATTCAAGAAGTCAATCCTAGGTTTGGAGCACCATTTAATGGCCAGCAAATACAGTCTGGCTAATTTAATTACCTGGTTCATTGACTATTTAAGGTCACTGACATACCTATGAGCCACACTCATCCACACACCGACTCCTTTCGGTTTTGCCCTCCTATCCTGAAGATTTTGCATGGACTTAATTTATGAACCGGTTCTTTATCAAGAGTGGCTTGCCCTTCAACCCATACTTACGTATGATGGGTTGTGCATTTGAACCGTGCTGTATCCAAAAGTCAAGAATTCTGATTTGCTTATATGTGATTTTTCTGTAGTTATGTCAACTATCTTTAATTAAACAATAGCTTTCTAGGTGTTGCCTCACTGTTTCCCTGATTAAGGCTTCCAGTAACCGCTTAGTTTATGAATCAAAATCTACAATCTTTTATCATTTTTATACTACCATTGACTGAAATACTTTATTACAGAAAAAGTTGAAGTTTCCAAACTCTAGAAGACTTTACTCTGTACCATGCGTGCAGATTCACTCATACGCACACTCAGAGAATTAAAATCTGCAATTTGCTCCCAAAATATCCTTCGCTGCTTGGTCAAGAGAAAACATGTACCTTTATCTTCTTAATGACCTGTAGAACATTGGGTTAATGCTGCAAAAATCAGGAAGATTTAAAATAGAAAACCAGCAATGTACAGCTCATGTTGTGTGTCCCCTTTACGTTTACCCACAACTGTCTGGTTGATTTTCAGTGAAGGGGATTTCATATATAAATCCTAGTGGAAAGCTGTATTTTCCCCATGCTTGGCTACTGGCACTGTGGGTGGTGTATTTCGTATGGGACAGGAGACTGTTAGAGTGATAATATTCAGCAAACTTCTTTTAAGGACATGAAGGTACTTCACTTAACCCAGGAAGTGATTACAGGGTACATTTGTAGGACTCACACAGAAAATTGCATCACTCTCTTTGAGAGTCAGAGTGGTTTTTGGCAGGTGCGCTGGTGCAATCCGACAGTCTTCATATTCAAAGGAGCCCCAGTACTTCCAGGTATTTCCTGGAATTGTGCATTTCTGTCCTTTCCCCACCCCATGACCCAGAGTAGGTATTGCTCACTCCTGGGCCCTGCTCCTACCTGCCCTGCTGAAAGTTTAAACGAGGAAGCTGACATTACATAGTTGAGTTTAGAGATGGATTTTCTTAAAGGAATGATATTAAAAGTGGCACAATTTCCTCCCAAAAATCAGTAACTTTGCTTTGGTTCCTCTAACACATGTGAGTCCAGATGTCTGAATGGTGTGAGTTCTCAGCAGCAGAACTTGGCCTGAATTTTTCCCACCATAGAGCACAATGAGAACTTCAATCTAGGATGAAAGCAAGAGCCAGCAGACTTTTCACAAAAAAGGACAGACAAGTGTACTCAACAGCAGACTCCATTTGCACCTGGGATGCAGAAAACTGCAGGAAGGTGTTGCTTTGCCTGCTGGATAGCAGAGACTGAGGACTGGATTTTCCGTTTTTCCAGAGTGTGTCCCAACCACTGAGCTGTTTGGGGAGTGAATATTCTCAGTTTTTCCTGTGAGAAATTGATCATTCGTATAAATAATTCTTTACCACAGGGACACTATCCCAACAGTATCCTGCTTGCTCTTTTTTAATAATTCCTCATTATGTCCTAACCATTGGGTTATCAAGGATTTTCCTCTTTCTGATATGCACATACATACACATATTTTATTTTGATCAGAAATTCTGCACTGAACTTGTGTCATGACTAAATGAGGGTGCTTTTCTTTTTTTTTTTTGTTGTTACAAGCACTGTTTTAGCCTAGTTGGAGGTTTTCAGTAAAAAACTATTTCAGTCAAACCTGTTTATGCAGTCAGGAATGAGGAATAATGCCGTGTTCTGTGATATAACCAACCAGTGTAATTCATATTTTCAAATTGGAAGGAGAAGCATGTAATGGACAAGTAAGTGTGCAGATATAGGGCATACTACCAATAACATTTGCAAACATTTTGATTATTTTTTTTCTCCATGATTTTGTGTATGTTTCTATTTTTTTCCTTTGGGAATGAAAAACAGGTAGCTAAGCAGTGCTTGCTGCATTCTCACTGCATCAAGATGATGTATACTCTCTTTGCCTATTCTTTGGGTGAAATATTGCTCTTTGAAATTAATTGTTTTGTTTTGTTTTCTTTGCTAGTGTCTTTAATAGAACCAAATATTTCACCCATATTCTTTGGTCTTACAAGATCCTTGGGGTAAGTCGAATCTTGGTACATTTATTCCCATTGAGTAACATACTCCTTGAGCAATCCCATTGGCTTCTGTGAGACTATTTGAGACTATCCAATGGGAGCAAAAGTACATGAGTCTGGCCCCAAGGTACTTACACACACCCTCACTCAATGGCACCTCGGTTTCGGTCAGTGCCTTTGGGTGCTGCTGCATTGCAGCCTTTAATAATCAGTTTGTTTCAATTCTCAGAGTGAAATTTTTATGAATAGTCTACTAGGTACATGTAGAAACCCAATCTGCGAAAGTGAGAGGACATTCAAGAAAGTGTTTTCCTATGGATACTTCACATGAGAAGAAAGGATGAACTCATCCCAGCAACTATTTGTTTAGTTCTTGGAGATTTAAGCTTCTGTGTTAGTGGTTCAAAGGTTGTCTGAACATGCAGTGGGCTCCAATGCTCTGCATTTTCATTCTAGAGTTATTTTCCATTGGAAAGAGACTTGGGTATCCTGCTGCCTCCCTTGTGATGGTGCTGGGGTCATCATTCTCAGAATTCTCTGCTTCTGCTTCATTCAATGAAGTTGATTGTGGTTCTGGACCGAGGCTAGAAACACGCTTTGTTAACAAGAACATGCTTTGATAGGAAAAGTAACAGAAAGGCCAGGTTTTGACGTGTCAAAACAAACACATACATTTTCAAAGGAGGAAGCATGGTGAGGTCTTGAAGATATTGTCAAGACTGAGAAGTCAGATCACAAGGGATTCATCTCACCTAGATTTATCCCCTTGACATCTAGTTATCTAATCTAAATGATTGTCTAGGGTCCCCCTAATGCCAATTAAAAGATATACAGTACAATGAATGGCCTTCTGGAGGTGCATATGTCTCTCTACATTGACTATAGATAGAGCCCAGAGAACTAGTTTAGTGTAAACGTCTAATTTCTTGTGGACTATAGTCAGAGACAAATGGATCCCACTCTTAGATTCCAAAGGCTTCACCTTCTTCCATTGGTGTCTCAGGAAAAAATAAGTACCCTTGTCTACTTGCAAGGAGTGTCTACACAATAAAGAAAAATATCAACTTGTGGTAAATCGTGGCCTAGGCCGAGGGTATCTCAGTGGGATGAAGAGGGAGACAGTCTCTGGGTTCACTAGAGGGAGCTAGGAAGAGATCTGTTAGTCTCACTGAGGCAATGGAGCTCCAGCTGTAGAATTATTCAAGAGAAGGTAGTTGTGGTGGAGAGTCCTCTGAGGGCTCTTCCCTGCCAGCTCATGGGTGTAGTGCTGGATTTGTTATACTTAATTTTCCAACTGGATTATAACTTCTTGTACTTTGATCTTAAACACTACTTTTGATCACCTTTCCTGGATAAGACACTTTTGTACGGAGGAAAATTTGGTACGAGATAAGCATGTGTTTGTCTTCAGAGGAACAATAACAATGATAATAATAAATCTATCTGTCTGTAAGACTATAATTCTGTCTCAGAAAGACTTTGGACACATGATCACTGAAGTACCTCCAGGGTTGTAAGAGGTATTACACATGTGTATGTATGTATCTATATATATATTCACATTTCCCATCACAATATTTATATTTCTGAGGGAACATCAATAAAAAAAGGCTAACCTGTCTCATTTCTTTCTAACTTATCCAGGCCAATTCACACTTTCAATCAGGAGTTCTTCAGTTCTACAGTATTTTCCTATTCTATAGAATGACACAAGACAAAAATCTTGCTACTGAGATGATTGCTTTAGCAGCCTGTCCCCTGGATTGGGAACTCAGATGAGCATGAACTTGCTACAGGAGCAGTCCCAGCTCTGCTGGATCTAGCTGGTTTCCATGAAAGTGCATGTCTGCCTGAAAAATTGATAACTCAAGGCATTCTATTTTTATACTGCGAGTTGCTGTGTTGAGATATGAAATGTTCAGAATTATTTTATTGGACAAACACAAGTACTGAAATCATGAGGTTCTAGCAGGCAAACTCTTGCCAGTTTAATTCTTATTTGTGCTTGGCAGATGAAACAGTTTTTAATATTTTAGTTTTACTTTGCTAGTCACAGTACAATGGGGATAAATTCTAGTGACTTTAATCAAAAAGTAGGAAGCATGCAAGCACTACTGTGAGACTTTTAACTGAATTGAATTGAATAAACTATTCTCTGATCGATTTTAACAACAAAAATGCAAGTTTAATTTCAGATGCAAAATTGTATTATTTGCTGCAGCTTGTTAGCCAGCTGAATTACCTGGTGTGTTGTATGTCTGATTGTACAGCTGAACAACTCTGATTAATTTCCAGTGCAGGCTGAGAGATTGAAACCTACTCTCTGTTATTCAATGTAAAAACCCAAATAATGCCATTGTTTTGAAGGAAGTTATGTTCTGTTGACCTTGGACCTTCAGTCTCCTTGCTGCAAAATACAGGCTCGGTGAGCTAGGTTTAGTATTTGCTTCATGCAGCGAGAAGGTGGGGGTAAGTAAGGAAAGGAAAACCTGGATCATCTCCAGCAGTAAAGGGACTCCAGGTAGATCATTGCCAGGTTCTTTTCTGCAGATAAGCTTAAATAAGTGTTACACCCAACAAATGCTACTGTGACCTGCAAATGCCACTGTGTGACGGAGCCCCATAAAAGAGGTACAAATGAGAGGGAAACCAGAGAGAAACATTGTGACCTGCAAAATTTTTCTCTTTTCTTCATAACACCCGTAGGAATTTGGATTAATTCTACCAACATTACAATGAAATTGCAGCTGGAGTGCTGAGCCAGGACTGTGGCAAAAGAAGACAAAGAAATGCATCCTTTTAGAAGCTGCTCTTGCAAAATGTTTTCTTCCTGGTGATGTGTTTGTCTGCCTCCTGATTATTATTTCTTGTGTGTGTCTGACACAAGGGGATAGTTGCATAAAATGCAAACTGGAGCCATGGCCTCAGCAAGGATTCGAGCAACCCAGTGAGCTCTTCATCGCTCAGCAGTCAGACAGAACTATGGATTGTAATTTAAAGCAGAATCCAAGCTCTGAGCAGTGTATTCAATTTTATAAGTGTCTTTCTAGTTGAGCCTAGGTAAGAGTCTCTGGAACAGCCATCCTCTACATGTCCTATAAATAGCGAGTAGTTAAAATGTGTCATTCTGCTCCCACAGTACACATCATTGATTGCAATGCAAAGCACATACTCAAGAATAGCTGGCCTCACTCCCTTCATCAGGTACCGGGGTATTTATTTATTCGTTTTTGTCATTACAGGCAAATAGGAGGCTTGACCTAATGTAACAGAGAGGTGGAAGACTGATTATTGTATTTCCACAGCTGTTTCATTGCTATGTTTTATAATATGTTTATAAATTATCAGCATACTGGCACGTTCTTAGAGCTGGAAAGTAATATCTTCAAGGAACTATATTTTTATTTACCAAAAAGGGATATGAATAGCCATCTTATCAGAAAACTTGTCGTAATTCAAGAACAAGGTCCACCCAGATACTGATTAGTATCAACAGTATTGATTTTATTACTCGTACTTTATAAATGGCATTGATATGATTGAATACTGCAAACATTTGCTTTGTTATGCTATTGTCTCAGTTGGAGTGTAAATCTCTCATTTTTTATATACACATGGTGATTATTGTTTTGGTCATTTTTTCATGACTGGAGGCATTTTAATGATGATTTACAGGGTTGGACTATAAACTCCTGATTGCAATTAAAAAGTACTTAGATGAAAACTTTCAACTCGAGGCAGTGTCTGTTTATCACAGCAAGATATAAAGGAATAAAATGTGGTATTTTGAAAAAAAAGCAATAAAAAAATTGGGTTTGTTTTTCTGTTTTCATACTACAAGGCAAAGGAAACTTCTAGAAATCTGTATTTTCTGCGGATTTCCAGGAGGAAAACTTTATAAACATTCTACCCTACCACTCTTGAACAGCTTATAGGTTGCTTTGTCCATTATTTATGTGCCCAGAGAAAGAGACTTTCCTCTCGTGTTTTGCCAGAAGAATTGTGGACCAACAGAACAACCTGGGGTTCTCCCAAGCAGTCCTTGCTCAAGAAGTAATATAAATCCTGTAGATCCTGAAGAAAAGGAAAATTACTTTATTTGGTATTAAAGTCTCCTTCCATTTTGAGGTTATCCAAGATAGTTTCCTCAAATATTGCATTTCCATTTCTATTATTTAGTAGTATTTTTCACTATGGTATTATCCTAAGATGTTACTGTCTATACATAAAAGATTTTACCTCCAAAAAGCTCCTGAGTGTGTTGCTATGTTATTACACTGGCCAAGATACAAATAAAGCTGCATTGAGTTTGCAAGGTGTGAGCAATGCAAGCAGAAGCAGACAGTCCAGGAATGCCATTTAACACTTTGTGTCTGTATATGTATGTATAGATTTATCTATGTGTTAAGTCATTGTACCACTGTGGCTTACTTGTGGGTGTATGAGTCTATACTGTTCAAGGGTTGTTTCACTGCCAGTGAAAACAAGCTGCTATACAGCTCACCACCTATTTGCATATTACCTGTTACGTACTTCACAAGTGAAATATTCTAGAATTTTCTGTGTGTGTAGAAAACTCGTTATCTTACCCATCACTTTTCCTTCTCTCTTCTGTCTCAAATTTTCAGCTGCATTGGCTGCCAAAGGCTTTTACCACCGATGGGGAGGACTGGAAGTAAGAGGAATGGTTAGATAGGCTGAGTTTGAGTTTTGCTTAACATTTTGCTGGCGTATCCTCTACGTCTTGGTAGGAGCATTGTTGTTATCCAGTCCCATATTGTTTGCTCAGCATTATTCTAGCCTTGCCACCTCCTTTAGCCCTGGCAATTGAAGCAGTTTGTGAAATGCTGTTGTTAGGGTACACAGACATTTCTGATCTTCAAACAGATTAAAAAGGCACAGAGAGACTGAGATTTTTCGTGAGCTGCCTACTGCTGAAATCTCATAATTCTTCAACATTTTTACTTGAAGTAGAGATTTCATACAGGTTGGTGTAATTTGTTATATCCTTGCCAAATACTAAAGTCCTGTCTAAACACAAGATATGCTGGAGCTGTGCTTCATTCCCCTCTTTCTATTTTCAGAATACCACTAGAAGAACTAGTATATGCCCTCAAAATACATACATCTTCCACTTTATTTACTGTCCCTTCAACAAATGAAAGACAAGAATCTCTAGAAGAATGGGCTTGTGTAGGAAGGATATATGATATTAATGTCTGCTTACAGCCTCCGTACCGTGGCAACCTGTACTATTTTGGTGGGGGGGAGCTTCCAAAGAACAAAATTTGACAATCGTTGAGGTCTCCTGTTCCCTTTGTCTGGTCTGTGACTCGCGCTGGACACAGGCTTGAAAAGAAATGTCGTGAGATGATTACAAGATCTAACAAGCTGGTTTTCACTAACTTGGACTGATAATTATATACTTCTCTATAATGAATCACCGAGAGTGATTATTTTGAAATGAGGATTTTTTTTTAAGAATACTGCTTTCTATAGTACTGATACCTACTTCATGTATCTGAGGCACTCAGACCAACTAGTGTGTACTTGGATAATGATCAATTACTGATGAGTGTTCAAGGTCTTTAACAGACTTGTCCACATGCATTAATGTGAATTTCCTTGAGGACATCATTATTAGCTAAAACAGGTAACAGTCCTAACACCTCAGCTTTATTCCAGTTGTTTCTCCACCCTGGTAGGGCATTTTGGTGATCAAACAGTTCAGATTTTTTTTTTTCCCCTTCTGATGGTCACTGAGCCAGGAAGGATCCGTGGCTGCCACACTCTCCTTAGGCAGAAGCTACCAAGAGCATGTGTGGACAGTGCTATTAAGGTTTTCTTATACTTAATGATGATGAACTGTTGTTGAGCCTCATACCCATCTGCAGAGCCATGGGGATTTTTCTTTTATGTTTGTCCTTCCAATATCTTTCTTTCTAAACTCCTGCCACCTCCAGAAAATTCAGAGTGGGTTCTTTAGAGTGACATGTTTCATTTGACCAGACGATCAAGGACACATTGTGAAGAGCTCCATTACACTGCAATTTGAGTATGTTTATTGTCAAAGTCTCAAGTGTATTTAAAAGTAGTTAAAATCAAAGCATCTGAGGGAAAGAATATCAAGAGTTACATGATGACTACAGGTAGGATATACTTGGAGACAACGCATCTGTACCACTCGCTCCTTTTGGAGGGCCTTTTTTTATCATGGTGTTATTCCCACTTCATAACATTGCAACTGAAGTGAAGCCATTTCAATTACTCTGCTGTGATGGGAGAGAGTCACAAAGATGAACTGAGGGGTCTCTTCACAGGTTTTAAATGTAAGAGCTAAAATTCTCCTAAGATATAAAGCAGTTTGATGTTACCAACTGTCACAATTTTTACCAAGTCTTTGGGACAAACTCCCGGCCCTATTGGGATCCAATATTGAAAAACAGGTCAACCACAGTGGGGTTTGATGATGTTTAAAGTATCAGCTGTGGGAGGCACCTAAAAGCTTCATCTTTTTCCTTCCTTCATGAGGAAGAAATAAATGTTGATGATGCAAAGGGAAACCAGACTGGAATGAAGCCTACTAGTACAAGCATCCAGTTGCAAAGAAAAATAACTTCTTCTTAACCTCCTGAGGTTTTCAAGCCAGGATTATGTTTTCTATAGCCTGACTTTTGACTTTTAAAGAGTCATAGCTACTGATACAGTAGGATAGCTCCACAGAGGATAGTTATGAAAACTGACATCAATGGGCAAGCTTAGGGTCTGTGAATGTTGGGCCATCACCTTAAGAATTTACAGTGACACCAAAGAGCAAAGCATAACATATGGGGCAGTTACACCCTCAGACCCAGAGACAATCACTTTCATGAACTGTTCTCAGGGGCTGAGGTTTAGCACTGTGTTTTTAACCCACGACAAGGAGCACATGTATTCTCTTTTTGATCCACCATCAGATGAATTGGTGGTGCTACGGGTCTGCACCTGTGCTGTTGTTTCTGCTGGAGCACTGTAGAGGCTTGGGCTGCTTTGTAACAGGCACTTTTAAGAAATCTTGAGAAACAGGTTTCAATGGTTATTTGTGATGAGTTTGTACAACCCAGGCAATTTGCAAAATGCAATTTGTCTGGTGCTCTTCCTCTTTCACCCCAGCATAAATGCAATAGATCCTTCTGACTCCACGGTAGTGAATCTCTGCTTCATCTGCTCTGTTTTAGAACGTCTTGATTTAATGAATTGTCACTGTCTTCTGGATTTTAGTAGCAAATACTGTGAACTGACATGTAAAATGAAGAACTAGATGAAACCTGCAATACATATAGAAAATTATGAAAATTCCTTTTTACTGTGGCTATAAATTCACATCAACTTTTCTTAAATAATTGCTATATGTCGCTATTTTGTGATTAGTCATAGGCTCCTGTATAAGCCAGCACAAATGAAGTCAATGAATGAATTAGGAAATACATACCTACAAAAGAAAAATTTTAATAAAAATGCTAAAAGAACAATATTGTAAAGAAAGCCTCTGTATACACAAATCAAATAGGAAATAATCTTGGAAAAATCTGAAAATGACTACAAGCACTACTGACTGTTACTCAGAGCAAAGAATTATTGATCCTTGCCTGCTTCTATTGATTTTGTGTCACTTCTGTGATTTAATCATGTTTTCCTTGTTATCTCTTTGCAGTCTTTCTTCTATTGTCTGGTATGAAATCTCAGCCAAGGTCTTTCAGCCTGTGGTGGTGGATCAAAATCACTTTGCCTTCCATTTGCATTGTTTTAAAGAAATGATTAAACAGTCGAGCTTAGGTGATCCTTGCACAGGATTACGCAGTATAAATGCATTTCTGAAAAATGAAAATGCCTTCTTTTCCTTCATCAGGGACTAAGAAATATTGCTAATGATTTTGAAGATAATCCAGAATGCAAACCTATGCAAAAGTATCTAAATTCTTGGCTTTTGCATTAATCCATCTATTTGTTTCTTTTTTAAATACTCACATTGTGTTAGAGCTTCTGGCTACTGAAGTCTATGGGAACAAATTTGCATGTGGGAGAGACAAAACTTGCATTTTATTAAAGCAGTATAGCTACTGTCATTTAACTTCTCTCCAAGAGAGTACTGTGTTTTTTCTACAAAGTGCTCAAATTTCACTTTCAGGAAAATGCCTGCAGTGAAAGCAGGATTTGGTATAATTCTTGACTTATGTTTAGAAATAAACATTCATGTTTATGTTTTCATCATTCATTTTGAAGGAAAAAAATTCTAGGAAAGATAATTTGTTTGAAGAAACAAATGTAAGGTATATATTAATATGTATATACAGTGAGATAGATGTTAATAGGTCAGCGTTTAGATACTTACCTCTCTCCAACTCACTATTTTCAGAATATGTTTATCAAATTTTTTTCCAGTTCTGATTAGAATACTTTTTATGCACATATTGTACATGACTGGCAAAATACTGTAGTTCCTTCACATGCACTTGAAATTGTTAACATTAGATGTTTCTTGCTTTCTGGACTTATTTCCATAACGGAAAACCTTTTTCACTCTTTTTATTAAGATTCCATTTAGGAAGGGATCAGAGAGGTTTAATATACAGTCAGTGGATTTATGAGTGTGTTACATACATAATTATTATAGATGGTTATAAGCACATCAAAAGGAAATGTAATAGATGTTTATAAGCTCTGGTTACATGAAACCTGTTGGACTATAACAACTGAATCATCATTTATTAAACGTACCTTAATAATCAATCACAGCCTTATTATACCTTTTAGCATAATGTTCAACTATTTATTTTTCCATTTTAATCTGGACATTTTAATCTAAGACGTTGCATGAATCCATGGGACTTTTTTTGGACAATGGACCATGCAAACCTTCCAACACTTTTTGCATCTTTGAGCTGTAGTAGAAAACATGTAGGAAAGTGTCTTGAAGACCACTAAAGTTCTGCCCATCAAAATGAGTAGGGGTTCGTCTTATGTGATGTAGAGACCCAGTTGGCTTTCCAATTGACATCTGTGGCAGACAAAAGGTCAAATTGGAGGCGGAAATCAGAGTGGGTGGGGAAAAAAACAACACATAAAAATGCCACTGTGCTACTTGTTGCCCTATGACAAAGATAGTGTGGGAGGATGGGTTGGAAATGCATGTGAGACCTTCCCTGGTCATCCACAAGTTGTTCTTTGCAGAGGCCTAGCGTCACTTCTGTATTCTAGTTGACAGCATGTGCTCAAAGCCCTCAAACATAAATAGTTACTGGTGACTCACTCACTGTAATTCTTTAGCTATGTCAGTGGGACACAAGGGTGGCCTTATGGGTAAAGGCAGGGCTTTCAGGCAGGAAGTCCTCATTTTATTCTTGCCACTTGCCACAAGATAAGTCATAAGGAATTTCTTTAATCTTTCTATTTGTACTTTTGTGAAAAAGAGAGAAAAATGTTACTCCCTTCAGAGCAGTATTGTGAATTCATCTGGGCCCAGCAAAGTGTCCACTTGTCTATGGCAGGGCTACCAAGGGCTGCCAGGGCCCTACTATCCACTTCACTTATGCCAGAGTCCTAGAAAGATAGCCTGGCTGCTGCTGCTGCTGCTGGGATTGGGAGCTTGAGCCACAGCAGCTTTTCTTCGGGGAAAGGGGTGATGCTTCCCAGGAAACACAGGTCACAACTGTCCCAACTCCTTCCACCATAGCAGATCAGTGAGTTCAGATCTCCTCCCATTCTTTGTACATCCACTGCTTCTCTACAATTAATTCCCATGCAAAAGCATCCCTACCTCCCTTATGCTCCTGCCTCTCATCCTTTGTGCAGGAATACTTGATTTTACAGGTGGTGCTGAGAAGCTTTGGGCTAATTGAGATCAAAGTCTTTTGCATGTGTGACCTCTTGAGATCTTAGACTTGCAGCAGGGACTGCTGCAGTCTGGAAAAGCAGGTACAGTGTAAACCTATCCAATGTGGATATGAGCTATGGATTATAAATCTCCCATTAAGAATATCTGGACAATTATGGATCATAGAATGCTGTAGACCTGATCAGCTTTGGGTGTGAAAAGATGTTCCTATCATTGCCTAAAATTGTGTAGATCACAGGATATCATTTGCTTATAAACCTCAATCTCCTTTTCAGAAAGAGAACAAGGTCTCTCAGATATTGAAGTTAGAAGGTTTGCACTTTATCTTTACTGTTCTTTGTGTTTCAAAGTCAGCATAACTTGGGCCTGAGTGAGCAGAGAACCTGTAGTCTGCAAGGTGATTACAGAGTGAAACCTGAAAAAAAAGTTTTGAAATCAAATTATCAGCTGCATCCTTGTCTATTTGCTCAGGGGAAAGCAGGGTTTAACATCAAGAATGTGGAGCTGGCAAACACCCACAGGGTTCAGAGCATTTTATGCATGTTCAATTTTTGTTCAAACGTGAAGAATAAAGCTACTTGATATAATTTTGACTTTATTCAAGCTGAGACTCCCTTATGAATTAAATTTATCTTCAGGTATGTGTAGTGTATGTCCCCAGCATGTTTCTTCTCTCTGTGCCTCGGTACTCTTCAACAGTGTAACTCTGAACTGGGAGTCACATAAGCAGAAATCCACGAATCAAGGAGCTATGTTCAATGGAAAGCTTTGCCCTGTTCCAAAGTAGGGCTTACCTTCCCTCTTGTTTCTCACATGTTTGATATCAGAGTTTTCAGATGAATCATTTCAATAGCAACAGACAGCTTACTCCCATGTATTCAACCAATAGGTTGTTAAAATAGGGTAACAGATAAAAAAGGGCAAATATTTTCACAGTGCAACAGGGAGTGCAGCTCTATTGTGGAGTTAAACTCCTCTCATGCAGAGAAAAGACTTTATATATGGTGAGAAAACTCAGAGTGCATATATCTATCTGCCTTCCTAAAAGGTTCACGACTTGATGTAATATCTATGTAGTTGTTATTCTTTGCAAGTTCACTTCAACAGCTGCATCCTGGTATTGAGTTTTGTTATATTATACTGCTGCAGTAACGCTTACAATTTTGTTCTTTCTGATAAAAGTCTCCTAATATTGAGGTTATTGCAGGAAATCTGAGTGAAGATGTAATATTTCACATGCTTACCTTAAGAGGAAAGAACTGCTAATATCATGAATAATTTCTTACAATGGAGATCCAAGCTGTCAGCTCCAACTACAATATCTGGGCCCCAAGGGAACTCAGGTTTTCATCTGGAGGTGCACAGATCCAAAGGAAAATTTGGCAGTGTTATCTTGACAGTAGTGGAGAGTTCTACTACCTTACTCCAGAGTTCCGTTAAATACATCAATGGATACATCGTATTATGAATTTTTAAGCACCTCTCCAGAGACAGTACTTAATACAGAATATTTGAGGACTCAGCCACTGCGGGGTTTGTTTGGTGCCTTAGAAACACTTCTGCTGGGTAAATTTCTATGTGAGTAGGTTTCAGCCCTTTATTCAATCTATCTTCTTTAAAGATGAATGTGTTTGTTCGTAAGGTCCAGGTGACACTGACAAATTCTTTTAGCATCTCCAGACACAATGGCTGGAAGATACTATAAATTTGTTTTAAAGCTTAAGATTTTTTAACACTGACTGAGGCAAAATGAAATATCCCACTGTTTTCAATGTTTCTACCATTTTCCTTAAAAAAAAGATCCAAGTCACACAAATAAATTATTTCCCTTTGGAGGAGAAATAAGAAGACTGTGTGTTCTTAAAGAGAACATGAGCACAGAACAAGATCCTGGGGCACCATTAGCATAGATTCTAAGCGTGTGAAATACTTTCTGCTGTTGTTGTAGACTGGATTTCTCTGAAATGACTGACAGATGTGAACAATTCAAAAATGCTTTCTGCCCCACTTTTTAACAAGAGATGGGAACCACCTTCAGCATTTTGTGCTTAGAGGTTTGGTCGCAATCTCAGAAAGTTTCAGAGACAAGGTGGAACAGTCCAACAGTGGTCATGTGGAAGTCCACGCGATGCCGCAATCATTCCTATACTGTGTACCAACACACACATGCAATTTTGTAATTTAAAGAAACTGATATAATTAATTAATACAGAATTTGCTTCACTTACCCTGACAAAGGGTTTTCCCTGAAACTTGAAGTTATAACACATTCTGGCATCTCAGTAGGGATAGTGAATTTTTTTTCAAATGTATGACTTCATAGCATATGAAGTCAGTTCCACCATTAAGCTTAATATATGGCATTAATTATATCAGAATTCCTTAAAGTGACAAAATTCTTCCCGGTGCTATGGTTCAATTAGAAGAGCTACCTTTTAAGGCTGGGTAAGAAGACCCTTTCAAAACCCAGTATCTTATCTTGTTATTGGACATTGTTTTGCCTTCAGCATCTCGGCCTGCTGCTAGATTTTGCACTTGCTTGTGCCAGTTTATACTGAAACTGGCTTCTGTATATGAAAACAAAATAAAGCACTCACATGACTGTATTTTTGGTGCATGTACAGAAAGCATGTGAAAATAGGCAAAGAAAATGAATTTGCAGCTACATTTAAAGAAACTAAAATGTATGCTGGGTAGTAAGCAGGAACACACAACACTTCTGCAACGAAAAATCTTTCCACTATGATGCAAAGATCAGTCAAGGAGAAAATGGTTAAAGAGGCAGCAAGACTCATTGGAGAGGCAGGTGACCTGACAGCAGGCGCTCAGAGGCGTCTCACATATCCACATGACATCTCTTGAGCTAGCAAACATGGCGAGGGCAAAAGTATGTTTGCAATTTGCAGGTAAATAATGGCTGGTTTTAAACTCATTTATTACCTAAGTTATTTCTGTGTGTCAGTATAAGCTTTCAAGCTAGGTTTAAACTGCAAAATCAGGTACTTCTAGTAGAGCTGGTATATTAGAACTGAAATTATGGTGCAAACCCTGTCCATTTAAAACAGGCTCCCTGCTTGGGTCACTGGGGTCTTCTTGTCAGCTTTTAGGCTCAGAGAGACCGATTTGGGCATCTTAAACATCCCTGCCTAATCATGGCTGGTGGCTATTTTCAATCTGCATGTGCTTGGTGTGAAGTGGTGGCATGAACCTGTATCCAAGTTTGCATTTGGTGATATCGAACATTTGACCATTTCCTTGAGTATGCCACCACGCTCAGGATGTTTGATCAAGCGGATGTGTTTGAACCATATATCCTAGCTTTTCTTACAGAAATAGAGAATTTCTTACCCAGAAATACACGTCTGAAAGTTTCAGTTTCTTAGGCTTGATCTAACAAAATGTGTTTGATATGATAGTGCTGGCTCTTTAGAGTTACTTACATGTGATAATTGCACATTTCCTTTCAAACTGAACCTTGTTTCGGATGATTTGTAACAGTTGTGATTTTTTTTCTTTCAGAACATAAGGAGGCTGCTTATGTGTTGAAATAAGAAAGATGTCCTATGCAAGTAGTATCTTCCTTACACAAGGAAGAGTAGTCACTTGGGAATGGTAAACAAAAGCATTCAAAAGAAGAATTCATAAAACATTGAAGATGTCCTAAAATGTAAGATACGGATTCGCAGGGGGTGTGGTTAGACTCCTAAGCACTATTGATTTAGTAGGAAAGAAAGATTGGTACCTGGATGGATTTAGTATTATAGCTTAAATTAAGAAAAACATGCCTAATTGAAAGCAAGAGGCTTATCCCATTGCAATCAGTGGGATGTAAGTGCATGCTTGTGTTAGACACAGAGAGATAGACTGCTGCATTGGTGCCTGAGCGAGCGACAAAACTGGTTTATTTATAAGCACTCTATTTATAGCTTTTGCTGTGTTGGAATACACTAATTCATTTTAAGTGCTCTATCTCTGCGAATGAGATCATAGCTCTTGAAAAGGTGAAGTTCTCTGTCTGTGCGGCTTGTTCTTGATGTGGTCCTACTCTCACTGAATAGGTCTGAGTTCCTCACCATGGAAAATAACACCTAGGAAAGAAAAAAAATAGGCATGTCCCATAAAATCCTATTAAATTAGGAATATACACCAGGAGAGCAACAGTGTGGGTTTTTTTGCCATGGGAAAGCTGGGCCAGCAGAGCACAAGTAGCTTTGTGGAAGGGCTTTGTTGAAGAGAATTTGACTCAAGGGGAGCAATGCACGATGTGGGACTCATCCATAGAAGTGCATCCGGGGTCTGCAGGGCTGGAGGGAGCCCAGGCACAGATCACAACACACGTCTCTGAGCCGGTGCCTATTACCTTGCGCTTTCATGGTTTACCAGCGTTCAGGCAAAGGCAGCACAGACCATTCCCTCACTGTGGATGGGCAACCACTGGGGAACCATGGTTGAGAATGCTGTCCTCCCAGCCCTGAGGTCTCCTCAAAACCCTTCGCACAAGCCTGTTTACTTAAATCTCTCCATGTATTTGGAGATTTGGCTCACAGATAGCCGTATGAGTAGTCTACAGCATGGTTCTTCAGCATCATTTGCCTGTTGAGTTAGCTTAGATTAGGCTCCATCTTGAGAGAAAAGCAAAGCTTCAGTGTGAGACTGATCTTATAGAAGAGATAATACAGAATGAGAGAGAAGAGACCTCCAAGAAGCAAAAAAAAAAAAAAACAGCTGAAGCTGAGAGCAGAGGAGATGCAGGGGATTTACTTCCTCCCCTTTAAAGAGGAGTTGCATGTGAAGCCATTGCCCACATCCCTGGCAACATATGCTGCAGAAAAGAAAGACAACAGGATACTCGGTTGCATCAACAAGGGCATCACCAGCAGAGATAAAGAAGTCACTGCATCCAGCACTTGTCAGACCACACCTGTAATACTGTGCTCTGGTTTGGTCATCGCTATATGAAAATGGTGTGAACAGGTTGGAGAGAGTCCAGAAAAGGTCTACAAAGGTGATCATTTGTCTACTGGGAAGCCTGGGAGACTGGGTTTGTTCTGCCTTGAGAAAAGAAGGCTTAGGTGGGACCTTATCACCATGCTCCAGTATTTAAAGAGTGTTACAAAGAAGATGGAGACACCCTATTTACAAGGAGTCATGTCGCAAAGACGAGGAGTAATGAGTAAAAGTCATTCCTGGGGAGATTCTGATTGGACACAAGAAGAAAATTTTTCACAATGAGAGCAATCAGCCATTGAAATAATCTCCCCAGGTAAGTGGTAAATTACCCAACTTTGGACACATTCACACTTTTAAGATTCAGCTGGTCAAGCTGGTGGGCCGTCTTGTCTTGAGTGTGCTTTTGCCAAGAAAGGTTGGACAAGATGATCCTTGAGGTTCCTTCCAACCTGGTAATCTATGATTCTATAATGTCTTTCAGGACATCTACTTCAAAGGATGCACCCCTGGAAGTGGGAGGAGGTTTTGTGTGGGGCAGGCACCTGACTTGCATCTCTTTCAGGGTGTTCTGAGTCACTATTTGATCCTGGTAAGCATGGCAAAGACAGTTCTGGGCTGCCCCCCTGTTTCAGGCTCAACTCCTTCCTCGTTTGTGGTCCTCTCCTAAGAGCATCCTGAATTTCCAGTTTGGCCCTTTTCTAACTTTGAAACTGGACCAACCAGTCAAATCCCATCCGCAAGTCAGACAGACTCTAAGAAAACCCCACACATTATTAATGGGTATGTTTTTATGGAAGCCCTTTTGGAGATGCCATCTGAAGCTCAAGGAGAGGATAAGCAACCGGAAGTGGATGACAGAATGATATACAAGTTTCACAATATAACCACAGTCTCATGTTTACAAACCACACAGCCTCAACTTTTATCACGTTCTCTTAAGCCCTGGGCACGTAAAAGCAAGTAAGTTAGAAATGGTAAAACATGTGCATTCCTCATGATTGCTCTTTTCTGGAAATAAAAAATAAAGAGAAAGCAAAGGCTAAAAAGTGCTCACCAAAAAGAAGAAAAAAGAGAATACTGTAAGATTTTGTTCTTTGTTTTCAAAAAATATTAATACCAATTCATCTAAAGCAGCTTTCTCATGTTTTTCTCTTGAACACAAAGGAAATATTTTCAGGAGCACAGAGGATTTTTTCAGTGCAACCTACTCTTGGCTTTATCTTTATTTTCTGTCAAGTAACTGAAAATGAAACAAAGATCTCAGACATACGTACATCTTTAAGAGAATTTGCTCACTCTTAACTTTGTTTGAATGGGTAAACCTCCTCACTGTTTGCCCTTAAAGCTATTCTAACAGAGAGCTGTTTTATCAACACTGGCTGCTCAGTAAGGAGAGGCATTTTCTTCCACCTTCAGTGCAGTTTTCTATGCCACTGTTGGGGGGTGGGAAGTTGACCTTATGTGGACCCTCAAGACAAAACCAGAGGCTTTAAGCAAGTGAAGAATAGGCAAACACTAGCCAGCAGTTGCCATATACAGAGTACACTGCTCAAAAATCCCAGAAATCTCACTGATAGAGCGTTACACTGTGACTGGGTAGTGCTTCTCCCTTGGTAATTTATACATGTGTCAATAGGAGATTACGTCTGTAAGTAGAGCCTCGGCAAACTCACTTCTAGTGTTTATTATGGATTTTTTTTCTGGAGAAAAGTAGAAGAAGTATGGCAGGTATTTTCCCCAGTTGTGGTGCCTTGGAATGATGAAACTGCCTCTGGAGCCGATTTGTCAAAACTCCTGAACAAAGAGTTTAAATTTTTTTTTTTTTAATCAATAAGCAATTATCTGGGCTTTGGGGAGAGAGGTTGTAGCTAAGAAAGATCTTAATGTTAAAAATCACAGAGAAACAGACCTAAAACGAATGGTCTGCTTGTAATTATTAATTGAACGGAAGTCCATAAATCTGAGTATCTCTGAATTTCGCAGAGAAGCAAATCTGAGAAACATATCTGAATTCTTCTGACCTATGTCTCAGGGCTATGAGAAATCATCAACTGTTAAACAGTGGGCTTAAAAATAAAACTTATACCTGCATTGCACAGCTGTTTTGATTTATCTCAAGCCTATTGGGAACAGGTTCAAGATAAACTGAATTAAGCTACTATTTAAACTGCAGCAAGAATGTCCACAGACCTTTTGCCATGGTTTAATGGAATAAATTGCAGGGAAAAAAGTATAGTAAACTTCCTGGTCTTTTCCCAGGAATGGATTTGTGGTTGAGGCACTGGAATGGGTTTTAGGAAATCTTGATTCTATTTCTGACTCTGCCAAGTCATCTATCCTCTCTGTCCTTCTATTCTTTACCATTCAAATGGCCATTATTAATGTATCTCTCCCAGGCGCATAGAAAGGGTGAAACGTATTTGTTCAGAGACTAAATGATGTATATTAGAGGAAAACTATAAGCGTGCACAGGTGAAGTTTTTCAACATATTAGCTGTTACCTCTCAAAAAATTCCAAATTCTGAAAATTTTATACTCTCTGTTGGAAACTGAACTTTCTAACTGCATTGATACTTTTAGGTTTGCTACAACGAAATGCAGAGAGCTCTGCTGTAGTGCAACTGTGGTCTTACAGCTCTTCAGGAAGGACCATGGTAGTTTGGTGTTTGGACGCCATGTATCAAGGATATTCACACAATTTCACGAAAGAAAAATCCTGATCTTCACATTTGAAGTTTTCTCACAGACATCAGAATTCTCCAATGGATTCCAATGGATTTTCACCGTGTTCCAGGGGCTTAAGTATTGGTCCTAACATAAGTCTGCACATAGAAGTAATTACCTCAGCATTCCAAAAATGGAAATTATTTTTAAATTGATTCAAACCCACAAAAATTACAACAACCCTTATGCTGAAGTACATCTTCATCTTCATTTCCCAAGCTTTATTTTAAAAATCCTGAAGCCAACTTAGCTGTTTCTATTATTTTTATTTTTTTGCACAATTGAATATCAACATATGTAATGCAAATATCAGAGTGCTGTGATCTAGAAAGTGCAACTTGCTCTTCATTCAGCTGAGATGATGTAATGTGCTGCTTAGCCTTACAATTGTATTACATAAATATTATTAATGACAGAATATGGGCTGGGCATTAAAGTATTATATTAGCGTAATTCAAGGCATTATCAATGATGAGGATTTTTGAGACATCCAAAATATGGCAGATGAGTCTGCTATCAGGAAAAATATTTCTCAGGAGACAGGATCATGTATTGGTATTTCTTACTTTATTTGATCTGCTGATGAAGAGTATGAAGAGAGATGTTTTCATATGTGGAATCCAGCCATGCCTATTTGTGAATGGGGGTGTGGTTTATTACAAGATATCTTGACAGAGCAATGAATGAAACACTTGTGTTTTTTTCAGTTTGCATAATATTAAGGACAGTCATGCGAACACAGGTTTTACTGTCATCAAAACTCTTAATCAAGGGTCTAATAAAAACTCTTGACAAAGTCAATGAACTTTAGGAAACAATTCATCTCAGCCTGAACTAGACATTTACAATAAGCCAGATGAACTGGTCCCTTTCCTTGTGGAAACAGACAGACAACAGGTAAGTGATCCATTGTGTCTGAACTGGTTTGGTGGGAATTTTTAGCTTTCAGGTCTTCTATGTGAACTCTTGCTCCTACAGAAATTGCTTTATGGTCTTTGTTGACTATATGGAGGAAATGGGTTCTTAGATCTAAAGGGCTCATTTGAAAGGCATGTATATGTACAAATGCTCATGCTCAAATATTCACACATCACACACAGAGGCAATAAAATCCATAGCTTAAAATCATATATATAAAGCCTTCACTACTGCAGTATCACTAAGAAGATTCTTACAGCTCCGGTCCTTTAAACCTCATTATTTTATCTGTCTAGATTTTTAAAATGGAAATAATGCCAAAAAGGCGTACTTTTTCTGTTTGCTTTTACTATTTTATTTAACTAGGGCAATTATGAACAGCAGAATCCTCTGTATTTTTGTTCACAATGTTTTTCATGGTCACTGTAGATTTGATTTCAGACTGAACTGGGTGGTGCTCATTCAGATCGACTGCTTTCTAATGGGATTTTTTTAATGTCAAACCTTATCCATCTATTTAAGAATCTGCCACTGTGATTTGCTGTTGTTTCTAATAACACCAATTAAATTGATAATGTGTCTTTAATGCTGAGTAGTGAAAAAACCTCTTTGTTTTGAAACTGAGTTCCATCAAAAGTCAAATCCCACAATGAATAGAGGACCAAATGATTATAATAGCCATATGTTTATAAATGAGTAATAACCTTTACATCAGCAGAGTCCTTCACCAGGAACATCACAGATGGCAATATTTACAGTAGTTCTCTCTGAAGGTCTGACACCTAGGGTGGATGAGCCTCTGTTACCACAAGAAATCTTAAAATGGCAATTTTTGACCTTCCAGGCCAGACAATGGAGGAGTTTCATTTTCCAGAGATTTTTTGCCTCCCTTCTGTCATCAGTTTTGCCACGTTGCTTAGTGACCTTCCAGCATTTGACCAGTTGGCAATTTTCAGAATGCAGGAAAATGTTTATCGAGAACAATGCAAATCCAAGTGCCAGCTTTCCTCAATACCCTGCTTTTGTATCTGTACAATTCGAAACCTGTAGGAGTTGGAGAGATATAATGCTGGAGCAAGTAGGCCTCTAAACCAGCTATTGAAAATTCATATGTTTTGATGAGATAGCACATAAAACAGTGACTGGCACCAGGCCACAGTCTGATTGCAAATGTTCATATTTGTTGGCAAAAATGAGTCTTCTGTGACCTCCCAAGGTCACCTCTCCAGATTTCTCTCTCTGATTCATCAGTAGCAGTTTTGTCAGTGTATGCAAGCACACAACTGTAAGCTCTTCTCTTTCTCCTCTGCTGGCCGAGTGCCATTTCTGAGCAATAAAGTTTCCGGAATTGCTTCTGAATGTTGCCTGTGACACTTGCCCCACTCCGGCTCCTGCTGCTTGCAAAGAGATGGCAAGAGAGTGAGCAAAACCTCACCCACATGCAACATCAGAAAGTCAGCCAGATGCTAGAATGCCACACAGCCTACAAAAATGCTGTGAATTTGGGGCATTTTAACACTGAGAAATTCTGTCCCAGGAGAAGCAGTGTCTTCTGAGAGGGGAAGGGGATTTGGATGCCTGAGACACACTGCAGCATCTGGTTTTCTGGAAGATACATGAAGTTTCTGCCTTTCTTTGGCAGGTCATGTTCTGCCAACATTCAGTTTCAGCACCCACCAGGGATGTCTGTGTTTTCAGGCAGGGGTCAGGAGGATTTCTGAAGGAGAAGACACCTCAGCTTGTATTTTTGTTGGCTTCTTGGGAAGGTGCATCTTTCCCTTCAGTCCTGGCACTGTGCCTTTCCAATGCTGGTTAGCCTGCAGTGAGGTGATTGTTACAGGAGCATTGAATGCAAATGACAGGGTGCTTCCTGAATCCTGGATCTCCACACCCATCACCTTGTGGATGAAGACCCTGTCTAGACACTAACAACTTTCTGTGTTGGTTTCCCTTTCTGCCCTGTTGGAGCGTCCAACCTGAATGATTGACTTGACTACTGGAGTTGACATCTTATGAATCAAAACCCTGACAATACCCGTTTCCTCAAACACAGGGCAATTTTCACCTAGGATACTCTCTACTTTCAGTCT
Source organism: Dromococcyx pavoninus (assembly GCA_033558185.1). Taxonomy (NCBI): domain Eukaryota; kingdom Metazoa; phylum Chordata; class Aves; order Cuculiformes; family Neomorphidae; genus Dromococcyx; species Dromococcyx pavoninus. Next base: position 587,817 of record JAUMJL010000284.1, on the reverse strand, counting down.
AATTTTAAGTTCATTTTATCCTATTTACACCCTCCCTTGTCAGAGAGGCACCATTCATTTCCCCATCACTGTGCTAGTGGGCTCAGGAAACTGATCTTTATAAGTCAAGCTATACATTTTCATAGTCATTTTATCCACAGTTAATTCATCTCTCAGCTCCTTACTCCCCTTGATGCCTCAAGGTAAAGCACTGGCCCTGCCAGTGAAATCAGCTAAGTAGAAACACCATAACTGCCACAGGTCCCCTGATGGTACCTTTGACTCCTCCTGCAGGGTTTCAGATTTAATGACTTGGAATGGGTAGGAGATCCTAATGGTTTGCACATATGTTACACTGCAGCTGGAGAGTGTGTTCCTGCGTTAGAGCCTTGCTTTCATGTACTGAATGTAGATGGTCAAAAATAAAGGCTCATTAAATATTGAACAGAAAGGTATCTTTTTTTAGTCAGAATATTTACATCTCTTCTAAAAATCAAAGTTTATAAAAAAGAAAATTTCCTCTCTTCTCTGTGGTATGAAATTATTCTCTTTAGCAAAGGAATATGTCTATGTTTCTTCAGGCCATATCTGTTTTGACTTTAGCCACTCGTCAAAATATTCATCGTTGTTGCTTTTTCTTCTCTCCTTTCCTCCTGCTGATTTTTCTTAAAAATAAAGCTACCTTGTCTCATTGTATATTGGAAGAAGTCAGAAGACATCCACAGAAGACAAAGACAGCAACATGGGAAACAAATTTTACAGTTTTCCCAGTCATCTCAATACAGAGACCTACCTCTATCTCGTGCTGCTGTAAGGTAATCTGGGGAACTCAGTCCCTCCACTGGCAGGGAATTCAAACATGCACTACCCTTTCCAGCTATTCCCATTGCTCCAATAAAATATGTTACCTATGCCTTGAAACTTTGTTGATCTTGAATATAACAAACTACAAAACATTTCAAAAACATCTAAATTACTGCCAAGTAAAAGAAAGCCTTTCTTTCTGTGCTCCTCTGACTAAAAATGAAATGGTTTTGCTTTGTATTTTGAGACCTTGCAGTGTTATCTTTTTTGAACCTTCGGTACTCTTTGTTTTTCACTGTCAAAGTGACACTGCAAGGACAGCGGTCCTCACTAAAGTTCTCATTTTCCTAATCTTGCTTCATTCTGTGCATAAAGAGCATCTGAATGTATTCAAGCATGTGGCCTTTCTTATAAAGGGTACAAACAAGAAAGAATGAAAATGAAGTTGGGTCCTTGAGAATCTGCACTGGAGTAAACAAACGTAACAAAAATATTACCGTTAAAATCAGCGGATGCTGACTGAACTCAGTGGGAGCTATCCACATCCATCTGAGCACAGGCTTTGACTTGCCTTAGCAGTAAAGTTTAGATGTGAACCTGACCTTCAAAGTTCAAGGGTGTTCAGATTTGAAGTTCTAGTTTGATCTCATCTGCACTTGCAGCAGCAGGACAACAACTCCTGTTTTCCCCTCTTTGTTAAAGAGGTCATATCTTGCCTTGGTTTTTGAAAGTTTGTTCTTTTCTTGGAATAAAACATAAGAAGAAAAAGAGAGTGTTTTTTTTCCACAAGTAAATAAAAATAAGAGAAAAGGGAACTTCAAATGATGGAAAATAATTGTTTTATCTGGGAAAAAATAAAGCTTTATTATAATAACTGTTTTCATTGCAGAGACCTTGTTTATTACTTCTTTTTGTACAGCAGACAGAAGATGGAATGGGGCAGACTGTGAGCATGAATATAAAGGTATGCATGGATGCAGGACTTTATTAACTGCATGGGGGAGTCTTGATTAGTGTTGCTGAGTAACAGGTTAATTCCTTTAGCACTTTTGCGTAAACATGCCTGACTGCTGATACAGTCAGGGGCTTTAAACTGAATGCTTAACTTGAGTTTTGCCTCTCTTGTCCACACGAGTTAACAACATCTGTTTCTTCAGCCCTTTTCTGATTTTTCTACTTTGTTTTCCCTTTCCCTCAGTGGAGATTTGTGCTCCAGAGTGCTTTGCAAGGCTAGTTTGCAAAGGCTATGTGATCACAGCAGAGCTTTGCCCGTGTTCGCACCCTCCCAGTGATCCAATGGAAGAACGGGGATGGGTGCCATGCAGTTGGATGCTGAGCAGCGTCTCAGGGTTTCAGTACTGAAAGGGTTAGGGCTGCCCTCACTTCTACCAACAGGAATCCTCCCATTGATTTTTCACTGGGAGCAAGTTCAGGCCCTCCTTCAGTAAGTTACTGACACAAGTATCACTGTTGATAATAGTGGCCCTGCAGCAGATGGAGAGCTTCAATTATCTTGGGCCTGTGATGAATGAGTGCTATTGACAGCTGCTGCAAAATCCATAGCAGACTGAGCACTGCACAGACAATTATGATAACGCTGGTAAACATATGGCAGAATTGGATCTCTTAAAAAACTACAAACTCAGGCTCTGCTGGCCTTGGGTTTGGTCCAGAGCCAAGTTCTAGGCTGAACTTCAGTCACAGGTCGTTGGAAAATCCCATAGGGATGACAAACTAGGGTCTAAGAACTTTGATATTTGGAGTTATTTCTGCCTCTGTTGAATATTGTTTTAAGTGTCAGTGGTGTTCATTTGGTGTGAGAAAAAGGAAAGATTTCTCCTATAAAACTGTTAAAATGTATGTGTAAATTCCTTTCCTCCTGTTCTAATTAATCTTAATACTTACAGTAGTACCTACAGAAGAGTCTGTTGGAGCAGATCAGTCAGAAAGAGAATGTATTCCTCTACTGATCAAGCTAAAGGATCAGTAATAGCCGTTTATTTTAAGCAGTTGCCTGCAGTTAATATATCAGCCAGCGAAGCGGGAGAACTGAATTGGTTTTATCTGATGTTCTCTTGCCAATTCTCATATCTCTTTTTGCCACAAAAATCTGGTGGATTACCTAGGCAGGTTTTCAGCCTCAGGAAAGGAGCAGCAGGTTAACTAGGTGTCTCCTTCATAAGACGATCCCTGCTTTGACCTACTTGGCTGAGCCACCATCATGTCTGCATCACAGCCTTTGAAATGGAGGTGGAGCCAAGTGGAGGTAGAGTGGGGACCCTGACCACTGGCATTTCTGCACCATTCTGGCCAATATGCAGATGCAACCACACAGGAGTTTTCCCTCCCCACAGCTGGAACCATCCCTATTCTACTGGCTGCTGCAAAGGGCTCTCTGGATGCAAGCTACCCAGCTGTTCTCTGTGGCCTCCTACAAGCCAATTCTGATTTAAGTTGTGACTTCTTAATGTCTCCAAAAAGGATGCTGAGATGAGTGTACATCTGCTTTCAACCCTCATAGTCATTTTGAGCACAATTGTGATGGTCTCACCAGAGTCTGGAGGGCTCAAGACCCCCAAGCCTTTTCCAGGATCAGTGGATCAGAGTTCTGCCTCACGGTCCTTCCCAAACTCTGAGATGATGTCTTACAGACCTAAGTAGCTCTTATTTCACTCAATCCAGAAAGTACAGAAAAAAATAGGAGTCTAATTTTCTGTCTTTTTCTTCTGGGTAAGGATAGTGTTTCCGTTGCTTTGTTATACATTTTCCATCCTCCTTCGGCAGTCTTAGCTATATTGTGTGATTTACAAAGAGATGTAGCAAAAACTGTGCATAATAAATGTCCCATCAGCTCAGGGAATTAAAAATAAGGTTGAATAACTACTTCTTCCTTTATTTGCGGAATTAACATTTTGAACAGATCCTCCTGCAATGGGCCATATTCAAAACTCTGTATGTACATTAGACAATTGAGAGCAAAATTTGCCCTTCATATACACTTTGGTTCTCTGATCACGTCACATCTTAGCGTCTTCCTAGAAAATGCACTAATTTTTATTCTTGCTGTGTTATACCTAACACTTATTATTTCATTGTCAGCTGGCAGTTATGAGATCAAAGGCTCGAGCATAGCAAGCAACCACTACTCTAAAATGTTAGAAACATAGCCAGAGTGATCTTATCCAATACTCTACTGTTTGGCAATTTGGGAGGGACTTTTGGATCCTATTTTCTGTATTGTCATTTGATTCTTTTTAATGCCAACTTGTTTCTTAAACATTATAAATGATGATACCAGGTGCAAGCATTTCTCAGTGCAGACCACTCTCTGGAATACATCATTAATTGTATCAGATTATGGTTTTATTTTGTTTTTAATAAATAAAACTATGTGAACACACCTACACAGGCAGGGCTGTATGAGCTTGTTTGCTTACTTTGAAACCTACTTACATGCAGAGAGTTCAAAAGCTTGACTCAGACACCGTGCTCTGCTTGGGGGAGGCTGAATAGAGAGGTGATGAGGGGTCAAAAAGGGAAAAATACAACAGAAATAGGTATTGTAGATGACCACAGTTGATGTGAGGGCATGTATTTGCACTGGACTCGTCAGAGATATCCCTCTTTGTCTGAACAGAGCATTTGGTGTTGTTTAAATACTGGCACCTTATCTTGGCTACTAATATGTGGCGTCTCTTCCTCCTTTGTTCATGGCACAAGTCTTTCCTTTGCTTGAAAACAGGAAAGGGATTACTGACAGGTCAGAACTAGGTTAAAGACCAGAGCAAAGAGTTTGCAAATTTAACCAGTATTTCAAAGAAGTGTCTATCCAATTCAGACCATTAGCTCTGTCACCATAAAACCCAAGCCACAAGCTTGAACCTTTCCTTTGCCCCAAAACAGAGGAGCCTTTCTGTTACGCAACTATGCAGCCAGGTTTGTTCTCCTCTCTGTGCATGTCTTGTTTTCTCCAGACTCAGACTCTCCTTGACCAGTTTTCCAAACAAGAGAGGTGTGAAGCCAGCATGTTATAAGGCATTTTACAGATCTATTAATTTTTTTAGAAAATAGGGTGTGGCAGAAGGAAAAGGGACAAGTCCATCTTTTAGGCCCAAATTCTATCACAGTGAATTTCAAGGAAGAACATAGATTATGTAGTATGTTTTGAAAATGTAACAGATACATCTGCAAATAAAAGATTAGATTAAAAAATCCATTTAATTACCCCACCAACACACACAACAAACAAATAAATTACTTGCTAGAACCAAGTCAGAATGAAACAGAGGAATTGGGGACCAAAATGGGAATAGAGGTGCCCAGAATATCATGGCACTTTTTCCCTGAAAGGCAATGCTGGCCTCTGGCTGGCATTGTGCATCATTTCCATGACAGCATAAGGCCCATCTTCCTCTTAGAAAGCAGGTAAGTGTTCATCATAAATGATTGTGGGGTTTGAGATGTTTACCAAAGTTGTATTAGGAAAAACACCAATCTGATGTAAAAATATTTTCTGCTCCATCTGGGGTCAGATTGAATTTGTTATAATTTAAATTTAAAATGAGGCTAGAGAAGATATAAACCCCAGATATTCTAGGAACTGACACAGCCCCAGGTCTAACTTTGAACAATTTATTGCAGAGACTAGAGTTGTCAAGGGATCAGTCATAGCCTGTAGCTGAAAGTCATAGACTGTGAGCAGGAGAAATCCAAACATGCAGGAAGAAAAAGGAAAAAAAATAACTATCATCTGTTATATTCCATTTCACTGAGAGAGATTCTTGTTCTTGTAGAATTTTTTGTATTTCATCAAAACTAACTAGGAAAAAAACCCATAAATTGTCCCCAGATATTAAACTGGGATTAGCAATGGTTTTTTCCTGATTTTTTTCTGAATTTTTGTGCAAGAGTGCTAATAGTTAAGATTAACACTCTATCCTCTTGACACTTAAAATGCATATTAATCATGAAGGCTGTTTTTGCTACTGCTTTTAATAGTCTTATCACTTAAATGGTCACAAAGGGGTTTGAGCATAATATCCCTATTAAGATGTATGAAAGAAGTTCAAACCACTGTTGGATTTATTTTTGCTCAGCCTGTCTGGCTATAGATTCAATCAGGTTCAAGTGCATTGATTTGCATAGCACAGACAATCTGGATAAGTAGAAATTATAGGCACATCAGGGCATACTGTTACTTTCAAAGCCATTAACTTTAGAAAGAGTTACTGTGTATGTAAGTTAAGGGGAATAATAGACTTGTGAACTTAAAAAGAACTTACCTTGTTGGTGAAATGGTTAATGAAATGCTTTAAAGCCCAGGGACTAAGCAAATGCTTTCATTTCAGCTTGATTGTGACAGGATGAAGAGATGGCACACCATGCCAAGCCATGTCCCGTGGAGAGCTGCAGAGTACCTTGCTCAAACCCAGCACATGGGATGATGGCCATGCAGAGGACAGCACATCTGCTCAACCAATCACTATGGTCCACACTGAGCTGAAGATGAACTTGCGTTTTTAGTAGGAATATGTGGGCTCTGCTGCAGTGTCTTGGTAGATGAGAGTTGCCAGAATAAACTTGTTTTCTAGCTCTAGGAGACATATCATAGCAGTCTGTGTCCATTACATCAATGATTTTTAGTGTCATAATAATTGTCTTTGGGACATGGCCTGAAACTTCTCCAGAGTCATGTTCAGAGGGGGCTGGGTTATAGCTAGTTTCTTACCAGTCTCTGCCACCTCCCTGTGGGTGCAAAATACTCAGTGCAAAGGCTATTCATTGTGCTCTCAGTGTTCTGAGCTCAGAGGAACCCAGTTGAGTACTGCTGGCTGGACTTCTCCCCATCCGCGTGTCTGGATGTGGGTGGAGATTCATTAACTCTGTGCTTCTGTTGGAATTCCTCTGCTGTGCCAATCTCCTGCTATCTGATCATTTCCAGCAAATTTATGTGGCCAGTCACGTAAAATTACGGAAAGCTCTGAAAAACTAGGGCAAACCATTTATTAAACTCCCAAATGAAACAATTCACCGTTTCTGCAGTCACTTAAATACAAATGCCCTTTCCTGGATTCTAGTGAAAAACAAGGTAAGCTCCAAGAAGTATATCAGGGACATTTATAACTCCACAGATTTGTTTGATATCTTTCGCTAAATGATGTCTTGGAAAGCATTTCTGTGTGGGCTTCATTTGTTAACACGGTTGATGGCTCCATAAGCCTCAAAAGACACTTAACAGAGAGCCTCCTCTCTAGCCAGAAGTACGAGAGCAATACCTATTTACTTTACGTTGATCAGACCATATGCTAAAACTTATATTATCCTTCTATTGAAATATCTTTTCACTTTACAACTATCAAATGCTCTCTGACTTGTTTCTTAAGCATCACGAGTGCTGGAGAGCATAGATAGAAAGAGTTCTTATTTTTTTTTCCTTACCTTTATGCGTAACTGCCTATTCCCATAACAGTGGCTGCAGAAATCCTTCCTCAGCTCAGTGTTGTGTTTCTGACAATGGCCTGTAGCAGGTATTCAGGAGAAGACTCTAAAAGCAGAGCAACCATACAGTGGTACTTCGTTCTGGCACACCCTCCCAGCAGTCTGTGCCTTAGGGGCATCGTCAGCCAGAGATTGTATCTGCATCTTTGTGTTTTGTAATGCTCGATGAATTTTTCAGCCAGGAATTTGTCTAATTGCTTTTTGAGCCCACTTATACTTTTGGCCTCTACAACATCCTGTGGCAATGAGTTCCACAGTTCAATTATGCGCCATGTGAAAAAAAAATCCTTTTTTTTTTAAAATCTGCTGCTTAATAATTTTTTCCTATGCTCTTCCTTGATACCCTCTTTCTTAAGTGCTAATAACTAATTTAGAACATACCATTCTTTTCTTTTATTTAGATTACTTTCTCTTTATATGTACTATCCTTCATATATCAACACTAAATTTCATTGGACAGTTTTTATCAGCTGGTCACTAATTAACATGAAATCCTTCAGCCGCATATCACAATTATCTTTTGCTTTTAACTTTGCTTTTGTTCAGGTGTTTTTGTTTCCCTTGCTTTTATTGATGAATTCGTATCACAAAAACGGTCACCTTACTGCTCAGCACCTTTTCCAATTTGCTTAGGAATATTTTGTATAGCATTTGTCCCAGGACACATCTCTGGGAAACTCCATTGATAATTCCCACCATGGTGAAACATGACCATCCATTCCTACTCCTGTTTTTCTTTTTATCTAGCTACTTGTTCACACAAGGATTTCTCTACGTACAAGTGGTCAGTTTTGCTATAATTGTCAGCGAAGGACTGGAAGACATTAGGATCTAAGTGCAATGTGGGAATAGCCGTATTCTCAAGTTGAAGTACTCTCTGCTTTCTAGTCCCTTGACAATCCACACTGCAGGCAAGTTAGTTCACATCTTGCATCCAACTTGGCCTTCCACATGCAAAGTCTGATCTTGGGAAGCAAAACAAAGGGGCAAAATCAGGCATTTTTAATGGACAACTCAGACTTGCGTATTCTCAAGCTAAAACCATGCACTCTTCACACTCAAAACAGGGTGCTCAGCAGGTCCTTCAGAGGAACTCAGAAAGACCTGCAAATAACTGTAGTCCCATTTCAACGTGGTCTGCATTACTGAGTAGGTGGGCATGCCGACTCTTCTGAGCTTCTGTGCCATGCAGTGCGACGTCATGGACGCTCTCTTCATTTCAATTTCTTGAAGCAGAGAGGACCTGAAAAAAGATGTCCCAAGGGCAAGAACGTTGTTCTCATAATTTGTGTCAGTTAGCTGTTATCTATATAGTGGCTGCTCTACTGATGGATCTACTAATATGAACCAGGCTCTCTTGCAGTGGTGGCTGTTGACTACAGATGCTCCAACACTTTATATTTTGCACCATCATTTATGGATGATAGAACCAGTAGGGAGGATGAAAGGGAGAAAGTTATGTAGGACCTCTGATTCCTTGCTCCACTGCACATTATGCCTTTGGATTATTCTTTTTCCTTTTTACTATATTCATATTATGCGCTTGGCTAAAATTTCTGGGTTTCTGGCCTGGCCAAGTCTATTTAATTCTCATTTGTGAAATAAATGCATTTTATAACCAAAACTATGTGCTCTCCTTCATCTCCAAGTAGATTTTGGCCTTCTACAGAAAGCGTTCCCAGGTCCAGGCTGTATAGTGTCTGGATATACAGAGAAACTTCCCTGAAAAGGCAGTGGATATGAAAAGGTATTGTTGCCAGATATATTGCGTCTTCATGATAAAGAGAAGATAGTAGGATTGAAAGGGGCCTCCTAAAACACATTCTAGGCAGACGTACACTCTTTGCTCCTCTCAGACTTTGGAATGGTGAAAAAGCATATTCAAGAGGGAGAAAAAGGAAGTGAAGTATGAGTCAAGAGAGGAGGAAAGAGAGTTCTTTTGAGAACAAGGCAGGGGAGTACTGCAGAGACAACATGGGCCCCAGCATTAGGTGTTTATTTTTGTGCAGCAGTTACTTCTCTTTATATGCAAATGTAAGTATCAACGTGGGTTTCTCTTGCATACGGGAAGTGAGGACTGGCAGTGTTAAGCTGCATAGAAGTGGTCTGTGGAACCGGGTTCTCCTGTATGACCTTCTCCTGGACAGACTCCACAGGCTGTGGCAGATTCATCCAGCCGCAGTGATGAGGATATACTGGGGACTTTAGTGTTTAGCATTTCTTTGAGTCTCCAGCATCTTGTTTTTCGTGAATCAAAGGCCATACAGCACCTCTAATTTAGAATAATTCTGCACTTGGCTGGAATTCTCATCTGGTCCTTGATTACGTGTGCTGGACTCTATGAGTTCAGGGAATATACAGTTTAGCCACAATCCAGTTGGTGACTGTGTCTCCTGGAGGAGCAAGTGCTGTTTGCACATGGATGTCAATTGCTAATGGTGAAATCATACCAAGTGATTGGCTGAGACTTACAAAGATCAGCAAGGGATATTTCTAAATGATGCTGTAGTAGACCCTCTCTGACTGATACTGCGTGAAGGCATTCATTAAATGTCCCTTCCTCTCTTGCACCTGTGTTCTTGAGGTGACATGCGGATGCTGGCAATAGGATACCAACTCTTCACACAGGCATCCCCATAAGAAAATGTTGCCTGCTGCTCTTCAGGATCAGATTATCCAACAAGTAGGTACTTTATTCTTTTTGCCCAAACTAGTGAACACTTAGGAAAAAGTAGTTTGGATGGGTCACAGCCAATATCTACACCAAGGAAGGTAAAATGCAACCTTCCACTTGCCCTTAACTTGTGATTTCCACCACAGGACAGATTTGCTTCTTTCTACAGGGATGGTTGCTCCATACATTCTTGATGGTCTGACACTTGCAAGAGTGACCAATGACAGCAGCAGAAGAAATGGCAGGAGTACAAGAACCGCTCAGATGGGATAAAGGAGAAATGGAGTTTGGCTCTATCCCTATTTTTACGTATATTGTCAAGATAGTGGCATGAATAAGAACCGACTGTGAACATAGATCCATGAACCTGTGTAGCACTACGCCATGCTACATACTATTTGATGAATGTGACATGTCCATCCCAAAAGACTCTTGGGCAGAACAGGAGAGAACCAATCAACACTACTTGACCTGGAAAATACGGAGATCCTTTTGGGTATGACTTTCCCAGTTTGGGAAAGATGTTAGGATACTGGAATATGTTCAGAGGAGGGCAACGAAGATGGTGAAGGGGCTGGAGCACAAGCCCTATGAGGAGCGACTGAGGGAGTTGGGGCTGTTTAGTCTAAAGAAGAGGAGGCTCAGGGGAGACCTCATTGCTCTCTACAACTACCTAAAAGGAGGTTGTAGTCGGGCAGGGGTTGGTCTCTTCTCTCAGGTGACCAGTGACAGAACTAGAGGGCATGGACTCAAGCTTCGACAGGGAAAGTTTAGGCTTGATGTGAGGGAAAAGTTCTTCACTGAAGGGGTGATTAGCCACTGGAATGCGCTGCCCAGGGAGGTGGTGGAGTCGCCGACTCTGGAGGTGTTAAGGGGAGATTGGATGAGGCACTGCGTGCCATGGTTTAGATGATGGTTGGTGTTAGTGTTGGTGTTAGTGTTGGGTTATAGGTTGGACTTGATGATCTCAGAGGTCCTTTCCAACCTTGTGATACTGTGATACTGTGATACTGTGATACATGCAGTGCAGATCTAGTCTGTACGTCCATGCCAACATGCTCCAGCTGTGCACACAATAGACAAAAGCTGCATGTGCTATATCTCAACATGTTTCCACCCCTGTCAAACATGAAGAAATTCCCTATAAATTCCTTGCCTTTTTATGTGCTACAGTTTATTTGTATTCACCTGGCTTACCTTCATTTCCAGGACCTACAGGCAGAGGCACAGCATCTCACAGCAGTACACATCTTCTGCAGACTAAGTATCTGTCCATCCCTCAAGACTGACTTGTTTCTGCACAGAGTTCTTGGCAACAGCTGCCATGATTTTTGATCCCTGAAGGCTTCTTAGAGATGTTGACTAAGTGGAAAGACCAGGGACAGAATTCTAGAAGTACCCGGAGAATCAGGAATGCTCTCCTTATTTCCCCCTAGGTTTCCTCTTAGATTTTTAGGTTATGAAGTTTGCTGGGACCCAGTAGCCTATCTAGCTGCAAAAAACATTAATCCTTCATACTGCACATTTTCCCAGGCTAGGAATGTGATTCTCCTTTGTCACTACTGACTGCTCATGAAAATAGTTCTGCTACATTTCTCCACCTCATCCTCGCTTTTTTTTTTTGCCCAGATAGAACTGTCCCTTTTTTCTTCAGGTGTACCCATTTTTGTCTTCCCTTAGACCACGTAGGAAGAAATGGCTCCATTACTACATATTGACTGATCATTCTTCCTTCAGAAAAATCTGAAACTCATTATCTTTATGCCTCTAAAGTTTCAATCAGCTATGTCTTTAAAATTGCTTTAGATGATTTTAATTGAATTGGAATAAATGCCACAAGAATAATGAAGTAACAAAAACAACAACAACAACAAAAGAACCCTATTAGCGTGGTGAGTGAGTTCTTATCTCCAAAGCACGTCCAGCACTGTTTCATACCCAGTCCTTGGCTTAAATTCCAGCTGCAAAGCATGGGTAGTCAAAAAAAGTTTTTCCTAACTCAACAGCACATCACATTCCAGATCTTAACTGTATGGTGACTGCAGTGTCACAGCAGCTCTTCAGCTTCCAGGCAGCACAGTGAAAAATGTTGAGCTATAAATAAGTCAGAAGCTGCAGCTTTCTCTTCTTTGGATCACATGTCTGGCCATCAGCATCGTTACTCTTGGCTTTCTTATAATTTTCCTGCTTCATGTTGGTGACCAGTACAGTGAATCCCTTCTGCTGAATTTTCAGAGGCCAACATCTTAGCATTGCACCTAGAAGAGGCATGCTTGGATATTCATTACATGAGAATTTCTCATGATTCAGCATTTAGCACTGTATCTTTGGCACTATGGTGTCATTTCACGTTCGGTTTTCTCCTGTGTCAAAGGGCTTTATCAAAGAAATGCAACGGGTTTTAACAGCTATTAAATATATAACAAAGATCCTGCATTCTGTCCACATGGATCAGTCCAGAGAAGGGTCTTAGGAGGCTTGTGCTTCAATATCTAACATTACTAGTCTGACAAAGGGCATTGGCTATGTCATCTGTGAGGAGGAGGGAGCATTTAAAGCAGCAAGTTTAGGTCACAACGAGAACCAGACATTCTGCAGCGGTGAGAATGATTAGTTCTTCTTCCTGTGAGTAGGTGTAGTTTCAGGAATGAAATGTCTGCTCTGTGGTCAGAGAGAGAGGACTCTATATAAACATTTCTGATGAAAGGTAGCACAAATGGATCTTATTTTCCTCCATGGGCCCCTTTATAAGACATGACTTGTAGTTTAAGATAAATAATATATGAGTGCATGAGTGCAGGCATAGATCACACCTTCTCAGAGATCAGATGTTTCATTTCTTTTAGAGGTTTCAGGGCAGAAATAAAAGCCAGAATTCATGATCTTATTGGTTGTCATGTAACATACAGTTGTGCCTTCAAAATTAAATACATAATGCTTTGTGGATGAGGTCGATGAATTAACCTTATGTTAGATGTTTGGATACAGTGATCAGGAACTGGCTTATTTGTTGTCTTTACTTATAAATAGCTTGATTTCTAACTTTGTTAACAACTCCAGCAGTAAATAAGCTTCTGTAGATATCTCTCTCTCCCACTTAGGCTAACCAATACTATTAACCATATCTTCTACTTTTATGTTAGTGAAAATAGTGCGTATTTAAAATATTTCTCTAGGTTCCTGGAGTAACACTTAAGATCAGCCTGTCAGTGTTGGGGAAACTTAGGGTATTTGAACTCATTTTATGAGAAGAAATAGAGGTCTTATCTCTTTTTTTTAGCAGTGAAGGTCTTTTACCTCACCAACAGAGCTGTTCCCCTCTCCATCAGGGTGCTACAGGCACATTAATCGGAAGCATGGAGTGGTTGCTGTGATCTCTGCTGGCCTTGGTGTTTGTGTAATCTCCTATTTTCCATTCATAATCCATGCAGGGGGGTTGGAACTGGATGATCTTTAAGGTCCCTTCCAACCCAAACCATTCTATGATTCATGCAGAGGACAAGAAGCCCAGGACTGTCCTCAGTGTTACTTCTAACAAATGGAACTGCTTTCAAATAACAAAAACACTGGACCTCAGGCTTCAGAGGTACATAAAGAATATGTTCCACAGATGAAGAAAGGCCTCCAGAGGGTACAGTATAATATTCACAGGTGACACATTGAGTCGTCCTTGCCTGTGTCTTGACTGACATGCCTTGTTCATGGGCTCAGGTCATGCTGAATTCCAAATTTTGTGGTTGGGCAGGTATTTTCCATGATGTCAGATTGGAAAAGGCAATATCTTCTCCTTCTGTTGTTCACCACATAGTGGAAATTTTATATGGATCATCTGGGCTCATCCCAATTAATCAGTTCCCTGCTAATGCAGAAATCTCAGGCTATATTTTCTGTTCTTTGAGTGTTATACAGGAGGTCACATGAGATAATTTGGTGGTTTCTTTTGTCCTTGAACCCTACAAAGCTGTGAAACAAGAATTTAGAACATTGGCTTGTACTCAGTGGAAGACAGAGTTGTCACTGCCATAATTTAAAGGGAGTTATGATGGAAATAGATGTAACATGCCCTTGAGAACACTGTGATTTTATACCCAAACCAGACAATAAAGTAAGGGTAATATGCAGAGACAGGCTACAGTGCAGAAATTCTGGGGTATCTGGAGGCAGGTTGTTTGGTTTTGCCCATCTCCACAACTCCTGCAACCTGTAAACTGGAGCAGTTCTGCTGCAGTCAGTGAAACTGTGCCAATTCCCAGCCAGCAGATAAATTGGCCCTTAATCTTCGCACATATAAATGACAGTCATAAACATGGGAAATAACAAGATACTCCAAAAGGTCACACTGAGAGTGATGAAAGCATTGACTTGCACAGGTCTCCAGGCAGTATTGATAGGAAAAGAGTGTCAGGTAGAATGTGTGAAGTAACAAGTGGCAATAAGGAAATATTTTTCCTGGAAACCCAACTAAAATTAAACTGAACACAACCATCTCCTTCCCCAGACAAAGAAATCATCTGGCAGCTCCAAGAGCTGGTTCTTCATGACAGTGTTTTGCAGTATTTCTCTTATGAGAAATAGCTAGTAAAATATTCACATTCTCTGGGGGCTTAACACATTGGAGCTAGGATTTCTCATTAAGTGTGGTACTTGGTTTAAAGTGTTTTCCACCACTTTCTGGTGAGGATAAATCTAAGCTAATGGTGGATTTGAGAAGGCAGCAGTTTTGTAATCCAAATACATTGCATTGTCTATGAATATAATCTATTTTTGTCAGTTACATTGGAAAGAAATAAATTACTCATCAGTCAATCCATTATGATTATAATAAGAGCACGGCACTACTTAATTGCATCAGTTAAGTGGCTATGACTTTGCCAATGCTCATAAATGCCATTACATCAATCCACAGAAATGGATCTGTTGATTTATTATATGATGATGGACAAAGAATATTTTGCAATCTCTTTTATAATTTAACCTGTGCTTAAAACATGTAGGTGTTTAACGCCAATACATGTATAGTTATTACCACAGAGAGGGAAAGTGAAAAGGGAATTGTAAACCATAACAGCCTCTATCAAGTGTGTGTCCATTTCGATATGTGTAATAATCCTGAACATGCATTCATGTAACACACTGTACGGTACTTAAGCTACTGTGGGCTATCATGTACTGTAAATCCACATTTAATCAAAGGACTCATGGCATATGATTGAGTACTGCCAATTTTCTTTACTTTGGAGAACGACAACTGCAGAACTGCAGTTCTACAGATGAACTCCAGCCATGCTGACTGTCTAGCAATAACAAACTTCTCAAAGGAACTTCGGGTCCATCACTGGTGATACAATTACTGAGTGCCTGTTTTCACTTATATACTTTTAACAACAAACCCTTACCATCTGTAAGCCAAATGAACACAGTTCTGGTAGTGACATCATTAAAAGGAATGAGAACAAATAAAACTGTTGTTGTGATTTGATACACCTACAATAGCTTGTCAGTTATTTTTGCATGATTCCATTTGTCTCCAAGACCTGTCTTCTGTATGCTAGGTAAAGATCCAAAAAAGGAAGTCACCCCATTTATTGTGAAAGCTGCTTCTATTTGCCTTTTTCTCTTCATTGACTCACTGAAACAACCTGGGGTTTTTGCCTTTCTCTGTCTTCTGCCTATGTTTAGGGACAAAGATGATGTTTGAGAATAGCCTGATTGAGGAGCTTTAAAAGATATGGTTCGAGAAGCTTTCTTCACCAAGAAGAAAGGCCAGGTTTTCTCAATTTTCTGAGTCCTATTTAGGCTCCTGACAGCAGCAGTCGTATTCAATGAATTGCTCCCACACAGAGCCCTGGAAGCTCATGGTTGAGAAGGTCTTTGAAAAGCTGGAAAGTGTGACTATAAACACAGACTTTAGTTGTTTGAAGCTCCCACTTGGAGACACTGTGGGGAAATCTGCATAAATTCTGAAGTTCATACGCAACTTTAAGTAGATGACAGAAATGAGAAATAGGATGAAATATAATTTGTTTCAATTAATTAAATATTGAAATTTGATATTTTTACTGTTTGCACTTTTGACTCCCCAGAGGGTACACTATTATATCAGGCTTCTCAATAAGCTTTCTAATTATAATGCATCATAGGAAGTCTAGAAGGTCAGCATCTTATTAGAAATAAAATTGAAACTTTGTAATAATACTGAACGCTGTAGTACCTGTGAAGCTGCCATACCTGCTTTATCAAAAGCCAGACTCTTGTGCCCATTATTCAAGTTGAATAAACAAATTTCTTCATGAGAAGCTTCCTTGAAGTCAGTGGACTGTGCAGTAAGTCTCCCTTTGCCATCATTGAAGGCATCAGGCTCTGACCTCAAATAAGGAAAGAGATTTTGATGTTGCTGAGCCTTTGGACCATATTGCACAAGCAGGTGGAGTTCCTGGTGTGCTGACAAAAGATAAATCTTCACAACAGCGAAGACTTCCGTGTTATCTCAGGAAGGAGCAGAATGATCATTCCCTTTCAAAAGTTATGCTTTGGGCTTCACAGCATTCTCCTGCTGGTGGCAAAACAAGGAAATCCACAAGTACACCTTCATGGGCTGCCTCATATTATCACCATACTTACCAAAAAGGGGCTACCCTTATTTGCATCCCCAAAGAAAAGTTGCTGCAACACTATGAGCTCTAAAACTGCTGCTTCAGGCAGCAAGGAGTGTTTTTCCCTCCAAGGCTGAGTCTTGTGGTGGAACTGTGAAATGCTGAATAAACTTTCCAAGGATCCTGCTTAGACCAGGGGCTGTCCCTGATCACACTCTCCAGACTAAGATTTTATCAGTTTGCTGCAATGAACATATTTCTGGTTGACAATTTCAGGAAAGCCTCAAGAGGTCTGATGAAGCATGTCAGAAAACACAAAACCAAGAGCCTGTCCCTTACATATCAAAGAGGAATCTAGACCTTTTAATCCAATCTAGCTTGGATTAAAAATCATCTCCAGTACTTTAACTTTAGTAGCCTAACTGACAGCAGGATTTGGCCCATTGTTTCCTGGGAAAATTAACGAGCTGTAAGGAAAAATATCTGACCATCATTTGACTTATCAGAGCCATTGTGACTCCTTCTCTAAATAACATTAAGATGAATCACCTATTATTTGAGAATTGAGAGTCACGGTAGGAACCGAAGCCAAGTTAGGAAAACAGCACTGCCATTACTGGCTTTGCAGGATTGAACTTGACTTGGAATCTGGGGTTTTGCCCTAACAATACCACAACCTTTGAAATCTTATTTACTTTGTGGGGTTTCTTTTGTACTAACCTACTCACTCTAACATCACATGAAAACTTTAATAGGTGTCCTACATACACGGAATTTATTGTCAGCTCCTTGAATCCTGATCTCATGAGCAATGATGCAAATAAGAATAAGGGCACTGCAACCAGTGCAGAAAATGTCTATTTTCCTTCTGCAAAACGCAGTCATTGAATTTTACAGTAATGAAATTGGACCTGCAGGTAGATTATTGGCATTACTTTGGGAATGCATTTTGTTTGATAGATATTGCTTTCACACATTTTTTAAAGTGCCTTTTCTATGCTCATTACTTTCTCACTTCTTCAATTTCACGAAGGAAAAAATATGGGAACCCTCTGGTGGCCAAAATAATATCTGTAAATATCACTCAGACTTAACCACCTCTGCATGATCTAACGAAAAGGTCAAATTCTATTGGAGTTGCATCATTAACATGTTTGATTGCCTTCTTTCTCCTCTTCTATCCATGTACATTTGTACATTCACTATATGAGTTTACCTCTGTTACACAAAATGACCTGAATTTTTCTAGACAACTCAAACAATGTGCTTTTTATCGTGGCTGAAGATCAGTTGGTCTTTAATTACTGATGACATACTCAGTGACTGGGACATTTCAGCACAATTAAACGGTGAAGAAAGGCATTAAACAGCAATCAGGACTGCCTATCACAGAGTTCTCTATGCAGGTCAGTTCATTCATAAGCATGCTTTAAGATAATACTGCCTGCCCTCATCCTCAAACATTGGTGCTATTTTTATCATTCCCTCTAACTCCCAAAATTACTTTTGAGATTAAAACATAAAAAATGTGATCACTCCTGTGGCTGGAAAAACACCTGGTAAATCCAGGGTACTGATCAAGAGTTAGGTTTGGGGCAATTGAGCATCAATGAATTGCCATAACCTGTCTGCCTGCTGTGGAGCAGCTCCTTTTCTACACTGCTGTCATAAGCAAGGGCATCAGAACTCCAGCAATGTACACTTTAGATGACCCCGACTTCTACTGCAGCGTCGGTTGGACTTTTTTGACTTGTCAGCTTCATTGTGTCTCCTAATGAAAAGTGTAGACTTCTCTTGATTTGCTTTCTAAGCGCAAGGTAAACCTGCAGGACAGTCTAGTTCTTCTTAGCACCCTTCCCTGGATGCTGCAGAGGTATTAAAATTCTGCCAAAGGTCTATGAACCACAGTCTGCTAGTGCCCTCTGGTTTGTCAAATGGATGAAGGTCTAGTATGAATCACCACTTTTCCACTTTGTGCCATTGTACAATCAATAAGCACTCATATAAATGAGGATGCAACAGCCAAGGCTCCAGAGAGAGCCAGGCCCCACAGACTGCTGCATCAGAAAGTGGTTGAATCAGATTCCTGCTCTTCTTTGCTGATGTTAACATAAGTTTTATTGCCACGTTGACAAATTTGGCCCACTGAAAGGCTTGTGACAATTGCGACAATCAGCATATCCTGATCAATATATTGTTAACATTTTTACTTCTTTCTTATAGGGAAATAAAATATGTTGATTTTCATACAATATTTTCATTCTTTTCTTGAAAAATTTTTTGTTCGTACATCTGTATATTAATTTATGGCCACAAAAGGAATATGCTTATAAGCTCCTCATTTAAGACCCTATGATCTCCAGGGTAAGGATTGTGCATCTTTTCCTTGTAATCTTCTGCAACATCTACTGTGGCAGGGATAATTTGTAATACCAGATTCTACATGCACTACAATTGTTTATTTGACATCATCTACTCGGTATTAATGAAGCAGTAAAGGACATTCTTCACCTACTATCTTTTGCACCTGAAATTTAAGGTCTATGTATAAACAAAAGATTTCTCAAACTCCTTATAGCCAAAGGAGAAAAGTCGGTATCAACAAAGAATAATTAATCACACATCATGCTGGACATCTAAAATAGAGCAGGTATCCCCAAGAAGTGATCCCAGGCACTGCATTGCTGATCATCCTCATGTTTAAACTACTGGCCCGTTCCCTGAAGGGATTTGCATATGTGCCCGTCAGCTCTCCCTGACATTTCTTGTGCATGTTTCTGGACAAAGACAACTCATAAAGTTGTCCTGGTCAAGGGCTGCACCAAGTATGGTTCACCACTGCAGAGCTCTCCACCACTGCCACCCACAATCTCTGTTTCATGCCTTGAAAACATCAGCCCGATGGACTGCAGCACAGTCCTTACATGATTTCAGGCACTTGCAACTGCAGAATAATGTGTTCCAGGGTCATGGAGGCAGCAAATGAAACCCAAAGAAGACCTAGAGCCAATTTCATGGGTGATGCTAGGTCTTGCTACTTGGTTTCAAGGTCAACCTGGTTTTTAATAAATAATTCCTGTCACCTTTTTATAAAATAGTATAAAGATAATCAGAGTTTCTTTTTGGTTTTGGGAACTAATGTTTCTGTTGTGAAAACTATTCTGTGTTTTTTCTTTTAAGGTTGCATTCTATTCAGGCAAATACAAAGAGAGATAAGCAATGCCTAAGATCAGCAAGTAGGCATAACTGGACTACATTAAGAGAAGCAATACTTACTAC
Source organism: Dromococcyx pavoninus (assembly GCA_033558185.1). Classification (NCBI taxonomy): domain Eukaryota; kingdom Metazoa; phylum Chordata; class Aves; order Cuculiformes; family Neomorphidae; genus Dromococcyx; species Dromococcyx pavoninus. The sequence continues at coordinate 567,990 of JAUMJL010000284.1, read as the reverse complement.
CATGTGGATGTAGCAGTAGTATTGAATCACAGACACAAACACCTTTGAAGTGAACCTGAAGATATTGTTTTCCAAAGAGCTACAGAGAGCCAGTTCAGGCTTTGGTAGCAGATAAGGGCAAGGAAAAATGTAGCAATGTATCAACTGCTTCATTGATGTGCTGCTCCTACAGTACAGGAAGAAGTTCTTTGTGAACCTAACTTACTGCTGCCTATCTGTACATCTGCACTGTTGCTTTGTTCTGAAAAATCATTGCTAAAAAGGTCACCTCCTTGCTCTTCTGTATATACACAAATGTAGCTGTAAAAAGGCATAGTGTAGAATTTGTCTTTCAATTCTTAGACTGGATGGATTGCTACTTTTTTCTCCTCCCAAGGCATCAGTTTCCTCAGGGAAGCTGGAGTGCGCAGGATCCCTGAATTCCTCAAGACCTGGAGTTTAGGAGGTAGTTTGGTATGCAGAATCCCCTCTGCAATGGCAAGAGACATTAAGAGAACCTACGTTTTTGTATAGTCCTCAGACACCCTGGACAGCATGGACAGATAGAAAAAAATAACCATTTATGCACAAAGTGAGCACATGCAACCTTCAGTCTTTGTACACAGAACCCTTGCAGTAGGACTCTATTGTGATTGACTATCTTGCAATGCCATTTTTGCAGGTAGATCTAAGAGAGCAGTTGCATTTAAAGCCCATGTTGAGGCAAGCAGAGGGGAAATATCTTCTCATTTCTCAGCAGCCTGTAGCAAATTGGTGGTGTTTTGGTTTCATGGCTTGGGGAGAAGTAGATGAAGGCAGAGAATAGCACTCCAGCAATGTGGGTTGTGTTCAGACCACCTACAATAGGTGCCTCGCTCAGTTGTCATGACTGTTATGGCAACTTAGTTCAATAAAGCATTGAGCACACCAGACGCCTACAGTCCAGGTCTGCTAAATTTTGGCTCCCTGTGCAGACAGTGGATAGAAAGAGTCACTATGCCTAAGTTAGGCACTTGCAGTAGGAGGTTTCTGTGAAGCCCCATGTGCTTCTGCTTCATCTGCAGACCTATGTTGCTTTTTCACTCAAGCGGGCTATGTAATGTTGCCAGGAACTGATTAACATCTGAATCACCTTATCCTCTGTCTGTATGGCAGATATAAATAGGCAGCAGTAGAGGTGAGCTGTGTCCACACGACATCTCCTTAGGGAATGGTTTTATCTACGTGCACAAAAGTAGAGAAGCCTGAGTCTACTCAGGCAAAGCTTCTAACATGTTTCCCTTGTGATGAGGAGTTATCTTGCTGATCCTGTGCTATGGAATTGCCCCTCTGACCCCTTGTCTCAGAAGCTTTACTGCTGGCAGGCTGTGGCATGGCTCTCCACCCATTCGACCCACACATGGTTGAACAGCTGAAGAACTAGCGAAACTGAACCAGCTGAAATTCACTTTCAGTTTATTATCTATGTAGTGTCACTATAAAAGTCTGAGCTAATCTTAGCTGCATAACGAGCTCGTAGAAAGTATTCCATTTGTTATACAAATAAATATTTGCTTCAAATGTGGTTTCCCAAAGTAGGGTCACCTTGCACGCATCTGCTTCCAAAAATGCATCTGCTTTTCAACAAGGTAGTAATTATCCTTTCCTCAAGGGGGTTCAATTTGAACCTACTATGTGTACTAGACTGCTGGCGAAGTTTTTAATTTTGGTTTACGGTGTTTGTAGTTTTTGGAGGCACAGGATCAAACGCTTGAAATGCAGTGTTCATCTGATACTACGTACCAACCCCAAATACAGGTAGGGTTTGTTAGGTGGGCTTTATTCTCCTTCAAGAACAGTTCATTTCTCTTGTACAGTTTGTTTTTTTTTTCTGAGGACATCAGTCAGTTGAGTGGATAGATGCAGAAAGCAAGTAACTTCATTTTACTGGTAAAATACCTTAGTGCAGTAACACAATATCATTATCATCTTTCTTTTTTACAGGTTCTTCTTTTAATCTGTATGTCATAATAATGTCATTAGAGGGTGACTTCATCTTTTTAGCAAGCTATTTCTGCAGTACTTAATGTCTGTTTGATCTTTCATTCAGATATCTATTACCATACGTATCTATTATAAGTTGAAAAGGTTTTTAGTTTGACATAACATTGGAGGAGAAGAAATGTCGGCTTCATTAAACCTCACAGTTCTGACACTGGAGGAAAATTAGTTAATCAGCACATTTTTTGAGAAACATGCTGAAAATATCTTAGAAAATATGTTTCTTTTCTTTATTTGTCTTCCCTGCTCTCCTCTCTTTAATCCACCTCATAACACACTTTACTCTGCATTCTCTAAAAGGAGGCAGTGAATGTCTTGAATTAAGATCTAAGGCGATGTCTGAGTCCAGTTTCTGCTGGTATCAGAGAGCTCAAGGCTGGAAACAAGAGGGAGAAGGAGGCTGAAGAACATCAGGTTTTTTAACCTCTCACATGCCATAACCACATATTGCAGAGCGTGATTCGAACGGTGCACTCATAGCTATCCACTCATATCAGAATATGAGTAGTGCACAAAGTCCCTGGGGCCACCGAAGTCAGTAAGGATTCTTCAGGTTTTATCATTCTAGATGCATAATGATGGCCTGGCTTGTAATTCAGATCAGTTAGGGACTGATTTAGCAAGGAGTGTAAGCATTTTCAATAATTCCAGTGCACAAACTATACCAGTAAAGCAGATAGGATGCCCCTATAGGTGATGTCTGCATTTATGTGGTTTGCTGAACTGGGAATGTGAGAACGCGGACAGAGTGATGGCTTTTCTCCCAGGGTTTGCAGTTGCCTTCATCTGTCTGACGATTCTCAGCAGTGGCACCAAGGCTGACAATCTGTGCATCAAACAGCACAAAACTGAAGTCCTTTTGAAGCAGGGAAGTGCAGAATGCGTACAGAAAGGCAAGAAGTGAAAGAGGGGTTTAGGGGGGCTGAATGCTCAAAGGCATTAACATGCACTGGCTACTAACTCTTTTGAAAACTAGTAGCTGGTGCCTCCATTTTAGATTTTGCTACTTTGAGGGATGTGACAGGCAAGTTTAGGGGTGCAGAGGCTGTGCTTTAGATCTGAATCGCCACACAGACATTAGATAGACTAGAACAAGAGAATGTTAGATGCACTCCTTTAACTCCCTGTATAACACTAACACTGCCTTTTCGTTTAATTTTCAGGGGTATGTGCAGTTGTGGCTTGGTTGTCTTGACTGAAAGAATGATTCTGTGTGTTTTAGACAGATCTTCTTTGCTACAATCCATAACAGATGCCATTGGTGATTTTGTTACTATCACTACTTGATGGCTTTCTGCAACTGCACTTCACACTCCTGAAGCTGAAAGTTTTGTTCTCTTGGCCACTGAGAAACACTACACTCTTCTTTTGGAGTCTCCCTGCATTCCAAGATAGCACCGGTAACAGAGGACACACAAGGGTCAACAGCTCCTTGGCCAGCAGCACAACTTCATCCATGGCAACAAAGAGATTTTCAGAGTTTGGATATGCCCTAGAGAGTTTTACTTTCTGTGGCACAAAATGGCTGTCATTTGGTCTTTGTTCCCAGGCAACCCAGGGACATATACATAGCCATCATCAAATATTCTGCACTCAAAGTTGTACTTTCTTGGCACTGAATTTTATCACTGATGTCATCTGGGGTCTTGAATTCACACTGAGTATCTTATATTTTGTGATTGGTAATGACATGTTTGTGCCATTGCTAGACTAAGAAAAAGCTGGCAGCTAGCTTAAAGGATGTTATGTAACGATACTTGCACTAAATTGTTCCAGAAACACCTTAGCTTCTGGAGCAACTGGGAAAACGAAGGTGAGAACTTTCAGCAATACACATCATAAGCTGTGTGAAATACTGACCTGGATTTTGTTCGTATTAAACCATCAAATGAAATTCATAGTTGTAACTGAGGTCTGTACTTGGCCATGAATAATACAGACAATACTGAGATTTAGGTGCAAAAGGAGAGATCAAGGTGTTTCAACAAGATGTTTTACCTCCTGTAACATTTTTAACTTGTTATGTCTGAGATGTGAAGTGCAAATAGCTGACATGCACTTGGTCTGAGGAGTTGTCACCAACCTTCAGGCATTGTTTTCTGAAGTGTTGAACTTTTACAAGCAGCTTGTGAAGTTTCTCTTCAGTCCCAATGTACAAGTATAATCATTTCAGATGGAACGACCCTGACAGTGGTGATATCTCTCCTTACTTATTCCCATTACTAGAAATCAAAGATGTCATTTCCAAGTTACCCATTGCTATACTCTGTTATTCCTTCCCTGCAGAGAAATGAGATTGTCAAGTTTTTAATTCCTTTCCAGCCCTATTGCTGTATAGTTTTTTGTACCAGTAACTTTATTATTGTCTCTGTTAATTGTTACTCTAAGAAAAATAAGTAACTCTAGGAGAAACAGTCAGAGGGTCCAACACACCAAAAGGCACCTCTTTTTATAACTCTTTCTGTCCTGGTGTCTGTCCCCACAACAGTGCCAGTAGGTCCTCACAATCCTGATGTGTCATGTAGGAGAAGGAGGTTTTCTGCTGCTTTAAATATATAATCTCTTTGGGAAAGACAGTCTACACTGATAAAATCTCTCTCCTCTTGCGTCCACATGGAAGATTTTTTCAGCCTGTTTTTGGCTGCTAATGATGTGAATTTTTCATAATGAAGCCAAGATAGCTGTTCTAGAAAAACACTGTCAGCCAGGCCCAGTGTCCATAAATTGGAGCATGCCGAACGCACTTTAGCTGAACATCTGGACGAAGAGGCAGGAGGTGCCTTTGAGAGTTGCTCTGCCTCTTTGCGAAGTAGCCAGGAGACTGAAAGTGAACCTCATCTGTGGGAGCCGGACTTTCACCATATTTTCATTCCCAGTGGCACAGGACGGGGTTGGCAGAGGGTCCAGGCTAGACCCATGATGGGAAGGGCAGTGACAGACAAAGGTAATGAGTATTCAGGAGGGAAAATGTGTGAGAACACAAGGCAGAACCTGAGAACAGCCATACCTGTGTACACATTTGTAAATAACCGGCATTTTACCTGGGTTTTCCAAAAATACAATACGTAAAAGCCACATGAGTTGTTGTGTTGGCACCAGCCTAGGAACAAGCAGGAGTCACAATTTCAAAATAAGTGGTCCAGTGAAGCTCTTTGGTCTAGGGTCAATCCCTAACCTTTGTCTTTCATTAAAATATCGTTCAAGTGCTAAAAATGTTCTTCCCACTGGTTATATCATTATGAATGTTTACCCTGCCAGTATCTGAAAAAAATTGCTCTCTGAGGTAGAGCCAAATACCATTATTAGATCTGCAAAAGATTTGACAGTGAAATTAATTAGTTAATCTTTGTAAAGTGCTTTGAAGATGAAGAGCTCACTGTGAGTTTTAGGTAATGTTATTATAGGTTAGTGAGTCATTTTGTAAATTTAAGGCAGAGGGGTCTCTTTTACAGTGTCTTATAGCGTGGCCTTCACCTTGTCTGTGCAGCTGGCTGGTCTGATCCTATTGCCTTCTGCACCCTTCCCTCTGCCTGCATTCGTGTGATGCCTCAAGTCCTCTGGTACAAAATCTGTGGGTCAGGATCTGGGCTCTTCAAGGGGCAGATTTGGTTTGGGAATTGTTAATATGCTCCTACAAATTGTTTTCAGTGATTTTCACTCCTTACTATCTCTGCCCTCCTTTCCTGGGAAAGTTGCCACCCAAGACTGTTTTGGTAGGCAGCTATTCGTCCTTTATCTGCAGGTACTCGGACCCCAATGTCCCCAGTCTACCTAAAAAGGGCAGCCCAGTCCACTCTGGCTTGCTGCCCTGCGCCCCGCCTGGATACTCTCTGATCTGCTTATGGAGCTCATGGTTGGTGTTAGGTCAGGGACTTTCCTTCTGCTCTGTGTTTGTGCAGAACACAGCACACTGGTTCCCCACCAGACTCCGAGATACTGCTGTAATGCAGGTAATAAATAATAACAACCTTTAAACCTCTAGTGCAAATTACAGCCTCATGCAACGCCTACGTAATTTTGTATAATATTAGCACAGTACCTACATTGGGAGAACTATATTCAGATAAGAGAATATACAATAATTATCCTTCCATCTGAAATCAAATGGAATTGTCTAAATGCCTACAGCTCCTTTTCTGCCACCGTGTTTTTTAAAGAGAAGAAGGAGGACAGAAGTAAAGAGAGGATGCGAGGTAAATAACGAAAGACAAAAGGATATAAAAAATGAATACTAAAGCATAATAATGATGTAATTTCTCTTCTACAATACAAAAAAATTATTCTTATGTCTGAGTCCCACTTGCATCTAGTACTCCATGATTACAGTGGAGGAGATGAGCCCTCTCCCAGTGTTTATAATCTGAGGTTCCAATCTTGCAAACATTTACATGCATGGTTAACTTTATGCACACAATTAATGCAATTGAAGTCATGCCACTTGCAAGGCAAGATGCAACAAGTGAGTGTATCAAACGCTAGGTGGGAAGAGGGCGGCAGACAGATGAAGGGTAGTAATGATAAGATCATGTGGTTACCTGGGCTAACTCTGCACGCTCAATGACTCCAAATGCCTTTTTTATTTTTGAATCATCACTTAAAAGATTTCCCTGTCACTCTGTAACTGCTTGTTGTGACTCAGAAAACGTTGGGCTTAATCATGTTCATATAGTATGTAATTAGTGGACTTCTTCATTTTCCTGTCATAGAAGAGATATCTCTCCACCACTGACTAACCCTACTTTTAAAATAAGAAAAAAAAGTGACCCCAAGCTTTTCTCATTTACTCTACTGCTTTCCTTCTCTCTGTTTGTATATTAAACTCCCCCTCTAGATACTTTCTCCAAATGAGCGTTTTCTGGTTACCTGAGGCTTTTCTTATCTTCATTGCAGTTGTCCAAGAGTCAAGATCTGAGGAACAGGAAGGCAGACAACTCATTGACCAAATATAGCAGATACTCTCTCTTACATAAAGTGCTCTGGGCTTGTAAACCATGTGAGGGCTGCTCTTAAGAATGTCCTGGCCCTTGATCTGGCTCTTGCCAATAAACACAACACAGAGAAGCATCCATGAATTCTGAGAGTGCCAAAATTACTGGTGCATCTGGACCAGCCAGGAAGGGCAAAATAGTATTTTTCAAGAACTACTTTGCTCTCATGTTTTGTAGCTCTTTGGGGAGAGGGGACAGCCCTTTTGATAGCTGAATTGCACCTTCTTGTAAGATCTAAAAAGGCTGTTTCCCCATAGACTGTTGTGGAAGGCTTTGCAAATCAGATTTAGAAAAGTCACCCTATGCCACTCAACACGCTCCTGAATACTTGATGCATATTTGGGGAGTAGGGAAGTTATTTGAAGTTGGATAGACTTGGGAAGATGGTTAGTTTACACTTCACATTGTTATCACATAAATAAGAATAATTATCACATTTGTGTTGTATTTTCATGATATTTGCTTCACTTAAATTGTTGTTAGAAAATAATTTTATGAGTTATGTTGCTGTACTCTGCGGCAATGTAAGGGAGTTTTCTGAACTCAATGGTGAGGCCATGTGATTTAATTGCCACAATATTTGTTAATTAGTCTGGGTGAAAATGCCAGCACCTGAGTGTGTTTGGAGAGTGGGCGGTGAGAATGTAGCTTTGTGTGAAGTAGTTCCAAATACCAGAGAGCTTGAATTTGTGGTTCTGATTTCTTGATGTTCTGACTTCTTTAGCTCTACCAGCCAAATAGCTAGCATTTAGTTTTCACAAGCAGAGTTTTTCTTGTGTATCTCACGGATCTGAGTAGAGGAATGTTGATCTGATTCATCATTGGATCACATCTTGCATGGTGCAAATGGGTTTGGATCACTCTTGGACCAGGGAGGCAGCATTTTATGCCATATTGCAAAGGCTTAAATGACTCAAAACAGAGAAGGCACCACTGATCCCCTCAGTGTTCAGCTGATGTAGCCATAGGCAATTTGCTTGATAACAAAGGTAGACTTGAGTCCATGTAGTCTTGGGGAAATTTTTACACCTTGCAAAATCATCGTATAATCTTGATTCTGTAGGAGAATCTGGTCAAGGCAGATACACCAGACCGCAAAGATAGTGCTGCTCATGTATAGTTTGTATTAGATAGGAGTAATGATGTATAATAACATCATTGGTGTTTTCAGAGACACGTAGCACTGTTAATGAAGATTCTTATAGGGCCCAAGGAGGTCCAGGTCATTTCCCAGCAGCTGATCTGGTTGTAAGAAGTAGCAACCACATGGCTGTTGGTCTTGTCAGCATTAATATGACCAGGCTTGTGCTTCAAGTTATGTTTTACAGTATGTGTGTTATTTCTGGGCTAGAGAGTTTAAAGATCAAACAGATGAGTTTTGTATTTCAGGGAGCAGTAAGAGGATGCCACAGTCATGTTCTTTCTGATGTTACAAAGACTATGGCAATCTGTGAGTTGGCAGAATGACTCAAGGCTTTTAAGCATCATGAGTGAGAAAGTAGCCATGCTTCTGTCATGTTTTGGAAATACAGGATAAAACACTACCTACATAATACAAGTTTTGATGACTTCAAGGCTTAAGGAAGACAAATGGATCTATAAAGGATCCCTTTTCTGCATCATAAGAGATAAAGCAACAACCTGGCAGGAAAACAACTTGAGAGAAAGTAAGTAACTAACACAGTGACAGACTGATGGCTCTTTTAGTGCAGTCCAAGGCTGCAGGAAAGATTGATTTTTTTCACTGCAAGATGAGGAAAAAGTCCTACTTGCTGATGGTTGCACACAAATATTAATCCCACCAGAACTGCAGTTGGGGTTAGCTGGCTCTGGTTTAGTTTCCCTGAGTTACCACATTCAGCCCAATAACATATCATAAAGTTGTATCAGAAAGGCATGGCTAAAAATTATCTCTAAAATATACTCCTTACTGCAATTTTCTTGTATCCTTTGGAATAGTCTTCCTTTTATCAGATGGGTAAGACCCATGTCTACAACATCATTGTTTTCTGCCAAGTTGGCCATTGATGATAATAACAAAGATGACATAAAAAGGAGTTACTCACTTGCATTAGCAGGTGGGAAAACTGCTGAGTTCTGTACTACCCTAAAGGTAATTATTTCACTGGCATTTCAGAGCAGAGTCTGCTTACGTGAGAGGGAAATTGCGAGTCACCTGTGCTTAATATCTAAGTTCACATCAGTTTTTACACACACGCTGCCCCGCAGTGACTATGAAAGAGGAGCCGATTGGAGAATTTGATCTAGTGTGATTTCAAAAATAGCACCATGAAGTAAAGTTCGTATAAATGCAGAGGAAGTAAATGCACAGAAAAACATTGCTTAGGGTGTAAACCAGCAGCTTTGGGTGATGATGCTATCAATGAAAACTCAGCACTCGGAGGGGGTCCCTACCCAAACAACGAAGTCTCTCAGACATGCTGCAGTCCATCACGTGTAGGCAAAGCCACTAGTAGAAAGGAAAGGCAGGATGCTCACAGGCATTGAAAACCCTCATAGGCTACTCCTCTGTCTGAGGAGTAGAAAAGGAAGGAAAGAACAGGCTGTTTAATCACCCTACAGATAAGATAATTGTATCTCAAATTCAGAAGTGTAAGGTAAAAATTCACTACATGCATGAAACTAAAACTGTTTTATTTCAGGAAAGCTGGCAGAGTGTTTCAACAGCTTCCTGTGGCTTAGCTGCTATGACACAGTAGGAATAACCTTTCTTCTCTCTGGGTTTTAGGAAGTATTACATTTCGTCGTTGCTGAGTGACCTGCATTTCACAGATCAGATGTAAAAATTATCCAAGACTCAATTCACTTGCCCCTCAGCATTTGAGGGTTCATCAAAAAAGAGTGGCTGGTGCAGGGAGTACCTGGTACTCAGTGATCATTCACCCTTCCTGGCTCATAGAGTTGTACACATCCTCATGTATTTGATCCCTGGTCAAGGTGAAAGCTGGATCCGATACCTTCAGAAAGGGGACCTCTTCCCTTTGGGTCAGGCTAAGTGGTTCTCCCTTGACCCTGTAAGCACAGGACAACACAGGGAGTGAGCAGGCCAGACCTCCTGCTACTTCTGTGACACCATGTGGAAACCATACTGGAGTGCAGGAAAGGATTAAATTCCTAATAGCAATTCTTGCTCCTCCTTGTGTCTGTTAGTTGGTGTCAGCAAGGGTGGCAACTGGTAGGAATGACAGTGCCTAGAAAAGCTCAGGGCCTTCTATTAACGGGCAGCTGTAGAAAACCAGCATTAACCTCAGCATTATTTGTTTTCTCATTCTGTGTGGTGTTTCTTTTCATTAGGGCCTCATATAAAACAAAATCATTGAACTGTCATTCTGGGTCAATCACGAGAGTTTGTTGCATATCCAGTTCTGTGATTGCACTACAATAACAAGTGATGGTGCTCCATAGAGTATTTCTCAGTGGCTACTGTGCCCAGATGATATTTCTGCTATGGTGTGCTACATCGTTTCCAAATTGGAAGTACTGTGATGGTAGAATAACACTTCTTTTCCAATCCTTCCTTATTCCCAGTGCATAACTAGCTTTTACAAGGACATAAAAACATCAGAGCTTATATGTAATTATAATGTGTAAAGTTTGTAAAATTAAAAAATAATCATTTAAATAAGTTGAACAACAACAGCAGAGCATTTAGACAATTTTGCATGTTGACCAAGGTACTTTCTTGAAATCCAGCAGCAGTCATGAGAATGGGTTAGGAACTGGACATTTGCTATTCTGATATCAGTGTAAAAACACAGAGAGGGAGCTTTACCAGCTTTCAGGTTCAGGACTTGTCTTTACAACCCTTTATCACGTACTATCTACACAACAGTTTTAACGCAGAGATCACTTTGTGTTTTTCTCAATATAACCCACAAATGGCCTAAGAAATGGTAGCTGTAGTTCTGTGAACACTGAAACATATTTGGAAAATGAAATTATTTAACTGAATACTCAGAAGAAAACTGCTGCAGAGTTGAGGGGTTTTGCCAGCATCCCTTCTGGTATTCGGAGAAATGACTGATTTTTTTTTTCCAAAAAATTAAATTTCTTACAATTTGGATACTTTTTTGTTGGTAGCACCTAAAAATCAAAGAAATTAAAAATAAATATTTTTCATTACAACATTTCATGTGATCTGGGCACAGTTTTCTTACTGAGAAACGCAATACATTTTAAAAACCCAGTTCATTTCAAACTGGGCTGTCATCCTCAACCAGCACCAATATTTATTTCCCCCAGTTCCTCTGTGATGGATCTGTGGATTTCAGTTGCTGGTTCTTCCTGTTTTGCTGTGGATATTTAAGGTTATATTTAACACTTAACCATGAAGATGGGTGCCTGCAAGACTTCTTTAAAAATTCCTGAGGTGCCTTCTTGCACTACTGTGTGGGAGTTGGGCATCTACAAACCTCTGAAAATCCCTCTGCCTGTTTACACTGGAAGGACCTCTAAACCCTTAAAGATATGGCTCTAAAGATAGGATTCATCACACCTAACAGTAGCCACCAAAAAGACACTTTTCTCACCTAAGCAAACCATCTCTCTCCTGTCTCACAGGGGAGTGGAGCACCATCAGAGTGCAAGGCAACTTCCCTGCGAAAGGCATCCAACTCAGGATACAGTTGCTCGCTTAATGGAGGCTTCTGACTCTTTCCATTGACCCCAGAGGCAACTGAGATCTATGGCTTAGATGAGATGCTTAACTTTTAGAAACCTTATTTATGGGAGATTATTGGAACACTAGGGTGAAGTATAGTACTGGAGCTACCCATACAACACTGTAATAGGCACATGTAACTACGAGTTAGCACTGCCTGCATCTATATTTTAGGCACTTTTAAAGTCAAAACTTAAAGAGTTAGGAGCAAAAATCACTGACTTTTACTATTATCATTGACCTTGATCCAGTTGAAACCTGTAGAAGAGATAAACGGTGCTAAACCCCAAAACTCCCCGTCAAGGCACACTCCTAGATGCTGAAGGTTTTGCGTAAGATCACTATGGGAGCTTCAGGCAGGTAAACAAGTCACAAGGTAGCATAGGTGTGTAAAATTACTGTGGTTCTCTTGAATTAAGTCCAACTCATCTCCTTTTTATATCAACATAGGGCCCCATAGGCCCAGGGCTGTGCTTATGCTTTTCCAGCATAAGCATTTTTCTATATGCAAAGTCTCCATTTGACCAGAATGTTATGAACACAATTTCTTAAGCTTTGTGAAATCCCTGGGTTAAATGCAGTGCATAAATGCAAATGGTACTATTTAAACTGCTGCACTACTAAAAGTGGAACTTCGATGATACCCAAATATAGGTTTGATAATTTTTTTATATGATGGATTGGTTAACAATTGTCTTGTTAGCCGTCAGCAGCCTAAATTTGCTACAGTCCTGTCTGTACATTTGGGGATAGCTCTCCTTCTCACTCTTCCTGGAATGCCAGCTATGATGAGCAAGCTATTTTCAGTTTCTTATTAGGAAGTTGCTTTTGGACCAGTTCCTATACTACTTAGCATTTTGCCTGAGTAGCAAATTCAGGAACTGGCCCTAGGAAAGCTGTTTTCTTGGCACTTTGAGCCAATTCCTTCTTTGTGTAGTTACCTTTAATATATGCTATGTGCTGTCTGCAGTGGCCTGTGTAGGAACCTCTGTGAAGATAGAGTTGTTGTGACACTTGTCTCATGAAAAGCCTCTCCAGCGCTTCGCTTTGAAGGTCCACTAAAAGCTGTGTCTATGATGACACATCTGTTCTGGTATTTTTTTTTCTTCTTTCTCATATAAAAAAGTACCATGAAGAGTTCTTGTCGCTGTGCCAGGACGTCACTCGATACACGCAGAGAAGAAACAGTTTAAAGCTACTTGACTAACAGCTTCCTCTGTCAAATATGACATTAGAGTTATGATTGTCTCTTTTTTATCTCTTCACTTTGATGACAAGCTTATCTGAGGTAGTGAGACAAAGAGCACAGTTGATTCAGCCTACCATGCTGTGCAGGTGAGAGTTTTGAGATCAAGTACAGCTGTTCGAAGGGCAAGTCCTAGTGCTGAATGACAGCTGCTTTCATCAGCAGCATGGCTTGTTCTTTCTTTCTTTCTTCCTTTCTTTCTTTCTTTCTTTCTTCCTTTCTTCCTTTCTTTCTTTCTTTCTTTCTTTCTTCCTTTCTTCCTTTCTTCCTTTCTTCCTTTCTTCCTTTCTTTCTTCCTTTCTTTCTTTCTTCCTTTCTTTCTTTCTTCCTTTCTTTCTTTCTTCCTTTCTTTCTTCCTTCCTTTCTTTCTTCCTTCCTTTCTTTCTTCCTTCCTTTCTTTCTTTCTTCCTTTCTTTCTTTCTTCCTTCCTTTCTTTCTTTCTTTCTTTCTTTCTTTCTTTCTTTCTTTCTTTCTTTCTTTCTTTCTTTCTTTCTTTCTTTCTTTCTTTCTTTCTTTCTTTCTTTCTTTCTTTCTTTCTTTCTTTCTTTCTTTCTTTCTTTCTTTCTTTCTTTCTTTCTTTCTTTCTTTCTTTCTTTCTTTCTTTCTTTCTTCCTTTCTTTCTTTCTTCCTTTCTTTCTTTCTTCCTTTCTTCCTTTCTTCCTTTCTTCCTTTCTTCCTTTCTTCCTTTCTTCCTTTCTTCCTTTCTTCCTTTCTTCCTTTCTTCCTTTCTTCCTTTCTTCCTTTCTTCCTTTCTTCCTTTCTTCCTTTCTTCCTTTCTTCCTTTCTTCCTTTCTTCCTTTCTTCCTTTCTTCCTTCCTTCCTTCCTTCCTTTTCCTTCCTTCCTTCCTTCCTTCCTTCCTTCCTTCCTTCCTTCCTTCCTTCCTTCCTTCCTTCCTTCCTTCCTTCCTTCCTTCCTTCCTTCCTTCCTTCCTTCCTTCCTTCCTTCCTTCCTTCCTTCCTTCCTTCCTTCCTTCCTTCCTTCCTTCCTTCCTTCCTTCCTTCCTTCCTTCCTTCCTTCCTTCCTTCCTTCCTTCCTTCCTTCCTTCCTTCCTTCCTTCCTTCCTTCTTTCTCTTTTTTCTCTCTTTTTTTTTCTTTTGACAATGCCAAGAAATTCAACTGAAGTTTAAGGAATGTACAAGTTTAAATATCAAAATGTGACTGCTTGTGTAGTAATATCAGTCTGAGCTACTGGCTCCTTTTGATATGCTTAGATCAGATCAGATGTTCCTCTTAGAAAATCAAATGTGTTAGTGCTGATTCTGGTCAGAAGGAGTGAATCTGTTTACCAAACCTATGTGTGGATCTGACAGCGCAACGTATCACACCCACTGTAATACTGCATGGAATATTAACTTTTCTGATTTGTTGCTAGAAAAAAGCTTCAGATTGCTCAGTGCTGTGATTTTAGTGTTTGCTAAGATCATGCCTTTCACTATTTTTTGCATTGCAGCATGATATTCCTTCCTTCTCTCCTTCCCTTCCCCCACCTCTCACCACCTCTCCACCTCACCTCTCAAAAACGATTTAGTGATTTGATAAGTTAATTAACCCACCCTTCAAACTCCCTCAGATAGTGTACACTATTGGGACTTTTGACTTGTGTCTATTTTTAATTTCCCAGAAAACTCACATATGCAGATGTAGTGCGAGATTTTGCAAAAAAAGTGCTCAGCTTTTATTACATGAACAAAATCTTCCATGTAAAAGCAAAGAGGTATGTGCTTATCCAAGTATTTATCTATGCCTGGAGGTATTTGAAGTGTGTGAAGGAGTGCAGGGTTTGTACATGCACTGGTTGGACTATACATATATGTTATTAAAAACTGAATATACTTAGGGTTCTCCCTCACTCATTCTGCCTATCCAGGAGAGAATATATTTATTTTTAAACCTCAGGTCGTCTTGTGTTCCTGAATAGAACAACCTGTCTTCTTCCTTATTCTTTTCTTTCTTTTTGTTTGCTATGTCACTAACAGTCTCTTCCAGAACTGTCAGGCATATGACCACCTTCATGCTTTTTACTGTTTCCTCTTACTTTTCCTCAAAGACTGTTCAGGCAGTCTAACTTACTGACACTGAGGGATACTGGTCATGTGATGCGGGAAAGTCTTAAGGATGAAGAAATTATTTTCTATAACAAGCATATCAGCCAGGTCTCAGTACTGCTTTTCCAGTATGGTTTTCCCACCCGCAGGAGACACTGCTTTTTCTGCCATAAAACGCATAAGTGTATAGAAGTTTATATTAGGTGAAAATAATTATTCATGTCAGCCAGTAAAGGCACTGGAAATAAGAAAATTATTTGTAGCCACTACAATGTTCCAGTCTGGTATTTTTGCAGCTATTGATTGATATTCACTGAAACCTAGAGACAGTAGGTTCTATTAATACCAGATCTACCTATTAATATTTATTAATATTAAAACAGGACTGAAAAGATCATAGAATCGTAGAATTGTTTAAGTTGGAAAAGACTCCAACTCCACCACTGAACCATGTCCCTAAGTACCACATCTACATGTCTTCTAAATACCTCCAGAGATGGTAACTTATTCGCTTCCCTGGGCTGCCCATTCCAATGCTTGACAACCCTTTCAGTGAAGTAATATCTCCTAATACCCAATCTAAACCTTCCCTGGCACAACTAGAGGCCATTTCTTTGCATCGTATTACCTGTTAGCTGAGAAAAGAGACCAGCACCACCCTCAATACAACCTCCTTTCGTGTAGTTGATGAGAGCAATAAGGTCTCACCGCACCCTCCTTTTCTCCAAACTAAACAATCCCAGTTCCCTCAGCCTCTCTGCATAAGCCTTGTGCCCCAGACCCTTCCCCAGCTCCATTGCCCTTCTCTGGACACATTCCAGCACCTTATTTTCCTTCTTGAAGTGCCTGCCCAAAACCGAACAGAGTATTCAAGGTGTGGCCTCAACAGTGCAGAGTACAGGGGCACAACAACCCCTCTAATCCTGCTGGCCACACCATTTTTGATACAAGCCAGGATGTTATTTGCTTTCTTGGCCACCTGGGCATACTATTGGCTCGTGCTGAGCCAACTATCAACAAATACCCCCAGGCACGTTTCCACTGGGCAGCTTTCTAGCAAATTGTCCCCAAGCCCGTGGCGTTGCATGGAGTTGTTGGGACTCAACTGCAGGACTAGACACTTAGCCTTGCTGAACCTCATACAGCCCATTGATCCTTTCTGTAGTCTTCCTACTGTCAAACAGATCAACTCCCACCCAGTTTTGTGTCATCTGCAAATCTACTGAGGGTGCACTCAATACCCTTGTACAGATCATTACTAAAGATGTTAAACAGAACTGGCCCTAATACTAAGCCCTGGGGAACATCACTCATGACCACCTGCCAACTGGATTTAACATCACAACAGTCTGGGCCCAGCCATCCAGCCATTTTTTTAGCCACTGAAGGGTATGTCCATCCAAGCTGTGAACAGACAGTTTTTCCAGGAGATTGCTGTGAGAAACTGTGTCAAAGGCTTTACTGAAGTCTAGGTAGACAACATCCACAGCCTTTACCTCACCCACTAAGTGGGTCACCTTGTCATAGAAGGACATCACATTAGTCAGGCAGGACTTGCCTTTCCTAAACCCATGCTGCCTAAAACTCATCATCTGGTTGTCTGTGCTTGGACATGTCATGTACTGCGTGATGGCACCCAAGATGATCTGCCTCATAACCTTCCCTGTACCAACAACAGGCTGACAGACCTGCAGTTCCCCAGATCCTCCTTTTGGCCCTTCTTGTAGATGGGTGTCACATTTGATAACTTCCAGCCAACTGGGACGTCACTGGTTAGCCAGGACTGCTGATAAATGATTGAAAGCGGCTGGGTGAGCACTTCCACCAGCTCCCTGGATTATGGGCACTTCATTCTGCTCCCTGTGCTTGTGACCATCTCAGGGAGCTGGGTATGCAGAAAACAACTGGTCATACTATTAAAGACTGAGGAAAAGAAAGTATATTGTATTTCAGCCTTTTCCTCATCCTTTGCCACTAAGTTTGCCCTGGCATCCAGCAAAGGATGAAGATGCTCCTTAGACATCCTTTTGTAGCTAATGTATTTATAGAAACATTTTTAATTGTCTTTTATGACTGTAGCCAGGTTAAGTTCTTGCTGGCTTTTTGCCCTTCCTATTTATTTTCTCCCTGCATAACTTCACAACATCTTTGTAGTCCTCCTGAGTTGCCTGCCCCTTCTTCCAAAGGCCATAAAATCTCCTTTTTTTTCTTTTTCTCCTTTTTTGACTTCTAGCCAATGTTCCTTCTTCAGCCAGGCAAATCTTCTTCATCACTTGCTCGTCTTTGGCACATGGAGACAGCCTTCTCCAGTGTCTTTAAGGTTTCCTTCTTGAAGAATGTCCAGACTTCCAGGGATCCTTTGCCTTTCAGGACTGCCACCTCAGGCACTCTGTCAGTCACGCTCTTAAACAGGCCAAAGTCTGCTCTCTCTAAGCCCAAGGCAGGAGTTCTGCTGATCACCCTTCTCACTTCTCCAACAACTGAAAACTCTACCGTTTTCTGACAACCATGAAAGACATAAGATTGTATTAAAAATCTATCTACCTTATGTCTCAGGGCACACCTCAGATAATATTAATAATTTAGAGGCAGCAGGAATTAAGTTCTCTTATTTTTTTAAATTATCTTTCAAATTTGTAGCATGGAAGTGATTACCATCAGTTATATTTTATGTATGTATGTTAGTAGAGAGTCACTCAAGAGAACAGGAAGTTCTGTATCACCTTAGTGACTTAGGACATTTCACAAAGAGTTTGAAGTTCTAAGTTTCTTTTCTGGTTTCCTGTTTCTCCTTGGATCATGCCTATTTTTCTTTGATCAAGTATTAAATTAAAAAGCAAGGTGAATTCCCTCCCCATCTTTCCCCCCTGATGAGGGAGTTAGCTCTTTAGTTTTATCTTACACTTATATAAAACACAGGATCATAATACTGTATATTATACTTAGAGGATTTCATTTAGTCTCAGAACAGAAGGACCAGAAAATATCTAGTGCACCCCGAAATTAAAGACATGCTATTAAATTGTCTGTATCTGCAATGGAATCGAGTGACACTGAAAAGAAAGAAAAAAAAATATGACAAGTCTTTCAGGGCTTCTCTAGTGACAAGGATTTTCTCTTCCTGATGAGAGGAATACGTAAAGGAGATGTTAGTGAATACATTTTCAACTTGATTTTACTAGTACATTTAAATGACTGATCAGAGAAAAAAATACCATGCTAAACTGTATTAGAGTCAAGGAAAAAATGATAATCTTTTGCCATTTCAATATTTTGATTTGACAAACTGATAAATATAGATTTCTAGTAAAATCTATATTAAAATATTTACATAGATGTTTCAGAATAACTTTCCTCTATTGTGGCTTTTGGTCATTTTGATGATGATGGGGTATTTTGGGGTTTAAGGGGGTGAGTTTTCTTTTCCTAGAAGCATAAAAGGGTCTGCAGCCAAAACCAATGTTTACCAGATAAAAATGCATGGAAAGGGATAATTTCTCCCTTGAGACATCTACAATTTAAGCAGACGTCTGGATGGGAGGAAAAGAAAGGAGGCACTAAAGAGGGTCACAAAACAGGTCAGTGGCAAAGCTGTGAAGAGAAGCCAAGCGTCATGTCATCAACCGTAGGGCCCCTAGGCAAGAACAGCTTACTTGGGAAATTTCATTGATACCTACATACTTTTTATCAAAATCCATTCAACGGAAATAATATTTTGCACTAATTCTCTTACGCCAACCAGGCATGCCGAGATCCTTTTTGGCTTGGAACTGTAATAAAGTGTTGCAGCTGCCTCCAAAAACACCAAGAAAGTGTGTGTGTGCTGGGGAGCATGGAGGAAGTTAGAGCTCTCCTGTAGGAATATGGAAGCTGTTGCATGGCTGCAGATTCTCACCTTGACTACTGGTCCAGCTTGTAGTCTGCTCTCTGAGCAATCCTGCCTTCTGCCATCCTATTGCTCATTGTTCATCTCCTATCTAGGATTGTAAGTTTTGAGTCGGACCAGGATTATACAGGTGATCATGTAATCAATACCAGAAGAAACACAACTGTGGGAACCCAGACAGAGTTTGGGTTTGTTTTCTTTATATAAACTGTTGGATGTTTTGTGGAAGGGAAACAAGATCTTGCTAATTATTGGACTTTCTCCATTATTTCTAAATTGTTCAAGACAAAACCTTGCATCTGAAAGCGCATGAGAAATTCCTTTTGTAGTCAGTGGCAATTTGCATAGGATTGCTACAGGACCCAATAAGTGTGTGATCTACTTTTGTTCTGGTTTAATTAGGTAGGGACAGCCTATTTGCAAAACAAATAACAATTCCAATGACAGAGGTGTTTACCCATCCAGAGCAAAACTCAAGACTCTTTTAAAATGTGTTTTATGTCTTTGCTTTTACCTTTTGGATTTCTTACTAGTCAAAAATAGAAATGCCATATATCGTATGTTGTGACCCAAAGGATGAATATGAAGTCACAAGGAAGTCACTTCCTAAATGTTTTTTTCTGTTTGATTTTGTGATCGTTGATCTTCTTACTCTTATAAAATGAATAGAAAATTATAGGAAAAGTGTGGTCTTTTCTCAAGGTATTATAAGAATAGAAGGTCTCATTCCAAGTCTTAAACTCATGATGCTACTAATATTGTTGCTATAGAGCATGAATCAACAAGTATTTTTGTTTATTATTCTTTGTGTGTTTCTTATGCAACAATTTAATGCAGGATATGGTTTATATATCAATCTTATCACACATAAGTGCTAAACGCATTCTAATTTATGATATATGTTCCTCTAGTATTCTTAAATACAAATTTTGTTGACCAGCTTTTACAATAAGACTGTGATCTTTTTATCTTCATGTGGATATTTTGCAAATGTTTACTTTCTCATGTGCCTTGCCTGTCTTGAAGTTAGCATAGATAAAAATACTGGGAAGGGAATAATAAATCAAGTAGTAATGTCATTAAGGGTCTACATTATTTTAATTATTTTAATTAAAATATTGTAGAGTCTTTAATTTTAAAGAATCTCAAACTAATACATGGTTTTAACATATTTACATCTTGCTAGTACTATTCTCATCAAAGCCTGTGTAGATACTTTCTTTGATGTCAAAATAGTGCTTCAAGATTCCCAAAGCATTAAATGTATTGGAGAGCGGGAAATGAACAAAGAAGTCTAGAAATAAGGAGATGTATTTGCAAAGGGAAGATAGGAAGTGCATTATGAGAATTTTTTTCTGGACTAAATGGTCTATTACAAAGGCTTACGAAATGATTTAAGAACAAGATGAGCACTTGGTAATCCTCTTTTTTGCTGTAGTCTCACAGTTCTTGGGAATCAGTAGCTAAATGCCTTCCTGATCCAAAGACTTTATCTACTTTCATATATTAACTTCCATTAATGGATGTGTTCACCACTAAACTGTACAGTTCATTTTTTAACACATTATATTCTTCTCAAAATCTATAGCAACAAGCTGCACTGTGCAGTAATGCAGTGTGGAAAAGTAACCCTTTGTTTTGTTTGTGTTTAGTTTGAAGAGCCAAATCTGGGCAAAAAGCCATGTACTCCTATGCAAAATATTATAATTGTATCTCTGCACCTTAATTTTATATAGTTATCTTCCTTCTCTTTATGAATTTGAAGCAAAGAACTGAAAACTACATGAAAATGGGGATATATCCCTACTGTGGCTTCTGTCATGAACATCACAAATAAGAAATTATGTGAAAAAGGTCAGTAAAGTCAGAGGACTTAGATGTGTTGTAGCAATGTCTAATATTTATACAAGTACATATTGAATAAGAACAAAAGAAAAAAATGCTGAAAATTCTCTGCTTCCATATATACTTTATAACATTATTATGGACTGGTTATACTATAAAAAACTTATGGACCCATACACTTACGAAAGAGAACTCTAGTTGTGAAACAATTTGTGTGTGCTAGGAACATGCTCTTACCCAGGTCCCACCATTCAAGTCGTGGAAAAAGGAGACCTGTCCTCATTTTAAGGGCTACTAGTGCCATAAGTTCCACCTCATGCATGGCCACCGAATGTAATGGGATATAAGAAAAGAGAAGCATGTGTCTGATTTTAATGCTCCTTGAAGCAAGAACATCTGGCTAATTTAATTTTATTTTAAATGGGAACCGAAGAGAGAATGCACCATGTAGTATCGTGGAGAGGTAAGACTTGCAAGGTGGTTAGGTGTCTAGAGCTGCAGATAACTAGCTAAACACATTTTAATTCAAGTAAAATTTGAGGGATTTGGTACCTAGATGCTTTTGATAATCTCAGTATGCCTCTAATTTTTATTCTTCACATCTAAATATCTTAAAAAATCTGGCCTCTTCTCTCCTTTTCCAACAGAAAATTTCAAAATGGAGTCCTTTCATTAGTAGAGCCAGAGTGGTAGCTAATTGCTGCTGAGGAGTTTTTCACTGTGGTCAAACTCAACAATAACAAGTAATAAAAAAATCTAATAATCCAAGCGATTGACTGTGTATTGAATAATTCTTCTGGAAGCACAGTGCAAATAGAGCGATTGTGGGCATACTAAAGAGAGTGAAAGATCAAAAACCTAAATGAACACAGAAAATGTCTGTCACGTCAGATACATCAACTCTGTCAGTCCAATACATACACTTAATTAAAATGGTTCAACCATCTGTCCAAGAGGGTGCATGGGAAAACTTTGATTGATCGTCTCAGTTTTTCTGAGTGATGAGGAAATAGGGCTAAAGCTAGCTCTCCTGGAATGGATTTAAGAATTATAAAACTGACAGTTGGGGAATTTTCTGCTTTAGCTATTTTAAGCCTCTCTCATTTCTTCACACAACTTTGATAGAATTGGATGATCCAAAAATATAGAGGCATCTTAAGTACCGAGAAGGCAGGTGAATCACATCCTTTGGTGACAGGCAGGCCTTGTGCCCGAGGGGCCATTTGTTGTGAAGAAGGGTAGGTGTTTTCCTGCCCTCCCTAGAGGACACTGCGAAGGAGCAAAGACAGTTTTAATTTTCCACTGGGGCTCTCCAGGAGTTCAGTGAATGGAAGCAGCTGAGAGGACATGCAGAATCATGCACTGCCTTAATTGCCTCATCCACCTCTTGATCAGGCCTTTGCTCCCTAAAAAGATGCAAAGTCAGAGTTAAATTCTTCTCAGCACAGCCACCTCACCTAGTGTTGTGCCTAATATTAAGGCTCCTGGGATGAGTTTCAGCTGCCTGAAAGGTATCTGGTCTAAGCTAGTCACCTTATGACATCAGTGAGAGAAAGACTCCTCTAGAAGGTGGTTAAATACCCTTCCTGTAGGTGTCTGTCCTCATAGAGCCAGTGGGAAGAGACTGGTGCTGCAGGAGGGCTCCAAAGAGACATCAAGTTCATATAATTGTTTACTTTAAAAGACAAACTGTAATCAGCCACTGAAGGCAAGAGGCCTTCTTTCATGCTGAGCTTCACTATTTCCCCAGTCCGGACTCTTTCTGCTTGTTTTTTCCGAAATTCAGTATTCAGATTACAATGCAAGGTGTGTTGTTTATCTCTGCCTTTGTAGCCACTATTGCTCTCCGCCATTTACCTCCAAAATATGAGGTTCTTCTAGCAGCCAGTCTCCCAGAAATGTCCTGTAAGATGATTTTACTAGCTCCTTGGGAAAAGTTTTATAGATCCTTCATATGGAAAACATCTGTATGAGGAAAAAAAATAACACTGGCTATTGTCTTTTGCTTGTAGGAGCATGTTTCCTAGGTGGCCCAAGTGTCTCGTGTCGATACTGTGTTGTCATTCACCAGCTTCTGAAATAACAGCTTCCACTGACAAGTTTGAAGAAAAGTCTTGGTAGAGCAATCACTGAAGTAGGGATAGCTGATGGCACAAGCGAACCTTTTTGTAATCACCTCCTAAGGCCTTTCAAAACCATGATGACATGAACTCAAACCCTTTTCCAGGGCCCTCTCAGCAGCCTCCGCACTGTTATCATGGCTGCCTACGCTCACCACGACACACCGGCTCCAGCGGTATTTTATATTCCTTGTTGTGGGAAGAGGCTTATGCCCACCCATTGCTTCACTAACAGCTAGACGAGAGGGCTGAGCAAGTTGAGCAGTGGTAGAAGCGAAATGAGTACTCCTGCCTGCTCAGTAGCCTCAGGAAACAGCATGATTGGGGCACACCCTGCTGAAGCAGCAGGGTGGGTGGGAATTGAGATTAAGAAGTCTGTCTCTATGTCTTTAGACCACTAGCAATCTTTCAGTCTGCTCAGGCGTTTGCAAAATGGACAGACACCACGAACATTTTGTACATCTCTACGAACTGGAACTAGTCACAGCAGCTGGTTCACATGCACATGCATCAGTCTGCTGCGGGGAGATGTATGCAATGGCATTGCCATGGGGAGCTTCTGCAAGTTAAAATACACATCAACACTTCCCTGAGTGCCCTGGGAATTCAGCTGTTTCTGTGGCTGCCTGGTTCATCACTTTAGGTCTATGGAGATTTTTTTAAATATTTGATATGCGAGTGCAAGGATTTTGGGGACTGGATGATGTCAGGTGACTGGTCACATGCTGAAAATAACCCGTGATCAGAGCATTTACAGAGATGTTCCTGTGCTGTAGGTTACAGCAATGTTTTTTACAGGCTTACCCCAGACTAGCTGCAGAAGTGTTGCAAAAATCTGGGGAGACAGCAGTCAGGTGGAAAGCCTGTGTGGAAAGTATGGAAGAAAGTATTATGAACTGAGAGGTTATACTGGGCTTGCTTCTCTGATGCTCCACACAATATCTGTTGACGTTATTGACATGCCCTTGGTCCTTCCCATAGTGTCCCCACCTGTTCTCCTCTCTTTTTCCACTATCCACCCCTGTTTCTCCCTGCTTCCAAGCTGAGATTCCTGCCCTGAGCACAGAACTCTGATTCATCTTTTATGACCAAATTGTCCCTAGTGTTGCTATCAGATGTAACCAAGGCCATGAGTGTGTGTTTTGCCAGTGTCCATGCCCCATACATTACCATCCATTCTACAACTTTCTCATCTAGGACTCCAAGATCAAACCTCACTGCTCTCCTGTCCACAAGCTCTCTCTGCTTATGCTGTTCACAGCACCAAAGGCTAAAATGTACACATGCCTAGAGAACAGACTTGTGTGGAGATTAGACATTTTTTCTACGTTTGACAAAGGGAAATTTCTACTCCTGAGACCAGAACTCGTGCCTGTTGCACTGTCCCACCAACACTCAGTGACACCAGTTTGTGAAATTCATTTTTCTTTGGTGTTTTTTCCCAGAGGGGTCATACTACATATTTGTGTTCATTGAGGCAAAACCTTAGCTTCCAGCCAGATCAAACTTGATGTATTGTCACCTTAAACTAATTTTCTCAATTAATTTCAGGAATATAATCATGTGATTTCTTTGGATGTATCTGTTTCCATTGACAGAAGCTACTGCTTGTTGTAAATTATAATGTGTTATGATACCTCACTTTTCTGATAAAAAATAGATTGTCACCATCCCAGTCTTCCTCTGTACTGATTTAGTACTTAAGCTCTCTGGGTAAACTGAGGAGAGTTTACAAGAAGACATATCATCCTTAATATTTAAAATACACTTTAAGACGAATGACTAATTGTGTCAGAATAATGTGATCTGTATGTTTGCATTATGGCTCTATGATCAAAGACGGACTCTGAAGATATAATCTAAACTCACTTAAATCCTAATGAGAAATTACATGGGAATGTTGGTATTTCAACAATCCACAAGAGTAGCTGAGCTCAATTATCCAGATGTCATAAGGGATTTGTTTGGATAATTGAGACTTCTGACCATTGAGACAATGTTAATTGTAACTAATGGATATGCAGGGGTAAATCTCTATTTTGAAGAAGAGGGAATTGTGGACAGCTACGGCTTTGGACAATCAAGTTGCACTGTAAACCCAGTTTGGATCCCATGGATCCTTGTGGTTAATAAGTAAGTAACAAGGCAGGCCTGGAACTCTTCTGAGGGAATCGTCAATTGGTTCATAAACACGATCAAGTTAGTACAGAGATAAATGACTCCACCTGTTACCCAGCCCTACAAAATTTATCATTTGAGATTAAAATCTCTTTGCCTATCCTCATAATGAAGTTCATAATTAAGAAAAAATGTATCATATATTACTCGCAAGTCAAAACAAATACAATTCTTTAGATTAGTGGACCAGCACAATTACAGAAGTCTGCCTAATACTTTCTCCTGGAATTAATTACCAGGGTGCGAAAATGTACTAAATTCTTTGTAAGGGTGAAGTCTTTTTACACTTGCTAAAGACATTGTTATCTTTCTGGGTCTCTCTGAGCCAAAGTAGATACTGGGGCCAGCTGGACAAGATTCTCTCTGTGCTCCTATGGTTTCAGAGTCATCCCAAGATAATAGAAAGCATGGAGATGGGAGCAGAGATACGGGCAAAGAGCTCACTGTGTTTCTATCTGAAGACTCTGAAAATAGGTCAAGTGGGTTTGTTTGTCTGTTAATGAAACCTGCTAGAGTTTTCCCATTTTTCCTTTAGGAGAAGGCTCTTCTTTTAACACTTAATAACATCTGTCTGGCTGAGAGAAAAAAACAAAGGCTGAAATCCTTAAAAAGATGAATGATTTTGCATAATAATGAAATTTTTCAGAGCATCTTAGGATGACAACTCTCACTGAATGTTAGTAAAGGCTGCATTCACAACTCGCCTCAACATTTCTGAAAACTTTTTTTATGCTATATTGATGTTAATATCCTTTATTAGTGTTGACAAGGCAAGAATGTAGAGAACAGAACAAGTCACAGAAAAATGAACATCTTTCTGCCACACTATAAATCCATGGCAGTTGTATGTCTTGTGTACTGTATGAACTTCTGGTAATTCTTTCCCTAAGGAAATCAGAAGAGTAATAAAAATTCAGAGACTGAATAGACAAGGTTTCTTTAATTTGGACAAGAGAATATAAAGAAAGAGTATGATAAGAGATCTGAACATCCATGAATGCAGTGAAGAACATTAAGAGGAAATGAAGATTCACTATTTGCATAATGGCAACGTGTTCAAAATTTGGAAAGGAAGGCTTTTGTTTCACAACAGAAAAGTACTAATCTCTTGCTACAGGATATGGTGGAAATGCAATGGGTTCAAAAAAAGCTAGAAAGATTTGCAAATCAGACAAAATGAAGAATGGTGGTTATTAGAAAGGATCATCCATGTGCAAATCTGCTTTATGGAGACTTTTATCTACTGATTGCCAGAACTGCATATCACTCCGCCTTCACAGAAAGCAAGCTGGGAAGTGCTAGTTGGCCTCAGGGCCTCAAAACAGTCCCTATCCAGCATAAGTTTCTAGTATAAGTATAGGCAGTATGGTTGTCCTTCCTTGACTAACCACAAGAGAAGATCCTGTAAAAAGATGTGAAAGAAGACTTTGAACATGACCTTCTGAAGGTTTCTTTCATAAGCATGAATTTCAATGTGAAGTAGAAGATGTCACTGCAAAGAGAGTCTAGAGCTTTTAATCTTTAGACAAATGACATCAGAATCCCTAAGAAATGACCAGATTTTAGGAGATATAATCACTGAAATGTGAGTGTCTCATGAAGAAGGTGGCAGCAAAGGGCTACTTAGCACTTGCACCACATTTTTCATGAAGAGTAGGAAACTAGTTAAGTCCTGAATATACCTTTTCAGTTCTTGTCTGAATCGGTTTGAAATCACAATTAAAATCACAACTGATTGACCATGGATTCATCTGGCTTCCTGGTACAAATCTCAGAAATTACCAGGACAGTATACAGCACAGCACCAGTGCCACCCTTGGAATTAACTAGGGGAATCTGACATTGCATTATGTACCACTAGACTATTAAGAATACGGACAGACATGTTAGACAGGACTTGTTCCCACATGATTGATCTTGGCTCTGTACTATTTTGGAAGATAAGTGTTTTGACCTTTACCCCATTGCTGCTCAATGTGATGTAATAGTAGAGCTCCTAAGTGCATTTCTTGTCAGAAGTATCTTAAATCATGCACAACTTAAGTTATTAAAAAATAAAGTTTCTTCTCTTGCTTAGTCTGTTTTCCATGCTCAATGACTAAGGTCCACTAGTAGGAGTCAATCATATTAAGGAGCAATTGGTTTCTTGCCTCGTTCTGCCTTGTGGAACCACAGACCACCTTCTCTGGGTATACTTCTTCGGGGTCTAGTTAGCCAGGTGGGATCATAGCAATAGGCTAGAAACATCAGTTGAATTCCTAGGCTCATACCTGGGACTCTTCCCTCTACAGTGTTGCTGCAGACTCACAAAAGCAGATTTTGGCAAGGGGCAGGGGAATGGCTGGGAATTCTCAGTGATGCAGTCACAAAATAGTCCTATTCTCTTTCCACAGTCTGTGTGAAGCAAGCAGTGTCCCACCAGTGGGCTCTGTTATTTCATTTACTTTTAGTCCTTCAGTGTTCCTACTGGTTTTCTTCTAAGGCAACCTCACCATAGATCACATTCTGCAACATCTCATTCATTCTTTATGAAGGGCAGAGGAGGGGTATATCCAGATCACATATAATGGTACTTTGCATTGGAATTGGTACCTTCAGTGTCATCTATGCTCAAGAGACTGATGAGGCAGCCTACCTTGCTGATCTGACAGAGACAGGATCCTTGTCCAGTCAATTCAGAGAGGCAGACACAAATTTTGATTTACATATTTAGCCTAGGTGGTCTGGTTGCAACATCTACTTTTCTCTGAGACTTGAACAGGGCATGATATCCTTTTTTCAGTTCATGATTAATGCTGTATCTTAACTTTCTGGCTTGCATTCAAAATAATGCTCTCTATACCAGATTTGCCCCTTTTCTGTTCTAGTCCATTAGGTCATAGTGGAGGATATGCTTCACTCTGGAGATGGCATCATTAGTTTCCACTCTGGGGTCTGTAATAGGCTCATCAGCTGAAGGCACCAGATACTATTAAGGCTTCAGTTGTCATGGCTACCTTCCTTCCGCCTCACTTGTAGTATTGTCTTGGGAGCTTTAATGGAGAAGATACTGGGAATCTTAAATTGCTGCAACTTCTTTTTAACAGATTGCAAGATCCCTGGATTTTGGTACCTTTCCTGGGAAGGAATTTCATTCTCAGGTTCCCATCGGTCACTCCACAGCAGGAAGCAAAATATGAGGCTTAACTGAAAGAAGAGCTCTGGAAAGAGGAGGGAAAGGAGAGAAAGGCAGAAGAAAATGGACAAAGATAGAAATACATCAGTAGAGAACAGAGGTGTCATGATAAAGATCAGGAAGTTACGCAGGTTGCAAGGGAGAAAATAGCAAGTAGAGAGAAACGAAAAACAGATCAGAAAAGAGGAGTGAAGAGTATATCTACTTTTCTCTTTCTGGCAGTCAGTAACACATAAGCTAGGAAGAATTAGGATTTCCATGTTGTGCAACAAAGAAGACCTCTTCTTCATAGCTGCAGGAATTGGCTCAAGTCTGGTCCCAGGCCCCCCTCTTCCACTTACAATCACATCTGAAAGGCAAGGTGACATCACTGAGCTTTTACTTATCTTCCCTAGGTCCACAAAAGAAGATGGGAGGGGATCTGGTATCTTGAATCATTTTGTATAACCTGAGCCCATGAGCTAATTACCAGGGTTAAGCTGAGAGAACAGGAGACTGCTGCTTTCAAGTGTGCTATCCCCAAAGATGAGCACATATAAATGTTTTCCTGTCTGTTGAAGAGCTGTCTGCCTGGTGCTACTGTACATGAACTACAGAAGAAAAGTAAAAATATGGCCATTTAATGCAGAGGACCTAATTGTCTAAACATTGATGATTTAGCTTAATCCAATATTCCTATACCTTTATTGTGGCAGTACAAAATGCTTGTGATGCATTTTAGGATTTAGTAATGGAAAAATACTATATGTGTAATAAGTTTTTACAGGTTATATGGGCTAAATAGATGTTATTCACTGGTAATGTGTTACAGATTCATCTCTACATTTGGGGGTTACCTAGGTCTGCAGAAAACTTCTGTAGTTCTCATTTTCAGCCACTAGAGCAGATGATATTGCTGTCTTTATCATAGGTGCTGGCCCAAGCTTAGAATTCTGCTTCCCTGAAATATGCTTTTTACTCTCATGGGTCTCTCTCCAGCAAAAGAACTTAAGATACAGGAATCCTTAAGCACTGAAACTTTAAACACTGATGTCACTGCGACAATCTGAGTGTCTTACGCACACATTGCTTGACAAGGGTCATAGGCAGCAAGCAAGGCCAGTCAGTATAGATTATGTCTCCATTTTTCTCATTGACTAATTCCCAACCTCATTTTCTACTGAATTTGCAAATGCTGCAGTTACCTTGGATTAGCTATAACAAAACCTTAGACAGGTTTTTCTCTTGTCAGACAAGCATTGTCATTTTAAACATTGCTGTAGCAGTAGCAATATGCTGATGCACTGAAATGTTTGAGACAATTTGTTTTTTCCAGAGGAAAAGGTCCTCCATAGTACACTTAACTTACCTGCATGGCATCACTGAACAAAAAGTTCTTCTGAGTGTGCAGGATAAATAAAAAGTGTGCAGACTTATTTTTAAGTCTTAATTTAGTTGCCTGTTTCCTAGGCTTGTTCTGTGATTGAATGATTTTTAATTTATTATTTATTAGAATATTAATGAACACCCATGTATTTTCTCGAGCTTGGTTTCCTCTTCAGATGAAAACACTATCTGCTCCCTTTTTCTCTTAATGTATAAACCATTTGCTACATGTTTACA
Source organism: Dromococcyx pavoninus (assembly GCA_033558185.1). NCBI lineage: Eukaryota > Metazoa > Chordata > Aves > Cuculiformes > Neomorphidae > Dromococcyx > Dromococcyx pavoninus. The sequence continues at coordinate 538,204 of JAUMJL010000284.1, read as the reverse complement.
AAATGAGATCAAGTGTAAATCTAGTTCTGATAAGCAACCTTGACGAGGAAATAACTTAGCATTCTGTGTTCATAAGAAGGGAGGGTAAGAGAGAGAGAGAGAAGGAAAGAGAGAGAAAGGATAAGATCTCAGACGAAATCAGCACAATGTGCTCCTTTAGGATTGGTTCTAGAGCAGATAAGCTTTCTGTTCCTCCATAAACAGGTCAAAGAGTCTCTGCATCAAAACAGTATTTACAAAAGTTTTCTGTCATTTGGTGAATTGATCACACATAGAGTAAACAAACCTTTGTAAATATGAAACCAGATTAACATTTTCAGGTTTTTCAGATGCAGCATTCCCTTTAAAATGGTTGAGCATTTTTCTTCGACATTTAAATCCTATGCAAATAGTTACAGCAAATATATGAATCAGAAAAATGCACTTTCAACTGCAGTGACCACTCCTTTCTGTATCTCCTTTTATTTGAAATTAGGCAAACATAGTACTGAGTTATTTCTATTTGCTTTTTCTGTTGAATATTTTTAATGGTTTGTACTGACGGAGGAAAGAAATGATGTTTAGTTGAAGTTGATACAACCCACAAGTGGACATGTCAAAACAAGCTATAGAAAGTTACTTTTGATGTGTTTTATTGAGATATCTTTGGTACTTTCCAATTACTTTATGCCAAAAAAGGTAGCTCTACTAAAAAATTATTTCTTTTGAAAACCACAAATACGACTCATCAGCCTTTTGAATGTGATTCAGTGTATTCAAAGGGATCCTTCTTAAAGTAGCAATAGTCTATGGGTAGAAAAAAAAGCAAGTAACGCAATAAAATCAGTTAAAAGTCTTTACTTGCAGTATATAATATCATTAAGGCGGTGATATCAGTTCACTGTTACTCTGTGTGTGCGCATACATGTGGTTTTGTCTGCAGCAGCAGCATGTGCAGGAGTTAAAAAGTAACAGTGTAAAGAACCAAGTTATTAGCTCTGTGATTGCTAGTCCTCTGAGCCAAATCTACGGAACATTTGATGACAGTTAGGTGTCCTTTCTATTTTAGGGTTCTTCCTTTTACTGCAGAGAAATAATCCAGCCTGAATTTTTCCAGGATTTTCTGTTTCCTCCTGTTTTAATCAGCCCTTAAATCTGCTCCTGAGGAAAAAAAAAAAAAAAAAAAGAAACACCATTCTTTTTCCGTACACAGAGATGTGGTTTTCCCCACCTTAAACATACATGGTTTGAGTTCAAAGGCTCAGCTTCCTGAGTGATAGTGAAGGTCTGTTGTTTAGCCAAAGGATCAAGAGGATACTGGGCTCTGAGATGTCAGAAAGCATGTCTAGGCAGGGGTGGGAGGTTTCTCGGTGAAGGTGGGAGGGATGGTAACCTTGATACGTGAATGTCCTGTCTTACCCATGGCTGCTATGTCTACGGGGTGAGAAAATGGGGACAAAAAGCCTAATAAAATGGGTTGTGATTTTCGCAGCTAGAAAGTGTGCGAGGCTGGCTGCCTGTGCATTCCTCACCTGCCATGGAGGAAAGCTGCAGGTATTGCTTGCCCTGCCCCTATAAGGGTGCACCAGGAGCCTTGGGAGAGCCACTCTCTCTCCTGGGATATCGACTAGCAGAGTGAGCACATGCGGCTCTGCTCACTACCATTGGGGATATCTATGTCAGGTGCCACCAAGGCTGAAAGAGAAGCCAGGGGTGACGCGGAAGGAAGAGTCAGGCATCACCAGTTCTCCAGGAATATCAGCCATGGCAGTGCATGCTCAGGCTAGAGAAAAGAATCTGCTGTAAGGATGGGACCTTCCAGGAAAAGCTCTGTAATCCTCGAAGTACAGACTTCTCCAACTTGAAAGATCAACTCTTTATGAAAAAGGTGGGTCATAAAAAGCTCTCACACTACCCAGGACTCTTTACCTGAGTGAATGGGCCCAGTCACCCTAGAAAAATGCATGAACTGGAAAAAGGGTTTGTGGCTACTGTTAGAGGAGGTATGCAAATATCTGTTTATTCAGGGCTGTGAGTCCTGGGCTGAAGCTCTAGTTCTGCCACTCTGGCATTACACCCTTAGGGTAGCTTTTCCACACCGCACTTGTCCTCATTACCCATGTCAACAAGTGACCCATATGCACGAGGCTGAATGGGTAGACGTAGCCTTGTATCTATGCCATATGCCAGGACCAGATCCTGACATGAAGAATCCATCTGTACTGGAGGTTTCCTGACAAAGATACTATCAACCAGTCCAGAGCTGAGTTGCAAATACCCGTAGTCATGACAGGGGTTAATGAGGATCCCAGAGCACAACAAAGGGCAAGAAAGATTCCCCAACAGAAGGCCAGTGGACATGGCACCATACAAACCCGTAATAGATGGTCTGTATCCTGAAGAGATTGCTACCAAAAGAGATATGAGACAAGGAGAAGGGAAGTGATGGCTTGAAGGTGTGAAAGGCTCCATTAAGCTTTGTGTCTCTTTGATATTTATGCCTAGTCATATTCTACATTTGTCAGAATCCCAGTCTCCATTGGATTGGTGCCTGCTAGGAAAGTCTCTGTGTTCTGCTCCCATCCACAAATTTACCTCCATAGAATCATAGAATCATAGAATCTTCCAGTTGGAAAAGATGTTGGAGATGATCGAGTCCAACCGCACCCATCACCCGCTAAACCATGTCCCTCAAAAACTCCTCTACCTGTTTTTTAAACACCTCCAGGGATGGTGACTCAACCACCTCCCTGGGCAGCTGTTCCAGTGCCTGACCACCCTTTCGGTAAAGAAATTCTTCCTAATATCCAGTCTGAACCTCCCCTGGTGCAACTTATGGCCATTTCCCCTTGTCCTATCACCTGTCACTTGAGAGAAGAGATCAACACTCGCTCTACCACAGCCTCCTTTCAGACAGCCGTAGTCAGCGATGAGGTCTCCCCTCAGCGTCCTCTTCTCTAAGCTAAACAACCCCAGTTCCCTCAACCGTTCCTCACAGGACTTGTTCTCCATCCCCTTCACCAGCCTCATTGCCCTTCTCTGGACACGCTCCAACACCTCAATGTCCTCCTTGTAGTGAGGGGCCCAGAACTGAACACAGTACTCGAGGTATGGCCTCACCAGTGCAGAGGTACAATCACCTCCCCTGTCCTGCTGACCACACTGTTTTTGATACAGGCCAAGATGCCATTGACCTTCTTAGCCACCTGAAGCCACTTCTTAGCCACTATGAGCGCTCTCTGGAAACACGCTGACTTCTAAGGTTCTGTGTCTGTATATGTCTATACCTGTGTCCTTGAGTGATGAGCCTTGATTTAGAAAGAACTGAAAATACCTAAGACATAAAATCCATCATAGTAGAACAGGGTGGAGAAGAATGAGAAGAGGAATAATTGCAGACGGCATTAATTTGTACAAAACATTTACATATGTTTTGATAAAAATATTGCCTTAATATAGTACAGCCTCTGGTAACTTACATAGCTTTTAGTGCACTAAGGTGTTGTCATTTTTACTGTTTCCACTGCTATTTTACTCTTTTATTAGCTACCTTGTGTTTTATCTTTTGAAAGTTGTTTGTAGCTTCCCCCTACCTTTTGAGCATCAGAGCTTCTTGAAACATAAATCTGCCAGGTTAGAAAACATAGTTAGACATATTATGATAGGGTTACAAGCACTCTTTCCCCCTTAATACAATCATTAATTAAAATACGTTTTCATTAAATTACAAAGTCTATGTTACTTTTTTAATTTGTTACTTTCAGTGTCCAAAACTGAAGTTTTATTGACTCTGTAGTTAAAATGTGTTCTTGAAGAAGGTTATGGTGGGCTTTATTGTAGAAGTGGCATTAATTGATTACAAACCTCGGGAAGAAAGAACTTAAACCTTAGAAATGAACCTGTATATGGCATTGTACCTAAAGGAGAACAAAACACAACCTCGAACACATTCTTAAATAAGTATACCTGAGACTTTCTACCAGTATCTGAGAAAAAAGGGTTTGCAAACTACTGATAGGTCTACTATTTCCTACAATGAATTATGCCTGTTAACTACTGTAAGGACTTTGCCTCGTACTAAATATTAGCAGGACTGCGCCTAACCTGGCTCCTCATGGTAGAAAACCATGCCAGCATATGGGTGAGGTTTGGCTCTTCTGTACAACAAGGAATTCGGAGGACATTGCAATTTTTGACATTGGAAGGAACCAGATCAGGTTTTAACTTGACGGCAAATTAAGAGCTCACTGGGCATAAGAAGAATACTCCTGCAAAGAGCAAATAAGCTGAGCAAGAAGTGTGTGCCTGATCTTGCAGGGAGCCTATTAATGGAGTCATTAAAAAAGTCATGTTCTGTTATTGGTGAAAATGTTGCCCATGACTCATGGGCTGTATCAGTACAACATGTGGTTCTCTGCCCATAGTCAGCTTAGCCCTTGCGCTTGACTTCTATGCAAGCATTTACCTTCCTTTTAAAAATCAGCCTGTCTTGCCAGTTATGCTGTTGTCTGCAACTACACTACAGCCACGCTGAATAGGTTTGGGACAACCAGGAGATAATTTGCTCCCATCTATGCAACTGTAAAGAAAGTAGGTAGATCCAGCAGTTAAAGCCAGCTGTTGTAAACCACCTCTAATGCTCTAAGATTCCTGTGATATTGACTCCTTTTCTGGGAGTCATGCCACAAGGCTTGGCTCAGCCACTGTTTCCTCCTTCTTGACTGTTTTCTCCAGCTCAGCGCTGGAAATCCCCACTCAGTTCCCCTCTCCCCCAGCCCATGCCCCTGGGGTCAACCTGCACCCATCTACCACGGCTGATACCTTCCACCCAGCGTTGCTCGCAGTGTGGTCCACACTTCCTGTGCAGATGAGACTGCAAACTCACATGTGTTAGTTCTGTGGGTGTGTATTTGTGCAGTGCTGATCCATCCATCAAAAGGGAGCGTGGGTGAACCAGACCATCCAGGAGCTGCAGCGACATGGATTTCACCAGATGTGAAGTCCTTATATCTATTTACTCACTATTGTCCACTTCCATCTGTTTTGTTCAACACCTGATCTTCTGGTTGGAAAGAAGATCATAGGCCCTCCATGAACTCCACATATTTGTGCATATCCTTGTTATTGTTACAGTCATACAAGCCACTTATGAGAAAGCTTGCTCTTCATAGTTCAGTATGGCCAACAGAAATTGTTGAGAATTTGTGAAGGTATCAGCAGACAGTAAGATTTAAATACAAGTGTCCATTCAGTTCACTTTATTTGCTGCATAGTTTCAAAGTCTTTGAGATACATTCTGATCACATTTCCCATCTTAATCCTTAAGTCTTAAGGTCTGGAGACTTTTATAGAAAGAAAAAAGTGGATATTTTGGAACAAACTCCAACAGGGTAAGCTTTACATCAGGAACTATGAGATGTAACAAAATACAGGTAATTCTGATATGTGCTAGCAAATTTCAAAGCAAGTTCAATGAGAACAACAGTCCTTTATTTGATGAATCTCTTAAAGTTTAACATAAGAACTGATAAAACTGATGAATTTTTTTTCCCCGGATATATTAAAAATTATTTATTATTTTTCTAAAGCAGAATTGATTTATTTTGACTATCAGTTTTTTAAGGCCTAAGTAAAAAGGAAGAATAAAATAAAGCAAATTTAGATTACAGAAAAGTTGAGTTAAACTCTTAAAATGCAGGCAAAAATGTTGTTTGATGGAAAGTACCTTTGATCAAAAATGTTTAGGGAAGTTTTGAAGCTTTTGGTAGCCAAGTAAAGCAGCCGTGTGTTTGTTATTTGTGTTACACTTCACAAATCAGACTGGGCCCTATTGTCTATATGCAGTGTAAGCACACCTGTAAATGTAAAATGCTAGAGAGTGCAGAAAAAGTATTTGTGAAATGTTGCTACTGATCTGGCATATGCAGAATGGATTGGAAATATGCAGAATGCTGAACATTATAATAATCTCCGTATACTCATGTCTGTGTTCCTTTTATTAAACTTTCTTTTAAGTTTTGCTGTTCATTTCCATAGACACAAAGATAAGAGCTGTCTGCCCACATTTGTCTACTGAGCCATGTCTTGTTTGCTTCTTCTGTTGTAACGCAGGACTAGATAATGAAAGAAGCATTGGCACCAAGTGTATTTTTGCAAGAATTTTAAACGTTTCATGTTTACTTTTACCAAGCAGCCTTCGTCTAAATCACCAGTCTAAAGCAGAGCAGGGACGCATGGCAAAGGACAAAAAGGCCGTGCATCTTCACCCTTGCGGAGGATTATTGCACCTGTGTGCAAGGAGAGCCTGTAGCATGGGCTAGAACTTCAATATTACCAAACTGGACTGCCAGACAGAAATGGTGGTTATAGGAGGCAACAGACATGATCTGTTGCAAGACTCACTTCCCTCCCAAAGCCTCCTTGCTGATAATCTGCTGGAACTGAGGTAAAGTTGTTTATTTAAGAAAATGCAAGAGAAAAATGGTCAGCTTTTACTTACTTAAAAAGAAAAATTGCATGACGGGGTGAGACTGGTAATGGTGGAGGGCAGAGAAGTATCAAAATGTTTCTCCCATCATTTTACAAGCAGTAGAGTGAGAGACTGGAGGGGGCCAGGGACATACATGGTCCTCTGCTACATCTTGCCCAACAGGGTTGCAAAAATGGGAGAACTAGTTATAGGGTCAGTCAACAGAGTGCTGGTCATCTCTACTTTTCACTGATGTCACGAGTAACTCATACTTTCTAGAAACATGCTCTCATTATGTCTGAAGGCATTTGTCCTTGACTGTTTTACTCTCTGAAATACAGTAAATATTCAATCTGCCTTGCTCAGGGATGTTTTAGCAGGGCTTCTTCCGAGCTGGGGCTGCCCCTTGCTTTGGTTTCTCCTCAGGCAAAAGGAGAAAAGGTCATTTAAGTTACAGCACTCATGAATTTTATGATGAGATGAGTACTCCAGCAAGCAGGAGGTGTGCCACTTCTACCCTTTGCATTGCTCTTGGTGGAAACACTGGGAACAGCCTATAGTATGGAAACCACAAGGTGGACAGACATTTGGAAATGTACAATAACAGAGAGCATTAATTTAAGGGATTCTACAATAGTGCATCAACAAGACTGACTGAACTTAGAAAAAAAGCAAGAAAGGAATGAAAAGAAAGAGAGTCCATTCTCAGGCTATGGGAAAACAGAATGATCTGAAAGGAATTGTCAACTTTGGTGAGAAAAAGAGCTGCACAGAAGGAAAATGTAACTTTAAAATACACAACTGCATGATGTCGGGTGTGCTTAATGGAGGAAAGGACTATATTAATCTGTTTGAATTGCTAATTGGGGATTTAGTTGGCTAGATTGGGGGTTATAAGATTAAGGCTTTTATTCTGTGTTTTTGTTCTTTTCCAAAGGTAAGAACTCCCTATAGATCCCCGCTCTTGGGAATCTAGTGCCCTCAAATGCACAACTCAGCATCCGATGAGCAAGCAGATAAAGCACTCCTCGCAGATGCTTAGTGAGTACATTCTGTATCTCCGTCTGCATCTTTCTGTCTGCCTGTCTTTCCTGCTCCCCCTCCCTTTGTAAGCTTGGAGGAAGGTAAGCAAAAAAAAAAACCTCAAAAAACTACCTCTTCCTTTCATGTTTAGAGGCTTTTCCAGGAACCATACCCATTCATGGAATGAACTCTCTAAATTTTTCCTGTTTCAAGAGTAAAGATCCATATTTTGTTTCAAGTTGCTTCAGCTGAACAAGACAAAATGGAAAGACTCACTCAGGACTCTACATGTTTTGCATTACAGCCATATATCAAAACGTACCAGACTTTTTGGAGGGTGAGGCAGCTTCATGTAAGGCAGATCTAACATGGCAGGATGCTTCCCGTGTTGCCAGATCAGCTCTAGCACTCATTATGTTCCTTTCTTGGACACAGATACCAATAGAAAGGAAGTTGGAGGAAGTAGAGTTTACATTACTCTCCAAAAACTGCAAGTTCTCTCCACAATTGTTGCTGTACAATAACTGAAATAACAAAAAGTACATGGAACAAAGGAGGGTCTTTATTTTTTATGATAGCAAGGGACAATTGTTTATTGTGAGGTTGTTTATTTTTGTGCTAAGTGAAGCTGGTGAGGTTGTGTTATTTGCATAGCTTCTGGTGGAGAATTATGGCATTTTTAAATCCTTGACTCATTCTTTAAAAAGGTAAATGCAGTAAAAATATGTTATGTAGTAAAGTGACTACAGAAGTCCTCTGTTCTACAGTATATACAGAACCTCTCTTTAGAATTCTTGGTGAAATAATTACCTGTATTTTCCCCAAAAGCCAATGCAACATATCTTCTGAAGTCTTTTTTTTAGCAAAACATCAGATCAGACATTTTTATCACTCAAGGAAAAGCAGAGTAAGTTCTGTGTTTGCTTAAAATGTGGGAGCTGTCCTCAGCCAGAACATGAAAAAAAATGCATCAGCTAATTTCTTATTTACTCTCACAAGAAGCTTCTCTGCTGGGTGTAAATAACTGCCTAACTCATTTGTATCTTGCTGCCTAAATTCCCCAGCAGTTTGCAACTGTCTAAAGAATTGTGACCTTTCTTATATTGATAGAGTACTACTGACTCCCAAATTGCCTCTTTACACTCATTTTGTATCTGAAAGAATGGCTGTTTACAGTGCAACTGTAATTATGAAATGGATTTAAGGTGTTAGCAAAGCTGGGTCTCACATTTTTCCTATGGGTCCAAAACCTTTAATCTTTCTTGTGTGGGCATATTCCTACCCCAATCAGAGCCTTAATGAAGTCAGAAAAGGACAAGAAATGCTCAGGGATGCACCAGCTTTGATAGTAGATCAGAGACCCAGCAGGTCATGGCAACCTGCCCACTTTTAATGGGATGAATCTCATAGGAAATTTTGCGTAAAATTCATTGTCAAAACAGTGCCAAGTCAGATCCTTCAGCTATAACACAAGAAACAAAATATGGCTCTGCAGGGAGCTAAAAGCACGATAGCAGATGATGCTGCTGTGTGGCTAGAAGTGCCACATGATGCATTGAAGAGCTGAGAAGGGTGTCTTTGGGAAATCATCATGAAAAATGTTAAGCATAATAGAACAGTGGAGAGAACTTGAGAAAGTTTGGAGAACAAAGAATAATGTGTAGATGAAAGTGATAAACAGGGTAACAGCAAGAGGAGTGAGAAACTGTTTCAAATCCATTTGCTGTTCAGGCTTTTCGGATTCAGAGGCCCTAATGAATTACAACACAGGTGACCTCCTTTTGTGGTATGCTTTATCTCCACAACATGTTCACCTTGTTGAGCAGGAGTTTGCCCTTCTTGAAGACTGAAAGAGAAAATGCCATGTTGCTACTCAGCCAAATGAGCTGTGCTGGGGAGAATAAAACAGCTACTCCTGGAAGACACTTATCTTCACTTATCCAAATTTTAAAGCGTCTTATAGAATTCACTCATCACCCTGCATCTGTCCCCTTGTCAGTTGGGCTTGATCAGTATTTCTCGGTTCCTTTGTAGAGATTTAAAAGCTTCCCATTCTTCCTTTGAAATGTGGGAATAAATTGCATATTGGGTTTTGCAAAGTGAGTGAACGGCCTCTTTCAACTAGTCAGCCAAAAGTTTCAATAGAGGAATTAAGGCCGATGGAGAAGGAAACGTGATTCTAGGCTTAAAAGTTGTTTTTGGTGCAGATTTCTAGAAACCTAGTGTATACATTCATTGTGTGAGTAATAATGGAAAAGAAATGTCTTAAGCAAATACCTTTTATAGGATAAGTTTAATGCCACAATCATATTACTTAGGTTGACTACAGAAATGGGAATGCAAATGATAAACCATTCCCAACAACACTAAGCTGAGAGGAGCTCTCTGGGAAGAATAGCAACTGAAATATTGTACACAATGAAATATTGTGTCCTTCCCTACCCCCAAGGTTGAGGTCTTCTTCCCCTCTTCAGGCAAGTGGCACTAGTCGGATTATGGTGCAATCATAACAACTGAAGATGGAAAAAGCTACTGGGCCATTTAATCTCTTCCCCTGCCAGTAGAGGATTACTCCTGAAGCACGTTCTTAAATGCCTCGCCCAGTTCTGGGTGACTGGAGCAATAGGCTTCTATAATTTTTTAGGGAGATTATCTTTTTTATTAGACCTTAACGACCTATGTCCTAACTACTCTGCATGAGCTACATTCCTCTAAGTTAGGCTTAAATACAGCTGTGTGCACACATTTGCCCGTACTTATTTTTAAATCAAAATTAGGGCCGCCACAGTTGTTAAAAGTTCTTTGCCCAAAACTCCCTTTGCTCCTACATCTGTAATACCCACGAAGGAACTATTTGGCCATTGGTTTTCAATTCACGTGTAAACATGTATCAGAGGTTCTTCTGCAAGTTTTTAATTTGTGAAGAACATCAAGATCTTTAAAATAGATGAATAGAGTAATTTGACTAAAAATTGCTATCTATTTCATCTGGCATAATTTCCTCTCTTAAAGAGCCTTAGATAATTTCAGGCTTATTTGTTGATTCATTTGTTGCTTTTTTATTATTTTGTCTATATGTTCAGATCTTTTTGTGTTAAATGTTTTCTGTTATGTTGTCAGAAATTCACATTTTTCTTACTGATTATAATTGTGAGGTTATGGATGTTTTTTTAATATAAAGTTTCGTAAGAAATTTTGGTTTCCTATTCCTTTACTGCACTCTGTATTATTGTTACTAACATGCATATTATTACTAGTCTGCATACACTCTCGTATGTGCAGAAATACATATAGAAGCAATACTATCCTAACTTCTCTACTTTGTTTTATAGCAAGTGCCCCAAAAACTGCAACTCTATAAACATTACAAACTTGCTTTACTTTGAACAGAAAGAGAATAACAACATCTGTAATATAACGTGCAATTAAATAATGGTTCCTTTCTTCCCTAGTGAAGAGGGGTCAGGTCTTCCTCCCTTCCTCAGGCGAAGAAGCAGTCAGATTATTAGTGAATTATAATAATGAATATAGGGGAGAAAAGTTAATTTAAGTATGAACTGTCATGTAGTTAAGCTTGTAGACATGTAGGATCAAGATGTAAATTGATACTGAGCTGTTGAAGATTTGATGAAAGGAAAAGGTGTTAGGGAATCTTTTTTATGATGTTCATATTTTTTCATCTGGATCTGTTGGTATTTATTAGAAAAAATGACTGGCCCTTTTTGTTCCCATAATAGAAATTATATTTAAAGGAGGATTCAAAGGGAGAATTTGAATAGGAATGTGATTTAGATTATGCAGAAAGATTCAGGCAGACATCCTGTCAGAGAAGAAAGTCACACAGGATCATAGTAGAAGGCTGTCAACAAATCCTGATGATCTTATATGTTGAGTGGCCAGAGCTACTTAAGATGGAATAAAAAAAGGGATAAAAATGATGGGTCAGTAGTAAGGCAATTGGACAAAACATATATTTTTTTTTTCTGAAAGGGAAGAGGAAACTATATGTGAGAATGAAAGTTATTACAAAACTTCTCTAATCATTAGTTAAGATGAACATAGTTTGTCTATGCTGATTGTAGCTCATTAGTTTATTTCTTTAACATTGTAGAACATCCATAAGCTTTATCTGATGATTCAGTTATTAACAAATTTTCACCTAAATCATAAATAATTTTCTGTCATAACACATACGAAAAATGTCTAAATTACTGTTCGCAATTTTCCATTGTTAAACATCCACTTATCTAATGTGGACTCAATTGTTAAAAAGAAGTTTGACATGTACCTGTGCAATGCCACAGAAGTTTAGTCAGCTGAAGCCTCCTTAGTAAGACAAATGTAGCAATTTTCAAATGCTGGAAATCAAGAATAACAGGAAAATGAGTTCAAGCTGCTGAGACAGTCTAAACATTTGTGTGTAGAAACTAGGAATACAGTAGTAAGTAAACGGGAGTTTTCTTTGGCCTGGAGGCCAGCTGGCATGACTTGGCATGGATCAAACGCATGAGGCTTAATTTTCTCCGTCCCCCTGAAAAGTAGCTGCACCCCCTGCTGCTTATTGGCAGTGGTCCCCGGTCTACACCAACCCCTGAATTGTGCCCAGACCTTGTCAGGGAAAAACGAGACTCTTGGCACCAGTCAAAACTGTGCCACGCGCCGAGCCAGCCGTTTCCCAGCATGGGTGATTGCTGGCTGAAGCACAGGCATCTCTCCTGGTCCTGCTTCACTTTCAAAAGCAGGCTGCAGTCCTACATGCCCAGCCTTGTGTTAGGCTGCACATGCACTATTTTATTGATTGCAAAACTATAAAAGAATAAATAATTGGCTTCCTTTTTTTTGAAGCTGTGATAACTTTAGAGGTATTTCTGACATAAGGTAGTAGATAGTATGTGGAAAGACTGGGACACCAGAGAGAGAGAAAAAAGTATATAAATGATGCAAGAGATTCTTTGCTTAGGATGTATAAATAGAAGGAGAAATGCAACGAGAAACACACTAAAGCAAAAGACCTGAATCTAGTTTCTCTATTCCTGAATTGTATCTTCCAGGAGAAAGCGTTCTGAGGAATGTTAATATTTTTTCTCAAACCTACTTGACAATATTTAGCAGGTCTGATTAAGTCAAGGATAAACTTAGTTATCCCCATAGCCAGCTTGATCTCAATTGCATTTTTTTGTTTGGTTAATTGTAATTATCCTTTTTATTTTATTGTATCTCTAATTGGTGCAAAGTTTCTTTTAATTTAGTGGCATCTAACTTACCTTGCAGTGTGTTTTGGTTCTAAGCAATTTCAGTCTTAAGCATACTTAATTCCCTTCTGAGATCCTCCATCACTAACAACACAAGATCAAATAACTGACTAATTAAAATTTATGTCCATCTTCTATTGAAGTCATCATTCATATCCCCTTGAGTAGGTGATTTCTGACTGTGTGATCCCACAGGAATATTTTTATGTCTACAGTAATATGTAAGGGTGGAAATGTGGAGTTTATTCTGTTTCATTCCTGTGTAAATGGAAGAGATTTCAATTAAAGGGTTAGCATCATCATCTTTTTTTTTTTTTAGTTTCAGATACACTGTGCAAAGATTTAGCTAAATTTGCGTTGCTGCAAGGAAACAGTGTGAAGTTCTATGAATATAATTTTCTCATTAAAAAAGTATATCAGATTAAATAAGCTTTGTCTTTCAAGAGCCACTTTTTTTTCCATTATTTCCTTGTCCACCTTACGCAGTACTCCAACGCTATCCCAGAAGAGTTTGTACCCTCAAATGCACACTCACATGTTATTGCCTGATGCAAACACTACTTAGCAGAGGCTTCATGCTATGAAAACATTACCCTGATAGCAACAACATAACCCTCACAACATTTCGAAAACATGGAACTACAGAAGCACACACACAAAGAATGACCACTATGTCTGAAGGCCCCCATTGTCAACATCATACGATCTGGAAGAAACCCAGGACCAAGTGCTGTGCAACCTGGATTTGACTAGGTCGTGTCATTTGGCCTCAGGCCTGTTTTATTTAGCATGAATTGCAACAATTCTTTAGGAATACAGATACAGCTTAAGACATTCTTTATGAACTCTGCTTTCCACACTAGGGCAAGGAGGGGTAATGGTCATTTCTCTGCTTGCATCTCTTTTCACCCAGGTGAAGGAAGCTGTCTGAGAACAGCTCTACAAATGCACAGACCTCTGAGCTGACCTCTAAACGGAAAACCACAACACTGCGGAGATGCCTCCTGTCAGAGAGAAATGCTGATTACTGTGGAAAGAAATTAGAAGAAGACTTGGACCGAAGACCGAAGTGAGTGTCTATGAAAAGAGTTGTGTATGCAGAAGTGGTTAAGATAAAGCAAAGGGAATAATGACTTCCTGACAAACTGGGTCCTCAACATTTTTTGAGCTGCAATTAAAAATCTGAGGATGTTTTCAGCACTGTTATTTATGTCACTCTTTATTTAGATGCTTTCAATGATTTGTATGCTACATTTATACTGAGTCAGGTACATTTTTTAGCATATCCAGTTGGTGTGAATTCTTTCCAACCAGGACAATTCCGAAGTACACGGTGTCCTCTGTCCCAGCCAAATAATAGAAAAGTTACTGTGGGTGTGGAGAAAGCATGCACTGCTGGTTAGTAGTGCCTAAGATATCTAGGTAGTGTCAAGTTCCAATTTGTAGTCCTCATAGGTATATCTCTCAGTGAACGTCCACTACATGCTGCTGAATTCAGAAACCTGGAGAGAGGTAAGTCCTCAAGCTATTCAGTAGGTGTGGGAGAGCCAAGCACAACATATTTCCTCAGTCCACAGGGAGAATGATGATCTCCTAAGGTAAAGGTCCAAAACAGATTAAACTATTTCCCATTGGAACTGGGACTACAGAGAAATTCATGTTGCCTCCCTTCTAGACATTGAAGTTAGGTGTGATGAATCTGACTCTTAATAAAATACCTTGCCTGCACATTGAACTAAGATATTCTTACCTGAATCACTGCAGATAAATGTAGTTTGTGCTGCAATTTGCACTGGTTTCCTCCTAATGGTGTGTTTGCTTTAGCACAAATCAGTACACCAGATAGATATACCCAACTGCCCTGGGGATTGCTTCAGAGACAGGACACCACTACAGCAGTGTACCCATAGAGCTTCCAGATCTCTGGTTGAGGATGTCACACATCTCCACAGGATGTGTACACAGGATGTAGCCTCTGGTGGGGTGTAGGAAGGAAGGGCAGTGGGCTTGGCTGCTCAGGGGATAGTGCTGCACTCTATGTCCAAGTGAGGGACACTAAACAACACTCAAATCCTTCTCTCTCAGATGAATCCATGCTTACATGCTAAACCTGGCAAAATCCTCAAAGCTGAGATGGAGAAAGGAGTGGCTTTGTAAGAGGTCTTGCATTAAAACTGTGGAGAAATAATACACTGTGCTCTAGGATGCCCCTGCCATGTGCTGTTTTCCTCCATTGCCTTTGAACAGAGAGGCAAAATGTGCTTTAGCTCCTCATGGATCTACTGCTTGCTTTTTTCTTTTGGGTCTCAGCCCAGGCCAGTGCTCATATTCCCTGGGGCAACAGAGGAGGAACGTCCAGATGTAACCAGAGACCATGTGGGAACAGACATTAGCAGTGGACTTGTCTCCACTGCAGCAGAGTTGGTCTGTTGTGAAGGAGCTGCACAGGGCTTGAAGATCCTCTGACTTCACAGGCTTGAGATGTAGGGATTTCCAGCATCAATGGCAAAGAAAAAGGTGTGAGTATCCTTGTCTGTGAGCAGTTTAAAGGAAATAACATACTGGAGTTCACTAGTCATCCCCTTCCCAAGCATGCCAGTTTTGTTCAGAAATTACCATAAGACATGATATTTAGGCAGGAGGTTGTGATTGAATGATTCTAAGAAGAGAAAGAATAGGAGAAATAGCATGTAGTAGTTCTAGGGACATATTTCTCTTCTGGCGTCCTGTGTGGGGCCATAATTAGAGATCTGGTTTACCATTATTTCATGATTTATTTCCTTTAGTTCTTGCTTCCACTGAGTCTAATAGATTTCTCATGTTATTAGATAATCTTCTCTGTGAGATGTTGTATAGATAATGGTTTCATGCCTCAGACCGAGAGCTTTAATTTTTGCGAGTGCACTTAAAAAAAACCAATCAGGAAATGAGTTATTAGTCAAGTTAGTCTCAATTGTGTCAGCATTCAATAGTCTGGTCGCTTTTTTAACTTCAAGAGCAATCAGCTGAGTGTCCTCCTGGTCTCCCAGCAGGAGAACAAGCCTGATGATACCTTGGTTATCCCATCAGAAAGGTTCACAGCACATAAGTGGCAGCATATATTTGGCCTGACATGTCCAAAGCTTGAGTTTAGCACTTAAGCCAGCACTTAAATCCCAAAGAGTTCAACGGAATTAAATCAGATGCTTTGTTAAGTAGAAATGTATTTAAGTCCTTGTCTCAATTTATGGAAAAGTAGGGGTGCTTCATGGCATTTTGGCCAGTGAGCATGTGGATCCAGTTCTTTAACCACAGCAGGTCCCCAGAAGAGCCACTCCCAGCTATTGGCATAGACTTTTCAATTTTGAAATTGTATATCAAGTTACCTGGGCTTTGGGAGTCTGATCATATCAGAGCCAGAGACTACTGTGAAGTGAAGGGCATTTGATTTGTAATGGATGTCATTCGGCAGTGGGGCAAATCAGGCTCTTAAGCTTTTACTGCATCCCACAACGTGAAAGTGGAGAAGTCCGAGTTTTATTTAGCTCCATAAAATATTAAACCTCAACAGTGATGGACTTGATAGAAATCTGTATTTTGTAAAAAGCTTTTGTTTCAAGGCTATCCTTTTTATGATTAGCCTGTACATTCTCAGGGAAAAAAAAAAGCAATCTCTATTATTACCAGCAAATGTTCCAATAAGTGTCTTGGGTATTTCTGCCAAACTTCTGTGCAGGTTCCTAATGAGGGAGATATTAAGTTAAAATCAATGTGGGAGTAGTTCTTGTAGACCAGGGGAAAGTGTGTCATTATTTTTGCTGGCCAAATATAGTATCATCATCCATTAACTCCCTAGCTAAAAAATATCCTCTATCTCACTGGGATGCTGATCAAGTCATGTTCTTGTGTATGATTTCTCTTAAGACATGCCTAGCGTGTATTTTAGCAGGAAGATTTATGGCAAGAGAATCTGAAAGCACTGAGAAATTTTGTGTTGCTAAATTTTATCTTGATCCTACAAAACTCCAAAACCAGAAAAGAAAAATCCACGACATCAAAACCCACTTGCTGTAGGCTACAGGTATTAATTTTACCCGAACAGACCATTCTAAAAAGTTGAAACCTAAATTAGCGAAGTTATCTGGGAAGGTAGATCCAAAGGTGCAAAAAAAAAAAAAATGTGTAAAAGTGCAAGAAACAAATAACTGTCATAAGGAAATTCAGGATCTGGTGTTCAAGATAAAACTATGAAAAGACAATATGATACATGATACACATATTCTTTTAAGAACTTGATGTTCTAACTAGAGCTAGATATTTTTTGTCTGAATATTTTCTATCCACAAAGTACAGTTTGGGGTTGTCAAAGCTGTTGATTGATTTCAGTTAAGCATAGTGAATAATTCTGACTCAAAAAAATAATTTCAAATGCATGGTTCATTTCCGCATTAAATACAAATTCACTACGGGCACTACTTATGATCTGAAGGAAGAAATTCAAATAATTGCTGAAGAAAAGTATAATATGCTAGTTCTTCCTGTCTTCCAAATTAATGTCCTGGTCTTTGGTTTTATGTTTCTAGTTTGGCTGACAACTGAAATAGGGTTACTCACCTAGTATGTGCTTACTTGCATCTAAGTAGAAATTATATTGAGAAATCCATTTCACTCGGCATCTTTAAAACAAGATATCTCAGATCTAAAGTTTATGCTCATTTCAGGTATAGAAGGAATCACTGAGTAGTACAGAAGATTTCTAGTCTTAAGTGAGAGAAACACATAAAATCTACCTTGATTGGTATTTTCTGGTGTCCTGATCACCCATACTAGGGCCTTTTTATAAAAAACAGTAGAATGTGCTTAAGGAATATTTTATTTAATATAAACAAAATGTAGCTGTTTGGAAAGGCCACGACAAGCTCCAAGTCAAATGCATTTCAAATACTTGCTGGTGCAGGGTAGGTAGTAGAGGCCCCATTGCAGATGCATGCACAGCTGTAGTCAACAGCAACATGAGGGACACGGGGCACCAGGGCTGGCCAGAAAAGATGTCAAACCCTAGACTCTTCTCTCTGCCCTCGCACAAGCTGGTTGGAAAAGAGCGTCTGGCAGCTACCAGAAAGTTTGCCCTGGAGGCACCTCCACACTTGCCTGACAGTTGTCATACTGCTGAATTTTGCTCCTGAAGACTGCTGCCACTGAGAACTTCCTGACCCCCCAGGGAAGGGGGCATGGGTGTGCACAGGCAGCCCTTTACTGTAAAGGCAATCTCCACTCTTATTAACCTTCTCATTTGATAATGATCCGCTAATGGAGAGAATTAAAGTTGGCAGCCTTTGCCTTGCAGCTGTTCTCCATTCCCTCCCACTGAAGACAACCTTTGGGGAGCCAGTCTGCCAGCAGGAGATGTGCCTTCCCTTAGGCTCTGCCTCCTTCTTGCATCATCCTCGCTATCCTAGCCTCCTGGCTGTCTGCATGGCTGAGGCACCCAAATGGCTGCATTTATCTGTTTCAGTGTTGTTAGAAGTCAGGCAGGTTTATTTTGAAGCTTGGATGTCTCAGAGTTTCTGCCAGAAAACTGGGTCTACTATGAACATTGCATGCTATCAGAATTGCTTAAATTTCTGTTAAATCTTTGTCATTTTTTTTTCCTTAGCTGGTTACATGTCTTTTGGAAAAGTTCTTTAAGTCCTATTATAACATTATAAATCACCTGCTGAAGGACTGGGATTCAAGGTGGTTGATTCTTCACAATTTCTGCAAGATCAAAGGTATGGCTGTCCTCCAAAAGCTGTGATGCTTCACATCAAAGTTTCAATGAAAACTACCTCAATTTTCCTCCTTAGCATTTGGATTTGACTTCATGACAATAACATTTCAACTGGAGTGTTCAGCCTTCATTTGTGAGAGGATGTGGCTGTGCTCGTTAGCATGGCAAACCCAAAACCAAATGGAGCAATCCTGATTTCACATCTTTTGTGCATAGAATTTGTGCGTCTGCTTGAAAAAAATGAATGTCTATAGCACTGCTATAAATATCCCTTCTGTAAAAGCCCTGAGTATCTTTCAATCCACGCTGATCCTTGTAATCACAGCCACATTGTTCTGGTCATGTCAATGAACATGCTTTTGACAGAACAAATGATGATCACCTGTGCTAGAGTTTGTAATAAGCCTAAGATCCAATCTACTATTTCATCAAGAAAAAACAACATTCAGTTCATTTCTTTCTCTCTTTCATGTGCAATGCTTTTCACAGGGACATGGGTTTTTTTTTTTCACTAGCATTTTTTTGTTCCTTTTCTGCATGAGCCTAACAAAACAAATAACCATTGGGAAGTCCATAAAGGAATTGCTTTTACTTGCTTCAGGTGCTGACGGCTTGGTGTGGCTTGTTATGTTGGCAGTTTTTTCTTAGAACAGAAAAAATTTAAGGATTGGACTCTGCTTTACTTGAAAGTAAGAGTTCTGCAGATGTGTGATGGCTGATATTCCTGTACCTATCCTTGCACAGCAGAACTAGACTTTAAAGTGTCTGAAGTTGCTATATGTAGAGAATATCAGTCATAAATACTTTTATGTCTGACTCATTTAAGCTGGAGTTGTAACTTACACGTTGCCATGTGCCTTTATATTATTGAAGTTTAAAGGAATTCCTTTCGAAGCCTAGTGTTTGGCTCATGATGAAAGAAAATCAAACAGCTTATTCAGAGTTACGTTAAATAATTACATGTGTAACCCTTTAAATGCTATATATGCAAATAAACTGTTATACGGTCACTTGTATAGCAAAGTCTTAAGGCCAAATTCCCCTGTCTATCCCCCCTCTTCAATTCCATTCTTGTTTCTTCTTCTGAAGTTATCCAAAATCAAAATTACCTCTAGCAAAAATAGTTTGATTAGATAAAATCCAATTTAATTCCCAAAAAGATATTCATAGAAGAGGACCCTGTTCTGTACCCAGTGCTATTGCTGACATAATTGGAAATACAACTGCATTGAAGACTGACAGGATTACTCCCTGTTTTTCATGATACTTGCTGTGTCCTCTAGTGATGTATACTTTTCCAGGTGGGAAATGGTACATATGAGTTGTAAATATACCTACACTGATAAATAATCACAGATCATGAAATGCAATTGCTGCTCTTTGTCTCTTACTGAAATGAGCATACCAGCAGAGACTTCAGAATGTACTAAGGTGGCAATGATGCTGAACCTTGACAGAGAAACCCTTATCTGTTCAAAATATATATGAATTCAGCAACAACTCTCAACCTATAGTAGACTTTCCTTGTGTTAGCTGACCTAGCGCTGCTGATGTTAGGTCAACCTTCTGCATAGTAGGAGCTAAAACCTTAAATCCTGCAAAGGATCTAGGCCTAGCTGAGTTATTCAAAGTAATTTAGGAATTGCTCGAATTTATGCCCTCTGCTCCAACATCGTCTTTAGGTTAATACACAAGATTATCTTTTTAAGATCTGTCTATTCACTCAAACCATAAAAAAAACCCAGATTCACGCTATAGAGGGACAGATTTTCAAAATATTATGGAGTATCTTTTATGAGATCATGTTTGTATGCTAACTTCTGATTTGCTTAATTGTTGTCTGCAACTAAAAAGAGTCAGAAAAAATTACCCTTTTCAGGGATTCAGGTACTTCAAGGAGATCACTGAGTTTCATTGTATTAGAGCATTTTTGGCTTCTTTGTTGCCCTGAATCAGGACAATTTGTTGACAAAATACGTGAGCAAATATCACAAAGTCTGGGATAAGGAGTGAAATTTCTCTAATCTCAGAGAAGATTAAGTTTAAAATTTAGGCTATGATTCAGATCAGGTTTTGTGTGCTTGTTTGTTTGTTTGTTTATATCTTTTTTTCCCTTTCTGTTTATTTGATCCAAAATAATCTCTCCTTACAAAGTCTTTTTTTCCTGGCAAAACTCCATCTATGTCTTCAGTTTGGTTTGACGGAGCCTGTGTTTATGTACCAAAAACTGTGTCTGCCTTGACTAAAATCTTTGCCAGAATAAAAATTGCGATATTTGACCTTTATGTACAAGACCAGAAATGGGCACTAACTAGTTTAGAACAAATGCAGGAAGAAGTTTTTGCCTTGCATAATTTTAAGAGCACATAAATGTACCAGTATGTATTTTTGTATTTTTCCTATTTTTAAAACATTTTGGAGAAGAATACAAATGCTAGACAGAACTGTATTTCCAAGCCACAAACAAAACGGTAGCACTGTGAGAACTGGAAACGAACAAATGTATTTTTAGGTGCTTGTTACCACAATGTTACTCTTTTGTTTAGATCACACAAATATGACCATTGCTTAACTTTGTCATTCACTTTCTAAATATTTTTACAAAAGTGAATAAACCACATTCATTTTTTGACAAAATGCTGTTGCATGCAAGGGCACTCGCAGTTTGTTTATAGCATACCAAAAGCATTCTCTTAATGAAACATTTCAAGGCTAATGAACCAAAACTTTGCACCAAACAGACAACGGCTGCAAATACTTTCTTGTCTGCATTGTCAGAGTTCACGTTTCAGCTGTGCTCTCTGCTCCACCCACTCTATGCTGCTGCAGATAAAAAAACATCTTGGATTGACAACTCAGGTTTGCAAGATTAGCTTTCTAAGAAAAAGCTGCAGCAAGTCATACCATTAACTCTTTTGAGGCAAACATGCTCATGCTTTTTTTGAAAATTAGCTACTACTGGGGGGTCAAGTTGTTATCCTGTTCCCCTTAAGTTTTAATGTCCTATCCATGAGTCTAGTGTAAGGTCTAGGAGAAATAATGTGAAAGTACCATTTCCAAAGAGGGATTTAACATGGATGGTATGTTCTGGTGGTTCTGACTGCATAAAGTCAATGGTTGACTTTTGAGAAGATTTTACTTGGCAACGCTGATAGAAGACCTTTAACTATGTTTTGAGGATCTAATCCATTTGGGAGGAAGTGTCTTATAGTGGCCGCTTCCAAACTGAGTCATGACCAAAACAATCAAAGTCTTCATCCTGCAAGTTTGTAAGAGGCCAAGTAAACATCCATACCAAAATCATGATCCATGGCTAAGTGTTTAAGGCCCTGCTCTGGAGATCTATGTTCATTTCTGCTCTGGCTCTGCTTTTGTTTGTGGTCTTGAGTAAAGTACTCTTACAAGACTTCTTCTAGCTGTGCTTTTGCATGGTATCTGGCAAAGGCCCTACTCTGATTTGGGTACCCAAGCAACACCCTGAGTGTTGCTTGAGAATCAATTTGTAATAATATCTTCCACACTGAGCAGAAGGAAGGTTTTATCCAGCCACCCTGCAAATGCAAACTGTAAGAAAAAGGTGTAAGCAGAGAATGGGTCAGTGTAGAAAGAGAGATTATTCTAAATCTTTTCTGGTTCATGCTGAAAATAGCTGCAAAGTCATGGTTGCATCTCACTCTCTTAACAGCCAAAAATCCCCTGATACTGTGAAGTCCTATGAACGCAAGATCGGGTTTGTGTTGTTGCTCCTGCCCATCTCAGATCATTGTCCCTGAAGTGCTTCTAACCTGAACTATTGTCAGGAATCCAGTCCTTCTTGTTTAGAAGGAAAGTTCTATTGTATATGAATCCAAAAACATACATATTAACACAAACTGTTGCTTATTTTGATGGATGTAGTGTTGGAAATGTGATCCACAGTAAACACTCCAAGCAAGTTGTTGTTCAAATTCTAGTATTTCATTGCTGTCTCTGTTGTTCACACAAGTCAGCGGATTGCCTGATTCAGAAGAAGGTAGAGACAAACATCAGGTACTTCAGGAGATGCTTTTTGGATGAAGTCTTCTGTATCAATAGGCTATCTTAGCAGCTCATCACTGGACCAATGCAGATTCAAAAGACACCAATCTGTTTCTACCACCTACAATGAAAGGGATTTGTTATAAAGAAATTTGAAAGAACTAATCAGGAAGAAAGGTCTGTGATAGGGAAGTGGATCCCAGTGACAAAGAAGAGACTGATATTTTATATTCAGCATAGTACCATTATTCTCTATAATCAAAAAAGGATAATTTTATCAGCACAATTGCAGGTGAACACTCTGTATATCATTGTCCAACAGTGATTAGAGTTACGACTCTAAGTTCCTTGTCCATCACACTTCATTGTTCTAATAAAGTTACTTCCTACAACCAAAAAAACCAACAAAAAATGTGTTTTCTGAAAATAATAGCTGCGTATAGGTGATACGTAATATATTTTTAAGAACAGCTATTGTCTTTCAGGCAGCTGGAAAGGTTATTCCTACTGGTTTTGAATCTGAGATAATTATCTTCACCAGCCAAAATGAAGAGGGCCTGTCTGGAAGTAGAGAGACCGTATCTTTAGCTTACTTTTCTCCCAGGATCACGTTTGAGTGTGGTTTTTGGTTTGGTGGTGGAGTTCTCTGATGTGTATCAGCTGAAACATAGGAGTGGTTTTTTTATCACCATCATTTGTAGATGTGGTTCAAGTTAGCATTGGGTAAACCTACTACCTGCAAAACGAAATATGAATAAATTCACCTGCTTAGTCTGAACTCCTGTTGTTCTGTAGCTCATTTTTTTCCAGGCTTGTCACTTCATTGACACATGAAGCACCTTCGGTGCACAGTATATGCAGACAAAATTTAATAATGTTTTTCTTTAACTGAAATCAGTGAAGTCTGACTATTGAGAAGTGGAATAGGTAGCCATCACATAGCAGGACTGTAGTCGTGCTGAACAGCAGGCAGAGATCATAGCATCCTTAGTATGCAACAAAACTAACCTCTTTAAATGACATCCAAAGTGATCTTCTGAGTTGCTTCTCCCAGGGTATGTCCTTCAGGAGTGAAAAATGGAAAGGCAAGAAATCAGTGAATGACTAGGAATTGATGTTACAAAACACTGTTCACCAGCCACCCTCCAATTCTTTGTCTCTTCCACAACGCCTTGCAGCAGATACTCCTGCCTTTGGCTGGAGATGACAGACACTCCTACTGGACTACTCCAGCAGAGATAAATAAGTCCTCTTAATAACTGCTGTGTTTGAAGAAAAGAGAGAAGGGTGATAGTTATTTTCATTTTAGTTCTTTGGTGAAGCAAGTTATCATCTCTGAGTCTGGCAGAGGTCCTGGGTTTTTGGCAAACCACTTTGCTTTATACCATTACTGTTATCATTCTTCTGTTCCCTACATTGTATCAGCTGACAAACGCCCAAGTGAGTATGAATACAAATGCCAAGGGCAATACGGAGGAGATGTCATCTTGTCTTTTTTGATGCAACCCTCTATAGCTATAATGTATTGGTGAAATCCTCTTCAATACAGTTAAAGATGACAGCTCCTTTGAGACAGAGATGAAGATATGAAATATCTTACGTTTCTTCAAGAAAAGTTTGCAGGGAGTACATACATAGGACGCGTCATGCGAGGGAATCCATTTTAGCAAATAGCAAATGTCTGTGAGGCCGTAATTATTTTGTGAGGCTGCAAAAGCAGCTTGAGGTTTTCTTATATGGGAGATCAGAAATTGAGATGGCACAATATAGCTAGTTCCTGTCTGATCTTTCACTCTTTGGAGCTGAGCCTAAGAACTCTGACTTCAAAAGTGAGTATTGATTGTGGGTATCCGACTTGGAACTCCTTAAAAGTAGCATGCTTTAAAAAGTAGTAGTAGATTGAAAGAGGGGATCCCTCAATTTCTGCAAATTGGGCCTTTTCTAAGTATCTTAAGCTACTCACCGTGGAGTGCTTGATCAGTCCAACAAAAGTTTTCCAAATTATTTTACTCATAATCAAAGGGGGATGGTACGATGTAAATGCACAAGTAATCACAAGGTAACTTTTGTGTGCTGTATATTTGTGCTTAATCCTGAAATCACAAGTATTTTCAAACCATATTAATATAAAAGTAGGATATTTGTATAGTTGAGTGTTTTACTGTGAAAACTTTTCTTATTTTGCATGACAAAACTTAACAATATTGTGTGTTGAATCATTTCCAAACACTTTTCTTCAAGAGCCAAAAAATACATGAAAGCAATATTTACAATATTTTTAACATAAATATTGCAAGGAACCCAAGAGTGTATATTTTACATTTAAAAGAACTGTGCTTCATTAAATTGGTAAGTCAATTAACTGAGGAAAATGTGTTTGACATTTATTTTAAATGTGAAATACATTTCACAGATTTTAATTTTTTTATGATATTCTGCTGTGAAATAGGAGTCCATAATTATCTGTCAAAGCCACTGACTTACCTCTTTTTTTTTTTCCAAAATCTACTCCATAATAAAATGCTACTGTCATAATAGCTATTCTACTTTTCTCTCTGAAGTTCTTTCCCACTTGGAAGACTAATATGTATTGAATACAACTCTATAGAATCAGCTTCTGTAATACTAAAACAGGTGTTTAACTAGAGAAGAATAATGTTTAAAAAGGATTAAAATTGAAACAGGAAGTATTTTATGCCAAAAAATATTGTGCTTAAGGTTGCTTATGATCTCAAAGTTGATGTTTCAGACAAAGGTTTACTTTCATTTGGGTGGAATTATTTCTATATCTTATTATCCTTTCAAATACCTACATAGAAATATTAGAAAGCCCAGCCAAATAGGTGGACACACCCCATATTTTGGTAATTTTGTGAAAGTGACACCTGGACAAACATCTGGGCAACCTAATCTGTCAGCGTTAGTGAAAGTCAACCAGAAAGGTCAAAAATACTGTAGACAATTGAAATACTTTGATTTAACAAAATAGCTTAAAGTTGTGGCAAAGGCTGGTTCAAAGAAATGCAGTGAAAGTTGATGTGAATTTAATAAGGCAGGGAAATTAAGATGATCCATGGAGAAGGTTCTGGTTTAGCCTGGCATTGGCTGAGTTTCAGTGTTGTCTCCCAGCTGCTCAGCCATGTTAACTCATACCATGGGTGTCCCAGGGGAAAGAATGCATACCCTACCACAGCAGGTAGGTGCATTTTTGACTGAACTTCATCATAGAGTAAAACCAAAGGGGAAATGTAGTCTAAAAGGGTTTGGTTTTGCAGAGTAAAACAGTGAAGGAGGCAAAAAATAATATTTCTGATATCCGAACTTCTAGGACCCTTTTTACTCCAATCTGCTCTTTTGTCCTCAGACATGAAGTCACCAACTTGGCCACCATGTACTGGCAGAACTACTTACATTGAATTCGCTCCTGTTTCACATACATGCAGCAGGTTCTTCCCCTCCTCATGTTGCAAAGCATGATACCCTACAAGTGGTCAGTTCGGTTCCAGCAAAACTCTACATGAATAACGCAGTAGTAATCTTGTTCTTAATTAGCAGAGAAGTTCTACTATGGAGTTGCTCATGGAAGAGGAAGTTTTTGTCATCAGGATGCTTATTTTGATGTATGCCCTGTGACAGCTTACTGGCAAGAAGGGAAACCAGTTCATTTTTTTTTAACAAATGTGATACTATGAACATGCCACATATCCCAAGATCTTGGCTCCTGCTTCCCACCATCCGCAATGGTATGCCACAATTTCCTTTTTAGGGCGGCAACTGTGTTTCAAATACTTCCATCCTGGCTGTTCAATTTATGAAGATTATGACTGCTTCACACCTGCCAAGCAAATGGACATCGTTCTTCTAAATGGACGTCTAATTGGTGCACAGTTTCATTTGCACGCTTTTTCAGTTTTCAACAGGTGGCACTAAAGAGCCAATAAATGATTCTATTCCTAGACTCCAACATGCAAACTCCTGGGCAAGCACTTCTATGTGTGTTTATCTATTTAAATATGGTATTATAATTCCAACATAATTAGTCATCTAATTGAATTGCATGACCACATCCATCCAAGGCATTTGCATGTACAATTAATCAGGATTTATCTAAAAGTACACTTTTTGTTCTCTATCTCCTACAAGTTAAATTACTCAAGTATGGATTAAATGCTGATTTCATTTTGAAAATGTTACAATACATACACTTGGAGAAAAACAAGTCTACAGAACTGGTAAGTAGCAGGCAAGCAAAGAATTCTTTTTCTTTTCCTTTCTATGTTTGCAATGCTGCCAAACATCAGTGTTCAAGAGCATAACTAATGAGGGCCAGACTTACTGTGGTCCTAGAGAAGTAAAAGTCTGTAGTGCCTTCTTTAGTCCCCTTCATTTTAGCAGAAGAAGGATTCACAAAAACAGAGTGACTTTGCACATATCACTAAGTTTCAGTCTTCCTCCAGCTTAAATTAAATTCCTTACTTAAATTTACATGTTCCTGATGATTGCAATGCATTTGTTAACTTGGATTCTTGGAAAATAGTGGACAGAATTTGCAACTGTTAAAGACATCCTTAGGAAACTGCCCTGTTTTCATACAAAATATTTATATCCATCTTAGTTGCAGGAGCAAATAGAGACCGACCTTGAGATTATGGTGCTATGTCAATAAGGAAGTAAAATGCTACAAATGGCCCAGAAATGGAAAATTATCTTTGAAGTGGTGTCCAAACTGATGATTGACCAACATACCACAGAAAGAGAAAGGGTAATATGGCTTTGGGTTCTTAATTTTTTGACAAAGCTGTTTTCCTTCACTACGTATGTGCTTGCTTCATTATTGGCTGCTACAGGACAGTGAAACACTTCTTTTACTCTTTCTTTTGTCATCCAGTACACAATGTACCTGTTCACATCCAGAAGAATAAGCAGAATTAAAGAAAAGCCTTGAAAATCCAGCTGAGATGTATATGAAGAACTATAAATACAACTATGAAAATACAAACAAAATAAAGAAGACATATCATTTTGCAGGTGGGTGTGTTAGAACTAAAATATGTTGTGTATTGGTCCTGGAACTTTGAGGATGCTTTGGTCTGGAAAACTGTGTAGAGAACAGGAAAAATGCTACCAAGATAACGTGTCTTGAGAAATAATTTCACAAGTAAGATAGAACACACTAATGTGGCAACACTGCAGTGTAAAAGGGAGGAGCAGGCCAGCATTCCCCATTACCGCATAGTCTTTGAAGTGACCTTTGCATAGCAGCTTTCTTTTAAATAAATTATCTCCTGTACCTCCTCTATGAGCTCTTTTAGTCCACAGCTTCCCAGAGGCCTTTTGTTCTGTGAATAGCTTCTGTTTTGGGAAGAAGTAGACTGGTTGAAAATTGTTTCCCTCTGAGATCTCTCTCATGTTTTTTCTTCTGCTTCCAAATTACTTTGCCCTTCCTTTTCTTCCATTTTTTTTCCATGTGTGTGTACTTTTATCAATATTTCATTCTTTTAGAAAAGCTCATCCTCTACTTCCAGAGGTGTAAACAGTGAGTGCCCAAGGGGTTCACTGGCTGCAGATCACATCTTTAGCAAGTATTCCTGATCTGGGTGTTACTCTCACAGTTGCTGTTTTTAGCATCCTATTACCAGATGGATTTTCTGCTGGCAGAAGTACCCACTGTCTGACTGAAATAGATTTTTTTTGCATCTCAGAAAGTTAGTGGAAGAAGGTTTCTTCCTATAGTTTAGAAGGTATCAACAAGTATGCTTCATCTCAATCTTCAATTAAATAACCCGTTGCCAATTGCAATGTCCTTAGCTGCAGCCTTATCCTTACATTTATGTTTGAGTGCTTTGTTGAACAGAATGCAACCAGGTTCAGTTCTTTGTTGAACTGCAGATGGAAGAACTGGGGGCATGTGTGTGTATTTAAACTATGACAACAAATGACTGACAGATACATAACTGAAAGATGCTTACAGCTAAGGAAGAATGAGAATGAATTGTTGAGAGAATGGAACAAATTGAAACAAAAGGACTAGAAGAAAATTAATCTTCCTTAATGACTAAATCATTAAAACATCAGCAGGAGCGAGTTTTGTAATGTAGTGTAAAGCAAAATTTTCCAGTGTCCCAGGGGACCACTGGAGCAGTGTCCCAACAACCTGCTCTCTGTCCACTTTGTTAAACAATCCAAGCAATGTACTGTGCCACCACCTACTGAAACTCTGCTGTTTCCCATTTGATTTTACAGGTTAAAGTCATTCCTTGCAAATACATTTTTTGTATTTGTACATTGTTGTCTATCAAAGTTATGATCTTTGTGACCTCAGTAGAAATGCTTGTTTGTGACTTTAGAGAGTATACTCTGCCAAAGTCCATTCATGTCCAACAGTGACAGATGCAGCAGTTATGATGGCAGGTAATGTACTATATGTAACTTTTGATGCTCCATGAAAACATGAAAGGTCCGGAATCACATCTATATTTCAACAACTTGCCAAAGCTTCCGCTGAAGCAGTGGACTATAATTTAAGCATCTGATAAATGTTTGTAAGCCTCTAACAAGAACAAAGTCAGGAAACTCTACCTAAAAAACTTTTTTAAAAATAGAAAAGCTATAACACTGAGAGTAATTTTTGTAACTAATTGATTCCTACTTTGTTATCTAGTAGAGACACTGAAGTTCTGAAAGTTGAGGGTATAATATTTAAATTTGTCTGTAAAAAAATGAAGAGGTTTTACTTTGGCAACAATTTGTTATCTGCAATTTAAAAGGCAAGTAAGGCAATAATTCCCCAGGTGCTGACTGGCAAGAGGTCAGATTGCTGGAAACAGAAGGATACTGAAAACCAGATGAGAAGAAGGGGAAGTCAGTAGTGTCTTTACTAAAATCTAATTAGGAAATAGCATCTTTGCCTTTGCTCTGGAAAGAGCAGAAACTATCAGTGAAATATCAGCAAACAGTTTGGCATCTTCAAAGATATTAATTAAGTAAAATTTGGAAAGTGCTTTGAAGATGAAAAATGGCAGGGAGTGCTAAGTATCACTATTAGCAGGACCAATGTGTCAACTGATGTTGTCTGTCTGCATAGTATTGGGTGAACACTTGGGTAATTAAGATAAAATGAATAGCTTTGCCTGGTCAATTTATTGGATAAAGTCTGTTTCATTGCTAGCTGAAGCAAGATGTGGTATCTGTGCGACTAACAGACCGGGCAAGTGAACATCAAATGTATTTCATTGCTTCATGAACCACCATTAGCAATAGCTTTTTCTTATGTTGTGAGTCTGTCTTATACTCTCTCGATAACAGGACAGGGATCAGTTTTTCACAGCATTTAGTAATTTCTAAACTTATTAGTTTGACATCATACCTGCCGTCAACTAAAAGCTTGCATGTTTTCTTGAACTAAGATACCACCTCATTCTCTGTATCTAATTTTGTCAGCTTAGCAATATTTTAATACTAAAACATTTATGGAATTAATTTGGCAAAGATTGAGGTAGCAAAAGACCCAGAGGTGCTATACAAACCTCTCTCTACGGTCTGCAAGTGCACTTCAATCCTTGTGTTATTATTCTGGGAGCTCTTCTCATGGACTGACCATGATTTGCTACAACCTCCAGGACACAAAAAAGAGGTATGTCATAAGCTTTTGTTGTACTTTTGCTGTACCAAACAGAATTCACATGAGTCACAAATTAATTTGCTAAGTTTCAGTGTTTATTTTTACTTACCTTAATGAAATCCCCAGAGTACACATCACAACTGCCCCACAAGCATGCAGTCAAACTACAGGTGAATGTAGCTTGGCAGGGCAGCAGCTCCAAGTACCAGTCTCAGCAACGGGCAAGGAGTCTGGTACCCCATGGGCAGGAAGAGCAGACCAGGACTCACTTGAGGAGCATGATCATGCAGATATCCAAGTAGGAAGGCCCAGGTTTCTCAAATGTTTTGTTCTGTTGCAAAATCAAGTTTAAGAGCAGCTTAAACTGGCCCATGTGGCAGTTCAGAAAAGCAGAAGGAGCACATGTACCTGAGCCTTCAGCCTCAGCTGGGAGAGAGCAGTAAATGGGAGGTTGCTACCAGTGCTTGGCTAAGACTTTAATCAGCTGAGAAATTGTTGTAGATATTGCTTTCCAGCTGCAGTTGTTTGCTTCCAGTGTGGGGAACCGTAGCACACACTGATGTGTTCAGTGTAACCACTTGCTCAACTTGTGAACAGTTGCTTTTGTTTGGGGCTGGAGACTGGAACCTCCACTTCACAACTGAGCAGGTATAACCGAGCATCACTTTCTGTTAAACATATTTTTTGTCCTACTTAAAAAATGGCAAAAATCTCCCGAACACATTTCACGTAGGAGAGCACCAGATGAGCATCACTGAGGTAGATTCAGGCAGAATGGTCTCACTCTCTGGCAATGAACAAAAAGCTAAACCAAGCCAGCACTCAGATCTTGTTGGTTTGGGTTTTTTGTTTTTATTTTTTTTGCCTAAATGCACTGTCATCCAAATAATATTGTAAAGGTGAACTTTGCATTCCTATGTTCTGTAAATTTTTAGAAGTGTTGGATAATATGAAGATCAGGGGAAACAAGGATAGGGCAGGCCTGACTGTGTTAGTTATGACGGTTCTGCACACAAATAGCAAGATAAGAATGTCCCCAGTGGCCAATAATGCAAACTAAACTGCCTTGAAATATAACTAGAAGGAGAACAGTTTTCCATTTAGCATATGTTGCTGATTGAATCCAAAGCAATTCTTCAGAGCAAAGCAAACGCAGAGTGCAAGACCATAAATCTGCAAGTCCTTTCACAGAGCTGCAGGCTAAGTCTTACAGAGAAAACTTCAGCATCCTAAAAGAGGCTGCAAAAAGACTGCTAGGAGTCTTGTCACCATGTTTCTTGTCTCTTTGTTTTGTGCCTGATACAGATGCATATCAGGATACCTTCTTATAAAAACACATGAGCAGACTTCAGGTGTGTACACTCAAAAAGCCATCACCGAGCACTGTAATTTTGGATCTCAGGATGCCTGTGTGAGGAATCTGCCTTCACAGTAGCAGCTACCTCCTGCCTGACTGTCTGACAGGGAGGGGTCTATTAGGTATGCTCTGAGCATAGAGATGCTCTTGGATGCACATTAGAGCACAGTCCCTATCTCTTCAATGCATAAACCTGCTTAGAGCTTACGGTATAACTCTTCAAATCCTGGTGCTTGTAGCATGTACAGATGAGGGATCTAAAACTTGAACCCTGCTCAAAATCGCTCTAAGAATCTTGATGACACTTTAGGTTATTTAGTTATGCATGTTGGGCTTCTTTTGTTTCCATCATAGCTGAAATAATCAGCATCAAGTGTGAAGAGGAGAAAACTGTGGAGAACAAAAAGAAATAATTAAATGGAATGACAGACAGAGCCACTTGCTATTAATAATTCCTAATGTCTGTGTCCCAATCTCACAGGGAGCTTTACCCATCTACCCAAAGGATCAGTAGCTCATTTAGCGTTTGTCACACCCCAAAGATGAGTCAGTCTATGACTTAACTAATCTGGCACAGTGCACTTTCTGCAATGCCAAGTTTGATCAGACTATTTCAATGGTTCAGCTTTACAAAGAAAAGGAACTAAAGACTGAAAGTGATGTTGACTAAGCCATTTGGCTTCTGCCAGTGAAGGTAAGTGATTTTTGAACTGCCTAGATTCCACTTCTAATGGAAATCCATTTAGACAAAGTAATTTACATACATTGCTCTTTTCCATATGAGGTCTGAAGCCTTTGCCACATTGCAAAAAAGAGATGCAGCTGAGAATGCAGTAATTTCTCTCTGCTCTCATACCATACACGAATGATTTTGTCTCACATAATTTCTTGATATTATTACTCAGTAGATATATTTTGACATATGACAGAAGATAATTGGATTTCCTAGGGAGAAAGGAGAAATAGAATATTCAACAAGGAAGAAGAGGGGTTTTGCATTGGCTTGATTAAAAATTTTAGCTGGTACATGAAGAATGTTTCACCTCCACAGCTATATCAAAAATTTCCCAATCGTAGCTGGTAGCAAGTAACAGGCTACAAACTCCAAGACATTAAGGAAAAATTTCAGCTGTATTGAAGTCAGTGGTAAAACACACATTACTTAGCATGAGGTGCGAATGTCATCCTGCAAAATAAGGAACAGACAAGCAACCGCTTTAGCACTTAGATGCAGATTCCACAGGCCACAGTGAAAGAAAGCGTGAGGCATCTAGAACTGAGTTCAGGTTGCCGATATGCGTGACACTGTCTTAGTGCCTAAAGTTTCACCAGACAGCGGGGACTAGCTCTTTCTGATAAAGGGAAGCAAAATCTCAGTCCAAGATGTAGTCCTAGCTGAGTTTGGACAGTGGGGATCTTAACAAGGTCCAGTGTCCCTCAATTAGAGAAGATCAAATCAATCTGATGCTAAAGAGCATGCTGGCTTCACACCCACCAGCTGATCTTAATGGGACACTACCTGCCTCTCCTTTTTGACCTTTTACTAGTGAAAGCAGTACAAATTCAAGTGTGTATGGTGGAGGGAGAGAGATGAGAAAAAAGCTAGAAATGGCAACTGTAATGCAGAGATTGGGAACTGAGCAGAGAGAGATCTCAGTTAGGGTTCCTGGCTCCAGAGCTTTTCTTGTATGTTGTACTAGGTACTAGATAAACTACAGAATTGCTTTTATTTTGAAGAGAAGAAACTGAGATCCTGAAAAGTTACAAAAATTTATCCAAGACCCTATTTTAAGAATAAAGCAAGCTAATAGGACACCCAGACTCAGTGTTTATTTCTCACTGGCCTTAAGTAAGGTAATGTTACTCGTGTTCTTCTAGCTGTATGTTCAAAAAGATCTTTATAAACTATTTGCTTTAGACTAAATAACTCCATGACAGAGTGACCAGATGACATTTGGGCTAGGAGACATTTGCAGATGTGTTAGCTTTTCTTTCCAGCCTCCCTATATTTTTGCGGTCTTTCACAGAGCAGGCACTCAGCTGCTGTGGTGATGGGCAACAACATAAAGCTTTAAGGTAGAGAAATGGATGCTGGAAGAGCAACTTTCACAGCCTTTTACTTGCCTTTCTTTAAGTAATTAGAGCCCTATATTTATCCTGGCACAGCTCACAGAGCCTACATTTAGAAAATGAAATTGTCTATGAGCCTGTACACTTTCAGCAAGCCATTTAATGCTGGAGCTCTGAGGCAGCTAAGTGCCTGATTTTGGAAGGTACTGAGCAGATCTCGGTGAGATGTTGAGATTTTTCTTTGGGGGTTAAGGGGTTTGGCAAAAGATATATTTGCCCAAATATATATTTTTTGTTCACTTGAGGGTCTGTGAAAATTGAAAATAAATGCCTTTAGATTCTGAAAGGAAAAGAAGGTAAAAATAGTCTTACTTCTCTGCTACTTACAATGTGAAGTGAGACCTTGTTGTGAAAGGTCAATAGTTAATACTCACCTATGCCCACAGCAGTTCTTGATGACAGCATGACCAAAGGTTTCCTGCCTTACTACCAGACTAGAGGTAAGTTTTGGGTAAGAAGGGGCAGCTGAAACATCCATCACTCTCTGCTCAAAGTGTCCATTGGCTGCAGATTTGGATCATCTCCCAGAACAATAAGAAAGAGATAGTCTTATGGTCTTCATCTCAGTGACATGATAGTGCTTTATTGAAAACAAAACGACAAAGGACAACCCGAGGCCCACTTCACTACATCCAGGGAAGATTTGGGTGAGAGTGCTTCCCAAATGAGGCCATGACCACTCAACCGCTCCACTGAAAATGGTCTCTGAATATTGCTATTAATTTCCTCTGTCTTATATTGCCTCAGTCATTTTTTGATGCAATTCATGATGTAAAAGCAAGAGAAAGCAAAGGAAGGAAGGCAGAGAAAGGAACTTACTAAATACTTCTAGATAGTGAACTATCAAAACAGGCAAAAATTAATTACCCATAGGCCTCAGTTCTTTGTATATTTTTACATCTGTTTTATAAATCTCAGAACTTTGCTCCAGAGAGATATGGTTCCCAAACATTAAATTTAAAATACAGCATGACATGAATGTCACGTTAGAATGATTCAGTGCTGTATTTTTAAAGGAGATAGAAAGACTGCAAAGGCTGTAGTCTTCATGTGCAAGTTAAAGCAGAGAGGTAAAGCAGATTAATCTCTCTGGGAAGGATTCAGCTGACATATTAGGACATCTGAAAACGAATACTTGTGTGTTTGTTCTTGTGAGTTGTCTAAACTTCCGCAGTAGTCAGCAAAGGTCTAATGTGTAGTCTAGTCAATGCAGTCTAAAGAACTATTCAGCTCACCCTGTATTAGGTGGTTACCTGGTCTTCCATATCTCTGATGAAAATTTGGAGCCATAGCAGTGGTAGCAGGTAGATACTAATTATTCTCAAATAACATGTTTCATTTAGGTGCCTGGCAAACTGCAGTTTTCTAGAACACTAAAGTACTCAAAGAAATTAATATTTCAACTTTTGGTCTCAGTTCAAGGTAGAAAAGCACCCTGAAATATACAAATTGCTTCCAGAGCAGCATCATCAAAACACCTTGTTACTTTGCCTCTGGAGTCATCTATGAATTGCATTTTTTTCCTCTTGGCAAACTTGTTAGCAGAAGTGGGAAATACCAGCCCAGACAAATTTAAAACCTCTTTTGTTGGTTTGCTGAGGGAAGAAGTAGGAGTTTTTGAAGGTACCTGATAGATCTGTGTCTGAGGAAATATATATTAAGCTTGGCTGTGTCCGTATTAACCCACTTTGAATGTCAGCTTAGTCTACATTAATTGGTGAAGTCCATTGTGCGAGCATCTAACTGGAAGAAAACAGATTAGAGATAAAGATGGGTTAAGCTCCTGTGTGAAGTTCCTAATGAGAATAAAAGTGTGCAGACTATATTCCATTTCATATAATTACCAATCCTTTGAACTCTCAAGTGCCCAGTCCTTCCTTTGACTGCTTCAGTCAAAATTTAGTGTTAAAAAAATCCCAAAACAATAACCCCCCAAAAAATTCTTCCTTAATTTGTCCAAAACATTTGGTCTCGACTTTAATTGCTTTTAAATCCTGTCAATTAAAGTTTATAATGGAGGAAACCTGTTAATAGTGAAATGAATCCTCTTGCGTTCCCAAAGTGTGCAGTAAGTCTTCTCACCTAATTGTAATAAAATTTGCCGGGGCATACTTTTCAGGATCAATACAGCAGACCACTGTCAATCAAGGAATTTCCTACTTACTTAAAAGCTAACAGATTTTAGCGTCTTTGTGTTGAACTGAGGACAGTCTGAGTTACCATAGAAGATTAAATCTTTAATTTTACATTACTTCAGCCATCTCTATGGAACAAAGTGGGCTTTACCTGTTGAATATGAGGCTTATGAGAGCTGAAGTGCTCTTGAGACATTAAGAGGCAGTCTTGAACAGTTTCTGAGATTTAAGCTGAGGGGAATTCTAAAGGGATTACCACAGCATTTTACATAAAACGAGAAATAAAAACAGACTTGAGCAATGCATGATCATAAACGCATTCCTGCTGTGATCAAGAGTCCTGTTCCCATTGCTGTTCTAAGACTAAAGCAGGAAGAACTGTCAAAGGGCAACCGTACTTGTAAGGATTTGTACAAGTCCAATTTATAATGAAATTAAGGGGCTGAGTAGTTTTGAAAGATTTGTTAAAAAGGAGATACTTTTCATAGTCTTTCCAGCCCAGAGGTGAGTAATACAAGCATTGTTGGACTACTGTTTTGTAGAGGAGGTATGCTACTTTCCAAGAACAGGCTAACAACTCATATACAAATAAGTAAAAAATTTGCAAAGAGTTTAACTATTGATTATGTTTTCTGAAGAAAACAGAGGTAAATATACATGAAGAAGTACCTCATAAATAAATTAAATACTAAGTGACTTGTGTGTACCCTAACATGAATAGTGTATAAGAAAATAGTTAATAAAAAAGTGTATTCTTGCCAGCTGTGAATCACCTTTACGCCACAGCTCCATTTATTGCAAAAATATTATAAAGAGACCTCGTTATAAAATGTATGATCACTGTACTGAGTGCATTTGTGTGTATGTATAAAACATGCACACACAACAGAGTACTTATTGTTTTAATAAAGAGGAATGGGGATATGGCACCAGGCAACTGTCGGCAAGGGCAGACATTAGTTTCTTGTGGCATACTGGCTACCAAAAAAAGATATTTACTCTTTGTGTCTGTATATTTTTAGGAGATGAAAGCCAAGATGTTCTTCTCTGTACTAAAGGCGCCTTGTCTATAGGTTCTCTTGGTCTTCAGGGACAGTAGAAAACACATCTTGCCAGTCTGGGTTACAGATGACCAAATTTACTAATACTCTGAACCAGAGCTGTCAACCATCACACAACCCAAAGCTATGACAACATATTATTTACGTATCTTTAAACCTGAAAAGAGACCTTTAGAACAGTCCCTTGGCCCAAGAGAACAGCTTCCTTGAGTCTTCCATTGTTTTCCTGCAAAATGGATTTGGGTTAAATGTACCATGGTTGCCAGGACAACCGCACACTGGTGCTATATTAGCAGCACTTGATAACCCTTATATGTGTGTGTCCCAGTGAAGGATTAGCTGTATCAGCAGCCCTTGACTCGGCACCAGGTCACTGTCCTTAGGCAGAGCACAGCACAGATCACCATCTGGTATCCGCTACCTTTCCTAAGCACAATGTTGGACAAAGTGTTGGGCATATTGAAAGACAGATAAGGACAAGTGCCACTCTTTCCTGGTTCTTTTCACCATCCTGCATGCCATAACAGTTATACAGAGCTGGATTTCTCCACTGTGATATTCTCTGTGATGTCCATAATTCAATACAAGTGTTGAAAATGTCCCTTATGCCCAATGGACAAGCATTGAGGTTGACCTTCAGGCTTTGGTGATGAACCTGCGTTTGCTCAGTGTTCCAGGTCCCAAGACAGCCAACTAAACCTTTGTCCATCAGTGAGTGCTATAGGTCTAACTCCTCCTATGGGCTGCAGCACCAAGCCATATCTTTATAAATAATTTCACAGCTGGTAAGAAGTAAAGCATGAAGTCTCTACTGAGAAACAAGTATAAATGATATATGACTGTCCATTTGCTTATGCCGGCATGATGAGTAAAACTTTCCTGCTATTAGAAACTGTTAAAAACATAAAATAACTGAAATTTGCAGAGAAGAGATAAATCTATGAAATTCAGCTTGCAAAGCTGGTCTGTGCTAGACACTGTGATTACTAAATCTCAGCAAATATCTACTTGGTAAAATAACACAAAGAGATTTCTACTTTTCTTTATATATCTAAATGGGAGAAATTCCTCTGCCAAAATACCTTTTGTTCAATTAGAATGAAAGGAAAAAAGCATCACAGAAAAGAAGTATTTAGTAACAATCGTACAATAAAATATGGAATATGAACAGAGATCAAGCAGGCATTGTGAACTATATTCATTATTATCATAAACTTTTATGCTGAGTCTTGCTCTTTACTATGGCCTCACCATATAAAACGCAGATCAACTTCAGTTAGAGTAATTCTAAAAACAGATGGTTACCTTTCAACATAGTTTCTCAATTATGCAGTGTACTATCTGGGTAAAAATTAAATTTAAACTATTCATGTTATGTATATATAATTATCCCAAGCTGTCCCTAAAATAGCTAAGATAGGTAGTAGTGAAAACAAGTTAAGGAAGGCTTGTGCTCAGGGTAGAAAGTGGTAAAGTTTTTGATAAGCTTAACACATGAAGATGTTTGTTCCACACTGGTGGAAACTTCTATGCCCTTCACAGATAAGTGTGGCCCACATTTGTGAAATTCCATTGCACCCAAGGACTCCAGCTGGTGTTCATGGCCTTTACGAGATCTCTGCTCTCAAGTGTAAGGACAGAGGGACTCCTATGGCACAGGTGTATCTTGCAGTTTGCAGTCTGGCCATGTTGATGGGGGGCTGAAGAGAAGCAGCATGGCTGCCGCTTATGGCCCCTCTCCAATGTGGAACCTTCAGCAGGCACTGTCACCTCCGAGTGACACACTGAGCATGCACCCAGTGACATGGTCGTACATCTTCTGAGAGGTAAGTTTTGTCCCACTTCATGATGGATCACAGAAATTAGCAAAAACAGAAGATCATAGAATCATAGAATCGTAGAATCATAGAATCTTCCAGTTGCAAAAGACCTTGGAGATCATCCAGTCCAACCATACTCATCTTCTGCTAAACTACGTCCTTCAAAAACTCATTTACCTTTTTTTTTTTAAACCCCTCCAGGGATGGTGACTCAACCACCTCCCTGGGCAGCTGTTCCAGTGCCTGACCACCCTTTCAGTAAAGAAATTCTTCCTAATATCTAGTCTGAACCTCCCTGGGCGCACCTTATGGCCATTTCCTCTTGTGCTATCACCTCTCACTTGAGAGAAGAGGCCAACACTCGTTCTGCCACAGCCCTCTTTCAGGCAACTGTAGACAGTGATGAGGTCTCCCCTCAGCCTATTCTTCAAGCCAAACAACCCCAGTTCCCTCAACTGTTCCTCACAGGACTTGTTCTCCAGCCCCCTCACCAGCCTCCTTGCTGTTCTCTGGATGCATTCCAACACCTCAATGTCCTTCTTGTAGTGAGGGGCCCAGAACTGAACACAGTACTCGAGGTGCAGCCTCACCAGTGCCAACTACAGGGGTACAATCACCTCTCTGGTCCTGCTGGCCACGCTGTTTCTGATACAGGCCACGATGCCATTGGCCTTCTTGGCCATCTGGGCCAGTGCTGGCTCATATTCAGCTGGTTGTCAGGACACCCCCAAGTCCTTCTCTGCCAGGCAGCTCTCCAGCCAGTCTTCTCCAAGCCTGTAACTCTGCATGGGGTTGTTGAGTCCTAAGTGCAGGACTGGGCATTTGGTCTTGTTAAACCTCATCCCGTTGGTCTCAGCCCATCGATCCAGCCTGTCCAGATCCCTCTGCAGAGCTTCCCTTCCTTCAAGCAGATCAACACTTCCACCCAGCTTGGTATCATCTGCAAACTTGCTAAGGGTGCGCTCTATCCCTTTGTTCAGATCATTAATAAAGATGATGAACAGGACTGGACCCAGCACTGAACCCTGGGGAACACCGCTTGTGACCAGTTTCCAGCTGGATTTAATTCCATCTACCACCACCCTTTGGGCCCAGCCATCCAGCCAGTTTTTTACCCAGCAGAGGATGTGCCCGTCTAGGCCAATGGCAGACAGTTTCTCAATCAGAATACTGTGAGAAATGGTGTCAAAGACTTTACAAAAGTCCAGGTACACCACATCCACAGCCTTTCCCTTGTCCATTAACTGGGTAACCTTGTCATAGAAGGAGATCAGATTGGTCTGGCAGGACCTGCCTTTCATAAACCCATGTTGACTGGGCCTGATCACCTGGCTGTCCTGCGCATGCTGTGTGATAGCATTCAATACGATCTGCTCCATGACCTTCCCCCGTACCCAGGCCAAGCTGACAGGCCTGTAATTCCCTGGATTCTCTCTCCAACCCTTCTTGTAGGTGGGAGTTATGTTTCCTTGTATCCAGTCAAGTGGCACTTACCCAGTCTCTGCCAGCTCCCTTAATATCCTTGGGTGTATCCCATCCGGCCCCATAGACTTGTGGACGCTTAATTGGCCAAGCAGGTCTCTAACTAAGTCTTCTTGGAACACTGAGGGTTCACCTTCACAGTCTTCTGGCTCAGGAGCCTTGGAGCTCAGAGAACATCTTACCTTACTACTAAAGACCGAGGCAAAGAAGGCAGTAAGTACCTCTGCCTTGTCCTCATCCTTTGTTTCTACCATTACCCTTGCATCGAGTAAAGGAGGGAGATTCTCCTTCGTCCTCCTGTTGTTGTTAATATACTTGAAGAAACATTTCTTATTGTCTTTCACTGAACTGGCCAGTTGAAGTTCCAGTTGGGCTTTAACCCTTCTAAGTTTTTGCCTACATGATCTCACCTGCTCCTTATAGTCCTCCTGAGATGCCTGCCCTCTCTTCCAAAGCTCATATGATAAGATAAACCGGAGGAGCCAATTAATCTGATTTTTTTCTGTCCTTGAACTCATGACAAGCTTCTATAAAACTGGGTGTGGATCAGACCAGAACTGTGACTTTGATGCAGCCCCAGACGATAGTGTTCAGATCCCAAATTAGACGTGTGTTTAAACTAAGTAAAATTAGAAGTTAATACAGCAGGTGTTTAACTCTGCCATGATGGAACTGTTCAAAAGTACTGACCTTAGAAAGGAATGTCATAGCAGACAGACAAATATTATTTGTAGAATTCTCATAGATTTTCACCAGTTCCTCATCTTTCCTCTCCTGTTTTCCTAACTCCTCTACCTTTCCCAATATTTCTGATCATCTTAGTCAAACGAAGGGAATAGAAATTCTTGCTCAGGAAGGGTATTGAATCATTACTTTAACTTTGATCACTGACTACCAAAAAGTTATTTCCTATTTCTCAACCCGCCACCTTTCAGAAAGCACAAGCATTTGCCCCCAAGGAAATACAAACATAAACATTCAACATCTATAAATATTTAAGAAGAACTGGGATATTCTACAGTAGCGAGGAAAACATACCTGATGATAGCTTCTGAGAGCAGTAAACACCAAGTGAATTTAACTGGTGATTCTAACGTTGGGCTGTAAAGTCATCCCATTCTGAGCTGAAGATTAGATAGCCAAGTCTGGGTTGTGTTTATTTTGTTATGTTGAAAAAGATATCTCAGTTGATTAAAATATTTTTTTATAGATTAAAGACATTTTTGTCATTTTTAATGACTTACTACTAGTACTTTATAAAAAGTATTTAAGATTATGTTGACATATGCTTTAAAACAAGAAAAGCTTAAGTGGTATTTAATGGATAACTTATTACAAAGAAGGAATTCTGTAGACCTGCTTTACCTTTAATTCACATAGTTTGGATGAAGCACTTTTTCACACGATAAAGCACTATGTGTACAGCTAGAAAGAGGTGATTCGTATGGCCAGAGAGCAAATCAAAGTCAAACAAGGGAGGGCTCCAGTGCTGTTGTACATTCAAGAGAAGTTAGAAATTATGAACTCTATCAGGAACATCACATTCCATAGAAATAACCTCAGGTCCCCGAGGAGTCTGATGGAGGTGCACAGACATTGGTAATATCTCTATTGTCTTCATACTTTCGTTGTTGTCCTCATTAATTAGGGGCCAAAATAGGAATCATGATCTCCTTAATGAGGTCCCTTTCCTTGCTCTAAGTGTGTGTAGTCTAAATAGACAGAAGAGAGGTTCTCAGTGAATTCTTCCAATCAGAGCTGTTTGTGCTAAAAAAAACCATCAATAAAACTGAGCTTGGGAATAAAGTCTGTAATCCATGTCGTCCTCAACGTGAGTTGGATTCCCATTTGCTTCTTATGTGGCACCACCATTCTTGTATATCTGGTTACATCGTGGTCGAAAATTTTCTGCATCCTGCAGTTAAGATTCTGTTTTGGAAATGGTACTTGTGAGCTCTAACTCCTCAGTCAGCTTTTACACCCCTACGGAGGTACGGTCTTCAACAAAGACCTGTTGATTTCTCTCTTGCAAATTAGAAAAGCCAAATATGTTTAATCGATAGCAGTGTAAAAGTTGTCAATGATGATAATTATATTTTTTATGATGGGCAAAAGTGAGTTTGCATACATTAGGCCTCATTTAAATGTTCTTCTGGATCTCCACAGCTCAGAAAAATAACTAGCTGCTTAAATTTCTAAAGAGAGTGACTTCCATACAAGCCTGAGGACCTCACTGCATGAATCCAGACACTCCACAGCCTGTGTGTAGCCACCAGATAAATTCAGAGTTCTTGTAGGAAGTGAGGATTTCTGAACCGTTCCCTTGGACTAAGGCAGGTAGATTCTGACTTAGTTCAATTTTATGTACCAGAATAAGATCTCAGGGTCTCTCACTGAATTTTGTGGGCACGATAACACAAGAAAACTGCAGTGGAGTGAAGCCTGAACTACAGCTTTAAACACCAACAACACTTAAATAGCCAAATCAAGATATTTTTCTAAACTTCCAGTTCTAGGTCTGTCTCTAAAATAAAAAAAACTTTGTTTCCCAGACTTAGTTTAGATGAAACCTAGCTGGCAGGAATCTCAGCTGGTTTGTCACTTGGGATTTGAGCCTCACAACTGAACACATCATACTGCAATGAAGCAGCTTCAAGTCAGTGCTTTTTCACAAGAACAAAGCCCAATTAAATTTAAAAGCAAACAGAAAAAGGAAACCAATAAACCCCTCATCTTTTAGTACACGCTGAAGACTCTCAGTTCTAAGAGAAACCAAGAAAATGAAAGAGCTACTTTTTACTCATGCATATTTTCCTTAATGTTTAGGGATTACTCCAAAGTCATGGCCCTAATAGAAATACAGCTGAAAAGAGTTGTTCTTGAGTTTTCACTGCCACTGAAGACCCTGATCCTAGTATCTCCAGATACTCGCATCAATCAGAATTAAAAAGGCATTAGAAGTTCAAGGTCTTTGTCAGCTTTTTCTCTTGACACTACTTCTCTCTTTTATCAGATGGTTGCTTCATGGAGCTGGTGGTTTAAGGCTTGAGCTTTTCTCTTGGTTAATATTAAATACCAGAGATTGAAACACTGTGTAGAGGAAAATGACTTCAACCATGGCTGGGCAAAATCATGTCCAACATGGTAAATCTAGGATCGGTAGATTTTTGTGTATTTTGTTGTCAAGCTACTAAATCCCAACCAAAATAATCTTCAATTGTACCTAAACCTTGCCCTGTCCATAGCTCAACCTTAGCCACAAGATATTCCAGAGATCCAAGCAAGCTGCAGTTCTTCCTTGCTGTAATCTTGGGATGGTTGCAAAATACATAATCTGAGAGATATTATGATCCATAGCTCGGTGCACATGTAGCCATGGGAAACCAGCTTTAAATATTTCTGGGATTTTTCCACATCCTGACTCCACTGAGGATTTCTCTTCTGTGTTTTCCTGCTCATAGCAACACTGCCCAGGCAGCCAAAACAGAAAGATCAGGAAGGTTTTAGGTCTCTGACACCCCACTGTGTGGACTGTCATGACAGGGTGTCTGACGTGCCCATTGATAAATCTTTTCAACAGCTCCGACAGACTACATTGATACTATCATCCAATGAAGTCTGGTTTCCTTTAAAAATGAGCACCAGGTCCCATTAATTTGCATTATTTTATCACTCACCACAATGAAGGCTTCTGCCAAGACACTTCAACAGTCACTAGATAATGGTTGGGAATCATAAGTAATCATTTAAAAACTTATGGGACTTTAATCAGCATGTCATTTAGGCAGGATTTTCGTGTTGCCTGGTAGGAGAGCGTGTATAATGGGGCCTCTTTGGAGGCATTTTTCACAACCGATTACTCAGCATATAGCAAGGGATATAGTCAGTATTAAGGTGTCTGAGCCAAAAGAACTGGGCAGGAATGGGCAAGCTCTACCAATTCATGCAGATAAACTCTGTAAGAATAGCTTTGTTTGCGGGCACCTTGCAGGCATCTCTCCTGTGTCACGACAGCTTTGCTTGCACGGGAGCACCAACCCAGAGAAGCAGTCTGCTGAGAATTACCCGTCACAGAGATGAGTCCAACAGAGCCCTGGAGGGGTACAAGACTTAAAAAGGGGTAAGAAAGGAGTTGCATCATGCTCCCACGTGTTAGTAAAAGTCAGATAGACTATGCCATATTGCAAACAATATGATTTGCCTCTGTAAAAATAATGTTATCCTTCCCACCTGATGCATAAAGAAACTAAAGCAGAGATGAGCAAATTGCTGAGGCCTTATCAATGATTTAGCAAACAGAATTTAGATTCATGTCCTCAAACTAGCTGAAAAACTTCAGCAAAGACTCAAGTATTTATTTAATCTATCTTTTTAACCCATGGGTGTCACATTCTTAAAAGACCCCATTTGAATACAAATGTGTATTGAATTGTATTAAAAAAGACACATAAGCATCATCCCTCAGGGTGGGCAGAACGCTGTCAGAATGAAATGAAGTGCTAAGGATGGAGATCTGGATTTACCCTTTCAAAGGCCTCTCTTAAACCATACCAGCCCTTGGGTCCTTTTTTGGTGAGAGAAATTAACCTTGGCAGATCTTTTTGGTACCTGAATAACATATATATATATATATGTCACCATGCAGTTATTCTTTAAAAGAGGTTTCAGATTCTGAGCCATGGACAAGCTATTGACTATTTTACTCTTTCCCTCAAGAAGTTTCTTTTTTCCTTGCTGACAGCACATCAATCTCATTCCCTTCTCTTTGGTTACTC
The DNA here is from genome assembly GCA_033558185.1 of Dromococcyx pavoninus. Classification (NCBI taxonomy): domain Eukaryota; kingdom Metazoa; phylum Chordata; class Aves; order Cuculiformes; family Neomorphidae; genus Dromococcyx; species Dromococcyx pavoninus. Next base: position 493,334 of record JAUMJL010000284.1, on the reverse strand, counting down.
AGTTGTTCTTCGCACGTCCACAGGAAGGTCTGAGCCTGCCTGTTGGATTCTCACTGAAGAATGTCCTGAATAGAGCTTGCTGTCAACACAGATTTCAGGACAAAAAAGGGAGATTTTAAAAAATGTAAACTGGAGCAGGATGCCTAACGTTATTGAACTGTTAGTAGGAGCAAGGCACATTACTGACCTTTGTGCTTTTAAAAATCATCCTCAAGAGTTATTTATCAGCTTAAGGTTTTAATACAAATAGTTTGACTCTTGCCACAGTTTGTCCATTCAAATCACCAGGAAGGAGGAAGAGTTTGAGTTTTGCCCTTGGGTTATCCTCAAGAAATATTCATAGTTAAAAAAAAAAATACTTATGGAGTCTGTGTTTAAATCTACATGCAGCACTATGCAAATATTTGCATGCTGTAACTTAACTCAACATGAATCGGGGTTCTTGTCAATGAATTGTTTGATTAATCAGTGGCTTAATTTGTGCACCGGAGCGAGAGAGAAAAACAACCCAAAACAGCTGTGTGATTGATTTTTTTTTCTTCCAGCCCAGCCCAAATTTCTGTATAAATAACTAATTTCTATTGTGATTAACTTCCGCAAAAGATAAAGAGGGAGGCGAGAAGCTTGCTTTTCCACAGTCCTCACTTGAACACTGGTAGACACAGAGCTGTGAAAATCCCAGTACAAGCCTGGAATGTTGGGCCAGTGATCTGCACATATTAGATCAGGTTGGGTGATTTGACCTGGAGTACCTACAAAACAGGAGAGTTATCAACAGTTTTGAAATAGTCTCCAACTTTTGAGCTCTGTGGCAGGGTAAGCTTGATTGTACAAGTAGGATGACTATTCAGAATGTAAAGATCATGAGAATGATGTTTTCTCAGGGATAGGTTTTCATAGTGGACCGGTACAGTTGGACTCGGTGATCTCAAAGATCTTTTCCAACGTAGTGATTCTATGACTTTATGATTCCATGACTGTATTTGTTCAAATTAAAGATTCATGTAGTTGAGGATGATGTTCTTGTGGCCAAAAGCAGATGCACTAACAGCAAGACAAACATACAGTGCATCAAGCAGTTGATACTTACCAGTAAATGGACACAATCTCTGCTAAGGACTCTTGACGCTTACTGACTCCCAGAATATCGAGTGGATGGCTCGTCTTGGTTTGGCTGCATCCCTACCCTGTCCCATCCCACAAATGCCAGTCCCTACCTGCTTACCACACTAGCTATAATTTGTGTTGGGCTACACCACCTCTATTGCAAAGCAAGTTGGAGGTGTCTGACCAGGAGGTTCCCTCCTGCTCCTTGGCAGTGAAGGCAGAAGACCGCTGCAAGATGTGGGTGCCCTGCAAGGCTGACGTAAGCGGGATTATCTGTTTCACACTTGGGCTGACTCTACCCTGTATGCCACGTATTGGTGTTTATCTACTCTCTATATCTGCCATTACACTCATTCAAAGCAGCAGTTAAAATAACAGTGTCATAGTCGGTAAAGCTGTGTGTAAGTTTCTGTGTTAGAGAGTCAGCTCTCTCTGCAGTTGCAGGTTGGTGCAAGAGCAAACTTGCTATAGTGCTACACATGATTCCCCAGTCATGTCTGGAATCAAACAGTGGGACATATGTCACAGTCTGTGTAATGGGAGTTTGAGTGTAAATGATATCCTTTTCCTGTCAGACTGATTGAACTGAAAAGCCTTTGAAATTTGTCAGGTGATAAGAAATTGAGAAATAGATGCTCAGCTTCTAGAGGCATCTAGTGTGGAAGAATGAAGGGGTTTGTGTGAAATCAGTAAAGGCAATTCAGTAGATCCTTTTTTCTGGATTCCCACATGGTTGTGGTGTGAGGTGGGTTCAGGAGAGTGAAGAAACACTCTTCCCACTCAGGAATACACTCCAGAATGCTTGCCATGTTTTGCTGGGATTTGCAGAAATAGGGGCTATGGCATCAGACCCTTTGGGATACACACCAAGTCAGAGCTTGGAACTGATACCATGGTCATCTCTTTGATCACTCTGTGTGCTCAAACAATGAGAGAAGCCAAGCCTCCTTAGGGAGAAATGGCACTTAGCATATTTTTTTTAAAAAAAACATTCAGAAATACCAGCAGCAGCTCAGAGGCTGATTTCAAATATATTTTTCAATATCTTTTCTCTCAGTTGTGTCTTTGCTTTCTCCTGCTTTACCAGCAGTGTTTTCCACCAAAAGAATTCCAATGTTTGGACAGTTTCACATTTAGGTTGACAAACCCCAGAGACCCATGGTCCAAAGGAGGCATATGTAAATGTTGTATAGCAGTTTGACAGCCAGTGTTTTCTGTTGCGTAAAAAGCCCTTCAGAACTGAAGTATTGACTGTCCTTTGCCAGACAATATTCAGGTTTAAAATAGCGGCTACACAGTAGGAGTTCTGGTAGAAACATCAATATTTTAAAATTGAGGCAAACCAGAAGAAAAATGATATAAACCCACAAAATTTCTGGCAGATTTAAAATAAGATGTAAATTCTTGTTGCTGGAGATTTGCTGTGACCAATATAAAAGGCAAAACCATCACGGAGGTCCAACACAATGCATTGAGGATAAAGCAAAGTGTTTGATAAGCACTTAAATGGCGGGATAGGCCAAGACAAGGCAAGAGACTCATATCTGTATAAGCACTCATATAAATCTTCTGGAAATGTCTAAGATGGTGTTTTAATGGGTCATGAGTACCTAAATCCCTAAGGCAGTGCAGAAAAATTAAGCCCTATGTAATGCTGGACATACTACACACAGAAAAGCAGCAAGTGTATTCACCTGCATCGGAATTAGAGATTCTTTGAGCAGAAACCTTCATTCTAACCTTGAAAATTTCTATACCCTGATGAGTTTGTCAAAGTTGTATGTTTACATTTAAGATTTTAATTAATTGTAGGCAAGAACATTTCAATAAATTGTATCTATTCTTTGACAATGCATGTCACAGGTTTTGAGATATAACCCAATAAATACCAAAGACAACAGTAAGAGAAGATAACATACAGCCCTTTACATATTGTTGAAAAATAAGGATAATACTATATGCAGGTAGAAAAGTTTGTACAAAAGCTTTGACAGACACTACTTTCCAGGTGTTGCCCTTGACAGCAGTGATGGGGTCCCAAAGGAAAAAGCACTGTTCCTAGACATACTGGAGGACGGTTTCCTTACAAGATTTGTTTAGCAATCAACAAGAACAGACACTGTTTTTACTGTGTCCTAGGAAGTGAGCCAGGTATAATAAATAAGTAAGGAGTTGGTAAACATCCAGGGTCTCCTGTTCCAGTATCATCAGAAAAACTCCTGGGGATATGTGCAGAAGTCAGCAACACAGAAATATTGGCAATGTGGGAACAAAGAATGAAGTAAAGAAATTTGACTGATATTGCCAGAAGAAACATCTTGTAAAAGTGGAAGACATAAAAGAGAAAGTTAGAAGTGATTTCATTTCAATAAATAAAAGCAATGTTACTTTTTACATGCAACACAAGGAGCAAATTCTAAACAAATTTGTAAAGAAAAATATCAATTTTATGCATGCAAGTTTTGGCTTGTTTACAAGCATTAGATAAATATGGTTGCAGATTCTGAAATCAAACAGAGGCTTGAGGCAAACACACTTTTTTTTTCTTTCTCTTATAATGACTAATGACAAGGGCAGCAGTTGAATTTGAGCTAATCTATGTGTATCATAAAGGAACATTGTAACCCCTTACACCTGTTGTGAGAAAACATTTGTGATTTTTCCACTAACTAAAGCAACTGCTGATATCCTCCTTGTCTTGTTACACATGATGACTCTTCCCAAGTCCTTTGAAACTGTTGGGGTCTTTGTTATGTCATTGCTATGGGATGATTATGCAGTGCAAAGGAAAGGTTTGTTCCATCTTATTTGATGCTTCTGAATGGGACAGGGTAGGTATGCTGCATTCATGTAATCTCTTCCAGTCTACTAGTGAACAGCTCTATCAAGTTATTCCTTACCCGCTTTCTCTCTAAATTAATTTCCCATTATACAGATGTCAAAAGAAGAGCTTCTACTCATCTTGTTCGTCTTTGTTTGAACTGCCTTGTTTCTGCAGTGAATCAGCTGTGAGACAAAGAGATTTATCTCATCTAACTTTAAATGCATACAAGTAAGCCCTAATCTAGTCTGACTTAATCCTGGCAAATTCTCTGACTAGTCCCTCAAGAAGGCAAATTTTGCATACCTGTTTCAGAAAGATTAGATATCTTTCTTTAGTTCTGATATATTGAATACCTAGCACTGCATGATGTCTTGCATTATGTGTTCGAAGGCAAATGTTAGTGCTGCAAATACCTAAAGGCAAAGGTGGGCATAAGGCTTCCTTCTGCTGAAGAAGCCACCCTGGTCTTTTTGTACAGACAAAGGAGATCTAACAACCAGTGTGAGTAGACGTTTTGGTGCAACTCCTTCTCCTAAAGCAAAGTAGACCAGATAAATCAAGCCTAAACCTCTAACATGGACAGATGTTTAGGACTACCCACAACAACTGATGAACCCATTGATGCTGTTGAGTAGCTGTGATGCAATAATAACAGATTACCTAAGAAAGTATAGCACAAGACAAAGCATTTACCTGGTAGACCAGAGCCATCAGATTTCCAGTGTTGCTTGTCAAAAAAATGTGTAGGATTCATGGAACGTTAAAGCCAGTTTTGTTTTCTCATGTTATGTTCTTGAGCCATTCTCTATCCTTGCTTGCAATTTGTTTCCTGTGGTTTTCACCCCACTGCCTCCTGAGAAGATATTTTATTCTGAAGAACTCAGTATGCCAACCAGATCTGTTTTCTGAACCATTTCTATTAATACAAAATCACACAAAACCTTACTATGGCTGCACACAGTAGCGTGCAAAACAGCCATGCGTGACCTGCGGCAAATTCACAGTATATTTGGCATCCTTAGAGCAAAAAAATGCAACACCTTTACCACCTTTAATTGGAGGTAAGTTGTTCTTTGTAGAAGCATGTATTGTACAACGAATGGGGAATACCATAAGTACCACTAATACCTTGCATAACAGTAAAAAGTTAAAAGGGAATTTGTTTTTAAGGGCTCCCATAGCAATAGCTCAGCATCACATGAACAATTCCATCCACCATCTGAAAATAAACCACGTTTAATTGACTGGATAAGCAGATCAAATACGTTAAAGCTAGGAATGCCCCTTCAACTGTAACTTTGAACTGCAGCTTGCACACCCTTTGGCAAGGCATTTACACAGAAACGTGTACGTCCCTTGGCTATAACAGTAATTTTGGATACAACAGTAACATATACACCCTTTGGCAAAGCTCTTGCACAGAGGAGGAGAGAAGTTTTTTAAAAGGTGGAGCGTTTCCCAGTTAAACCCTGGCTGTGCAACACACTGACTTTATTATTGCAGGAGTATCTTTGAAATAATTTTCCACCTCACTACAGGGAAAAAGAACTTTGCACCATGCACACGACCAGCAAGGCAAAAAGGGGAGTTTAGGCTTATTTTGGGTGGCAAACCAAGTTGTGTTCTCAGTGATGCCAGTGGTGATCTGTAGCAACTGCACTCAATTAATAGAAGTTACTTAATGCTTCCACTTCATCGCAACATCAGAATTGGACTATCAGGTGACATTTACGCACAGGTACAAATTTCATTCTAAAAGGGAAGATTTACTTAACCTACCTACAGAAATTCTTTGCTTCACTCTTCCTTCATCTTAGCAAATTAAAATAATACCAGGAAGGCTTCCACACAGTGCAGAAGCAAACACTGAATAAAATCCTCAGAAGCACAGAAACTTCTGTGCATATCATCACGAACATCAATAATATTCACTACATCCCTTTTGGAAGAAGAGCCATTAAACTTGTGACAATCCATGCTAAAATCTGTTGGAAATTTGTGTGTGTGTATGTACATGGATGTAAACAATCTTTCATTAAAATATGTGTACATTGTAGCAATGAGCCAGCCAATGAAATGAGCCAAAAGGCAGACTCTGTCTTGGCTCAGCACTGATGAATGAAGATGAGCCAAGGAGGAGCAAAGGACATCATTGCAAACAATCTGGCACAGATTCCTGGCAGTCAGTGATTACTTCAGGTATTTTTCTTTCAAGGTGTGTATGGGCATATCCAGTGACTCACCTGTATTTATATAGAGAGCCAAGACAAACCCATATTTTGTCCCTGAGCTGTACCAAATCCCGTATTTATAGCCTGTTTTGTTCCAGTAAATAGAAAGCAAGCAGGAGAGCTGCCTGTTAAAGTGTCATCTTGGAAAAGTGAATATTTTTTCAGCTAATAGAATGTCTATAGCATTCGATCTTCTTGATGCGGAATAACTCTGCATCTTTGAGCTGGAGAGAGCCACCAGCTAATGGGACAAGGAATCTGTTGCCTAGCTGTTGCTGTGACATCCCTGCTCCACAAAACCTGCAGTAGCTTCACTCTTCTCTCATTTTCACTGCTTTATCACTCAGGGATTCTTGCCACAGATTATCCACAGTAAGAGATAAGAGACCTCAATGAACTATGAGTCTATTTTTGCTGTGAAAAGCCATGAACTTAAGCAATGGCCATCTCAGAAATTAGTTGTCCTCTCCCTTGTGTCATCTAAACCATGTGGTATGCCCACTGAATAACTGGGATTTCAATATAAGTGGTACACTCGATTCTTCATATTCAGTTCTCCATCAGGATTTCCCTGACTTTCCTTTTTCCGGACTCCCTATCAATGTAAACCTGTAGGCCCTCAACGGATACTGTAAACCAACTTACTCTCTACGTAAATCCACCTCTCCACCTGGACTAATAACGTGCGTAAGGAGAGTCATGGGAAGCCAATATTTTTAATTCCTTCTTCTTTTAGAGGTATATTTTACTGTCATTTTCTTTTCTCATTACTAAAGGAGAACAGATCTTGCTGAAAATGGCAAGCAGAATCATAAAAGCTTAAGTAAGATTTGCTATAAGCCTTACTCAGCATGTAGCGGAAAAGATTTTAAAGTGCTGGAGTGATAATTGTTAGGCTACTTGCAAGCCCTGAAGTCAGGATACCTTTGGTTTCTCATTGGGGCATCCTGGAAGATCTTCAGCTCCACATGTTGCCTTAAAATGAGTGTATCTGAATGACCAACACAATCTAAATTTACAGGACTTTTTAAATTGCCTGGTGAAATAAAAGTAAAATACCAAATACGTTCATGGAGCAAAACAAGGTTAACAAGAACTGAAGACCACTTTTCCCATTGAAATTAAAGGAAATCAGGAGGAACAAAAAACTTGCCAGCCACCTGATATTTCCTGTGGTCTGGCCATCATTCCCTCCAAAACCACCAAAATGCAACTCCATGCTTTCATTCATGAAATGTGAAGGAGTCAGTGGCTTTGAAAAGAAACATTTTGTTATCAGTCTGCATCTGTCAGTCCTCCAATTAATTAAGACTTCAGATCTATTGACTAGTTTCCATGCAAAGGACCACCAGGCAGGAGAGGAGCTACAAAACAATAGCCACTTTAGATGAGTGGATCACATAGTTGGAAAAGGTATGCTAAGCTCAGAAATGCATCTACTAGAAGGCAAAATGTCTTTCTCATGTTGTCTTTTGTAACCCTATCATGAACCATCTGACTATCTGACTTGCTGTCTTCATGCAACGGACAGCAGATACTTGTACAGAAGACTATAAACTGCACACAGAAACAAGGACATCACCAGAAGCATCTTATACTATAGACTGAGCTTGAAAACAGTGTCTGACTAATGGTGCTTGTAAAGAGCTTGAATGAGGATAATGAGGTAGCTCTGCAACGCATGTTTACAGGTGCCTGCTCAGTAGCTTGAAAAGCAGCTTGAGATAAAACACAAGGATGTCTGCTTGAAAAGGAAATAAATTGGCTTATTAACTTCAATTTTCTGGCAGTGCTAGCAGGCTGAATATGTTTAAAAAAAAAAGACCAGGAGTTAAAAAGAAGAGGGTTTTTTTGTTTTACACCTAAAGATGGAGTAGTGAAAGCTCTGAAGCATGGTTGCATCTACATTGGGAAATATTATGGATATTTATTTACATTTTATTTTAACTGGATATTCCCTAAAGATAAAAACCCTGTCATTTATGATGAAAATCTATTCTCTTTTAGTTTTTCTGTGCTTTTGACCATAAAACTCAGGTTTTGAGGAGTTCTTTTTTCAACAGAAAAGTCAAAACTTTTTAAACTGCCCACTTTGGTAGAAAGTTGGTTGACATTTAGTAAGTGCTATGCAGATCCTCCCACTGGTGGATATGGACATGTCATAGCCATACACCACATAACTCTTGTGGTTGTCTGTGTGGTCATGGAATGAAACAGACATTTTCAGAGTTAGCTGCTTTAGTTACAAAACTGAGACAGATCATACTCTGCAAGAACATGTTTCTAAAAGTGTAGCTGATTAGCTCAGAGATGCGTACCTCCAGCATAAACACCTGTGTTTGGGTAGAAGACTTCCACTTTCAATGCTTTCTGAAAAATAAGAAAATCCACATTAAAAATTTATTTGAAAATCTGCTTTTGATTCCAAAGCAGCTTTGATACAAAATTGTAATAAACTTTAAAAAAGGTTATCCTAGCAGCAGGAGAATGTGTCTTTGAGCATACAAACATGACCTTAAACCTACTCTGCACAAGATATTTACCTTTACAATCAACTGAGAAATTTTCTTCCATCTGCATATCAGGTAGAACCTAATTTTCATCGGCCTTTCTGGGTATTAATGCCACCACCAACTCTCAATTAACACACTATTGCACAACATCTTTCAAATCCATGGTTTTCTCCTAATAATTTCACATAGTCTGATAGTAAATCAAAGGGCTTAGAAAATGATCTCTGAGTGCCTTAGACCACATAGACTCAAGAAACTCTATGTTACATCTTACTTGAACTGTACAAGTGTAGTTTGTTTGTTTACTTAAACACAGTTGCTTATAGCAAACAACAATGAACGTCCACACACACACCACACTCAAGCAATGTCTTTTGGGCACACAGCTTAAAAAATTCAAACTCGCAGACAATGCCAGGACAAAGTTCCTTTTGTCTTTTCACAATTCTCCTATGAGTATTCCTGTATCTATTGAAGGCAGTGAATTGTATTCCCCTCAGGTGAAATGGGTCAGTATTTTCTCTTAAGCTTTATGGTTTTACATCCCAAATCAGTAATTACTGTGAGCAGTAACCTACCATAACATCTAAGAATCATGTTCCTACCTGAGATTGATTGAACATTTGATTTCAAAACAAGTTTCATTTGATAATGGCTTCTTAAAGCCCCAATTCATTTCTTTTTCCAGGTTGATGACAGTAGCATGACTATATATTGGATTGTACAACACTGCAATGCCAAGATCCTGTCTTTAGTCAGGGCTTCAGTCCTCACTTGTGGAAGAACACAATAGGCAAATATGTACACAAGAAGTTTGGACAGGTTTTGAAAGAGTATTAATATAATTTATTTCTATGAATGAAATAACTCTAGAAATGGCAAGATATTTACAGGGCTCATTAAAAGATCAGATGTATTTGCTTCTCATTCTTGAAATGTGTATTATGCCTAATCTCCCCACCCCCCCGAGTACCTACAAATACTGAGAGAAATCAACTCTGAATTTAACAGTATTCAACAGATGTCATTGCAGTTCAATGCAGTATAAAATAGTTTTTTTCACACAAATTCTTAATATTTAAATAGGTGCTACTGCTGATATAAATCTGTCCTAATCATGAAATCAAAGACCCTTTTGAATATACAAAAGATCTTGAAAACTGCCTGAAAGTTTGCCAGATCTTTTCCAAAATATATAATCCTTGTAGAGGTTAATCTCAGAGCACACTAGTGACTTCAAAACCAAAATATACTTTCTAAATCAACAGATAGAAAAATATTCATCCAAGGATCTCTCACAGCCCTGAGATAGCTCTGTGTAAGTTACAGGTAGGTGTTATATTCTTTAGTATGCCATCTGTCAAGTGACAGACATTGGCAGAGATTGTTTCTTTATTCAGCTTTTCTTCTCTCAAGAAATTAGTTGCGTTTTTTTCTTAAGTATTACAGGGCACAAGGAAGCTGCTGTGGATTTATGCTTTGTTTTATACTGTTTGAGTTTTCTTATTGTTTTACTTCTTTCTCAGTCACTAGTGGTGGCTACATCTTGCCAGGCTGGGGATGATAGATCTGATGGAGTGCAGTACTTCTGAAATACAGCATGTGAAGAAGTACTAGTTTAACAGACCACAATGCCGCAACACTACGTCAAGCCGTGTAAGATTTGAGTGTAGGCAAAGTGTGCAGGTTGAAGGTGTTTGAGTGATTGAAATGAGCAAGAGGAAATTTCAGGATTTGCAGTCATTGCAGACTGGGCTCCTAGTATTGCATTAAAACATTACCAGATGCAGAAGCATACAGTGGCTTTGGTCTGTTATGTTATGGCTCAGTATTTACCGTGAAAAATCCCCTTGTGACAGTGCAGAAATTTCACACTGGTGCAAAATCTCTTCTGCCTGAATATTCTGATTTAAGCAGGCTGTCTGAAATGTTCAAGCTGTGTCGTGTACCTGCAGTGGGTATATTTGTACAGATTAGTATGGCCAAGACAAGGTAAGACTTTGTCCCTGACCTCCAGTCACTATGAGATGATCTCATCACCGGGAATGCAAGGAAATGAAGGCACAATTAACTGAAGGTAACACTCTGTTTATATTGTAAGACTAAGGCCTTATGTGTTGAGAGGTTCTTCTGCCTGTGGTACTTGACCATAAAAAATGTTGACCAGCAGCGTACTTCTAGAAATCTTTAGCATATATTTGCAAAGAGGATCTTCCAAAAAGGTTGATTCTGCCAAATATTGGTAGACTGTCATCAGTACTGCTAGGGGACATCTCAGAACTTGCCCCACCGCAGCATGTGGGTAAGACCCACCTGGTTCCAAGGATGTAAAGTAGGCTGAAAATACAAAAGCACACTTGAATACTTTCCTATTTAAGGATATTTGGGTTGTTTTTTTCAGCTTGACCATTGAGATCATTATGAAAGCAAGAATCATACAATTTTTGATAAGAAAATGTACTCATCACAAATATTACCAGCACATTCTTATGACTGACATGATTTAGACTTAAGTCCTTTGATGATGTTTGTTACAATACAGAAGGTACTTCTCTACATGACACCGGATATTACAGCTTGATTGCTGTGGCTGAGAGCTTAAGGCACTTTATAATGAAAGAGTTACGATTTAAAAAATCCCCCAAATTATAAACAGAGTATCCTGGATCCTGTTTTACTTTTGAAGGGGATAAAATTGCTTTGCTCACATAAGCCACCAGGAGTAGCTCCCCTGTCAGACTGTACTCGCATGCACCTGTTTCTATGTGGTCTCCTTTTCACATTCATCAGTATTTGTATGGTCTCTTTTTAACACTATGCCTTTACCTGTAATAGCCTCTCCTCTAGCAACAGCTTCTCCTGGAGAGTTCTTGGACTTACAGCACTTCTGCAGATCTTCAGAGGCCAGGTCTGTACAGTTCCGTGAGACTCGTGAACTGTTCTTTTAGTCTGTGTCCCTATCAGGTCAATATATAAGAATAAAAAAATGGCAGCTTTTCCAGTCTTATTTACCTTTGACTCTTCTATCATCTGCTCTCTCCTCATTTTTATTTTATTATTTTTCTGTTAGTCACTAATTTGTGATTCAGAGGGAAAACTCTGTGGCTTACATGCCTACAGATGACTTTTGTCCTGATCAGTCAGGTAGTTTTAGTAGAGTTGGCTACCTGTTTGAGCTGGGAAGTTTGGAACAGCTTGACTTCCTCAGGAAAGCTACGAAGTTGAATCCCTCAGGTAGAAGTGTATGTTGTAAGCCATAGAGTCCACGTTTGGATCAGAATTCCCACATTGTCAGTCAGGTTTTGGGACCTACAGGTCAGTCCATATATGAAACAAACCGCTAGTATTTGATACTCGTGGCTGCATCAAGGCTACTTTGTTGAATCCTTCTTTTTTAAAGAAGTAACACCAAAATAATTAGCTGATTGACAGCTACCAGATAGAGTGGTGATGCACTAGTCTAGACACATTGTATTTTTAAATTCTCATTAATTTTGTTGACTCCCATGATCTGCTCATAAGATGACTGTCCTGCTTTGGCTGTCTCTCTGTCTGGTCATGCAATTAGAAAAATGAGTTTGGTTCTGGGCTTACAACACTGACGAGAGGGAGAGAGGAGCATGAGAGCATTTCAGGGAAAGTACACAAATGACTAAGCATTGGAATGATTGATTTATGAGGAAAGATGAAAAGAACTGAATATGTATAGCTAAAGGGAGACAAGATGAGTGCCTATGAGTAAGCAGAGGGTGTAAGCATGAGGGAAGAAAGGAGGTGGTTGCAGGGATCTATGAAGGAACATGAAGGAAAATCTGGAACAAAGGATATGCTGGTGTCTTCAGAAAAATTTCAAGAAGGAAACTATGAGGGAGTGACTTCAAGGGGAGACTCCAAAACAATTGGTGCAGTATATTTTGGGATACTGACACTCTCAGAGGATGTTTCTGATTTTTTGTTTGAAAGCTTCACCAAAAAAGCTTCCTAGTTGCAAAGAAAGGAAAAAGAAAACAAAACACTTTTCCTATGACTGAAAAAAACCCTAAAAAATTTTCTACTGTGAAAGGACTGTGGTTGAAAAATGCCACAGATTAATCCCATCTCAATTGCTTTTGTGGAAGCTTTCATAATTCCCTTTCTATAAAAACTCTCTCTTGGGGAGACCTGGGGAAGAGTAGGGCTGAGTAGTCTCGATCTTAGTGTGTGTGAAAATAACTTTTGCCTACGAAAGGTGTACAGTTTTGTTCTAGAAAGAAATTCTTCCCATTTACCATATATTTTTGCTGTTCAATATGTAACACATGCATCTGAGAAAGGATAAAGACCTGGTATGTGTGATGAACTGCTCACCTGCTGAGTTCTGGAAAGCCACCTCTTTTTCTTTATTAAAACAAAATAATCCAGGAAACTAATAATTCTGTAAAAAGACTTCAGTGCAGCAGACTTTTATATACCACAAGGTATTGGACTCAGAATTGAGGTTAAAAATGAGTTTGCCTGTGACCAGATTGAATAGCCAAAAAGGATACACACATTATAAAAAATGATAACATATTGTCTCCGAACTAATATTTTTTCTGTATCTTTGGGTATACAGGAATAACAACTTGTGGTTGTTTCCCAGATTAAGGGTAAATAGAGCCAGGGAATGTCCTTTGTACAGCAGTTACCTAGTAAAACTCTGCTTCAACTACAAAGTATGGATGACGTATGTAACACAGTAGTGAGTGAAACGTTTCTGGGAAACCTATTTACACAAGTTGAATAGAGAGAAGAGAACTTATCATGTAAAAACATCTTGCTTTGATATGCTAGAACGTGAGGACAATGAAATTAATTCAAATATACAAATATGGGAGGAGGCAAGGTGGGGCTAACAAGTGATACAGAACTTAATCTATAGTTTCACAAAAAAAAACCCCTCACAACAGCACAATGGAAAAATAAATTTAGTGCCATGCATGAAGGAGGCTAAGCTTTGCTTGTCTATTACTAAACCTTAAAGTTATTTTAAGGTTATTTTTATATTTAATGATAACAGGGGAGGTAATTTGTGCCTACAAAGACAGCACCAAGCTCCTCTGCCTGTACTCTGAGTTGGCTGGACACAAGCTGGCACCAACATGCTGCTATGTAAATGTGTGGGCAGCAAGGCACAGCAGAACCACCAAATCCAGGCCAAGAAGTCACACATAGGTTATGCAGAGCCATATTGCACCTTGCCTTTTCTTTCTCTAAAGTAACTCTTCAAACGTGTTGTGGGAATACACCTAGGCATAATCATGCAACCTACTATGGAGATCTTTGTGTCTCTAACCCTCAGTTTCCCCAGTTGTAAAAGGAAAACATCCCTGCTGCACAAGCATCTTGTGAGGCATTTGTAACTGATATTTTGGTAGCTCACAGAAGTCAGCGTGGAGGAAACCTTTCCCAGAGCTGCATGATATCTTTAGCTAAACATTATAATACATATTGTCTGTGCAGTCTGAGTAACAGCATTGCAACTGCATTTATATTTGCTTGGAATAAAAGTTGGCAGGAAAAACTGAGAAACTTATTTACAAAAACACTCATGATACTGGGTAAGATGTTCTTCATTCTCATTTTCTCTATAAAGCTGAAATTCTATTCTCTAAGAAATTAATTCAAACTGACATCACGTGTTGGCAGGGAAACTTGTCAGCCTCCCTTCCCACTCTGCACTGGCAGTGGAACTAACACATCTGTTGGTGTTTTGGTCGAAACATTTGTCATTCCAGTTATTTGCACAATATAAATTTGTGTTAGCTATGATTTTGGTTTGTGTGTAACAAACGAGTGTACAATTTGAGGTCTGCTGTCAGTATGTAGGATTATGTCAGAAAAAGAAATGGCAAAATCAAATGATTTTCCTTTCTAATAAGGACACAGTCATGGGATGATAAGTAAAGAGTTTTGACAGGTGCAAAAGCCAGCAGTGATGAAACGTAAATGAGTTCAACTATGCAACAGTATTTACCTGACAAGGGTTACAGTCTTTTCCTAGCAGTTAAAGATGGTCTTTATGTGTCAAGGAGACAGTACTGGAAAACGTGTGATAGGACACATAAGATATGGACAGCTGCCAGGCCTCTGAACAGCTGTGTGGTGAATAAAAATTACTGCAGCTGTATTTAAACTAGAAATTAAATCTTTTTTTTTTATTATTTACTGTGTTCAGGCTTTTTACTTATCCAAAAGGAAGCATTAGCAATTATGATATGTTTATTTCCCCACAAGACACGCTGTTTTTGTTTCTGCTGTCTGAGAGCTCTGATGTTCAGGAGGCATCACTGCTCATCCTTAAGACTCTGTATGTAGAGCAGTGGGGATATTTTGTTTACATGCTTTGGTTAGTGCAAGCAAGACATTCAAATTCAGCTTTACACCACTTCAGGAGCAACTTGAAAAGGAATAGGGAACTCTCTCCTGGTGTTTTGGAAACACTGGAAAAGAATCTAATACCACTGTATGTTCAGAATCGTTATGAGGCCAAGAACTTCAAGGCAGGTTTCCACAGCATGACTGATCCTACAAGTTTGGTGCGTGTGCAGGAAGTGGAGGTCTTCTTCCCCAACTTTGGAGGTGCTTCCCTCAAGCTTGTGAAAATAGTTTGCTCAGGCAAAATGAATTGATTGCAATCAAGTTGGGCCAGATGTAGCTTTATCTGTTTTTCAAACTCACCAATTCCTTTTCAATTTTTGTAAAAAAAAATTGAGAAGCACATGAAGTCTTGAACTTTCTCTCCCCGTTTCTATAATTCTGTACAGGAGAACAGAAAACTGGGGAACATGTGAATTGTTTCTAGAGAAGAAGATAGAATAGTCCCATAAATTAAATAAATAATGGACAATGTTAAACTCCTCAAGGGACAGCTTGTCTTATTGTGATATGTTTCGCTGTTCACTAAGGCCAACCAATGGATGAGCTTTTAGATGTCTTCCATGGTGTGGACACAGAGCTGCTGGTTCCCACGCAAGGTTTCAGCTTTATTACTGCTGGAGCTGAACAAGATAGTAGTAGGTACCTGTGGTTTTGGAATGAAAATTCTTGGGTTCTCCCTACAAAGCCACATCTATGTTGTGTGGTTTGGCTGGCAATGGTGGAGTCTGATTTGTATGCAACCCTGTGGACACTTCTAATTTAATGTTTGTATGAAAGGCTAACTCTGTGGCCACTTTTAATTAAAGATTTCCTGTGAAGTTAGTCAACAATTTTTGTTATTGGAGGGAGAGTACAGAGCCGTGTTAAAGAATTTGTGGACAACTGTTGTAAAGACAAATGGCATAACATTTGGTAACAATCGTGAAAATGTATGACATTTCATATGGTGTTTTATTGCAAGGACTAAATCCAGAAATTTTCATTTGATGAGTTCTCAAACTATCTTTTTCCGTTTTTCATTACTCTCCTAGTTATTAGGGTTATGAGATCCACTGGAAAGGAAAGGTAGAGGGTTAGATACTTTACTGCCCCAGGCTTGCAAAGCAACACTGTCATTTGCAGATCTCCCCTTGAATCCACATAAAATTTTGGTGCCATAGTTCCCCAGATCACTACCTGCTGCACAGACAACCACTTTGTTTTGCTTGGTTTGAACACAGCTCCTACCAGGAGGGATGCTGTACTTTGATGCTGGTGCATTTTCCTCCCTGAAATCCTAAACACTGCTTCTGATGAAGGCTGGTCAATAGACAACTAAACCTAATTCTTCACCAACGATGACATCTATACCTCACAAATGGAGCATTATACTCTGCAGAAAGGCAAATGTTCTCAAATGAGGAAGAAAAATGGACAATAAAGTTAGTCTTTGGGTTCACAATTAGTCATCTAAAAGTTTTTAGAGGATAAATTAAAAAAAACAGCTCTCACTTTGGTCAGGTGTAAGTCAGAGACAGAGTAGAAAAAAGGAAATATTTACTCTAGAGAGGTTTTCTGGATTAAAAATATTGAAATATTGAATAATGCCTGTGAATAATGCCTAGTGAATCAGGAAGAATGGCAAAAAAATCTTGGATAATTACATGAACAGAAAATCTACAAAAGATTAAATTTCAATAAATAAAATAAATTTGTTTTGATAATTTCAAAGTGCTTTGTTATGGCTCTAATAATTTCTTTTTTTTCCCCTACTGTAATTAACTGATCTTAAGGATGTGCAAACAAGTTGCCACAAGTGTTAGGCTACTTAGTAATAACTGTGCACCTTTTTAGCCATCAGTAAACTTAAGATCATTTACTTCCAAGAGGGGGAATTCAGAAGAGGGATAGGCAACCTCAAATACCACACATTTATAACCATGTTAAGTCTCCCCACAGGCAGTTACCACAGATGAGCTAAATTACTGCAAATTCAGACTCTAGCTTACATCATAATAACCGCATTATGTGTCTATCTTTACATTATAAAACAACAGATAATTTCTATCCAGAAGATATCCACTTCTCACAGTTATGTTGAACTTAATTGTTTAGACGTTGGAAACAATTTTTTGTGAACTCAAGAGATTTGTTTATTCCACTCCTTTTCTGAATAAAGTTTCAAACTTCAGTCACTCTTTAATTTCTTACTGGCAGATTCTTTTTTTTCTCAAGTGACTCTTCACCATCTCAAGGTGGAATCTTCCTATTAAAGTCAATGGAAGAATAACCCCTCATTTCCTTCAGTAATTCCTGCCAGCTCCTGAATGTATAGAAACTATCAATATCTTCTTCCTTTTTTTGTTTTTTTTTCCTATTTTCTTCATCCTTCTTCCTATATAAACTCATGCTACAGATTTTTAGGGGTTTTTTTACTGTGACTTTAAGGTGTGTGGAATTCAGAAGACTTCACTGAAAAGTCTACAAGAAATTGGCTTACTGAAAAATCTTCCTAAAAGATGGAATCTTAAAAAATAAGAAAATTCTGATTATTTATGTAAAAAAGACTGGCAAGACTTGGATCCTGTAAGGGAACTAAGAAGATGCAGCACTCTTTATGGCAAAGATCTCTAAAACTGGACAGAACTCCAGAGTTTCTTGTATCATTAATAAGTCAGATGCTGTTAGAAGATCAGTCACAGATTCATTTTCCAGTGCTCACCCTTCCAGAATGAGCTAAAGAAAAGGTAGAGACCAAACGTCACAACTCAGGAGTGTGAGTTCAATTCGGGGTGCTCACTATGCCATTTTGTTCTGTAAGCACATCATCTGCATCTGAATCTTTTAATTTCTCCCTACCGGGGACCATAGCTTCTGATTTCAAATCCACCCACCGCTTGAGGAGTTCCTGCAGGGGACTCTCTACTGAGGGGAGAGTCACAGCTACTCTGCCATCACAAGGCAGTTCACACTTTGAACTGTAAAGAACTGAGTTATGTGCTTTCACAGTCTTCCTCTAAAATGGGTTTTTCATTGCTTACCTGGAACATGTTAGTCCTTACCAGCAGGTAACTTATTATCCTAATTCAAAATACTGGAGAGCAGACTGGCTAGGTACTGCTTGGTCATTACTGCTGACCCCATGCTGACTTGATGAAAAGTAGGTCTAAACTTCATTCTTCACCAGATTACTTCCCCATACACTTAGATAACTGTGAATTCATTATTTAATCTCCTCAGTTAAATGTATGTCAATATTCTCCCTACTCTGATGTATTTGGGAACTCTTCAATTCTAGTGCCCACATCCAGTGTTTACCATTCAAGCCATTTCCAAAGTCTTTTTTAATACTAAGTGTTTTCCACTCCTAGGAGAGAGACAATTTGTATTTTTTTAAACAGGAGACAAAAATCATAGAGTCATTCAGGCTGGGCAGGAGCTGGGAAAGTCTCTTCTCCAAACCTTGCTCAGAGCAGAATGAGCACAGCCTTCAGACTCCCACAAAGCTGTATGAATCCAGGCATTTACAGTGAAAGTTATAAAATTCAGGAAACTTTAGGGATTTACTAGCATCTTCATATAGTCATTGCCTTGCTAATGGCATTTTAAAAATAATACAGGCTCATGAATCATAGATAATCTACCTGTGTACTTGCCAATCCATTTGTTACTTTGATTCGCTTTAATAACACCCATTTTTGCTCCAGTTTTTGTATTTCCTATTCACCTGCTGTCTCCATCACATACAGGGAAAGAGAGAAATGAATTAAGTAGAATCAGTCTGGGCAATCAAAGCTGAAGCCTCCTGAGCTGAAAAATGATTCACATTTATCTGCTGGCATCTCTCCTCACAAATCTACTGTAGCAACATCTCTCAAAGTCTCTACTAATTGAGCCATTTTCTGAATGCTAGCAGTGAATGGGCGTTAGTGAGACAGGGACCAACCAGCATATGAAATTTGTCATTAGTGGGAATGGCAGTTTTTCTAGAAGATTTTGATGAAGGTGTATTGAAAGTGCAGTTGAAGAAGTGTAATTTACTGCAAGTCTGCATTAAGCACTGACCTTCGTGCTACTCAGTAGTAAGCCAAGAAGAAAAGATGTTAAAATACAACGAGGGCTTAAATAGAAGTGTCTGTAATTAAAAATATATATTGGATATGGGAAATGACTGGGTACAATTTTAATAAAAACATTACTGTGTCACTGGTATCAAGATGTAAATCCATCAGAAAGAAATCACAGGCGTACAAATACAGCCTAGTTCTCTAGAGAGCTAAAATGACACTCTCCTGCTCTTCTTCTCCATTATGTATCCAGCTACATTGTCTTTCTTGTTTCATTTTTGCAAATAGCCTAATTTCATAGCTCCATTTCTCATAGTATGCTTGTACAGAGCACCAGGTGCTCATCAAAAACTTTGTGACATTAAGAGCACCCCTGACATTCTGAAAACTTATGAAAGATCAATGCATGCATAGCAAGGCTGTTTCTCACTTTTAAGCAGTGAATCTCTCCCTGCCCTGACAGCTGAAAGGACTCCTCTAATGCCAAATGGCAGTCAGTGCCTTTTCTGCTAGAAGAAAAATTGCATTACTCTAAGGAGTTTGAAAACCAAATTGTACTGAAGAAGAACATAAAAAAATATTTCTGCTGGGTTAAAACAAATGTCCATTTTGCCCAGAGCTGTTCTTGGTATCAGAATCTGGTTGTAGCTGCCTGTAGACAGCGATGAAAAGAGCGGTGCCTTTTCCTGAGCCTGTACCCTCCCAGCTCTCTAAGCTGCAGTTTAAACATTTCCTGAGCCACAGGCTTTATCTGTTTCTTGGTGTTTGATGACTTGGTTAATTACCTTTCATTTAGTTACTTTATATGTTTTGCATCCAGAAAATCCTGCAGCAGTGTGTTCCACAGTGTAACAATTTGGTAAGTGGAAAAAATCCTTTGTTTTATTTGTTTTGAATCTTTTGATTACTGATTGTGCCATATGTACATTAATTTCTCTTTTGCCAGTAAAGAGTAAAAAACATTCTGGTTTACTCTTCCCATGTAAGATTTAGAAAGCTATGTAAACTTTACGGTTGGGCTCAATGATCTTAAAGGCCTTTTCCAACCCAAATGATTCTAAGATTCTATGAATCCTCTGGTGTTGTTTTTCTTCTCAGTGGAGGCAAAAAAGTTCCTCCTCAAGCTTACTGGAGTGAGTTTTCTGGGAAAATATGTTTATACACATTCTGACAAGAATACTTTTTGTCTTTAATAACACCATTGTAACTTAGAAGAAGGTAACAAACTTAGGGAGGTAAAGCCAGAGGAGAAAGCGGCCAGAGTTTACCTATAATCTCAGCAGCTTTCCTTGCTCATCTGATCCATATCTCTGACCATGCTGCAATTTATCCCACAGTAGCTGCAAGGGATATTTTCCACATCACTCATAATACCAAGAAAAAAGTTCTGACTTGTTTTTATATATACTCCACCTTTCTTTTTATGACTATATTTATATATTCACACAGCTACACACCTCCATAAACTGAAAAAACCCCTACTTTCTTTTTCATCACATTTTTGACTGTGATGTGTTCATTTTACGTCTTTGGGTCTCAGTTTTGCAACTGAATCCTGTAATGGAGATGATAGATTCTGTAGGTGAGTGGATTTCGGATCGATGTCAATAGGACTGATTCATGGTTTTGTGCTGGCACAATGACACGATCAGTCTTAGAAGCATCTATTGGATGTAAAGTACAAAGTTTACATGGTCTATGAAAGCCTCCTCAGAGATTGATCAGTGTGGTTTCCTTGTAGCTGGAGCTATCCTTTTGCCTATGCAAACTCCTGTACAGGTGGAAGCTCACCGTGCAGCGATGCCATAGGATAAGGGGTTCTCAGCTGCAAGAAGGGCAACAATAAAGCTCTGAAAAAACTATGGCATTTTTTCAGATAAGCAGCAGTGAGGTTTGCAAACTCAATGTTTTTTTTCTTTCTGACCCAGAGGAAATTATGGTGTTTCTTTCAGCCTATCAATTCTTTCATTATTTCTTCCTATTCCAAGAAACCATTTAATATCTACTTGTAGGTAAGGGAAAGAAAACTGTAATGACTTGACACATTTGGACAAGGGTCCCCAGTTATATTTGTGGTTTTGGCTTGCACTGGTTTATTTGCATCTGTCATTGATAACTAACAGTACAGCTACAAACCCATTTCTGCATCAGTCCTCCAAGCCTGTAGCCCTCGGGGGACAGTTCAAGCTGTCACTTGTCAGCTACATGCAGAATATTTAGATTGAATAGAGGTGTGGATCTCAGTTGCTTGTTGTCCACACCATCTTCCCACCATCCAAGCACTTTGAGCTTTTCCCCCAATGTCTTCTTCTCTCAAAGATTGCAAAATTGGCCCCTCTGACTGCCCCACTCATGTCCCAAAAGCACCACAAGCTGCCTTGGTGCCTCCGTAACTCAAGACCTGGGTACTATCCAGGCTGCAGTTGAGTGACAGACTTGTTTTTGCGTGTCAATGGCAAACTACCTACATCTCCAGAGTTATTCTGAAGAACAGCTTTCCAAGCTTATCAAATGTGTGCATGGCATGAATAGGGATTTGCTGCTTAGAAATTTCTTTTGCAGCAGAAGGCACTTACTGTTGGTGCACAGCAGAGAGGCAGGACTTTCTGCTACCACATGCACTGTGAAGAAAGTTTGATATTACAGATCAAATTTTTGCTAGTAAGAGAGACACTCTCTGCTCACACATTACGTAACAATTCACGTTTTGCCCTCATTTCCATTTCACTAAAGCAAAAATATTATCACATTCACTGATGGTTGAATGCTTTCTCTAGAGATCAAAACTAAGACCAACACAAGTTTTGTTATCCATATGACATATATAACATGATTTTCAAGTGCTTGGAACTTTAAAAGTGGTTTATAACAGGGTAAATGGATGAAGGATTGTATTATTAGCCCACATTCAGTGGACTCTACTTGTCAAAAGGGGTTGAATATCCAAATTAAGTTGAAGTTTAATCCCTACATGAGCCTATAAAAAACTGTTCCCAACAAGCCTTCATAACAAATTCTTTGTACCATGAAATATGAATTAAATTGTTTTAAAGCAATAATGTTTAGGTAAGTAAAAGAAATGTTTCCTACTGAGAGATATTTTATGAACAAAATTAAATATTATAAAACCATATTATTAAATTCTGTCAAAAAGGTATTAATCTTGTTACTCTGGCATTGGTACCTCAGTTCTCTATAGTTATGGATTAAGACTTAAAACAAAAATATTGCTTGGAACTTGTTTTTCAAAGTTCCTGAAAAAAGAAAATAAAACTTGAAAATATAAACCTTTAGACTTGCAATATGTCATGCTATTATTATTAGCTTATTATGTGGTGACTTTATTATCAGCACTGCATAAAGTTCAGTATGAATACATTCCCTGCATAAATGAGTTTACTAATGATGGAATCAAACCCAAAGAAGACACATCTGGTAATTAAAGATGGTAAAACACAGAGGTTAAAGAAAACTCCTCCATTAATTTTAGAAACTTGCATGTGGCTGCTCCATTGCAGGAAACGATAACCTTTTGGAAGGAGAGAGGGTCTGGGGAAGGGGATTCCATTTATCACAGAAAAAAGTGAAAGAAAGAGCAAGACTTTCTTAAGACAACAACTAAGTTTAGAGTTTCCTCTGCAAGGCCTCCTGTCCCTCAAGGGAGTCAACAGCATCTTCCAGTTTGGTATCATCAGAAAATTTGCGTTCAGCTCCTGCATCCAGACCATTGATGAATATATTGAACAGAACTTCCCTAGAGCTGAACCCTGAAGAACACCACTTATGATCTGGTCATCAACCAGATGTATCCTTATTCACTAAAACCCTTTAAGCTGTGCCTTTCAGCCAGTTCTTCACCCTGGGCACCATGAACACATTCATCCCACAGCTAGATAACTTGTCCAAATGGGTACTGTGAGGGACAGTATCAAAATCCTTACTAAAATCCAGAAAAACTACATTCACTGCCTTTCCTTCATCCACTAGCGGTGACCTATCAAACTATTTAAACAGGACTTCCCTTCTTTGGACTCATGTTAACTCTGCCTGATGATTGCATTATTCTTTAAATGCCTTTCAGTAGTGTAATCTTCTCCATAATTTTTCCAGGAACTGAGGTTATACTAACAGGTCTGTCTAAGGACACATACAAAAACTGGTAGTAATGTCAAGTTTGTCTGCCCGTAAGTTAAGTGGTCAGGTCTAAACTGGTCATGTTGTCCAGTCAAGAAAGATAGATTACTTGTTCCCCTCAGAAATGTTTCCAGGGTAGGTGAATTGTCATTTGTAAGTGCCTCTCTCCCTTTCGTTGACTGTGTAATGAGATTAGAGTTGTCCTTGGGAGGTTTTCCTCTCTTAAGGAACAAAAAGTATATTACATATAAGAAAAATCCAGGCAATAAAAGCAAAGGAGTGAAAGAACAGATGGCGTCACAGAAGATGAAGGCCCCGGTAATCCTGGCATTAGGTCACTGAGAGGCCTGAAGTTGTAGTACCAATATCATACATCGATATATGGTTGGGTGTTTAGGAACCATAGTGAAACAAACACTTCTTTGACAGTCCACAGTCTCCAGCGCACCCAAGATCTGCAGTTGTGTGACAGAGAATAAATTCCATCATTTCCATGAATTCTAATTTTATGAGAGTGAAGGAGAATTTAAAAATTACACCAAGAGATTCTCCAGATAGAACCTAAGGTTTAAACACGAGGATTTTTTTTTCCAGTGTAAATTGTCCATCATGATCTTTTTTTATTCCTCCACTTGCACTAGTAAAAGCATTCTCTAGATTTACTACTTTCCTTAATTGGATTATCTTTGAATGAATGCAAATGATGTTCCTGTACTAGAACATGTACACCATAACTCTTTCACTCTTCGCTGTAAATCATTGTTATTGGATCATAACCCTGGAATTCAGTCAGCAATTTTTACTATAATCCACATCATTTATTCAGATTATTTGTTGGTAATACAGCATGTTTGAGGTTTTACTACACTTTTTTTATACTCCAAAGCACTTGCAGGCAACTATTAAGCATGGGGCAATGCCCAGTCACATTTTGTTATGTCTGATATTTACTTTATGCTGCTAATCCACTAAGACATAAGCAAAACAAACTAGGCAAATCTGTAATTAACAGGATTTTTCAGTTATTTTTCCTCCAGCTTTACAGAAGACCAGCTTGATTACAAAGCCTGTCACCTCCAAGGAATAGCTTTGTAATCAATTCAAAATGGCAGCTTTCTGGAGGCAGCAAATTAGTCTAGGTAGAATGAGTTTGTTTAATCAATTTCATAGTGAGAGTCCACAATTTTTAGAGACGGTATTGTCTGGAGCATGTGATTTTTACCTCTGTAAATGTGGCAAGAATTACTTTTTCATCCCACCTGATCCCTCAAGAACTTTCCTGATCCCGTATGGGAGGTTTGCGCTGCAACAAATATTGCATCTATTGTTTGCACAGCTAGAGAAATTCAGACATTTATGTTCACTGGGATGGGAACATCAGCAAGTACATAAAGTCTACATAAAATTTTAAAATATTCCTTGTGATTATACCATTAATACCTGACAGTTCTGAAGCCTGTGGAAATTTCTACGTGACAACACAGAGCTGCTGAAATCTGCATAAATATGTCTGAATTTTTATTTCATTTTTTTTTCCAAAGCCAAGTTCCAGCTACCTATTCCATTTTTACAGTGATCTTGAACAAGTTTACTGCATGGTCTTCACTGCAACATAAAGAGCTGCCAGTCTGGAGTCAGCTGCAGCCTTTCCTTTCAAGGGTGACCTGTTTTAATGTACTATTTATTGCTTCTTCCTGTTGTTTATTTCAAATGCACCTCTCTGCCCAACCTCATCATCTAGATTACAGGATAATAAACTATTTGTACTCATACTTAATGGGGTGAATTTCAGAGAAGGCAAGTGGAAAGGTATGATTTCACTGTCAGTGCATCAGTGAAGTTATTTGACCTTTGATGCAGCTATCAAAATCTCTGACACCCCCTAGAACATTTTTATTTCTTTTTTCTTTTTTTTTTTGTAGAAACAAAGGAAAAAAGACCGATCTCTAAAGCAGAAGCATTGGCTTTTTCTTAAAAAACGTGTCTCTGGATGTTACATACAGAGAGAAGACTGGATGGGTAATGGTTTTAAATTTTTCTACATCACCCCAGCTTGAATATTCATCTTGATATCGTTCAGATCAAGGCACAGTTTAGCATTTCTTTTTATTTCTTGCAAATGTAGCTAAAGGGTACCTGAATTTATTCACATTTAAGTTTTTTTCTGTCAAAAGAGTATTGAAACAATTAAAAGAAATTATCTTTTCTGATGATCTTTACATCATCTCATTTCTTAGCAGCTGTTCATAGAGGTTAAAAATCTCTCAGTGACTCAGTAGGAAAAAGGGACTCTGCCCAGTTTTTTTCACTTATATCTTTTGGTAAAATTAGTTCAGTTGTAATGACAGAATATGACAGCATCTTAAAAAATAAAATAAAATAAAGTAAAAAAATCTTAAAATAGATCTAAAAGTCAGCAATTGATGAAAACCAAGAAGACTTCACAAGAAAAGGACACTCTATAAAATGACACGTACAACTCTTTCATGTGTAGAAGACCAATGGAATTCATAGAGCTGGGATATGAACAAAATAGTCACCAGGCTGCAGTGTTGCCAGCTTTGTGCCTTCTTCTAAAATAACTCTGAGGGCCAAACACCTGACGGTGGGGCCTGGATGGGAGAGATAGAAGAGGAAAAAAAAATCACTACAAATATTAATATCTTTTTGTTAGGACATTTTGTTGAAATTTTTACCCTTGAGCCACTAGGCATAAATTCAGTACAAAGCATGTTTACTTCACTGTCACCTTTAAAAATACTCCAATATTTAGCAAATGGAAACAGTGTCTGTGGTACTTTGCAGTTGCCTCACTGCCCTATCACACTGACAGAGAAACAGAGAGAAGGGAGATGTGGGGCAAGTTATAAACATGTATGTTTTTAAAAGGTCTACTGTTTGAAAAAAAGCAGAACTAAAAGTTATGTCAGACAGAATACATATATCATTTATTCCTAGAATTTAGAAAAATAAAGATTAAGTGTTTAAATTCTTAGAAAGAATTATCATGTGTATTATTTTTGGACTACTTCTTTTTAACATTGCATTGAAAATTTGAGAAAAGAAAATCTTCTGTACTGGAAAGCAACTCAGAAATTGTTTAGGGCAAAGATATTTTCTGAATTCCCAAGAAGCGCAAGAATTGTTTTGGATTTGTATTTACAACCAGTGCCCACCACTTTACATTTACAGTATCAAAAGACCTTAATTGAGTTTTCCTTCCCCAGATCTCATCCATGCCTTCATCTCCATAACATCATCTACCAATTCTTGTCTCTCAAATCTCTGCAGTTGCATCTTTCTGGCCTTGATCTTTTAGTCACTCCAAGCAATT
Source organism: Dromococcyx pavoninus (assembly GCA_033558185.1). NCBI lineage: Eukaryota > Metazoa > Chordata > Aves > Cuculiformes > Neomorphidae > Dromococcyx > Dromococcyx pavoninus. Next base: position 466,746 of record JAUMJL010000284.1, on the reverse strand, counting down.
TTGTGTTTTCTGGTTCTTGGATTTTGTGTTGTCAGGAATTCTCTCACAGTACTCACCTTTCATTTTTCCAGACCATTGAAACAGAAAATGAATAAAAGTCAATTGCCATGCTTGTTTGCACAGTGCTGTGACTCCAGGCTGGGGTGGGCCTGATGCTCTCCAAGGCAGCACAACTTGGAGAATCACCAGCCTCTGAATTTTCCCAGGAGAGCCTCTATGGGCATATCTATGCTACTGTATCAAGTGCTATATTCCAGCACCAAAATTTGATAATCCATACTGTTAAATACTCACCAAATCCATACTGTTAAATATGCATCAAATCACAGAAAAATTAAAGTTAGGAGAACCTCCCGTGGTCACCTTGCCCAATCTCCAGGCATTGTTTTGTCCTAACTTTTCCAAACACTTCCTGGGTACAATTTGTGGGCCAGAAACTTCTTCCAAAACAGGGTTGGCATGCAGTCATGCCGTTCTGAAGTCAAAGGGAAATGACCAGTGTGAATATGGGCTCTTCCATAGTATCTGAGCTCTGTGCTGGGGGTGGGGTGTTGTGTCAGGCATACTTAATCCTGTAGTATGAAATGAATCTGTGTTAACTCTGTTGATACTGACTGCTTTCCATCTACAAAAATATAATATATTGCTTAATGGTTGGACAGATTTTGCAGTACTAGACCAGAAGTCATCTCCTTCCACCTTCCATGTTGTTTGAAGAAGGAATTTGCTAATGGTCATCAATAAAATTCAATGAGACACTGTGATCCTCCCAAGTTAAAATAAACCTTCTGATACAGGTTTAAGATATCCAATATGTCGCCTTCCTCACAGGAAGAAAGAAAGTAGACTGAATCACATCTCAGAACCAGGTCAGTGCCTCTTCCTCCTCTGCTTGTGTTAAACCAATTGCCAGATTTGGGAGGCAATTTTTCTGTCACCAGGTAGAGCTGGCAAGGACTGACAGGGTTTTCATGGTGTTTTCTCCAACGCAGGCTGTGGTCATCCAGATCACCAGGTTGATTTAAACCTTGAGCTAGTTGATTTCTGTCCCATCTTAACAGCATCAATCTTTGTGGCACAGATAATCTTTAGACTAGCTTTAGGTGGTTAAAAAGTGATTGTATTTGGCATGCAAAGCTGACAGACAAACCACATCATGGCCTGGATTCAACATGCAGGTTGCTTGTCTGTACATTTCCTGCTCTGTATATTTCTCTTTTTCTGTTCCCCAGGCACCCTAATTCTCTATCATTACCAGCAGAAATTAAAATATAAACTCTTAAGGGCAGCTGCTATATTTTTCTTACTCTCAGAAGCTCTGTACGTATATATAACACTTTGTATGATTTTTTAATAGCAAAAAGCCTAATTTTGACTCGTTGAAAATACACAAGGTTTCTTGCAGAATTTTTTTGAACATGGTTTTCCTTTATTTTTCCCAGGGAAATCTTCCCTTTCCAGTAGCAACAGGGTTTCTGTTAATGTATTTTTCCTTGAGAATATTTTTCGGGGGGAAATGGCATGAATGGCAGAGTATTTTCAACTAGAAAAAGTTTGAATACCTGTAATTGATAAAAAAAAAATAAAGACCATTGAGAACAGGAATGAAGAGTGACATTTCAGAAGAAACCTGCAACTCCTCAGTCTGCTGTGCCAAAATTCAAAATCTGAACAAGTCCAAATTCTGGAAAAAAAAAAAAAAAAAGAAATACAGCAATTCATTTCCTGCAGCAAACTGATACATTTTTCCCAGGTGTGATGCTTTTTTGATATTGCTGCTATTAACTATTGCCATTATGAGAAGTGGGTATATTAGCATTTTTCTGTATTGTTTATCATGATAATTTCTAGAAACAGTTCTAGGTAGCAAATTACACCAGGATAATGCTAGTTTAATTACAATATTGCTCAGTGTAGTGTCATGCAGACATGCCTAGCTGGTTTTCAATAAGCCTGTAAAAGAGTAAAACAGACAAGGCAGAAGGATGTGCAGGCACGGCTTGACTGCCTTGAATAGAATGAATCATTTAGTCTGAATTTGGGTATCACTGCATGAAATTGCATAATAACGATGCACAAACATACCCTAGGAGTTTTAGTGGCCTAGTTAGGGTGGTACAGTGATACCAGCAGAGTTATGCAACTAAACCGGGAATGCAGACAGCTCCCGTGGCACCATTTCTCCCAAAACACACAGATGCTCCTTCTTGTGTACAACCTGCCCCGTTGGAATAACATTAAGCGAAATGTGTTATCCATTTAACCACACGCAGGATGGCAGTTGAACCAATGCTGCATTTATCTCACAGGGAAGCCTGGTTTAGTGAGGTTTCAATCTTAAATGTGAAAGGTGAGGCCAATTTGAAAAGCCCAGCGGCTTCAAACTGGATGTCCTTGGGATTCATATCCTTTTTATCAGTATGAGCAACATCCAATCTCCTCCTAAGCAATTTCTTTTTCTGAAAACATACACTTCTTTAGGTAAAATGATAACTCTTTTGTACCTGCAACTTTTGCCCTTACAATATTCAAAATATTCCCTTCAACAACGCATTTAAAATACTGGACATAACAAATTTATCCTATCTCTTATAATTAAAAGTAATGTATGTTTGAATATGTCAGTGTATTTTTCCTTTTCCCTGGAGTCAAGCAATTATTATGAGACTGACAATGATTACTGATATCTAAAAAGCTTGTCCTTGAAATTACCTCAAGAATCCATTTCTGTGATATGAATTTGTCTTAAATAACCTGGAAACTGTCAACTTAAGCCATCAAATCTTTTACTGACAGTGGGTTTTTTCCTTCTGTTAAGAAAAATTTGTTAATTAATGTTTGTCTTTTGTAGTGCTCAGTATTCTCAAGTTGTCATTTGCTAATTACTGTTCTTATTTATTTAAAACTTTTAAATTCTTTCTCCTGTGCACATTAATTCTCTTCTTTTTAGTATTTTAAGCATCTGATTACATATGTAGTAGAAAGATTTGTAATTATTGCTTTATAAAATAATTTTATTCCACAGATTTTACTGAGCTTTGAATTCCACTGCAGTGAACCAGGATTCTCATGGTACTGAAAGGTATTTTTCATAATTGATGAATTTGGGGCATAAACATGGCTCCATCCTACAAATGTTTATATGCCTAAGCACTACCAGAAGAAATCCTTATCCCACTGAAGTGAATGGGAATGCAGAGCAAAATGTTCATTAATCCTTTTGGAGGCTTTTGAAAAAATCAGACTAATCTGCTAAAGAGAGATAGATATAGACTCACCTTGACAGTGTTTTATAAAATGAATAGTTATTTTACTAAGTCACAGCATAGAATTTATAGAATATATAGAGCACATAAAGCATTTTTATAGGAAATGTTCAGCCATAGAGAATGCCTTCATTTTTAGAAACTACTTATTTTCTGAAATACGAACTACACCTACACTAGGAGATGCTAGTGAACAATGAAATACATGATTGAATGGTCAAGTCACATTAAAAATACCTACAAACAAACATACGTACAAAAAAAATCAACATAAATCTCCTCCTCCAGATACAAACACAGTATCATAGGCTATAAAATTTCTTGGGATATACTATACTTGCTGGTATACTTCTGGTAGGACTTTCTTTCATGATAACCAGTATTCTGGACTTCTGTCAGTCAGCTGGAGTGACATATCTATCCAGACATGCTTAGGAAGATAATGGTGTGGGATCTGGTCCAGATCTCACATACTTCTTCAATGTAGTCCAATAGGGAGATAATTCCACCCTGACTAGCACCCTTTCTTACTCTCAATATAAGAGCAACATAGGCATCTTAGTCTAATTACAAGACATTTAATTGCTTCTTTAGATTCTGCCTCAAGTGTTTAACAAATTGCATATCTTACAAGGGGCCATATCATAAGGTGTCATTCAATGTCATTCAATTTTCAGTTATTCCTATTGTCCTTTTTCTGCTAAGATTTTCATCTACCAAACTGAAGCCTTTTACTTTGAGGTGCCTCTGTGTCCACCTGAGTCCGATAGTATATGAGAATGAAATGTAGATTTATGGCCTGGTGTTGATCTCTTATCCCTAAAACTGCTGCAGGACAAAAATTATTGTTGTGTTGGGGGGTTGAAGACAGATGAGGGTTGCTATGCCTACAGTCTGCATGTACAGTTTGGCTTAGACAGCCTGAGTCACACCTACACACTTTATTTCCCAAACAAAAGCCCGGTCAAGGCATATGATTGATCCTTTTTGTCCATGTACCGACTTTCTTCTGGCAGAGCAGATGCAGAGGGCTGTGCCAGGGTATAAGCCCACCAGGCAGTCTTGTAGCAGCCAGAACATGCATCCAGGCTAAAATCCGGTTGGGACAGCTCTAGAAATTCAGAGCTAGTGTTTATCCAAGCCCCACGCATCCCTCTTGGCACAATTACTTGATAGAACCATATTGCGCAATTACACCTTTATCTTTCTTGTAGGTTACGTGGTTCGAGTTCTAGTTCTCTAGCACAATAGATTAAGGGTTAGTAAACTGCTGTAGCAGTAGTTCTGTCCTTCTGTATGTAAATTCCTCCCATTCTGGTACGAGAAAATCAAGACTAAACTTTCTGCTTATGGGTTATGAAACAGCAAAAGCTGTAAAGTTAATTTTTCAAGACACCCAAAAGACTGGGTTTAGAATACCTTGATAAGAAAATTTATATATATACTATGAATTTTTACCCACAAGTATGCATTAATATGTATACTTGGTATCACAGTTTTATTCTTCATGTTGTCTTCACTCACCTGCGATATGTTGCGAGCTGCAATTATTTTGTAAGTTATCCTTAAAACTAAGCATAAAAGAGAAACTGAGAGATGGGAAAAAATCAAGGATGGACTTCCATGTTCATTCAGCCAATCAGCTTTTTAAGAAAATATCTTTTATACGTGACAAACGTACAGTTTGTTAGTTTTCCCCACAGAATACTCAGAGCACATGGGCTTTAATGTGATTTGACAGCCTTGTGATATTTTCTGCCATTCTTGTTCTTAGCAAAGTGCTCCAAAAATGCATCCATAATTTATTTATGGGACCTTCTTTAACCCTTGAATAACTAGAATACACACCGTAGCTTCCATCCCTGAACTGTCAGTGCTGATTGTGAGAAGTGCCTTCAGACACCTCTAAGGTTAAACAGCTGAGCATTGCTCTTTCTTTCTAAAATTATAAATAGTAAAGAAATCATTGTTTTCTTGTCAGAATGGTGATGAATAAAAATAAATACCCTCTGCCACATTAAACCTCCATAGAAAAATGCACTAGCTCCGTGAAGACACAGAGAGTTATTAATAATTTTTTTTAGATACTTGAATTTCTAACAAAGGAAAATCTCAAGCCAATTTATTTTTATCTGTACCAAGAGCTATTTTTTCCACTAAAAACATATGGAACTCCTTTTAACATGAATATACCATTACAAACTCTATATAAAAAAAATCTTCATAGTGGGCACACTGCATATCTTCTGTAAGGCTCCTAGTTTCCTTTGTACGACATGACTCCCACTATATTTGGATTTGTTGTGACTATTTAACATCAAGTAAATTTTCCATTTCTGTGATTCCAGAAGTAACCATTTGGTGGAAACATAATTACTAAGATAGCCAAACAGTTGTTAGGGCGATATAATGAAAAGCCCAAACTTCTACACATTTATTCTGGATTTGGCCTGACCATATTTTGTGGAAAGATATAGTATCATTCCTCTTTCCTTCAAGCTGGGAAATATGAGCAGATTAGCACTGTATTCTACATTCCTGGTTGTACTATATTCTTACCCCAATGTAGGGTTAAGTCCTGGTGCAAACTTGGAGTTCATGGACTCACAGAACCATTGAAGTTTGAAGGGATCTTTGTAAGTTATCTGTTCCAACCTCCTCCTTACAGTGGCTCCAGTTAGAACAGCTTGCTCAGTACCTTGTCTGGCTTAGTCATGAATATCTCCAAAGCTGGACATCCCACAACTTCCCGTGACACCGTTCTGTGAATATTTTTCCTACTGTCTAGCCAGAATTTCCCCTGTTGAAGTGTGTATTCATTGCCTTCTGTCCTCTTGCTGTGCACCCCCAAGAGAAATCTGATTCTCTCCCTTTTTAAATTCTAGAAAATGTGTCTTTGCAGCCATACAGAAATGTCTGGGTTTATTCACAGCTAATAATCAGTGATCAAACCTGCAAGTGAGGAGACGATTGTGTCATCTTGGTTATATATTCTGTATATTCACGTAAGTAAGGATAGCCTGGAGGCATTTCCATCCTGTGCCAACTGACGATAGTTCCCATCAAAAGGCAAAGCATTCAGTTAAGATTCAGCCTGCACAAAGCATCTCATATGCTGTGCTGGTATAGGTGCTGGGACACTGGTTCTGCATGACTTAGAAAATCTCTGTCTCTCCACAGTGCTGGAACACTGATTCTGTGTGGTTTAGGTTTAGGTCTCTCCACAGCAGAGGCATTCTCAGCACACATTCTCAGCAGTCAGGTCAGGTTATAGACTGTGTGAAGACTATGCAGTTTTAAACATATATGGTAGCAAAGAGTTCAGTCGCAAGAAATATACCTACTTACTTTCGTTGAAGCAAATGCATTCTTTTTTCAGTGGTTGGCACATTTTGAACTCATGGCTGGTGGGCAATAGAACATCCAACTTGATAATAGAATTGCTTCTAGAAACTGTTGTTCTGGAAACTGTTGTTCTGGAAACCATAATGTAGTCAGCGTGTATTTGTGAAGGGGAAATCACACCTGACCAACCTGATAGTCCCTGTGCAGAAAAGACCAGTGCAGTGGACTGGAAACCAACTGTTTGACCTGCTGGGCTCTAAGTGTGCTGGGCCATCTTGTCTAGACTGTGCCAAGAAAGGTTGGACCAGATGATCCTTGAAGTCCCTACTAACCTGACATTCTATGATTCTATGATCAGTTTTATGAAGTTCAACTGGAAGTCAGCTGCTGGTTGTGTGTTCCAGGAGTTGGTTTGGGGGCCACTATTGTCTCACATTGCCATTAATGACCTGGGCAATGGGCCAGAGTACACACTCACTAAGCTTTTCAGATAATATAAAACTGGAGGAGTGGTTGAGGCACCAGAAAGTTTTGCTGCCATTCAGAAGGACCTGAGTGGGATGGAGAAATGGGTTGACAGGAATCTCACGAAGATTAAATAAGGCAAATGCCAAGTCCTGCTCCTGGTAATGAACAACCCCATGCACCAGCACAGACTGGGGGTCTATCGGCTGGAAAGCAGCTTTGCAGAAAAAAGACCTGAGGGTGCTGTTGAACAAGTTGATGATGAACCAGGAATGTGTCCTTGTCTCAAAGAATGCAACAACATCCTGGACAGCACTAAGAAAAGCCTTGCCAGCCAGTCAAAGGGTGGCAATCCTTTCCTTCCACACAGCAGTGCTGGGTCCAATGGTGGAATTCCCAATGCAAAAGAGAGTTTGTCAATCAAAGATTAAAAGGGCTGTATTTGGCTCTCCTCACCTCTGCCTTCATCTCTCCATCTTCTGACTGTGAAGCAGGATTAGAGTTTCATTATCTAGGATAGAGGTGGCATCTTTGGGAGGCCCACATGCAAGGGTTGAGTATGGGGATTTGCACCAGACTGACATAATCTCAGGCTGGCTAGACAGGTCATCTCATTTCGAGCAGCTCAGTAGGTATTGGGAGCACAAGAAATTGTTTAAATTCATAAAGCCCAACAATCTCCAAGGCTTGTACCATGATGTATGTCTGTATGTGGTACTTTGACCTGTCCATGTCTGATGGGCAAGAGTCACCCCAGAGTCAGTGCTCCTGCTCAGCTGATCAGTCCAGAGTCTGCAGTTAAGGCAGCCTCAGGTCTGCAACAGCAGCCACAGCTGTTTTGGAGATTTGAAAGGAAGAGCTAGGAATTCCCCATCACAGCCCTGATGCCAGCTCCTGCATAGCCCTAGGCAAGTCGTTTAACTTCTCTGACTCAATTTCCCCATCTGCTAAATGGGGATAATAACAGAGGAGTATTGTAAGGATTAATTAATTAGCTAATGTTTGTAAAGTGCTTTGAAGATCAAAAGCGCAAAGTACTATTGTTGTTATCAAGGGTGTTGAATTAACTTTCTTAATTTTGGCACACAAACCCCAGCACTTGGACCATTTCCCCAGGGTATGTGCTGGCAGTAAAAGTATGATGATCATCATCTGTTCAGAAGCAGAGGTATCAAAGCATTCTTGGAGGTGCTGGTAGTCACTAAAGCCTAAGCTCAACAGACAGATATGCCATTTTCTCCCCATGAGGAGGCAGTGCAGCAGCCATAGAGTGATCTCTCCAGGTCTTCAGTGGGTCAGGGTACGCATCAGCAAGTGCTTCTCACTGCTCCTCCTGCTAGAGCAAACATGTCCATGAGGATTTAGGACTTCTCTACCAGCCAATCAAGTTTTCTGGGGTCTCTGATCCTTCCAAACATCTCTCATCCTTCTTTTAACCTGTTCCTAAGTATTTGGTTTGTGGGTCAGAATATCTCTTTCAGCTCCTCTTCCAGGGAACTGTTTGACATCTCACAGAAGAGGGAGCACATCCTACTTTCCTGGAATTAGCGCAAGAGATCTCTAGTTAACATAATATAGGTGGTGTTATACATGCATATAACATACACACACAGAGACACACACACACACAAACTCTGCAACTGCTAAAATAGCAGGCACATCACCAGCTTTACAGACCATCATGGTTCACAACTCAACCTATACAAGGCTCAGACTGAGGACAATATTTAATCTCTTCCATTGCTGAACTTGTGCCCTCACTAGCATAGGATATGGCCCCTGAGGTGTGGGCCCTAAAATACTCCCAAGGAAAGCGTACTGCCAGAGGCAGATGAACTGCAAGAGCCGCTGCTCCTGAAGAAGAAAAACCAGTACTATTTTTCAGTCTTTGAGAAGCTTGGCCTTCCGCTATCATCTTTGCAGAACCCCCAGAACAGATAAAGAAAATACAAAGACTGTGGCAATTATATGAAGTGAACAGAAGGCAAATGTTGCTTGATAAGAGAGTTGTCAAAAATTGATCATCAAAAGGACAAGCTTAGTTATTATTAACAGCTAAGGACTATGAGCTCCAAAACTCCTTCATTGCCTAGAAAACAACAATTTAAATGACTACGGTGGCATTTTAAAATCACCTTCTATTAATGCTGAGGAAATCATTCACACCAAAACACAACACTCTCCTTATACAGACAGCAATTATAAAGTGCAACACATAAGATTTTTCTTAGGTCCTTCTAGGGATAAAAATAAACTATTACTGATAATACAATAGTGTTAAAAATTTTATGCATGGTCTTGTCTGCATTTGCTCTCTAATAGACTGTGTTTTCATCCTTTTCCATTAAATTTTATTGAGAGACCATCTGAAAAATAAGATCTTTGGAAAAAAAAATGCCATGCAAGTTTCAGTATAGATGAAGAACAAGGGAGTTCAGAAAGAGATAAAGGTTCATCAAAGCTTTAATTCACTTTGTAATGTTCTTTATATTATCTATGCCCACTCAATCTGGCATAAAATATACGGTTTTGAAGTTTTCTAAACATACTTCAATTACTGGGATCAGTGCTATAGATTTGTAATACTAAAACAAACACTTGCATTGATAGATAGTTTTGCACCCTTTAATGTTTGCAATGTGTATGTCATAAAAATAAGAGGTTGGAAGACTGTTATTAGGTTGAATTGCAACCAGATTATATGTTGATAGAGTTATTGTAATAAAAGTTTTACCTTGTATTTTTGTTTTTATTAACTCATGAAAAGGGATAAAATTTCACTTAATCTGTCTACTAAACACATGCTGGTATAGCTTCAAAAAAGTAATTTCTCCATTTGTCTCTGTGAAGCATCTCTGTTTAGAGAGGGAGTAATTTTTGAGTATACCTTTGTTACTTACTTTAAGAAGACTCTCTTACATAAAAGTGCAGGGCAGTTTGTGATGAAAGTTACCTCAGCTCTGCAACCTGGTAGGTTTTTCTTCAGGCTCATAGGGGTGGTTTGGTACTTTGTTTTCTATATTCTCTGAATAAGTGGTGCTGAAGAAAAAGATGTGGCTCTTAGGAATGTCCATGTGCATTTCTTACAGGAAGAGCAAGATATGGACCCCAGTAACTACAGGCCTGTCAGTCTCAATTCAGCGCCCAGTATGATTATGGAGAAGATTATTCTGGGAGTTAACAAAAAACATCTGAAAGACAACGCAGTCGTTGGTCCCACAAAGCATGGGTTTGCAAAGGGAAGGTCCTGCCTTACAAATTTAATATCCTTCTATGACAGGGTCATCCACTTGGTCAACCAGGGAAAACCGGCAGATGTAATTTTTTTGGATTTCATCAAAGCCTTTGACACTGTCTCTCACAGTATTCTCATAAACAAAATGTCCAGCACACAGCTGGATAAACATATAATACAATGGGTGCACAACTGACTGATGGGTCAGGCTCAAAGAGTCAGAGTGAATGGAGTTACATCAGGCTGGCACCCAGTCACTAGTGGGATCCCACAGGGACCCATCCTGGGGTCAGTGTCTTCAGTGTCTTCATAAGTGACCTGGATGAAGGACTTGAAGGTTTACTGACTAAGTTTTCCTATGACACGAAACTGGGGGGAGGTATCGAGGCCCTGTGGAGGGATCTTGACAGATTGGAGATCTGGGCAATCACCAAAAGCATGAAATTTAACCAGAGCAAGTGCCGGATTCTGCACCTGGGACACAGAAATACTGGATACACGTACAAACTGGGGTCTGAGATGTTGGAGAGCAGACCTGTGGAGAGGGACCTGGGGGTTCTTGTCAATGGCAAGTTGAACATGAGCCAACAGTATGCCCTGACAGCCAACAGGGCCAACTGTGTCCTGGGGTGCATCAAGCACAGCACTGCCAGCCGGTCGAGGGAGGTGACCGTCCCGCTCTGCTCTGCACTGTGCAGCCTTACCTCAAGTACTGGGTGCAGCTTTGGGTGCCACAGTATAAAAAGGACATAAAACTTGTTCTGTTCAGCCTGGAGAAGAGGAGACTCAGAGGGGACCTCATAGCTATTTACTGCCTTCTTACAAGGGAGGGAGGTGAAACAGGTGCTGATCTCTTCTCTCTTGCAACCTATGATAGGACTGGAGGGAATGGTATGAAGATGCACCAGGGGAGGTTTAGATTGTATATTAGGAAGAGGTTCTTCACCCAGTGGGTGGTGGAGCACTGGAACAGCTCCCCAGGGAAGTTGTTGTGGTACTGACTTCGCCAGCATTCAAGAAGCATTTAGACAATGCCCTCAGTCATGTGGTGTGAATGTTGGGAGTGTCCTATGTAGGGATAGGAGTTGGACTCGATGATCCTTTTGAGTCCCTTCCAGCTCGGGTAATTCTATGATTCTACAATTCTATGATCTAAAAAGATTGGAAATTTTACTAGGAAATACTGCCTCACAAGATCTGTCATAAAAGAGTGAGCTGCATCACAGCAGCTCCATCAGACTCTAGACCTGTATCTTCTGATGTGAAGTCCTGGGCAAAACAAGTCAGCTCCTTACATTTTAAACAATACAACAATTCATTACTGTGGAAACAGGGAACATGAACTGGAACCTACGCAGCTCTAAAGCCACAAGTTTATCAGTTATTATGATTTCAGTGATGAACAGGGGCTTACCCATCTGCACTGGGTAATATACATCCTATAGCAAATAACAAAAGATGAATTCAGCCAGGAAGCAAGAAGTAGGTTTCTACCCTTTTCCTTGCAGAAGATTTAGCAAAATCCATCTTCACTTGTATTTTTCTAAGTAAGCCCAGAGTGGGTTTTGTGTACAAAAACACCCATTGAAGTATCTGTAAATTTATCAGGCTCACAGAAAATTACATACACTCTGTGGCCCCAATATTTAAGGATGACACAGTCATACAAGTGTCAAGATAAAGACTTCTGTCAAAACGGAGACAAACTGTTGGAGAATGTAACTTTAGCCTGACTAGAGGACAGGGGAAGGGGCTGTGGACACGTAACAGATGTGCATCTAGAAGAGGGATGGCTGTGTTGTATTAATATTAAATCTTTCTTTGTGCTCTGGTAGGATCAGAAAGCCTTTATTTGCTTAGCAGCCCCTGGTGCTGACTTCTGTATGATCACATAAGTAGGCAGACTCCCCATCCCAAATATTATACTATCTAATTATAGCCAATATCTCTGCTGTCCCTTAGGGTTTGTGATTCCACAGTTCGGGCCCCTAAAACCTTGAGACTGGCACAAAAATAATGAAATTGAAAAAAATAATAATATTGCAACTGGAGTTAGTTTTATTTGCCTTCTGGTATCTAAGTCTTTTCAATACTCTCGAGTCATTTTCTCCACAGTCCTACGGACTTAAAATGTAGGTCTTGCCTACTTGGGATATTTTTTCTGCCATAATCTAAAATGTGAATTTAAAAAGTTACTGTTAGATCAGTATAACGTTTTCTTCCTGCTGGCCACTCACACTGGGACATAGCTGATATAGCTTAGGCAAAATTATAATTTAGCTCACCTCCAAAAAGGAGCCCAAACACTGCCTTGTAATGGAGTTGCTCTCCCAGGATAGTTATATCAGTACAATTCTGTATATGCCCGTTGGCGTGAAATACACCTGTGAGGATATTTTGGTAAAAGAAGGTGCTACTTAAACATTGCCCCAAAACCCCAGGTCTTGAAAGACACATGACTCCAAGAGCTGAATGTTAAATGTTGAAGCAAAAGGTTAGATGCAAGCCTCAGGAGAGAAATCTCAGATGCTGGCACTGCCACTGCTGAAGACAGAAAATGAGTAGGAAGGAGGACAACGTGAACTGCGATTAAATCCAGCTAGGACAGAAGCCAAACTCTTCTGGGTCGCTCACACTTAGCCTATTTACAATTTTAGTACAATATGGATCATGAACAATATTAAAATAAATAGCACGTGCTTTAATGACCTCCTCTTCTTGTCCCTGTCATGCCAAGAATTCTCTAATTATCTGCCTACTGACAACATCATGTGTCACTGCTTTTGCACTCGTCCATGTACCTTGCCCTCAACTACAACTCTGTCTAGCATAGTGGTATCCGGCATTTAAATTTTTACACTTTCTGCCCAACTCTATATCACTACATTTATTTCCAGAATACATGGATATTAAAAAATCTTCAGCTGGCAAAACGCAATATTGATGAGCTGACAAAGATTTTACAGCTGTACATTTCCTGTTGTGTTCTAAACCAAAAGAATTTCAAAAGAATTTCATCAGGATTACGCTTTATATTAGGTTTTAAGTTTATGAATGTTCTTTCCCTTTGTGACACTCTATTCTTCACTTGTGTCTGTATATAAAAGCTTATTGTTTATCTGGTTCATACCTCTAATCCTGTGCCAGTATAACCCAATTAATTGACCCAGAGTCAGAGTATTGAAAAGTGTATTATATTTTAGAGAGGAATTCTATTGTTCTGAGTATGACCAAGTATGACCACTGAAGATTTGCTGCTATGAACCCAACAAAAATAACCCTCTTTTCTTTGTCCTCTTGTGTCATCACTTACCTCCACATGTGAATACCACAACCCAATTCTTCTCACTCTCTGTTAAGTTGTTGTAGACGGCTTCTTTTTATGAGTTTATTCATATGTTATGTTCTATTCACAATATAGTTGCATTGCTTTTCAGGAATTTAGCCTCCAGTAACAGTAGTTCTAGCCCTGTGAGGTTAATAAACCCCAAAAGACTGACTAGAAAACTGAATGGTTTTCAACAAATCCCAAGGTCATTTTCTAATAAGCTGGATATTATTAGATGGATAAAACCAGATATTTATAGTTATGATTTCTTTCAGGTTGTTTATCTAAACTTCATCCTGGTACTAACTGAATCAGGCCAGAGATCTTGCAGAAATCTCTTTAATATTTCTTTGATGGCAAATACAGCCAAAGAAAGTGAGGGGTTTTGATTATGTCATTCAGTCTTGGAGTATCAAGACATTAGAAGATAGGCTGAAGGCCAAAATCCTCAGCTGTCCTCAACTTGTAGCAACATATTGTTCTATATATTTCTGCACATAAGTATTTCTCCCTTTTGTCACCTCTCTGACTTATTTTGTCTTTCTGTTTTTCTTGGGAAGAGGAGGTATTTATTTACTTATTTATTTAGACTCACTCCTCTTTTCTGACAGATAAGTGTTCTTCTTACAAACGCTATAAAATAAGTTGGTTGTCAAGGTATTGGAAATTATGTATAAAGAATTGGTGCTCATGTTAAGATGTGTGTTAAGAAACATTAAAGCCCCCTACGTTAAAGTTTGGTATCTATTTCTTAGCTGTCATCGAGAGATGACAGGTGAGCACATGGATCCCAGCCAGCCCTTGTGAGTGACCTAACACTCTCTATCAATGCCTACCCTGCAATATTACTCCCACGTAGTGAGGATTTATTAATACTTTATTAACACTTGTACCCATGTGCCTCTAGCATAGTTTACTGCTGGGAATAAACCAGATCTGCACATGGAAGCACTGTTATCCTTTAATAACGTTGGATAAAAACTTGATAAGAAAGGTAAAAAGCCAGAACTTAGTTACCTGTTTTCTGAGTTTTTCTCATTTTTTTTTTCCTTGGCATTACAGTGCAGGATGGCTTCATTTAGTTCATAATTTGGCTGGACATGTGAAGATGCAAAAAGCAAAAGCATACATTGTCTAATAAAAAAAAATTACTTTAATTTAGTATTTGGTTCTATAAGAGCTCAACTGATAAGACAGTATTATAATAGAAGCTGTAAATATTGTAACCTCTGGAAACAAATAAAAATGGCAAAACCCTTGCAAATTAATAGGAATATTCAGTGAGATTTGAATTTTTCTGTCTCCTAAGAGAAAATGAAGTGATTTAAAAGAGTAAAAGAAATTTGAAAATGAAACCCCGTCTAAAGTCTTCAGCCTGCATTGCATGAGAAGTAAGACTTGATGCTCAGAGTGGGTTCTCCTCCTGAGATTACAAAGGATCTAAACATTGCACTTCTACAAGAGATCTTCAATGACTGATTAGCTAGATCTGAAACTGCCTGCAGTGATTCCTTTTTCAGCCCTGGAGAAGGTCTAAAGCTCTGTTTGAAAGGAATTATAAGTACCATCCTGCTTGGTTATGAATATCAGAATAAGGATCCAATGCATGGATCCTTATAAGGATCCATGTTGTCCTGAGTTTTTTAACTTACTGAAGCCACTTTGGAACTCTTCACCTCCCTCACAGAAGTCATTCAGAGGATGTATCTACATTTGGCTCTCAAATTTGGCCTGTAAATGTTTTGGGCCTTTTTTTTGGCCCCCCCCCCGGAATAGTGAAATGGTGCAAACCCATTATTTTCTTAGGTTCTTCATACACATACAAAAAGAATTACAGCTCATTTGCCTAAGAATAAACACCTGTGAATCTCAGGTGAGTCCTTTTACATGCAGAAGGAATAGCTGCCACTGCAAAACATCTCAAGATCTGCGCTGGACCCTGTGTTCAAGGCTTGTACAGATTCTTTCCTGTTTAGTACCGCAGAGACAAAGGAAATTAAGTCAACACATATATTATTATCGAACAAACAAACAGAGAGGAAAGATTAAGTCTCTTCATGTATTAGAATATGATTTCAGCATCAGAACATCTTAGCTTACCCTTTATTTGAATTACTCTTTCAGGAAGACAGAAGAGTCATTAACTCAAATAGTCATCATTACGTGCTTAAAATACTCTCATGCCTGCCTGCTTTGTGTACCTGAAAAGAACACTCTAATGCTAGATTGGTAGCGAGATTTCCCGTAAGGTCTGCAAACTTCTGTGGAAAAACAGGGCAGTGGCTATGGGACTTAATGAGAGACACTAAACTCGTTCTGCGCTCAGAGAAGGGGAGTCTGAGAGGATGTGCACATTGCCAAATAATTCCACTTGCTATTCAAACACACGAAGGAAAAATGGGCTTACTGTTTGGAGAAAGGGGTTGAAAAATATGAAAGCAAAATTGAGGACAGAAAGAACAAAACACAGGCTAGTTTACTCATGACAATGATGTAAATCAGCTTTTGTAATAATGCTGGAGGAAAAAAATCGCAAAAAAAATAGTGCAAAAGGATCTGTTCTGTAAAACAGAAAGAAGCAGCTGAATGCTACATGCAGCTCTCAGTGTCTGTGGGGGCTTTCTTATACGTTTATGTAATTTATTGTGCTGTACGTGACCAGACACAAGTGAAAAGAAAGACTCAACAAAGGACACTGCACAGTGGTTGACGGGCAGTAAGAAAGTCCAGCAGGGCTGCAGGGTGACACAACATCATCTCTGTCTGCGCACTGAAATGCAAATGTGTGTCGTTGTTGTTGGCTACAGTGGCAAGACTGAAATTGGAGGAAGCAGATGCTGTAATCTGATGATGATGTTGTTCTTGCTGAGTCTGAAGAATCACTTCAAGAGCTAGTAATGAGAGTCGCTGAAGCTAGTGTTGATTACAGACTACATCAGAATGTAAAAAGATAAAGGTGATGACACTTCCGAAATGGCATATTGCAGGCACAATATAAAGAAAGAGGTTGAGCAATGAAGAAAATTCTATTTCTAACAGATTATGGATAAAAATGGAGAGTATCTGTCCTTGGAAGAAGGCATCTTGTTCTATATTCACGCATATGAACATTTGACTATTAAGGATCCCCAAAGGGGACAGTGAACAAAAGATCAGGGGAATCTCTGCACCTGTTTTCTCTGCTCTAGGAAGGGAGAGCATGAATGCAATAGAAAAAAATAAGGCTCCCTCCAAATGTCATCAGAATGGACTTTGGGGTAAAGAATATTTTTAAATACTTATAGAGTATTTAATACTTTAAAATACTGCAAAACACTTTTAAAAGAACATCTTCACAAGGAAGTAGAAAGAAACAATGCAAGAAGGAAGAAAAGGGAAGGCCAGTCGGTGGTTTGAAATGGCTATGAGTTAGCTGATTTAAGTGGAACAGGGGTCCCAGATAACGGTTGATGTTGTTTTTAAAAAGTCTGTAGGGCAGGTTTTATAACCAGAAAAACCCTCACCTCAGGGACACACGAGTTTGTCAAACAGATCAAGCTTCAACAAAAAGCATATTCTCAAGGACCAAATGGATAATTCTCCTAACAAATCCCATGTTTTTCTAGGGACCTAAGATACTGCTGATGTCTCCAGACTTTTTCCTATGGCGCAGATATGAGCAATTTTTGTGATTTGCCATAGGTTAAACAGGAGGTTGTCAAAGGCACAAAAATGCTTGGCTTATTGCCAGGTAGAAAGAGGAGAGTGGGAAGACGTATAAAGTAAAATAATAAAAGCTAAGCAAAAGATTGTGGGGAACATCTGCATCTTCTGAAGAAGCAGTCAAAAGACACCAGAAGACCACAGTACCACAACAAGCTCCTGGAGTAGCTGAGTATTTTGGTGTTAGCACTGGTTCTGCTGTCCAACCTTAATGGTGCTCCACACCTCATCTTTCTTATTTTGTCACTTGGATTATTGTTCTCAGTTATAGAGTTGTACGTGGGTGTTATTTCTAGCAAGAGCCAGTTCTCAGCTTCTTTAGCTGTGAAATATTAAGTCTCCTCACTCTAGTATTTTATCATATTCCATATTGGCCAATAGCCACAGAATTTCCAGTTCATAAATGCACCACCATCAATCAGATATGAGTACTGAGGAGGTGAAAGAGCTTTTGCAAAATTAAAGGGATTCCTACATCCTTGCGCTACCAAGTGACTCCTGTTTCTACCTGACCCTTTGTGAAACTGTGGTCATCTAACCCAAGACAATTGCAAATGGTCACAAATGGTCTCATTTGTATATTGCAACCATCTGAAACCAGAAAAACTCTAGACCATGTGTTTTAGAAGTGCTAATGGTCCAACTCTAGTCCCTTTAAATGTCACTGTGGTGTCACACTGCTTCTGATACATTATGTCATGTGTGGTGTGATTTCAGAGAGCAGGCATTCTGTGAGCCAAGCACACAGCAGATGTTGAAGAGACCAGATGGCCATAAGAAACGCGTAATTTTAGATCTCTCCAAATAGTTCAGCAGCAAGACTTCTTCACTGCTTGTGCATCTCCAGTCCAAATCTAACAGCAAAGACAGTAACTTTGATTTTCCAATGACCATCATCAAACATATTTAATTGTCTCTTGATCTTGGATGGATAAAGGACTGGCAAGGAGGGTAATAACAGCACAAGTACTTCTTAGCTAGCTACTTCTCAGGCTAAATGAAGACACAATTGCCAACTTGTGCCTGTTGCTCCAGTGGAACAGATTTAGTTAATTCTGCCAACTTCCCACTCCTCATTCTCTCCAGTACAAGTAATTTCAATATTGCTTCTACTCCCACCTTTCTGCAGCACAACTATTTCTTATTCTCAATTCTGGTAGGGCTCAGGGCAAGCTACTGCTGCTAAAGTTGAAGATATGATCACTTTACTCCCACCATGCAATGGTTACCTATATCAGATTTGCTGCATGATACCTTAATATGAATGGCGTTCAGCTCATAGAACTGCAACCATCTTAAAATCAGCTGTTTGCTCTAAACAAGCTGTCAAATCTCCCTCTGTAGTCCACAGAGAGACAGAGATACTTTTTACATTTTCACCCCATTTATCCCAGATGCCTGCTCTATGAGAGAAAAATATAGATCTCTTCCCTGCAGCCCCTCGTTGACTATAGAGGGAGCCTAGATGATAAGTGTATATTCAAAGCCTAGGTTTCAGAAGCCCAATGGAATAAATCCGATTCCATCCTACCCTTAATGATATTAGTTACCATTTTACACTACTCTGTTAGTTATGAAAGTAAAGCATGTGTAGAAATTATTTCATACATAGGTATTGCTGGTGAGGCATTCATTGATCGTCAGAGACAATTAAGAACCACCAATTTTGTATTTTAGTTAATGGTCTTTGGCTTCCCGCACCAATTTCCTCATCAGATTTTCAGCAAGGTAGGAAGCAGCTGCTGCTAAAGAATGTTTCTTTCCTTTCCTACTCGATGACTGTATGTCATGGCAGAAGTAGAGCCTTCAGGAAGTCGGGCAAGTTGCTGGTTCTGCAATGCTCAATAAATTTGAGCTGTACATTACATTGATTTAAGTATCTTCCAGCAGTCAAAACTCCTTGGATTTTCAAGAAATAGATCGTGCTGCACTATGGTCTAGCTATAAGCGTGCTACCAAGAGCAGAACTCCTTTTCACCTATAAATTTCAGCAGATTTAAGTTGTTCGAATTCCTACCCAACTTTATAGTTAGAGAAGTATCACTTTACTTTTTCTTGTGTCCTGGAGCCAAAGAGTTCATTTTAGGTAATAAATCCTGCATAATGGTAGCATAATCCAAGGAAGCAGTAACTGCAGTGATATAGAAAAGGTACTATTTTTCTCAGTCATGATTTAGGTCACAGCTTCATCAGATTGGTTATTGCTATAGCAACCACAGCTTTTGCTTTTGTACAGAGACTTCTAACAGTATTCCACAAGGTAAAAGAAAGACTCTGAAACACAGGAGACAAACCAAAGACATAAAGGCATACAACCCATCAAGGTAAAAAAAACAAAAGCAATCTACTCTCTCCTTGAAGATTGAACTAACACCTCATTGCAAAAGAGAAAGAACAGAAGAAATGAAAATAAATATAACAAGTGTTTCATGGACCCTGTTAGAAATGAATCCATGGTAAGGCTATTAGAGCTCAGAATACAAAGGACTCTTTCCTATGGTACAGAAGGTCACAGATTTCGCTCCTGTGAAGGGAAAATCCAAGCATACTTCATTTACTGAGCTACTAGACTAGAATAAGCACCTTTAATTATTTTAGTCTCTCTCTCTCTCTCTCTCTCTCTCTCTCTCTCTCTCTGCTTTCCAGACAATGAAAAAGCCTTGTGAAGGCAGGGTTTTTATTTATTACCTAGCGCCTGTAGAACGTTTTATTTAACCAGCCTTGCCAACACAATGATTTCCTTAGGAAACTTTGTCCCTCACTACAAATTACGTCCTATTAATTTAAAGAAGCAGAGACAAAAATCAACTTTTTGCTCCTTTTGCCACAAACCTGCTTCAGGCTGTTAAAAATATACCATCCCAACTTGTTAAATGTACTTTAAATCAGCTGGTTTAAATTGCCAAAGCCCTGTCTGTAATGAAAAAAGTTTTGGATTTGCCTTTTATTTGGGCTAGCATAAGAAAAACAAGAGAGGACCTAATAATGCCTAACGGTCAGAACTGACATAAGCAGAGCACTTTTCATCTCCAGAGTGCTTTACAATATTAACTAATTAAATTTAACCCATTTCTGGCAGGGGATATTATGAATGTTTTATTGATCAGGTAAATGAGGGTAAAGGTTTGCATAGTTTAATCCCCAAAGTCAAGTAAAATCAGTGGCAGTCCAAGCTCTGCATTGACTTGCAGGATGTTCTCAGTATCATAAGTTCATCCCTTCCTAGAGTGGTAACTAGTGATAGACCCAAATGGCTCCCCTGGGCACTGGTAGAACAGGACTACACACATTTGTAAAAAATTGCTACCGTGAGGTTTTGTTTTGCAGACAATGAAGTCCTAATTCAGCAAAGAAATCTCAGTGCTGTATTTGGTTAATATTTATTCTGAAAAGCCTGTGCTGAAGACTTAGCACTTGGCATGGGGCTGTCTGTGGCTTAACCCTAACATATGACAGAAAGCATATTGCTTAGCAGTGAGTATCAACAGATGAGTTCTACATTACTCATTTTATATAAAAACATATTTCTCCAAGCACAGACTGAGGTTTAGGCTGAGATTGTATACAGCCATATTTTCATTCTTTTGGTCAGGTGGCATTTGTTCAGATTTCATAATATTTACTTAGACATATTTCCTTTTTTTAGCTGTATTTGCTGAACTGTATAAGTTTCTTTTTATCTGTAAATTTAACTGTATGCATTATTGCAAATTGCTGTTACCTCAACTAGATCAAAATTAAAATAATTACATTAAACTGTTTAAGTATTTTTCCTGTACAATCATCCTAAAGAAGTCCCCAAGGACTGTCCCAATTTGCTTTCTAAAACAATTGCATTCAGAAACTAGACTGCTTGCTTTGTTTAATACAATGTTGTCCATCAGCCCGCTTGCATCCAGTGTAATTACCTGCCTTCCTGACACAGATGCACCAACATATACTTTCAGTCTACATACCAGTCTCTGACTCCAGTGGTCAGACATCATCCTGATCCTACCGATTTAGACTGTTGTGAGAGCTGCCATGAAACATAATTTCCACTTAATTAAAAGCAATACAAACATTCCAGTCTCTATGGCTACCTCTATCCTAGTACACAAAATGGGCCAGGGCCAATTCTTCGCTCTGATAGCAAGTGGCAAGGCATGACATGTAACCACACAGCTACATCCACTTTTTTCTGTTCTGGCTACTGAGAACTGCCCCTGACTGGTGCTGCTGTCTGCATTGAGTTGGGGGATAATGTGGAAGCACGATGTTGTGGGCCAAAAATGGACCAGGGAAGTTACTAATAATAAAAAACCCAGTATAGATCACAGCAGGAAAATGCTTGAATCCCTCCTGTTTAGTGTGTTAGTACATACGTGGGCTATGACCACATCTTAGTAAATTAAGATTGAGAGAGCAATTCTCATCCCCACAGCAAAACCCTTCTGATCCACCAGGAAGGTTTCCTAACCTATGCTAATACTGTCATGCCTAGATATCAATTAACAGTGTGGATGGTCAGTGCCTGGCATTCATGGGCCGTGTTCAGTTTACCCCTGCAGATGCAGCCTATGTGTCCTTTCTGCTCACAATGCAACACATCTGATTTAAAAATAATGAAAATTTTATCATGAGTTTAAGCCAGAATGAATGCAGTTCAAGCAGTAAGCACGTGTGTCATCAAAGTCATATTTAGGCCTCTTGGACAATGGTCTAAGAGAAAGTAGATGACACACAGGACCCTACATTTAATTGATGAGTCCATAGCATCCTCTGCAAGACAACATGTTTCCAAATTCAATAGCACCTGGGAGAGGATGCTTGGATAGCTTGGCACAGCAAAAGAAAATTTTATTGAAAGTCTGCAACACTGCACTGAAGTTTTTATCAGGGTGAAAATGAGACCACAACAATTGATAAGTGCCATTGATGTAGTCCCATAAATGCTGTTGAAATCAGTCTGCCCTGTGTGAACTTGTACATCATCTGTCCTTCTCCTCCCAAGTCAAAAGTCTATGACATTAAAGACATCATTTTTATAAAGCCTTCATTGCCGTGCGGTGTCAGTCTTTTACACCTTGCACTTATGCTAGAGCTAATAGTGCAAACCCGGGATTTAGCCCCTGTCAGGTGGGTAGGAGGATTCAGGATAAGATCCCCCAGCACAGATGTTCAGCTGGCAGAGTATAGCACTTTCCTTGGTTTCAGCTGAAACACTTTCCCAGTTCACTGCTCTTCATTTGTGTCTGGTCTTTCACCTATCAACCCTTTTTTGTGCAAGTGTCTGATTGCAGCTTGTATCTGTGAGGTGTTAGGAAACGGCTATTGAGAACACTGAACAACTGAAGAAGGAAAAGGAAATGGAGAAATAACGGGCTCAGCAGTAGAGGTTTTTCCTCCTGTCTGTTAAAAAAGAACTTCAAAGCTAATTTTAACAACACAGGTGGATATGATTCAAAACTATTCTAGGCTTGTTAAACTATTTTTAAAAATGCAAAAGCTTTTATTAGCTTAACATACTATTCTACTTCACACGAGTAAAATGAAGAGTGTCTTCCTTATTCTGTCAAGATTATGCACATTTCCCTCCTGACTCATGACCATGCTGATCATAATGGCTTTAATTGATATTCATGTGCATGCCATATTTACTTCTACAGAGTTCCCGTGTAATTGAGCAATAGTTAATGGGCACTTAGAACTCTATTCACAAGAGATTACAAATGTGTGTGTATTGGGGAGCTTTTCCCTGTGGAGTTTCCATGTGTCTGGTTAGGTGCATAATCAGCACACCAGTCATCAGACAGAGCAGCTGACACTCGTGGTCCTGGCTAGGGCTCCAACGAGAACAAATTCTCAGCCCTTTCCCAATTTGGATTTGGGTAGGGGGAAGGGCTGCGGGTGGGGGGGGGGGCGGGCTTGAGTGGGGGGGGAAGAAGATTACAAGTCAGGGCTGCTCAGCAGAGCCAGAGACAGCATCCACGAAGACCTAGGATTTAGGTGAATCATGGCTCCAGCCTTTGACAAACCAGCACTGTCTGCTTTCTCTCCCTGAGCAAACCAAACTCTCTTTAATTTTTTCTCTTAGGTAATCCCGTAGCCTGTGTGGACCTTCTCTATGATCCTGTCAGTGGAGCACATGGCGTACTTCGTCTCAGCCAAGTGACTTGTTTCCCCCATATCCAGCTTTCAGACATAGCCAGACATTCACAGATGTCCTTCCCCGAAAAGCATCAGGAAAATGGGAAACACTGAGACTCACAGTGCTCCATTGTATAACCTTTAAGATGCAGCAATAACACATATAGATAGCAGACTTCACTGAGTAGAACCCCACAATTACAAATTAGAGAGAGAGGAAACACGTTAACTCCCTCCTGATAAGCTGTCATTCCTGGTCTGCAATGCAGCAGTTGGTTCACAGCTCACAGCAGCACTCTTACAGCAGTTCTGGGCAGGCATTGGGACTTGGCACAGCACCCCATGGCACGGCAGGAGAAAATAAACCAGACACAGGGTGACTTCTCAGATAGGATTGTGCTTTTGTGTATGCGTTTGGGGAAGGTTTCTAAGGAGGCTGAGTGTGATGGGGTGGTGACTTCCCTGGGATTTGTGAGTTGATAGAATGAAGGAGAGGAATGAATAAAGATGACTTAACTAACAACACTGCCACATCAGTGTGTTAAGTGGAAAATAACATAGTTTTTTGTTTTCATTTTTTTATCTTCTTTTCTCTGCTAACCAGTAGAGTGCAGAACTCATTCTGCTATGGCTACTGGGACTAATGATAGAAAACCCTTAAGGTGGTACAAGGGGAATTGTTATTTTATTTTTTTAAGCTCATTTACAATTTTGGGCATAAATGGCTACTGATTTTATAGTGTGCTTCCAGACCGTTTCTCTCTGTTTCAGTGGTACTCCTTAAGTTTAACACCATCACTTTGATCCTGATACTTGCTCTTTCCTTGTGAAAGCTGAAAAATTAAAAACTAAAGGACAGAGGAAAAAGAAAAAGAAAAACAAATCCACAAAATGAAGGAAGACAAAGCTGGGAAATCCATACTACTGGCTTGTGAAATGGACACCGACAAGAGCTATACAAAAGTCCCATCTATGGCAGTTCTAGACGAAACACATGATAGACTTTCAGGTCAGAGTCTCTGTCATAATTTCATGAGCTTTGAAAGCTGCTGTGCTCATGAATTTTTATTCTCCTACACACCTGGGTCATTCCCAGTTGAACACAAAAGAAGGACAATACTGTCTGGCAATATGAGTTGTACTTGTCTGAAAAACTGATTTTGCTTTGTCACGTAAACGTAGTTTCAGCATGGTGCGTAGAAGCTGTGTCTGAAGACAACTGCTGTGCAAGCGTGCAACTGGGCTGCCTCAATATAACTGCCCTCTGCAAAGGGAGGGAATTCAGAGCTTCTGGGACCAATTTCTGCATCTTTCAGTAAAATCATCAGGGAACAGTGAAGTTGCCTTCTTCTCTAGAAAATGTAGAAAAAAAAGTTATCATTAGGTTTCAGAATTGCATGGAATTGGTATGAAAGAAATTCCTACTGTCATTTATGGGGAGAAGTGTAAATATATTTGTTGTCAGAATTAAAATACAAGATAGCTTACAATACGTATTTCTTACACATAAATTTCCCTGATGCAGGTATATTGTTAACACATTGCATTCATATGATGATCATCTTCAGGAGGAACAGCTCCAGGAAACAAACATGAATATGAGAACCCTTTCTTACATTTCTCATTTTAGAAAAAAGTCCCTATTTTTTTAAAGAATAGTAACAGCACTTCTTCTCAGACCAGGTAGTATTGCCTTTATCACATCCAACATGATGCGAAATGCAAGACCAATGTTTCATAGAACTTTTCTAGTCCAAGGTTTGACTGAAAACAAAACTACTTTCTTTGCATATCAAAATCTTGGCTGGATGAGATATTGTTACAATCATTTAGGATTTTGTTGTGGTCTCAGTCAACAAAGAATGGCAATATTTGCTTCACCCTGACACTAACAGTCTTGGTTTCAGTGTAGGTCATGGTCCAATGTCTTTCTCTACATTAGGTTATTTCTAACTTCACTTCCCATTTGAAAGCTCCACCCTCTGAGGCAGAAAGCATTCTAGGACGGGATTTTCTATATCCACATTTTGGAAAACCTCCTGTGGAAGACTGAAATATTCACTGAGTATTAGGGATTCAATGGGATTCACAACCACCCATTTAGGAATTCGATATGTATTCCTCTCAGGAGTACAATGCCTGCAGCTCTATCATGGATGTATCCGAAAGTCCAGTGATTACGCTTTGCTAAATTATATAGTTACTTCATTATTATCTGCAGTAGAGGATTTACTTCCTTTATAGAATTATCTCTGAGGTTGTTAAATGCTGGTTTCTGACCCTATCCTGTATGTTTATGAAAATTCTCCAGTCAAGGAAGGTAAAAGACTGGATAAGGAGAAATAAAAGTTTGAATGTGTTTAACAGACACTTGTTAAACTTTGGCATCTGAATTTGGTGAAGTTCCTGCCTGCCTCATTGAATAGTGAGAAGATGTCAACCCAGATCAAAACCTCTCTCACAGAAAAGCAATAGCATTTTGGATGCAGGTCAGAATATGGCCAATGTGTTTACTATTTTGAGTAGAAATGCTAACAGGTCACCGTATATCCCAATTTATCCTTTTCATCCCTTGATCACAGTACCCTCTGTGCTGCATTATACCCCTGCCATCACTCTGCAGCCAGGAATAGCAATACCACGACAAAAAAACAATCTCTCTATAGTCTTCTGATCGTATGGGAAATAGAAACAAAATTCAGCCTCTGATCCTCCTCTCCCCAACACATATATTCTTTCTTCAGAAAGCATTAGCCATAGGTGAGTTCATGAATTGAACTACCTTTTTTCTCCCGTGTACTGCCACTCACTACACCAAAATTCTTGCATTTAACTCAGTACACTTCTGCAAAAGTTCTTTATGGAATGTCACATTCCTAATCTTAAAGTATAATGACAGAAATCATGCCTTAACAGTATCCCAAAACTTTTCTGTAGCTCTGAATGCAGTGTTTAATTGAACTACTCAGCTACAGGGAGCTTCCAGTACATTAGAGAGGTATAGGAGAGCCTTATCCCAAAAAACAGGGGGAAAGGGCATATGACCCTTTAACAGTACAGTCAGCTGGGTGTGTTTGGCTAACATCTGTTCCACAGAAAGAGTGTTAAAATCAATTTGTTGCATTCTTAAAAGGAATAGAAGGAAGATGTCCTGGTTTAAAAGCACTAATATTGACTACACCATACAAAGATGCTAAACTATCCTTCCTCAAGGGAAGCTGTTAAAATTGTAAAGTGGGAGCTTATGACTTGTGTGACCGCAGGGTTTTGCAATTCAGCACCATACAAAGTCACTTAGAGTTGAATACTGTTCACGGGTAAACCAACCAGTTTAGAATATAATTACAAAGCTTAAGGAGCTGAATAAATTTCATAAGTTAACATAATGAGAGCATCTAACACGCTTTTCCCATAGAGCTACCTACCCATTTACAGTTATTTATAGATATAAATAATGCCACTAACAATAAAAGATGCATCTAACGTTCTTTCTTTGTTTAAGTGTATATAAACATGCAATATATATGAATATATGTATATCTATAGTATTTTTTCATTTTGTTATAAAACAACTTTTAGTTAATGTGTTTGGACAATCCCTGGGAGTCTTTAGATTTAAGACAAGTGGATTGCGTGACAATAACAAACATTAAACTACTGTTATTTAACAAAGCTGGTTAAAAGTAATTTCAAAACCATCATATTTCTAATTAAGTTTGAAAGTGATGCGTAACAAAAGGACTCGGAGAAACTTTAATTTCATATTCCAAACTAGTTAGTCCTATTTGTTTGCTTTGAATCACTCATTTCAATAAGATGAAAACTTGTGTTAATCCTCCATTCATCAGTTGCCTGGGTGCGTGTGAAATGAGTCATGTGGACAAAATAAACCACTGCTAGACGCAATATTCTATTGTCCTTTAAGCTTCTTCAAGGGGCCTCTTCACAGGTACCAAAAAGCCACTCTAGACACTTCACATATTTTTGAAGATCCTCCCTTTTTTCACATCCCACATTACTCAGTCATTGAAGAATAGCAGAGAACAGGCATAAAATGAAGGAAAAGCTGAAGTAGGCCAAACTCATTTTCTACACAGAGAGAGATAATTGGCACTGCAGTAATTTTGGAGAACTGAATTAAATGAATAAATTGTGACATGGGAAAAACTGAAAAGGACAACAGTTTCCTGGCTTGCACATAATAGTTACTTTGGGCAGCATTTTTCTTGGAGACCAATTGATAAAACAGGACAAAAATGTTTTTCCCATTAATTGCTTTCAAACATTGTCCTGCTAAATGCCCAATTAAAAGGTAGAAGTGTGAGCTGCTTTTTTGCTTATAATGACCACATATCGGGGGGAAAAAAAAATCAGTAGCAATGTCCTAGCATTTTCTTTTGTGGATGTGGAATAAAAAGATCAATGGAAAAAGGTTCTTAACTTACCTTAAACTAAAACAGTAGCCTCAAAGCCCGCAGACCAGTAAGGGGGATGAGGATGGGGTGACGGGTAGTGGGATGCATGCAGTATCACTGCACTATGCTGACACTATCACTTACACCAAAACAATTAATTTCATAAGTTGGTAAAATACATAAACATAAGTTCATAAATTTCCAGATGATACTTTGAATGGGGTTACTTCATGTCCAAAAAAGAAACAGCTATGTATAAAAATGTTATACCAAAGTTTTCTCTCATTTGATTTTTAAAAAAACACTTACTGTAAAGACATGGTTCTCTTACAATTAAAATTTTAATGGGTCAAGTGAACAAAAGCCACCGGAGTAAAAATCATCTCTGAGATAACTCCACTGAATTAAAAGGGGGTTAATTCATCACCTTCTTATTAATTATACTACTCATGCTCTTAAAGAGCTGACACTGCCAGTCAATACTATAAACATTCATTACTTTTTGCAATGCTATTTTTAACAGCAGATTCACTGGCAGAAAGAAAACCTTTTCTAGATGGGACTAAAGTAAATCTAGCAAAATCATTTTAAAAAGAACATCTTGATAACAAAGTAGCTTTTATCTACTCATACATTTTACCTGTACATCAGTAATGCCTGTGTTTCACAGGGCTTTACATTCTTGCAGGCCATCATGCACATTCATCACTATCATTAAACTGAAACCATAGAATCATCTGTTTGGAAAAGACCCCTGAGATCATCGAGTCCAACCATACTTGTCCCATTACTAAACCATGTCCCTAAGAAACTCATCTACCCACCTTTAAACACCTCCAGGGATGGCGATTCAACCACCTCCCTGAGCAGCCTGTTTCAATGCCTGACTACACTTTCCTGATTTTTCCTGATGTCTAATCTGAACATAGATTCATAGATGAGGTTGTTGGGAACACTCTAGGACAAAAGACACAAGTGGTGCTCCAAAACGAAGCATCATTGCTGGACAGGGACCTCATTTGCTCCCAGATGTGTACAGGCTCTACCCAGAGCTCTCTCTGGACTACACCACAGTAAACCATTGATGGTTTGCATCTAAATCCATTCATAATCTTGCAGGACAGGTTAGAAGATAGGTAAAGAGGAAGACCAGTACCCTCCTGACAAAAGGAAGTAAAGGATGACAAGTCAAATGATAAGAGCTCCACATTTTCTAAAACTGATTAACAGTTTAAAATCCCAAAGTCCAGCTGAAGGGAAGGACAGTGGGAGATAACTTGTTCTCCTGGATATTTCATGAGGCTGCTATACTGCCACCAGAGACATCCTATCCATGTGCTGTGCTTGGATGGGTTAGTTATGCAGGCCCAATGCCAGCACATATCCATAAGTCTTTTACAGCCATTTCTAGAACAAAAGAGAGAAAGTTTCTGAAGATTTACAGATTATAGTGATCTTTACCTATTTGGGTCCTTTTCTCAGCAGTCTTAGAGATTTTTTCTGCCTTTGTCACAGAAAAGAGACTGGTCCCACTGGGGCAGTAGATTTCTCTTCATCCACTTTGCCTGAAGCACTGATTAAGTGAAGTGCTTAAGCACCTGAGTGACTCTAAGCACATGATCCATTGCACTGAGTCAGTGAAAGTTAGTCAAGTGCAGAAAAGGACGTTGCTAAGGGAAAGTTGTTATGTAGAGCTATCTATTAACAGAAATACAAGGCAATAAATACAACATTGCTCTTCTATGCGTTTTTTCACTATTTACTGGATTTAAACAGTTCTGTGAAACAAGTTCTGATCAAAAATTTTAAACTATATGTTGAGCTTTACAGGATAATTCTCTTTTAATTTAAGACATCATAAGTTATTTTCATCTACGTAAAAGTTTTGCCTCCATAAAGTTCCATTTTTACATTTAAAAACTCAGATATCATTCTCATGCACAAGGGAGAACACAAATGTGATTCTTAAATGTTGTAAATACTATGCCAAAAGAAAGCTAAGTGAAAATTTTTTAAAGTTTATATAGAATTTATGAGTTATCTTGCTGTACAGAATAAATTGTTTGGAACAAAGAGTGAAAAAAGTGTCACAACAAAAGGCCACAGCTGTTCTCTCCTGCACCAGCCATTCTCACCTGCAAATTAAATGGTTATTTCATTAAAGTAACCCATTTTCTTCATTAAGATCCCATTAAAGCATATATTACCTGAATCTTCAAGAGCTACTTAGGGCGCTGCCTGTGCTGGAAGTAAAACTCTGCTTTGTCTTCCCTCCTTACTACTCTGAATAAAAGGCAAAACCTCTTTCTGTTCCCACAGGAGAAGGATTTCCTACTAAAGTTGTTATTCTAAATCATTTCAGCAGGGAAAGATCAGGGCTATGATGCTGAGTCTATGTGTAGATTCTTTCCCTTACCCATCTACCTGCAGAGCAGATTTGGGCAATGTTAAGGACTGTGATCACCTCAGTGCAAAGACCATCTCTTTCAAAGATTTTGGAAAATATTTGCCCGATTGAAAGGATTGACCTTGGCCAAGTCTGTTAGTAATGAAACAAATCAAAGCAGGTGGGCAATTACCACTGGGGGCCACTACTTTGCCATCATTTCCAAAACCCTGTTCCTCCATGCACTGCTCATCACAAGCCTGTTACACCTCTGGGTCTGCATGCCTGCAGCTGCACCCTAGACCACTGGGATACTGCTCCTTTAGAAGTGAAGATGCAATAGCAACTCTGGGATTACTGGTGTCCTTATCCCAGAAGGAAACATCACTTCTCATGCCTGACTGAAACAGATTGTGAACAAACTTGTGGTGATAAGATATCAAGGGCTTCACTGAAGAACCCCTTAATGTAAACTTATATGCCTTATAAAAGCATTCACATCCTCTGAGTTGCACGTTCTGGTTTACCTTCTCATTTGCCCCCTACCCTGCAGTGACCAGACAACTCAAAACTTTGGGTGATTTCTTGCAAAGACAAGGAAAATCCAACAGCTGTCTTCTAGAGCTGCTGCCAGGGCAGTGTGGGGGACACTCACATCATTAATTCCTCTGAGGGGACACCAAAAGAAGACAAGGAGAGCCCTGAGCATGACAGTTCCAGCAGCTGGTCACTGGGAGTGGTAACTGGAAATAACTTTAAGAAAGGTGCTAGGGAAAGGAGACCTTCCTGCCTGGCAGGTCTCACAGAAACTCTGTATAGCTCCCTTTCCCAAAGGACTTTTTGGTTTTTAATTCATCGCTGCTTGTATCAGGTTTGATGATTTTTTTATCATCTCATGTAAGAATTAGCTGGTGTGATCTTTTGATCAACAGGTAAAAACTCATATATTTTGTCACCCTCTATATAACCATCTAAACATTACAAGATTGTGTTACTCGATTACAAGACTTTGTGCTACGTTACACCATACAGAGTGCTAAAAATTCCTCTCTTCTCTGGCTTGAGCTTCTCCTGCTTCTGTTCCAGAAATGCACTTCTACTTTTCTTCCAGCATCTGAGCGTCCAGCATCTTCTGTTGACTTTCAACTATTCACTGCCTAGTACCATTCATATTCTTCTGTCACCTTGAAAACATGACTTATTTTTTCTCCCTTAGAATTTCACTTTTCCAACAAAGGTCCTAAGCTCAAATATGCAGTCAAGCCATTGTTTTCTATATATCAAATCTGTATAAAATGACATAGTGCTACAGACATCGGTGGAGCTACTCTGAGAGGTACTTGATAGAGACTTGGTTCTAATGCTCTTGCTAGGAATATTGATATTTCTACAAAAAAAAAATCAGGTAATTTTTACTGCTTGTGTCTTGCATGGGATTATTTGCATTAAAAAGTAATGTGCATTTTCTATTTTTGAAACAGTGTAATTATTCTAATTTTAATTTTTTTAATGTACAATTTCCAACAACTGTGCTTTGCATAGCTTT
The DNA here is from genome assembly GCA_033558185.1 of Dromococcyx pavoninus. NCBI lineage: Eukaryota > Metazoa > Chordata > Aves > Cuculiformes > Neomorphidae > Dromococcyx > Dromococcyx pavoninus. Next base: position 434,929 of record JAUMJL010000284.1, on the reverse strand, counting down.
GCCTCAGCCATATATGAACACCTTTTGAAGGCTGTAGATGAGTGGATGTCTTTTTTAAGTAAAAATCTATTAAGCATAAAATGAGTAAAAGTCCAGTTACAACTTATCATTAAGGTCTTCTGTGTCATCAGATCCATTACACATTAATGATACCCCTAGACAGAACTAAAGAAGGCTGAATTTACATGTAGATTGTATATCAATAATAATCATAGTAGATACTAAAATTATTGCGTGTCCTTAACAGTATCCTGCTGGATAATATAGCTTCTATGGGAATATAAAACAGATAATTTTTCTCCCCCAAGCAATTTATACAATATCATTCTTTTTATGTCCCTGCTACTTTAAATGGAATTAGTGAAGGCAGTATGTTATCCTCAGTCATTATCCATCAGAAGTTACGTTAAAATTGATTAAAGTATTACTTATCTTAAGTACTGTTGACCTATTTTCTTTCAAACATGTCACACATATATTTAAGATTAAATATATAGTAAGAACCATGCAAGGATATGGCATGAGAATTCAGACTTCAGAACAAAACATAGTAACTGATGGTTCCAAAACAGTAACCTTCTAAAGAACTAACCATAGGATGCAATTTTAACATGAGCGTGGCTAGTGGTAGTTTTCTTAGCAATACGTATTCATATTTCCATACTCCATATTCTTCTTTTCCTCATTCTCTTTTCTGTTCTCTTCTGTTTCCTGCCATCTCTCTCTTTCTGACTACAAGCCATAATTTTATCTTTGGTTTTTTAATAGAGCCGTAAAGAAACATTTACACATTTCTTTCAGAAAGGCTCTTGCTCTGGACCAGGGTGCATAACCACAGCACACTGCCAAAATGAAGGAATGTAATTCCTGCATGGACAGAAAGCATGACCTGTTTCTATCAGAACGAGACATAAGTTTGAGGTCAGAGTGTGGGGCCTGGATTTCTGGCAGGGATCGGCCATGAATTCATGGAACTTGCAAGTTAGCATAGAACCTGCCTAGATGTGTGGCATCATTATGGAAGCACCACGTGGTTTCCAACTATATGAGTTTTCAGAGACGATTTAAGTAATGATGTGGGCTAAATTCAGAAAATATAAGAACATTTCCCTGAGGAATGCTTTAAAAATAGAAGCTTTGTCTCATCTCTTCCAATCCTCGTGATCACCTGTGATGTGATTCATTCAGTCCTCTTCAAAATTATCTGATGTCCTGTGCAGATTAGCTTTCAAAGCCGAGGTCTGATTTTGGTCTGTGAAGCATGCATAAGCAAAAGGTGGTTATTCCTTTTGGTTCTGTAGTGGTGAGGCTGCACCTGGAAAACCATATTCAGTGTGAGACTCCTCAGTGTAAACAGGATGTTGGCAAACTGGAGTGAGCAGCACCAAAATGGACGGGAGGCTGAGGCACATTTTGGACAAAAGAAACAAAAGTTTCTTTAGCCTGGAAAAGAAATAGCTTAGAAGAAAACTAATGATTAGCTTCAATTACCTGATGAGGGGCATTGAGATGATGGAGTCAAACTTTTTTTCAGAGCTAAATAGCAAAATAAGAATGTCAATAACTCTAACATGTAGCAAGAGAAACATTGGATGAACATAAGGAACAGGCTACCCAGAGCTACTACAGAGTTTTCGACTTTCCATTTTTGAATATTAAACTTGTTCAGAGATGTTTCTGAGCAAGTTGCTCTGGTAATAGTCTTGCTGTGGGAGGAACGTTAGACAAGATGACCTCCAGAGTCCCTTTCAGCCTAGATTATTCTATCCTATTTCTGCTGGAATTTCTGTAAGGTTGTATACACTCTTGTAACAAAACCTGGAGAATGATATTTAGATCATATCCTTGGCTCTCTTCAAATATTCAGCACAACATAACCCTTAATATATAGACTACCCTTTCTGGGTTTATGCACACTTGCATTCAGAACTTCATTTTCTGAGTTCAGGCCAGTTCTCAAGGTCTGTTAAACTGCCAACTTTGGGGAATGCAGATGAAGATGTGTATTTTCCACATTTCTGAAAAGTTAAGACTCTTCGGTGAGGTGTCTCTTGTATGAAATATCAACAAAACCCATTAGTTATATTCATTGCTGCCATTTTTCTTTTATTTCCCATTCTCTTGCATGTGGTAAGAGACAGTGTCTTCCCAGCTTCTCTGTCTCATATCAGCACAAAGTAATTCACTATATTTAATAAATTACATCCTCTGCCTTGTTAGACATAATCTATCAGAACACAAAATAAAATTGTCTGGACAATGAATGCTTTTTGGTGAGAACGAAGGTGTTGTTCACAGGTCAGTTCAGTCCCATATGTGAAAATAGAGATCCCAGACCTGTACCACCACATCCAGAGACTGCTTCATGCTCTCTTACACGTTCAACCTGTTACCCAGGTCAGAGATTAAACCTGGCTCACTTGCCAGCAGAAAAAGTAAACCAAACCATTAATTTCTGCATAGCCTTTTTGGCAGTAGCTGCTAGCAACATGAAAATGATTGCCTGACTCTTCTGTCAGTAAGTAAGAGGGCTTTTAAAAACCAAATACTGATGTTTATGCCTTGCAATACTTCAGTGAAAGAAGTGGAAGAGAATAATGTCTGATCCTGGTGACTGTGAAAACGGGCTTAGACTTTATATTCTGCAGGTGGAATCCTTGTGAATGCTAAGGTTAGCAATCCTGAAGTATATCCTACAGTATTGTACCAGGCACCTTGAGATGGAATTACTTTTAGTTATGAATTTGCTTTGGTTCTATTAATAGATATTAATCAAGATCAAAACCTAGAAATAGATCAAAATATCTACACTGAATTTTTAAAATCAGTTGAGTCTTTTCAATTTCCTTCAGAACTGATCAGTATCTTTTCCTGACCATCGCAAATTTTCCAGCACACAGATTAGTCTACTTAAGATCAACCTCTCATACCATCTCAGTGAGTCTTTCCTAGTAGCTATAATGTACCAACCATCATCAAAAGGCAACAGCCACAAAGCTGTCTGCTAAATTTTCTGATACATTTTTGGTGAAACACCTTGGAATGTTATACTGATCTGTATCTTGGAAGGGTGTTTCTGTAACAGACAATTTGGTGAAACATGGTGCATTGTTCTCTCAATATCTCAACTGCATAAAGACAAAGATCGATGTAGATATTGGCAGTGTCTTCCAGACTGGGTTCAAAAATTTCAATACTGCCCACAAATTTCATCCATACAGATGTACTTCAACTTCTGTATTTATTTGCTATAGTTCAATTTTGTTGGCCTGCAGATCAAGGTACATATGTTTTACCTATACAGTTCATGAAAAGAATCAAAATTACTAGAATGAATTATTTCCGAGTGAGACAGTAAGGTAAAATCTTGTTCTTCAAGGACAAATATATATATATTCCTTTTTCTTTCTTACTTTCTTCAATTGTCAATTCAATGAGACTTTGTTGGTTTGACAGGCTACCCAAGCATTGCCTAACATGCAAGAAAGTCTGACTAGGTACCTGGCAGACGTGATCATGTGTAGGTATTTCAGAGCAGGTTGGACATACATCTGTCAGGAATGACGCAGCTAGACATGATCCTGCCTTAGGGCAGGGAGCTGGACTAAATTACCTCCTGTGGTCCCTTTCAGCCTTTTATTTAATGATTTCACTGCCTTGGGGTAAAGTGACACATTGAGTCTGATCTTTTTGCTTGGAATATCAAAAAAATTTATATCGGTTACATGTGGCTACATAACATCATACTTTTCTGGCCACCACTTCTATATTTCTCAGTCTATCCAGAGGCTATACACAAGCTCACAATCTTCCTCACATCTTTTATTAAACTATTATTAAACCATTCAAGTTGAAACCATAATAAAACAATATGAATATAAGGGCCTGAAAATAACCATTGGCATTCCATCCATTTTGCAGTCTGTACTTTCTCTATTGCAATTTGCTGTCAGGGAGACTATTTGCATTCAGGATTTTGACACATTTTGCAATCTGCAATGTCATGTTGGTGTTGTAGTGTTTGTGAAATTTCCTGGCTTGTTCTTACAGTTTGTTTTGCGGAGCCAGAAGTTTGTATTCTAAAATGCTGGGAGATAGAAGACTGCAGTTGGGTGAAGGTAACATAGTTGTCAAGGGGACTGTGTAAATGCTGCTTCTGCCCTCTTTTGGAAGAATTCATGCATCTCTAATGTCTGCAGTGCTTTAGGTGCTCAACTCTGGGAGCAGAACCCCAGGTCTGAACTGCAGGAACCCCTCTCAGCCATCTCTCTATAGTCCCCAGCACTGTTATCACTGACTTCAGGGACTGCAGTAGGTGTTACTTTTACTGATTTTCCTACTGAGTTCAGCTACAGCTAATACAGAATTCCCACGAAATGTCACTACTTCACACAGGACCATGCTGTGAGCAGGGAAAAGAAAAAAAACAAGAAAAAGAAATCGTTTCATACAAGAGCTAAAATACAGCCTGTTTATTTCAGTTTGTGAAGTACCTGTTTATGGCCCTATCAGCAAAAAGGAATCTGCATCACACCATTTTCTGACGAGTGTTGACTCTCTAACTGGGCTGGCAGTCTGCTCGCCTTCAAGCACATGTTATGAATAGTCCATTCTCGCATATAGCGCCTGGTATCTGGTTGCTCAGAGACTGGATTATTCTGTCATCTCCCCTTTCCTTTGAAATAACTGCTGTCCTACCAGAAAAAAAGAAATTAAAGAAATTTACCATTCAGACTTACGCAAACATTGTACTACAATCAACTGCTTCAGACTAAAGTCATAAATGCCCACATTTGCTTCCTGTCCTAAAGGGAAATGTATGTCGTATTTTTAAGAAACAAACAAATACAGATTCATTTGCACAAAAAAGTAGTTTATTCTGTTCTTTAAGACTTGATCCAACTCCCGATTAAGTACATACTTGTCATTGGTTTCAACTATACTTTACTTAAGTCTATATAAATTATTTTGAGCTGTATATTTATTTCTATACTTGAGTCTTGAAATATGTTCAGTTCATGACTAGAAAACGCTAAACCCAGAAATTTAACAGGAAAAGATCACAGACTCTAAATGTAACATAGCAGCCAATAATAATAGTTCAATTACTGATTGTGGGGAACAGCTATTGTATAGTTTTGCCTCTCTGTTTCCTTTTTTTTTCTTTGCCTTGATCACTGGAGAACTCACATCCATTTCTGGTTTGATATTTGTAAGTGTTTGCAAAGCACTTTTTGAGAACAATTTAAAGCCGACAAGTTCTCTCTTTCTTGTTCCCTCTAAGTATTCAGCAGATGCTCTCCAGACTGAATTGGATGGTTAATCTAAGACGTGGAATTATTTCTGATCCCTCACAAGACAATTTCCATTATTTAAAAAGAGGTGATAAAAGATGATTATGAAGTGACACACTTTGCCTACCACTTGTAAATATTAATTCCTGGCTCGTATCCATGAATCCTACAGAATACACAGTGATTTCATGATCATGTGAGCAACCATCTGAAGATTCTCTAATACTCTGGATCGCAAGGAGCAGAGGAGTGAAGTGATTATATTTATGTGCTTTTTTTTTCTTCATTTGTCAACCAGCTCTGCTTTTTAAAGTGTGATAAAAAGATACACAGATGCTCTGTATGCTTATTTTTTGTATTCCCTCACATTCTAAAGAGCTCACTGTAAAGGCACCTGCATAAAACAATATCACAAAGAATGGTCAATAATGACTGAAAATAGTGTTAGTACAGGTGTTGTATGAATATCTTTGATCTTGAAAGCTCTGCGTCTTTTAAAAGCTTTAGGAAGAATGAATGTGTTTAAGTCAAAGAAAGAGCCTACGAGTATTGTTTTCTAAAGTAGACAGGAAGAAAAATCACTGACTTTACTCAAATACCTACTACACTACAGCAAGAATAAAAGCTGAAAAGAAGCTAAGGCTCTTTATACATATAAAGAAATATGAGTGGATTAATTCAGCTAGCATTGTCTCACCAATGGCAAAACGTGTCATACATTATTCATAAACTTCTGATGAGCTACTTTTAGGCAGCCTCAGAAATGTAATTTCTAGAATAAACCTGATATAGACACCCTTCTCTAGGTTTATATCTGTTAATTTCCTAGCAGTTTGCATAGTAGGATAGCAAATACGATTGTACCCTGAAATGCTGACTCTTTTCCTGAGATTGTATTGAGATGTGCAGAGAATCTGTACATTTGTAAAGATCTCTGGGCTCATGTGGAGTCCTCATGGAGACTATGTCATACCCAGGCACTACGTGTGTTCATTTCCTGGAAGCAGAAAGACAATACAGGTGTGAAAATACCTGCCTGGCTTGTAACAAAAGTCATATGACTTAAAAGCACATAACCTCAAACATTAGAAGTCTAGTGGATAATCCAAGATGTAAGTGTTTGTCCAAATGAGTCCCATTTTCTAAAAGATGAGCCTTTGCTAGGTGCCTAAAGTCGGGTATCCTAACACTCAGGGTAATTCAGCTGCACAGTTCCCCATTTTGAGGCAGTAACATGGCATTTAGTGCATTATTTTTTCTGATAACTCAACCATGACAAAATGGTGCAACCACTCACAGCACAGATACTGCAGTACAGCACAGGGGCTTTGTTCACTTGTATCCTGTTCGGTTTTAGACCCACACTACCGCCTTTCTTCAATTTGTTCACCCTTACAAGCAGAGTAAAATACCAGAAGTTAAAAGAGAAAAAGCACTGTAGCCACTTCAGGGTTAGACCCCAGGGACTCAGGAACAACCTGTAGCTCCCCAACATGTCATATCCGAAGGTTCATTTGAAGATGGAAGTTACTGTCTCCATTGAAGAATGAATTTAGCTTAATTCTTACATCTCTTGACAGCAGCTTTGGCCAGAGAATAAAGGCAGAGGCCTTCTCCTAAACTATTTGATCCTTTATTTTAGTAGCTGAGATCAGGAACTAAACCCAAACCTCAGACCAGCACAATGTAATTCTCAAAATGCAGAGGAGTTAAAAATAAAAGACAAATATATTGGCTAGCTTTCCTGAGTCTTCTTTGTAGTCAAACACCCAATAAGGACCTTATACATAAAGCTGCTGTTAAAAGTTCAGATATCAGTACTCCTTGAGGAGGCATAATATAAAATAAACAAGTAAATGACAGTGATCGAAGTGCAGCCAAGTCAAGAATGATGGGCAGAGTTACAGAAGACAGGCAACATTATCAACCAGGAATAATATTTATTAGGAAAAAAATAAACAGACTGATGTGGTTCACTGCTATAACAGAGCACTGAAGCATGCAGAGTGTTCCTGTGCTGAGATCTGCCAGTGAATTAGAGGGATGTTAGCAGGAAATGCAACCAATCTGATATCCAGGTTTTTTGCTGAATATAGCCACTACTGCCACTGAATATAGCCACTTTACCTCTAAAGCAGTTTGGCTTTAGAGGGAAAGAGAGGAGGTGGGGGTTGGAAAACATCAGCAGTGAGTCAGTAGCCTGTGGAGCTGGCTATTAAAGACCCCTTTTTAACAAGCCAACTGTATAGTGACAATTTAATTTAAATTAGCTTGTTATAATTTTGGTGGAATTAATGCTAAATGGTTGTTACAAGTACAATAAATCTTAGGATAAAATGATATATTTTTAACAGACAATAACACAAAAGAAGACAGGAAAGACTTTGTATTGCTGACATTTTTTCACAAGGAAAAGCAGATTGGAAAACAAGAAATCAATTAGTTAAGTGCTAACATTAACTATAACTTTCATCTAATATTTTTGCTGTCTTCAGAGCTTACATTTAAAACCTGCAGTCCTCTCTATAGTTCAAGGAACTCTGCTGTAAGTTTCCCTTAGAAGAGACGCTTCTTTTTAAGATCCCAATAGTAACCCTTCTCCATTGTCACACTAATCCCCAACAATGAGATCCTCAGCCTCAATAGCAGGAGAAAGGTTTTACAATACTAAATTTTCACAAAACCAAAGTGGCTAAAAGCTACTGTAGCTTCACATTCCCTGAGGTGTCTTGTGAAAACATTCAGAAGCTTAGCATTGTACTTAGCTGGGGTTTTTTTAAGTTTTGTCTACTCAGCCCGTGTCTGCATTAAAAAAAACATTCAGCATCTCGGGATTACAACAGCAACAATTAAAGTAAAGCCTAAAAGCTGACCTCTCTTCAAAACCTTGAGCTATTGCTGTGCAGGAAACTATTTTATACTTAGGTGCCAATCTTTGCATAAGCCTTAAGCTTCCCATAAGCAAACAAAGACTAAAGAAACATTCATCTCCACCAAACACCAGTGGCAAACATAAACATAGAGGGGGTTTGTGTTTCTGGTGAAAAGATGGTTTGGGAATGGAACCATAATTCACTTTAATTGCCAGATCTGACTTCTACTCTTTCAGAACAAAAAGATAAATTTGAAGGCTCACAATCTCTTTGGTCAACTCACCTACACCAGACATCAGACACTCTCGTTTTCACATAGTCTTGTGATAAGTTTAACTTGAAAGTGCCTTTTAATGTCATGGAAGAGAAAAGCAATGTGAAGAAATATCTCTGACACCCTAATGCTAGGCCTCTTAAAGCAAATGTTGTAACAACTGAAGTTGAAAATGAATCCTCTCCACTGTCAATTCAAATTGCATCTTTGTATGGTATAAACAGATTTTTATTTAAAAGTCCACTCCAAAACAGTTGCCAAGGCCTTCAGTAAAATCACCTTTTACTAATAAGATGGAAAGCTCACAGAGAAACATTTTCACTGAGATATAAAGAAAAGAGATTGTGGAGTGCTGAATAGCAGTGAGTTAGTTAGGTGACTGGGGTGCCTGTGTCCTTCACAGGGTGATGATACTAGGAAGGGAGGAGTAAACTGGAACACACTGTTTAGGTGAATACCACAGTGAACACCAAAGCAATTTAAAACAATCTGAAACTAACAGTAAACTCATATTGTATCCAAAAACTAAACCCAGATTCTTCATTCTTCTGTCAATAAGAAAGTCAGTCAGAACATCAGATCTCAATCTTTTAAAATAAGCCATTTTAATTATTCACCTTGAAATATTTTCTGATTTTGATATCTGAAGTTTCCGTCATTTACAGAGACTAAATACGGCAGTGTTAACCAGAAGAAGGCTCCCTTCAGAGGGCACATTCTGTCCAGGAGGTGGATCCACAGCCATTCTCATGACACATAAAAGACGAACTGTGAGGCCAGCTCCTCAGAACCACTGATCTCTGCGTGTTGCATGATGCCAACACTGATCCAAGCCCTAAAACAAAAGAGCTGTGAAAACCACAGAAAAAATCAGACTGAAATCCACTGCACCCCATTCTAGTTTTAACTTAACCTGACTGCAGAAGGAATTCACCGAGATCAGAGAAGGCAGGTGGCACAGTGTTATCCTTCAGTTACTTCATAGAAAAAAAGAGATTGAGAGGAATGAATTGGAATTAGATGTGATTTCATTTTTATACTCTGAGTAGTCCAGGATTATAACCAAGGTGCATTTACAGACAATAAACAATCTTTGATGGACTGTTTGAGGAAAGGTTGCTTTCCCAAGTTATAGAGGAACAATAATTAACATTTAGATAGCACTTTAAGTTAACAAAGCACTTGCAGGAATAGTACACCAATATTAGGTGAAAGAGGCAAATTGCTTTGAAGGATCACTTAATTCCAGAAAGTATGATTCAAAATCAAAGACTTTTCTGTGGTAAAACTATCAAATAGAATATCTGGCATAATATCGCATTTTGTTTCAATTTTCTGACATTTGCCTCTTGTATTTTTGCTGCAGATAGCTTTAGTTATATCAATCAAGCTGTCAGCAAAGGAAGGAAAGATATTATAAGTAACAACTTATAGGTATGAAGCCACAGTAGCCAGAGTAGTACCATGTAGTGTATGTCATATGTATTTAGTACATTTAGTGTGGACACACAGTGGTAATCCTGCATATTCTCACTTCAAATGCCTGAGCTGGTGGATAAACAAGTGGGCAAAGGCTGCCCACACAAATTTTCCCCAAGCTGCAGTTTGCTGGGAACCCTCCAGGCTGTCTTTAGACATGGACAAAACACGATATAACCTCATTTGGCAGTAGGATAGACTGGGCTGTGCTGCCTCTTCAGCTTCACCTGAGATGACTATGATCCCTCCCATAGGTGTCCAGCCTAAGGCTGCTGCCAAGTATCTTCTCTAGCGGATAGAAAGATACAGGCATAGGTGACGGCCCATTGCGGCAAGGTAAGACACAGAGGAATGGATATTTTCCTCTCTACGGTTGAGGGAACCAAGGTGAACAGCTCAACTTAAGGCCTAATACTCACTCACACGTGACAACTATGCATAGAAAAGCTCTTTAGATGTCTTTTATAGCCAAGCAAAGGAAACATTCTCAAAGGGCAATTAATCCCACTTACTTGAGGTAGCTGAGGATCCTGGAAGTGAATGTCACAGGAATTGCCTGTCCCTTGCCACTAATCAGTGAGGGAGTCAAATAATCTAGTTGAGATGCCTAATTCATGGACAGATAAAGTCAAAACTAAACATTTCGGTTAACATTAGTGAGCTTTATTTTCTTCTGAGGAATACTCACACACTGTCTTCAGACTGCAAGGAGGCTTTGCAAAAAATATCACAAAATATTCAGGTTTTTTATTTCTTTTTTTTTAATCTCTTATCTCCTATTAAGGAAAATAATTCAATGATGAGAAGCTCTCACATTCATCATGAAAAAAAAATTAAAATTGAGGATATATCTTGTTTTCTTTATTTTGTTCTATCCAGCTCATTCATGATTGATACTTGTCTTTATCAGATCATCTTTATCACTAACTAAATTGATGTACAGTTTTCCTGATACTTCTGCTTTAAACCAGCTCATACTGCTGTCACAACATGGCTTGACGTGATTATCTGTTGCACTCAAATTGACGGAGGACAAAGGAAGGGGCAGTGATGCTCCCAGTGCCTGTCCTTACTCCAGAAGAATGATGGATAAGACATGTCTTGTTTCTCCCTCAAGGAGTTTGTCCTGCTCTCTCTCTGCTCTTCTTGTACAAGAAAAGGGGGTAGAACAGAAGGCAGAGCAGAAATGGTCACCAGCTTCCTGGGGTCTGAGAACAAATGTAACATTTGAATCACTATTTCTACTGTAAAAGCTTTGGTATGGAAAATATGACACAAACATTTAAACAAATTCAAAGAAAAGACTATCTTTCACAAATGTGCTAAAGCATATTGAAGTTGTCCGGCAAATCAAGCATAGACATAACAAACAGGCCAACAGGATAACATCTTTCTCTGACAAATGAACAAGTGTAAAGGTAGGCAGTAAATGTGAGAAAAGCAAGAAGAAGGAGGACAAAAACGCTCAAATCAGAAAAACAACAGAGAATCTAAATAAAGACAATTCCTCCCTCCCCCTCTCCTTTTCAGAGAAGCAGCCTCTCATTTTTTACTAAGAGCATACAAAAATTAGAAGCCATCCTTTGAAAACTAAAACGGATGTGGGTATTGACATTTATAGACAATTGTCTAGAGCTTTTAAATGAACACATGTAAACAGACAGTGATTTCACACACTGTGAAATCACACAGCACATGCAGGACAGCCAGGTGATCAGACCCAGTCAACATGGGTTTATGAAAGGCAGGTCCTGCCAGACCAACCTGATCTCCTTCTATGACAAGGTTACCTGGTTAATGGACGAGGGAAAGGCTGTGGATGTGGTGTACCTGGACTTTTGTAAAGTCTTCAACACCGTTTCTCACAGTATTCTGATTGAGAAACTGGCAGCCATTGGCCTGGACAGGCACAACCTCTACTGGGTGAAAAACTGGCTGAATGGCCAGGCCCAGAGAGTGGTGGTAAATGGAGTTAAATCCAGTTGGAGTCCGGTCACGAGTGGTGTTCCCCAGGGTTCAGTGCTGGGTCCAGTCCTGTTCAACATCTTTATTAATGATCTGGACAAAGGGATTGTGTGCACTTTTAGCAAGTTTGCAGATGATACCAAGCTGAGTGGAAGTGTTGATCTGCTTGAAGGAAGGGGAACTCTGCAGAGAGATCTGGACAGGCTGGATTGATGGGCTGAAACCAACAGGATGAGATTCAACAAGACCAAATGCCGAGTCCTGCACTTGGGACACAACAACCCCATGCAGAGTTACAGGCTTGGGGAAGACTGGCTGGAGAGCTGCCTGGCGGAGAAGGACCTGGAGGTGTTGGTTGACAGCCAGCTGAATATGAGTCAGCAGTGTGCCCAGTATCAAAAACAGTGTGACCAGCAGGACCAGGGAGGTCATTGTGCCCCTGTAGTTGGCACTGGTGAGGCTGCACCTCGAGTACTGTGTTCATTTCTGGGCCCCTCACTACAAGAAGGACATTGAGGTGTTGGAACACGTCCAGAGAAGGGCAATGAGGCTGGTGAAGGGGCTGGAGAACAAGTCCTGTGAGGAATGGCTGAGGGAACTGGGATTGTTTAGCTTGGAGAAGAGGAGGCTGAGGGGAGACCTCATCACTGTCTACGGCTGCCTGAAAGGAGGCTGTGGGAGAGCGAGTGTTGATCTCTCAAGTGAGAGGTGATAGGACAAAAGGAAATGGCCATAAGGTGCGGCAAGGGAGATTCAGACTGGATATTAGGAAGAATTTCTTTACTGAAAGGGTGGTCAGGCACTGGCAGAGGCTGCCCAGGGAGGTGCTTGAGTCACCATCCCTAGATGTGTTTAAAAAATGGGTAGATGAGTTTTTGAGGGACATGGTTTAGTGGAGGATGGGTGCATTTGGACTCTATGATCTCAAAGGTCTTTTCCAACTGGAAGATTCTATGATTCAGGCATGCTAATTTTAATTCTGAGGAGAGGGTCCCTGGACAAATTTGACGACGCCGTAAAATTGGCTAATCACAAACCAAGTGTCTGGTATTTCACAGAATCTGCAAAGTAAAATAAAATATCTAGAAAGGGTGGGATCCACTTCCATAGTAACTCTGTGTTGCCATCTAAGCACATGCTCATCCTGCTCATAACGATGAAGACTCCTGAGATGGCACTGGCCAAATTGCATTAATATTGCAAAACATCTGCCCTCCTTAGCTTTGCAAAGAGACATGGTCTACCTACCTGAGTGTAATACTGAGTTCGTTCAACTCTGATGCACCTGGATAGTGAACAAGTATCTCTAGACAGAGGTGTAAAATGTCGTATCACAGCCTGTATGATGCTTGTCTCAGGGTCTCTGCTGAGTATCCATTGTAAACTCTATGTATGATGTACGACTTCAGTCTGGGTACTACTCATCAGCTCATCAACATGGCCTAAACATGCTCAGGTATGTAATAGTACAAGGTCTGGCCCATTGATCCCATCTGACCAAAGCACATTTCGGCAGAACATTCACAGATGAACATATCTGGATCTGTTAGAGAATCATAGAATCAATGAGGCTGGAAAAGACCTTTAAGATCATCAAGTCCAACCTCTAGCCCAATATCATGCCCATTAAGCAATGTCACGAACTGCCACATCTGCACATTTTTGAACACCTCCAGGGACGAAGAATCTACCACTTTCCTGGGCAGCCTGTTCCAATGCTTTATGACTCTTTCAGTAAAGAAATTCATCCTGATACCCAACCTAAGTCTCCCCTGGCACATTTCCTTTCATCCTATCACTTGTTATTTGGGAAAAGGGACCACCACCCACCTCACTACAGCCTCCATTTAGGTAGTTGTAGACAACCTCCTCTTCTCCTGGCTAAACAATCACAGTTCCCTCAGATGTGCCTCATAACACCTGTGCTCCAGACCTTCACCATCTTCGTTACCCTCCTCTGGACATGCTCCAGCACCTCAGTGTCCTTCTAGTAGAGAAGCACCCAAAACTGAAGACAGTATTCGAAGTGTAGCCTCACCAACGCTGAGTACAGAGGCACGAAAACTTCCTGTTCCTGCTGACCACACCATTTTTGATAATAGCCAGGATGCTATTGGCCTTTTTGGCCACCTGAGCACATTGCTCACTCATGTGCAGCCAGCTGTCCACCCTGCCATACTTCACTCCTTAAAGATTCAATCGAATGCCTTTGTACACAAAAATCCGCTAGTGAGGACACTACTATCAAAGGCCACATTTAAAAGATAATCTGTAATTTTTTTGGCTTAAATCCTTACATCTACTTGCACCAAGTTTTAGAAACTTAAAATTATGTCATCAGTCACCTCTTAGGCTGTTTCTCCCCTGTATTCAGGACTCATTCTGGGCTATGAAGCCACAAATAGGATGTAATTTGGAAAATAATTGCCTATGTGTATATTTACATATACAATGCTGTTTACAAACATCCATTCTTTTAGGACAACCATAGTTTCTGGTGGTCTGACATAGCATCTTCATGAATTAGATCAGAAACCTTTCTACTCTTCCGCTTCACTCTTCTGTTGCTAAATTGTAAAATATATTAACTCAGAAATTGCCATGTCTGGGACAGATTGCAGAGATGCCTTAAGACTGGTGAGCTTGGAGAGGAGACGTAAGAAAGTATGTGTCTACAGCCGTCTTTTTGTCAATGCACCCTTATGATGATATTCATCTCACATGAGATATCTAAAAATCAAGCATATAGTTCAAGTTAGGCTGCTTCTCGAGCAGCGAAGAGAGAAACACGGCTGTGACTAACATGCACACTAGTTGAGGTGCCAGGTTCTGACTGTGACCCGTTCACTGGCCATTAACTTGAAATTAAGGACTATATATAGGGTTGCAATTATTTTTCCTGAATGAACATGGATTTGTTATATAAAACAGTGTTTTGGGCACATTTAGTCTCTAGGTACTGCAAAATTATAAAAAATGGATGTCATTATCAGGAACCCAATCAGAGAACAAAGGTGGTTCAGTCACCTTGCTATCATTGGCTAACTCAAATATGGTGGTGTTTATTCGATTTTCTCTTATTTTTTTTTATCAAGTGAGTCTAGAAATTGGAAAAAAAGTCAGGAAGAAAGACCACCAGCTTTAACTTGTTTTCTTGAGAATAAGACAGACATTACTTGAGTCATTCATTTGGGTGTGGAGACAGCAAAATCTCAGATTTTTTTATAATTAATAGCAAAGACATTCAACACAAAGCAGCCACAAAATCCAGTGACAGAATTGCATGAATGTCTCAGGTTTGTGGGATTTTCAGAGATATGAGAGATTGGGAGACGGGGACAAGGGGAACATGGAGGTACCTTCAGAAAATAGGGGCCTCCCGTGGAAAATATTGCAGCTCAACATATGTGGAAGATTTCTTACACAATGATTATGGTATTATTTTTTAATAAACAGTTAAAAGAGAATGAGTGTCTGTATAGAACAGGTAAGTAATTAAAATTCTCAACTGCACAGTCAAACACATACAGCAGCACATTGCCAACTACAGACAAAAGTGGGACTGTACAAGTCTGAACATGTACCTATTTATTAAATCTTATTTAAAACACTGAACTAAGTGCAGTGTCTGATGAAATATTTAGGGTGTTTAAACGTGCCACAGCTGACAGAATACATTTTTTTTTCTACTGGCACAAGATCATTTTGGTTTGCTTTTTCCCCCTGTGTTCTTTCAAAAAAGACAAGGTAAATGATTTGAACAGTATCTAAGTACAAGATAGGTTTTTCATGCCTCTAGTTTCAGCATGGGGCTTTCTAAAAGAAGTGTGGCTGATTAATTGAATATTTTTTTGTTTTGCTGGGGTTTAATCCCTAGAATTTCCTTTGTATTTCTAAAGACACGAGCGTTTGCATAAAATGTGACATTATGCTACTTAATATCGCTGCATAGCTGTGGAATTGGCCTCAACTATAATTTAAATTTAGAAAAAATATTCTTTTGAAGTGGATGCCCTGGTAGTGTTCCTGGTGAAGTTCAATGAAGGATACTGTGTTATAAATTCCTTGAAATATAGAGATCTTACCATTCCCCATTCTTCCTTCAAGCAGCAGTAACCACTAATACTACTTCTAGCAGACCTGAACCTTCATATCACCTTGCCATAGCATAACAGCCCTACTGATACTGGTAAGTAACAGTAAGTCTTTTACAAACTCCTTTGTAAAGCACATTATTCCATCTGCATGGCACAACCTCCCAACATGGGTACATGCTGCCAAATAACTACTGTTGGGGCTGTTTAGTCTAAAGAAGAGGAGGCTCAGGGGAGACCTCATTGCTCTCTACAACTACCTAAAAGGAGGTTGTAGTCGGGCAGGGGTTGGTCTCTTCTCTCAGGTGACCAGTGACAGAACTAGAGGGCATGGACTCAAGCTTCATCAGGGAAAGTTTAAGCTTGATGTGAGGAAGAAGTTCTTCACTGAAAGGGTGATTGGCCATTGGAATGCGTTGCCCAGGGAAGTAGTGGAGTCGCCGACCCTGGAGGTGTTTAAGGGGAGATTGGATGTGGCACTGAGTGCCATGGTTTAGATGATGGTTGGTGTTAGTGTTGGGTTATAGGTTGGACTTGATGATCTCAGAGGTCCTTTTCAACCTTGTGATACTGTGATGCTGTGATTCGTTACTGACATATTATACACACTAAGCGAGTGAGCTGACCACCATAGAATTTGCATTTTATTACCTTCACCTCTCACTAGGCTTCTGCCTCTTGAATGGTCTTGGCTTTGTGAACTCCACCCAGCATGCCAACCCCTTTTTGACTTTGTGTAAAGCTCCAAGAATCCAGAGGTCGTTATCATGCAACAGATAATAATCTTTTCTGCTTTGCTAAGTGTTGTTTCTTTCACACTGATCACTAGCTATTTCATGCCTTCATGCTTACACAGATTTTCCCGTTGATGCTAATGGATGTCTTATTTCATATTGGTGTAAAATATGTATCCCTGACAGCAATGAGAATTATTTGCAACAAAGCTCATATCCAATTTCTGCTTGCTCTTTCTTGCTGGCTTACAAATCTGTTACAAAGTTTTCTTTATAAGGTTATTAACACATTACATTTGAATGTGATAGTTTGTCACTCCATAATAATTACCCAAGTCCCCTCTTCAGTCTTATAGTTACAGTGCCCATTTTGCAGTCTATTAACTATGAGTAGAGTGCAAATTACACTACACCCATGCATATCTAAGGTCATATTGAGTCCATTTCCATTTACTGAAATGTGAATGGTCAGCTTTCTCACCCATGTGCATCGTGAGCCACAGTTCCCACCAACCGGAAAGGCAAGAGAGGAATGAATGTTGGTGAGCTCTTCCAGATCATGCCACAGCCACTGCTGTTGACACCTGGTCTTATTTTGAGGTGACAGAAATGAAGATGGGGAGAGGACAAGTCAATCTGGAACAGCAGGATGGGTCTTAGGAAGTACACGGGAAGGTAAGGGATTTCAGAAAGCAAGCCAAGATAAAAATTTGGGAAAAACAGAAACAGCCAAACAGCACTGCAAAGCACTGATCTAGAGATCTTCCTCCTTTGAATGACTTGACTGGATATAGAGACAGGCATTATGCCACACAGGAAAAACATTAGAAGAAGCTACAGCTGAGCTCAAGGACCATTTCAAACCCTTTAATAGAGTGCAAGTCTGAGGGAACAATTTCCACATCTAAGAAAGACTTGTTCATGGACTGCTATCCATGGAACTTGTGACCTCCAACACAAAACACTTGAAAGGTGTTGTGCTGAAGGCCTTAAGGGATACCATGTATTTCAGCAGCAGCACCTTGGCAAATCAGCCATTGAAATGACATCTAGAAAAAGTGGTCCTGTTTCACAGAATTATCAGTAGGCATTGTGGGTCCTCTAAGTCTGATCCATAAAAATTGTCTCCATCTTCACTGTTAAGTCAGTGCTTTAAAAGTCAGAATGAGCTTCTTAATATCCTTCATTCTGTGCCTATTGGATTGAATGGAAGGATTTATTTTCACTGCAGCATGTTATTGGAGTAGATCTTAACGGAACCCTCCAAAGTCTTTCCCAATTTACAATGAGCAGCCTAAAAGACGACAAAAGAAAAGGTTTAACTTTTTCTTTTGGACACTTCATGAACGTATCATCAAACTCCCAGATGTAATCCTAATAAGAGTAAGTAATTTGTAGCCTATGCAGTTAATGAATTCAGCCTCCATACTAAAATTTTGTAGTTTTCTCAAGATTGCTCATCCTTTATATTAAAAAATATCTGTTTATTCTTTGACTGTTCTGATGGCTCACTGATATGAAATTTGGGTTATTTTGCTTCATTGTGACTAGTCATGAAAGTCACGCGATCTGTGCAGTTTCAAAATCCAGATTGGATAACTGCAAAATCACCCACACCTTCAATTTTGAAAAGAAAATTGTCCACTTTAAACTGAAAATGAACTTCCTTTCCAAATTTGATTATAAGTCGTTGTCATAATGGCTGTTACACAAGGTGTCAGAGACATACCTTGTTTTGTGGTTGAATATCCTAATGAAAATTTCAGATTTTACAAAGGAAATATTAAAGCGAGAAAAAACAAGATATTTCACTCTTTTAGTATTTTCAAACACAAGAGTACATTTAGATTGTCATATTAAATATGAAATGGGTTGAAGATAACCCAGTTTTACAAACATCATAATAGCATGCTGCTTCTTGCATTTGCTGGCTCACCTCAGAAGTGGTAGTTTCAATCTCTCCTCTGCAAAGAGGTGGACTAGAAAGTTCTTTTGTGAAAAACCAAAAGCTGAGAGCCTCACATGACAATACAATTCCGTGATTTAGAAATTGAAAAAAGAAGTCTACTTTGAAATGGTGACAACTATAAAATAAATATCTACTTCGCAGAAAGGTAGAAATTATCTAACACAGGCTGATCAGATCTGAAGAAAAATCAGGTCTGCATGCAGGCTGGACCTTGATAGAAGGACTACCTAACCATATCTACTCCAGGGCATAAAGTGCCAAATGCAAATAACACAGTGTACACAACTTGTGCCTTGATGCTGCTTGAAACTGAATTTGCTGCAGGCCTTTTGGCAAGGATACCAGGTTTTGTGTTGGAGAGGCTCCTTCCGCGCCACTCGTCCATACACTGGGGAAGGGAAGGGCTTGCCTTTGTGAGTACTTGAGGGCTGCCAAGTCCCCTGCCTTCCAGTCAGGGAGGAAATGCCTGGAGACCCAGGGGCAGAGCTGGTCACAAGGAAAGGGGAGTGGAGAAGGGATTGAGAAAGTGCCACTGATCACAGATTTATAGCAATTATTACTGCACCTCATCTAAATGGAGAGAACACCCTGCTCCTCTCCACCACTTGCAGCCACTCCCCAAGAACAATATTTTCTCCTTCTTTGTTACTTTGCAGTGGGCAGAGCAGATACTGATGCAAACACGACAGTGTATTTATAAGGAACAAGGGATGTTTAATTTATGAAAGAATACAAAATTGCTAAGATAATATGTCTGTAATTATTGTGAGAGTAAGGAGAGACCTTGCTTAGAGAACCATGTTAGGTGGCACCATTTTAGCATGGGATAAAAACAACAGGTGGATACAATGTAGAGGGAAATAAAGGAGTCAGGGTAACAGCATATTTTATCATCTTCAGTAGAATAACTAGCAGCACACCAGCTGCTCGACTATTGTCAGATGTTTTCCAGCCACCACAGAAAAAGTGAGTTTTAAGGAGCAGTTTGAAGGAGAATAGATTAGCAGCCTCATGGCATTATTATGAGGAGATATGCATATGCATAAGGAGCTGCTCTGAGAACGTAAGAAGGCTCTTGGACTAACAAACAACGAAGAGAGGCATCATAGGGACACCACAATGTAGTGCATATTGAACCTGCTTTCATATGTAAACATACAGCACACTACAGTCTCACAAGATCACTGTTTTCTTTTATTCAGCATCCCAATACTGCACATAGTGTTGGCTGCTGCCAGTGATACATTAAATTCATTCAGTTAGGTAAATATTATTAAAAATGTCTCAACATTTGAATACTGAACACAACGATAGTGTGAAGAAAAGGAAGAAAATGGTAACAAAGATGTTCTGGGGTCATTAGTAATAGCAAATTTGCTATTAATGTCACTGGAAGCTAGATTTTACTCCAGACTTTTAGAAAGAGATATAAAACTTTCATTTTTAGGCATAAGCAAACCTGCAGTTGAATTTAGGGAAAACTTTCCTTATTTAAAAGTTATTTTACAGGTACTTTTTGCATTATCTCCACCTTCCTCTTGCACAGGAATGTACAAACCACATGCTGAATCCTTGCAGTGAGTGTCGTGCTTCCAAGTAATTTATTGACATAGTTGCCTCCTAGCATAGAAACTTAGGAAAACATTCTGGAATAAGCTCCATGAGAATTAGGTGAAACTTTTTCTGTTTTCCAGATAAACCTGATTTATTTTTTCTGTCAGTCCTCCACATCAATAATATCAGGAAAATGAGGTCGTTTTTTGATGACAACATTTACTTTAGGATAGTGAATGTGCTTCCACATGAAACACATGGGCCGTGTCAGTACATGTCCATGTACTGCACATAACCTTTTCATTTGAATTGTGTGTGTTATGAACATACTCACTGGGGCTACAGTAGATGCTGAACACTAATATTTGCACAGGAGGTTCTGTTCCTGCATTTATTCCTCAGTGGGCAGGCTCCTGACCTCCTTTGAAGGCATTTATAGGAGTAAACAGACTGAAACTAGGTAGTGCAAAATAACCTATGAACGCTATTTGCTCTACTGCCTGAGCATGAGACTGGATGGTAGCACTGTCGGAAGCGGTGGGGACTATGTTGTATTGTTATTAGGTACTTAGATTTTAAATTATTTGAAAACTGCCTTTCAAGTAGAGGGAAAATTTGCTGAATGGCCTCTTTGCCTACCTTGGGAAATCTGTGAGCTTTCCAGTAAATCAGATATTTCCACAAGCAAATAGGAATTTCTAGAATATCTCTTATGATTTATCATCAGCACTGCTCTGTATAAAAGGCCACTGGAGTGCCTTGGCATTCCGCGAACACCCTGAACAATTTAGAAATGTTATTTTGCCTCCTTATGGATAGATGGAATACATTACAATGCCCAGCCCTGATAGACAGATCCTGCTCACTCAAATAGTGGACCCAGCATCAAATAACCAAAGATTTTTAACTCCTTCCCCTCCCCTGTTACATGACACCAAGTTCTTACTTCACGGCTGTTACAGTTTAGAAGCAGGTGAAAAAATATAAAGAGAGACTTATGACATGGTGACAAGAGTCCACTGACTCCAAGAAACATATCATGCTGGCCAGACCACTCTAGACCTGTTGTGCTACCCCAATGAGGGAGATGTTCAGCTCGGAAGGAGTGCACGGGTCTGCCCCTTGCACCACCCGAGCACGGACATGAGACCAGAACTACAAACTGAACAGGCATTAAATTGCGTATTTACTGGGATATTTTCTGGGCTTCTTTATTATTCCATCTGATTTGACCTCTGCTGTGTCTTCTAGAAACTAAAACACCTTTTCAGGTGGTTTGATTTAGTTTTGTGTGCATCTTTCAGATTAGTTTTACTTCCAAAATTGTATAGGCTGCATTTACCTTGATACAACTTCCAGAGAGCCTGATGTATTGAATAACAGGTCAAGATATGAAAGACCAGGCATCTGGCATCTCCCTTTACCTTTGGGAATGTTATTTCCTTTCCCTCCAATAGAATCAAAGGCAAAGTCCTATAGAAGGTTTTAGAATGAAAACTGAATTTCAGCATGGACTAAACTAGTTCATCTCTGTGTCTTGCATTTCTTTGGATTTTTTTTTCTTTTTAAGCTGTGCCATGGGCAATATCAGTGGCGTAGCCTTATCGGTTTCTATCTGTTAAAATACAGGGTGGATTTTCAAAGGATGGGTAGGAATTCAGCTCCTGTTCATTTTCAGTGAGCATCTTACTTCTCTAACTAGCCTTATAAAGTATCTTCATAGAGATGGAAAACCTGTTGGAGACCCACACCCATTCTGCATTCTCCTACACTCATTTTTTTTCCCCTTATTTAGCTGATTCCTGCTTGTCTGGGGGCAGAGGCAGCCCCATGTGAAAGCTGCACAGTGGCAGTGGTTACTTCACTTCCAAACAAGTGAAGGACAAAGCGGGACAGGGAATAAACAACCTCCTTAACTCCCCTTTGTAAGATCCATGCCAGCTACAGTGGACCTCAGTTTGCACAGAAATGTCCTTTTGTTACTCCTCTGTCATGACCTCTGTCTGTCTGTCTGTCCACCTGGAGACAGAAAGCAGCAGCTCTTCCTCAAAGTCTAGAAAGTACCCATAACATTGTGGGTACTACCACAAACAAACAATAGTAAGGACAAGGTCCTATAAGACGTTAGTAGGAATGCAAAGGCAAATAGCCTTGAAAAATGCAAGAGATCAGCCTCAATTATTCAAGGAGCCTTTCCTGGACCTCGCTGTTTATCATTCTATGATAAGGGATATATTTATCTTTTAAATTCTTACCAGTCAAACAGAAAATCTTTGCTTTCCCAGAGGAACTCTTCTCCTCTATCCCATCGCAAATGCCACTGCTTCCCTTCCCACTCTCCTGTATTCCCAATACACACAGCTCCTGGTGCGTGGAAACAGCAGTGGGACATGTCAAGTACATTTTTTTCTCCTTAAAGCACGTGTAATTAGGAGGTCACAATCTTTACAAAGTTAAAGTTTTGTGTGTTTGAGAGCTTTGCCCTACTACCATGTAATTGAAATCAAGCTTTTAAAAGCTCACAGCAATGTGTTTGTTCTTTAACCTCTCCCAGCAAAAAGAGAGGGCTTTGCTGAGAGAACCCATTGTTAAGCTCCTGCACTTAACTGATAAGGCACTGATACAACCAGTAACAAAGAAAGAAACTAATAATAATAAAGAAAAGATTCACAAGCCTTCCTTCCCCAGTACATTAATGCCCTACCCAGATTAATTTCCCAAGTTCTTAACAAGAGAGGCACAGCATCTTTAATCATATTAAAATATTGTTATGAGACTTATTTAATAACAGGCAGATGTAATGAGTTCTCACGTCAGAAAATGGAAGGTTTCTTGTCATTTGAAGGTCTGCTTATTATCCATTCTTATATTTTAATGATAGATGTGCCTGTTACTCAAAAAAAAGTAGAGGATCTATTTGGGAATGTTGTGAGAATAAATGACTGAAAAAATGCTTAAACGATCTTACGTCATGTACCATGCATATGGAACACTTATGCTGTTCTGAACACACAGGGATGCAATCCAGTCCAGTGAACTTCGCAAGTGTTTGAGTTCTGGTTTTTTTATTATTATGTTTCATGCCATAGACTATTCACAAAGCATTTGTTTCCTCAGTAGAAGCTTCAAAAAAGCATGATCCAACTTTACCAAGTCACAGCTGTGGCATGTCCGGCAATTAATAAACCCAGAGATTTTCACTGCCATGAACACTCCTTGCAAGGATTCAGTCATCTTCAGCTGGCTGATCCACAAGTTTTCCTTTCCTTGCATCATGATGTCTCTGTGAAAAAGGAACAGGATTTCAACATAGGAATTCTATTGGCCTTGACCTTCAATAACACAAAAAGATGCCTGAGATCTAGCAATGAAAATCCTAGAATGATGGTATCTATAAAGATCAGAAGTTTCCAAGGACACTAATTGAATTCAACCAGCAAACATTTTTAAATGGAAAATTGCTAGTAGCCAAAAGGTTTTTCCTGGGAAACCACCCAAAGATAGAACTTTGAGCCGACTTCATCAAAGGAGATTCTCAACTGTGAAAAATGATAACACCCCCATGGCAAGAAGTACCTCAAAATCAAATAAGCTTGGAACAGTAGTAACTGGAAGAAGAGTTTGTTGCGATACAGAAAGTATTGATGGGCTACATCTGCAAAGAAACAATGTGAGACAGTCTTTGAAAAGGGAAATTTCCAAAGCAGAGTAAAGTCCTTCCAAAAAACCAGAGAGAACTAAGGACAAAGATCTGTTTACTGAATCGTAAGTCAAATCACTTGGAATAACGTCAGAAGTCTATTCAAAAATGTATTTCTCTTATTAGAAGTAATTAGAGAAAAAGAACGAAAAAAGCTAAAAACAAAGTCACTCCCAGCAGCATGACCAATCTTTATAACTGAAAGCTGCCTATGTTCCTGTTCAGTGGCTATTCATACTACTGAAACATTATATTTTTATGTTCTCAGCCAGTGGGTAAGGAAGCATCCTCAGAGCTAGATCACTTATCCTCAGGAAGGCATGTTGGAGTGGTGCTGATTTATAGAACCAGAAAGCTCACTACCAGTGGTACACAATATGCAAAGAGGCCTTTTTAATTAATTATTTTATCTGCTGCTTTGCCACAATGGCCACAGGAGCACAGCACAAAATGGTCTGGTTGCCACAAGGCTGCCATCTAACTCCCCAGCACAGAAAACAAGTGGATGATTCTATCATTGATGCAGTTATGATCAGCATATTAGGCAGCAATCGCTTCACAACACCTGTGTAAGTGTTATCAGGGATTTTAGTCAAATCATAGTCTAATGGTAAATAATTCAGCAAAATCTGAGAATCACATACAAATACAGACAAAGCTAGAAACTTAAAATAAAAAAAAAGATCAGAGGAAAGATCCATCACTAGATTGAAAAGGTCATCAGCAAAACCCTATTTATAGGCTTTTCTGACCAGCTAAAGCTCTATCTCTGAAGGTAAAAGCTCTCTGAAATGTCCCCATGTGGGCAGACCAAACAGAGCCATTCTAACATGCAAGGAAAGCTTAGGCTCAGGGATGAGTATGAGTGAAAAATATTTGGCTAGGCTCCTGGTACAAACTCCTACGCAACACTTTGAAAATCTACCCCTCTGTGTCCTTAGCATTGGTTTTCAAAGTACAGCAGCCTAGAGACAGATGTGCCATTATTGTTTATGGTTCAAAGGCAGAGAACTCGTTTGGTGGGAAAATAAAATCCATACTAATAGAGCAAGTACCAAAAAATGTTCTAAGAGGGAATAAGCATGTTCTAAGGTGTTTTAACAATCTTCTGGCTCCTAGCCCAGAACTCAGTTGGAACAGTTGTATTCATCTCCAGGCCACCACTCTTTGAACTTATGGAAACCTATGGTTATATTTAGCTAGTTAAAAGATATATGGCCAGTGCATTGTTACCCTTTTGTCAATGACTCCCCATTACAACTTTTAATTTCATTGCTTTTTAACCAGAGTTGCTTAATTCATGTGTTCAGCTAAGAGGGATGGAAGGCAGTTGATGGATGGTGTGACAATGACACTCGTGGCTGCTGTTAAGACACTCATCACAGGAAGAAAAGCCAGATTGCACCCTTCTCCTCAATGGAAAATCTCAAAGTTACACATGCTCTTAACCAGCCCTCTCTGTGTACATGGGAGTAGTAATAGATCTGCTGTCAGTAAGATAATTTGCAGACAGAACATCCCCTTAGATAAGCAGAGTACTCAGACCATTGCTGCTTCCTGATTTCAGAGCTTATGCATGAAATTTAGCAGTCCTTATTACTCTACAGGTGCTCAATTTTAAGAGGAAAAATAGAACATCACTAAAAGAAACAACAACAAAATAATTTGCTTGGCTAAGACCACATTCAAAACTTTTCTTTTGTAATAGGTCAGTGTTCTTTTGGTTAGACGAGGGTTAATCAGAAGTAGGTAGAATCTTAATGAAGAGAAAATAAAGCAGGGTTGTTTCAGAATATTCATAAAGCAGGCATTCCCTTCCTCTGTGATCATAAAGATCAGCTCTGCAGATAACGTGGCAAAAGGTCAAGCAATTAAAACCACTGAAGATCCAGCCTACTAATAGGTCTGGTAAAAGAAAAGTTCAAGTAAGTGAGAAGCTGTAAAAGTATCATGGTTGCTCTGCTGGGTAGACCAAGTTTCCAACAAGCCCCAAATAGCATTGCAGATGGTGAGAGCTTACAAAATAAGAGGCATCTTTTCTCAGTTTAGCCTCCCAGTTTCTAGTGCTAGCCCCAAACAGGTGATTTCATCCAGACCTCTTGTGTTCTGTAGCCACCAATCCAGACTGGAATGGCATCATGAGAGATGAAATGAAGATGTGAGGCTGAATAGGCCACAGAAATGAATGGGCTCATTATTTCCACCTTCCCTATTTTAAGTGAAACATATTGGCTGTGCAACACCAGTCCCAGAGTCAAAAAGCAAATGGAATCCAACGGTCATGTAGGATTGGATGCCAAGCCCATGGAGGGCAACAGAATATCTTATTCAAGCCGTGCAGCCCATAGGATTTCCTTGCTGCTCCTCAACGCTGCATGTAAAAGCAAACTGAGAAGTGGAGTATCAAAAAGTACAAACACAAAGTCAGAGCAGGTTTGTATCCAAATGTGTAGCCCTTAGGCTTTTATTGCAACATTTTATTGTTATAAAACAAAAGAAAGTCCGAAGAAAGTTAGAAAAAACAGAGGAAAAAGATTTTAGTTAGGATGCATTACACATGGGAACAAACAGGTAAAAGAAGGTGCGGCTGGAGAGTTGAGATAGTTTCAAGCAGAAATAATTGGAGGCTGTTTTCACAAGAGGTTTCTTTCTTTACTCTCTCCCTTTCCTCCTGCTGAGTGCTCCCACGCTGACAGGACCAATGTCCAGGCAGGCAAGCAATGAGACAGAAGGGTTCCCTAAAATCAATTTAGGGAGCACGGTAATTCTTCCACACTCACTGGAGTTTACATGAGCGCGGGCACAATGGAGGAAGCAGGAACCTGTGTTTGGACAAAGGAGAAGGCAAAACTGCCCCTTTCAACAACAACCTGCACAGAGGTTTGCTTAAAGCAGTGATGAAATCAAAGCTTGTTCTTCATTAGACCTACATATCCCTAGATGCAGGAGTATGGTGTGAATAGAACGTGCGCTGTAATCCTTTCTGGGGTTTTACTGTCATTGCTCAAGGAGGACAAGCAGCCTTGCGTCACCGTACATTGCCTGCCTTGAGAGCTGGGCCCATCAAAGCAGTCAGTGAAAAGGTTATAAATAGGACTTGGAGGCAGCCTTTCAATTCAGTGCCTAAGTAACAAAGCAGTTAGTTAGACATATGTCTGCTGTGAAGACAGTGTCTGAGTGTCAATGCCATGTTAAACTTCGCATTCCCTGTTTCACACAAAACCAAGGGGGTCATTAGTTGCAGGCTCAACAACTACAACTGCACCTGTCTACAAAGGTTCCTGAACTACTGCTTCCTTAAGTAAGCTTGGAAGCATCTAGATTTCATTTTCCTTAGGCTCTGCAGAAACCAAGAGACTATAATAAAATCAGAGGGGAATGTATGTTAAAGAATATAACAACATATAAATATTTGAAAGGATTATCAATACATTTACTGCTTTCTATAGTCAAATGTTAAATAAGTTAACCCAAAGCATTCCTAAAACTTCTTGCAAATATTTTTGAGGACCTTAAGTGCTTGCTCACTAGTGGTTGTCTGCAGCTTTTTCAAAAGCCTCCCAATAGCAGGTATTAACAGCTGTGATAGGGATTTCACTTGCAACAACCTTGAGATTTAACCCCACGCATGACCCACAGTTCAGATCGTGCTCATCAGAAAGGCAAATTGAGGAGCAGGGAAAAGTGGACAGTGAGAGAATTGTACATATTTCAGCTCTTTCATACCCCTTGACTGTTATTCATGCTTACTAAAAATTAAATTCCAAAACTCATGTGTGTTCTTTCTCTCTTGCAATGCAACACAGTATATGGTAAATGTATCTGTCTCTCCACATCCCTCACTAATAGCAGCTTAGACCTGTCCATTGAACCTTAACCGTGTTTCTTTAATTCTCTAATTCTTCTTCTATCCCTGTTTCTTCCTTACTTGTCCAGTCCCAGTTAATCTTTCTGATCTTCCTTCTCAATGCTGAAACAAGCATCAAGTGTGGTGTAAGAGCCACTATGTCACAACTTATCCCCCATTCAGTTTTCTTTAAGTTACCATTAAAGAAGTTGCCCCAGCAAAAGATTAAAAAAATTAATAGCATTATCTGTTTACATATCTGCCAATGTATCAGGCTAGAAAAACAGGTACATTTTTTAGTGTCTGTCTCCTCCCCAAAACATGTATTATTTTCAGGGGCTGTCAGCAGTGTGCTCTTCCAAAACATTGGAAGAGAGCCAGAACCTCCACCTTTGGAGGTATGAGGTGAAAATATGCCCTTTCTGGAAAATTTTCATTTTCGGGTGGATTCTTTATAACCTTTCTGTAAGTATGTACCACGAAATCCAAACGGAAGCAATATTTCTCACCTCACAGCATCAGGCTAATACATATAAGTAACTAATTCAATTCTTCCCTCCTCTTTCCCCCTGTACAGTGTAAGCAGTAGCCAAATTTCTTCCTCACCATACATATTGAATAGGGATGTAAAGAATTGTGTGGTTCAACAAAAAATGAGAAAATTCCTACAAGCTCTTAGCTTCTCTTTAACTATCTGAGAGAAAAACTGCAGCAAGGGTGTGTTCTCCAGTATCATTCCGAGCAAATCTGGCTATTTGACAACAGCCCCCTGATGGGGAGCTGTGACAGAATAGGTATTCAAAGGAGACGGGATTTGGAGTAATCACATCAACGTCTTGTGGTGAGGAAAACCTTTGGTCTCACCTGGATTATGCACACAGCCTATGAAAGCAGAAACTGCTTCATGATTTCATAGCCTAAAACCAATTTTTAAAATACATAACAAAGCACTGTAACAACTCTATCCAAGTTAAACCAATGAAATCTGCTGATACCGCACACCGCTGAGCCCTAGGGAAAGCACCTCAAGAACCCAGGATCTGAGTCTGAGACAATTAAAAAGAAGTTTATTCATCACAAGTCTGGAAGCACAGGGTGGGATTCAGCTGCCTAAACATATATGTCTAGCGCCATTTTTGATGCCTTAGGGTATTGCATCTGGCCCTCAGCTGCTGCTCTGAAAGGGAGTAGGTCTTTCATAGATCATGCGTCATATCTGCCAGTCCTGTGTGGATGTCTCAGGTGGCCTCAGGCATCAAAAATGACACTAAATGCTTATGATTTGGTACCTGAACGGCTCCCATACTGTCTATAAGTAATTTCCGGTTCTCTTTGTTAAGGATGTATCCTTTTCTTGTTGTTGTTGTTGTTTTCCCCAGACTTTATTAAATCATGGAGATTAATTGACTCCCTCAAAGCACCCTTTCCCTTGCACAGGCTGTCATATTCAGGGGGCTGGAAAGAACAATGTTTCACTCCTTCCTCCATGCCTGAGCCTGAGAAGAGCCAAGCACCCTGTGCTCCCGTGGGCTTTGGTGGGAGATAAGGCAGCCCAGTGCATGGCTGAAACTGTCTGCTTGTCCCTGGACAGATGTGGAGCAGTAAACGCTGCATGAACCACATGCAGGCAGTGGAGGACAACACAGCTTTCAATGCCAAGGGCCTTTTTCAAGGGACAAAATTTTATTACTGTCTGTGCTAACTGCAGTTTGTGTGTCTGCTGGTAAAATGTCTGAATTTCTCCTTGTAAAAGATATCCCTTTTTCACCTTAGTTATGAGACCCTCACCTTTTTGAAAGCAGGGTGATGATGACTAACCCTCTTTTTGGCATCTGAGCCATAATGTGGTTCTCCTGAAAATCTTATGTTTAGCTACAGATGCACACTCTGGTGACATCTGCTGCTATTGCGGTGTGGGCACAGGAATTTCCCTACTGATCCCAGAAAGGCAAGTTACGCCTTTGTCTACACTTTAGGTATATTGTTGACATCCAGGACAATAAGGGGCTGGTATGGCAAAGATCTTCACCACTTCATTAAATCTATTTATATAGAGGGAATTCTTTTCCAATAGGGACTTTATTGCATTAGATTAAGGTAAGCTATCATGTGTGGGGCAGACGTAAGAACGGTGAAGAAACTTACTGACCCAGAGTAGCTTTTCATAGAGTATTTCCACCAGCAATTGCTATAGGACAGTGAATGCCTACTCTGATCTAACCCAGAAAAGAATCACATCAGGTTCTGATATAGATAGCACATGTTCAAGAGCAAACTCTGACAAACCAGTGAGAAAACCTCAGTAAGCTGCTTCAGTATAATGGTGCAAGGACAGCTTTGTAACACCACCTACAAGTGCCAGCAAAGGATCCCAATGCATTGATTTGCCAAGACTGGAACAGCAGTGACCACAGGTGCTTATTTTGCCTTTTTTGTAGTTCATCAGTGTCATGCAACTGTTGTCTCAGTCAGCAAATGTGTCAGCTCTTGGAATAACAGCTCCTTATGAAGGTTAGGTACACTGCCAAAAGGGAAGTGTTTTAAAGACTAAAATCGTAAAGTATTATGGATATAAAGCCTGTGGTGGTAAAGGTGACTCCTTAGCATTATGCACCACAGTAACACATTTTACCAAGTCCAGGAAAAGTCAGCTTTATTTGCACTACTGTCACCAGTCTTCAATATTGCACCCTGTGCAGTTTCCTTTTGAATTTAGAACGCTAGGTTTCCAAGCTCTAATTTTTGCACTTTTAATCTCTAGAAAAACACAGGGTTTCCAATTAACAGCTACAAGTTGCTGTCACATGACACAGACCTCTGTAAAAAACATATGATACTCCACAACTATCCTCTGGGCAGCACAGTGGGCACGCTGGTATAGAAGCATGAGCTTAGGGACAGTTCAGAAAAGAGGTGAGGTGCCTGGAGAAGGCCAAGCAAAGAGCTTACAACATGGCCAAGGGCCAAGAGCACATGACTCAGAGGGAGAGGCTAGAGGAGCTGGATTTGTTTAGTCTGGCAAATAGGTAAAGGGCTATATAACACCAGTTGACACCTACTTGAGAGAGTTACAAAAGTGACAGAGGCGAACTCTCAGTGGTGCTAGACAATGTAAGAAGGAGAAATGTCACAGACTGCAGTTTGGCATGTTCAGGTCAGACATTAGGAAAAAAGTGCAATTGGAGGGTGGTGCAGCACTGGAACAGGTACCTAGAGAGGTTGTAGAAACCCTGTCCCCGGAGGTTTTTAAGTCTCTATTGAAGTCATGGTTGAAATCATCTCCAGCTGGAAACAGTCTGATTTCGTGTAGTAGATTGGACTGAGGGATAAGGAATTGGTCAGATGGTCACATCCAGAGAGCAGTGGTCAACAGCTCGATGTCCAGATGGAGATTCGTGACAAGTGGTGTCTCTCAGGGGTCTGTTGGGACCAATGCTGTTTAATATTTTTATCAATGACACAGACAGCAAGATCAAATGCACCCTCAGCAAGTTTGCAGATGACACCAAGCTGAGTGCAGCAGCTCTCACACCAGAATGACAGGATGTCATCCAGAGGGATCTGGACAAGCTGGAGAAGTGGAACTGTGTGAATATGATGAGGTTCAACAAGGCCAAGGGCAAGGTCTTCCACGTGGCTCAGGGCAATCTGCGGCTTCAGAACAGGATAGGGGACAATATGATTGAGAGCAGCCTTGAGGAGAAGGGTTTGGGACTGCTGATTGTTGAGAAGCTGGACACAAGCCCGCAATGCGCATTCAAAGCCCAGAATGCTAACCATGTCCTGGGCTGCATCAAAAGAGTAGCCAGTAAGTCAAAGGAGGTGATTCCCTCTACTCTGCTCTCATGAGACATCACATGAAGTCCTATGTCCAGTTCTGGAATCCTCAACATAAGAAGGATCCGGAATGGTTGGAATGGGTCCAGAGGAGGCCCATGCAAATGATCACAGGACTAAAAAGATGACCAGAGGGCTGGAGCATCTCTGCTATGAAGACAGGCTGAGAAGAGAAGGTTCCAGTGAGAGGGGGAAGATTTAGAATAGTCATTAGGAAGAAATTCTTCGCAGTAAGTGGTAAGACACTGGAAGAGGCTGCCCTGGGATGTTGTGGTTCTCCCCTCCATGGAAGTGTTCAAGGCCAGGTTCAATGGGATCTTGAGCAGCCTGGCCTAGTGGGAGGTATCCCTGCCCATGGCAGGGAGGTTGGAACTGGATGATCTTTAAGGTCCCTTCCAACCCAAATCATTCTATGATTCTATAAGATTCCTCTCAACCAAGGTTTCTGTTTTCTTTTTCAACTCTACACCTTTACAACTCCATAGGGACTTATACCTTGCAAGAGTGATTTATGCCTCATTTTTTTCACACTCTGCACCACTTAACTCTTGAGACTTAGAGTAAGCTGCGGTATGCCTTGCATGAATCTCCATTAAGTGGACATATTCAGAAGAGATTTGAGAGAGGTGGGCTTTACTTTGAGGATGTGCTTGTGCTTAGTTGTAAATAAGTTGTCTTGCTCGGTGTTATTATTAGGACCAGGATGCTTCTGATATGCCCAGAAGCAAACTCTAGGTGCCTGCTGCTTTAAGTCACTTGCATCTTTAGCAGTACAATGTTCATGGGGTCCAATTTTTTGTTTTAGGCAACTGATGAGCTTTTTCAACTATGTGTGATTTGAAAAAGAGTTTAATATGAACTCTTAGGAATGACTCAGTATAGAATAGCCATTAGGGCTGGGTCCTTCTGTCTATGCTATACACGTTGTCTGGGAAATTTGCCTTGAAGATATAGGCTGAGCCTCTGACCTGGACTCCACCACACAGGCGGTTTGAAGCTGTCTGAAACATCAGTCATTGGTTTAGACCTTTACAGACCAATGGAGGTTAGTGCACATTGAAGCTTCCCTTTTCTTTGAAAGGAATCTAGGTAGCACAAACTAAACCACTCTGCCAACTCCAGCAGCCATGAGTATGCAGCAGCAATCAGCATTTATCTCAAATCCACAACAAATTTCCCTTCCAAAACCAGCCTCCAAATAGTCCCTATTTTCTATGTAAGAGTATAAGTGCTGAGTGCACCTCAAGTATAGAACTTGGGTAGCACATAGCATTATCTAACATACTAAACGTTTTATGATGGTATGTTTTTTTATTATCATTGGTAAGCTTATAAAGACACAATTAATTATTCATAATGACAAATCATTTAGTTTTCTGTGGTATCAAATGGAATGTAAGAGCAGCCATGCAGAATCAAACCAGTTTATCCCAGCATTCCATCTCTGATGGTGGCCAGCAGGGAAAGAGTTTAAGCACAAGTCAAATAAAGAGTTCCTTCCCAACTTCCTAGCCATTCTGCGTTATGGTCTCCTTGAAATGGTGATCATGTCAAGGCCATCATGCTTAATAGTCACAAGAGAATCTATGCATAATTAATTTATTAAATTTGCTTATATTGATAATTTATATTTTGGGCTTCCTCAGTTTTCTATGTCAGGGTGTACAAAAGTCTAAACACGCATCCTACCGAAAAAAAACCCCAAGCCACCTACCAATGCTTCTTATGTTCACTGCATTCTCCCTAATTTGCATGTTATGAGAAATTGTGAAGTAGTCACAGAGGAGGGCTGCGATCACTACGCCGAAGCACTCAAGATGAGTAATTTTGAGAAATCTGTTCTTTGATTACACGACTTTAAAGCAGAAGGAAAAACAGACTCTGCAAATAATTCGTATCAATTTTATGGTAGCTTTGATTTTCTCAAGAACATATTCAACAACTAGATTCAGGCTAGCAATGACATTTCTCTCTTTCTGAGAAGCAGCATGAGCTAACAAAGCACATCTATGTAACACATGCACAGCAGTTGTTTAACCATTTCAGAGTGTTACCTTGGCATTGTAAGATAAAAGAAAGCAGAGCGGAGAGGATGTTGGTGCATTTCAAAGATATCTACAGAATGGCTTAATTTCATTTCAAAGTTGACAGTGTTAAATTACGCTATAGAATCCTCTGGTGTCCTTTATTGTGCAGTTTTGTAAATACCACAAATCTTATTGACTTTCATCCCATACTTGTAAGATGTGTGTATATATGTAAGCTACTACTCTTTGCATTTTTCTTCAAGAAAGCAATACAAATGTTAAAGCATCTCTCACTTCTGCACCAGAATCTGACCCAAGAGAAGGCATGGCTCTCTTAAAGCAATATTAGTAAGCACAAAGGGTCATGGTGAAACCTCTCTTCTGAGGTATCACTCTTTTTCTGCAATTTGTTTTCAGCAGAAGATGAAAGCAAACCGTACCCATGTGACAATTAACAGCTAGAATGCGTCATGCACGCTCTTTAACAATAAACTACCTACGGATTTCTGAAGACCCCACTTCAATTCTCATTATAATCTAACAGTAAACACTGCCATCTATGCCCTTCAATATTTGACATAAATTATTTGAGGCAGTATGTATTTCATCTTCGTCGATACAAGAAATTACAAGTGGTCTAGTGGTTAGTGACAGAAGTTGACAAATCAAAGCGTTCAGAGAAGCATAAACAAAAAAATAAATCACCATCCCACTGCCCCTCCCCAATACTAAATTCCTCATTTTACAAAGACCATATAATCCTTCCATTTTCAAACAAATACCACTGTATCACTGTTATTCTAGTATAAGCTGGCATAAAGCTTACAACAAGGACATGTTTAATGTGCTTTTTAATAGCCCTGTTTGAAGGCCTTCTTTCTGACATCATATTGCTGGGCGATCCAAAGGGGATTACATGTGTCAGCCCAGTCAATTGGTAGTTGTAACACAAAAGACCTATCTGAGAGCTCACACAGGCACAGCAAACTGCTTCTATATTCACCTACCCTGTTAAAAAAAAATCTATTAAATTAATTGGCACTAAAAGCATGTAATAGTTATCTAATCTATTAATTTTTAGTTTAATATTAACTAGGGTGTCTCCTATGACAAGTATTTGACCTGTAGAGAAAGAATGGAGTAAGATCACCTATGCAGTCTTTTAAGTTAACAGAATAGTTGCTTGAAGGAAAGAGGTGAAGGCATTCTTTAGCCTCTGCCTCGTACTCTAAGATTTTATTTGTTTTCATACAAGTATTGACTTTATGTGGGGCCTGGTTGTGCCTGACGCAGCATGTTTCTCTGCAAACTACAAAGCTTTCAACCCATCCTGGGGGGTGGCAGAGGCCACGTTGTCACTTTGCAGAGCACAGAGACTGAGTTCAAAGCTCATGTGGGCTGTTCACTCACAGAGAAGCACAAAGAGGAGACCGCCCCACTTGTCAAGAAGTGCTGGGTACAGTTGACTTGAAGAATGGAGCCTTCATCACCTTCAGGACACAGGGCCATGCACAGGGGCCAAGGAAACAGTCTGGGGGTCAGCATCCTCTTCCCATCTCTATCACTTCTCTTTACTTCTCCAACAGAAGGGTTCAGGAGAGGAAATCACCAACCTGTCTCAGGGCCCGATCTTCAGGAGCTGCTGAGAGCTCACAATCTGCTGCAATCATTAGGAGTATTTAACTCCTTGCAGTATCAGCTCACTGTGACATAACTCTGTTTCCAGGTCAGCCTGTGGCACGTCCACCACACAGGTCAGAGTCAGCTCTCAAAACCAGTACAGTTAGTCTGGTTTATATTTGTGTTGTTAAGGTCAGGCTTAGTTTCAGTTCTAAGCAGTGCAGAATTAGACCTGACAAAAGTCCAAACCGCCTTTTGGATTCAATTAGTTCTAATTATGGCAAAAATCATTTGCTACCTTCTTACTCCCCTTCAAGGAGAGGTTTTGGGAAAGCATCAGGAAGCGCAAGATAAATATCCAGAATGCAAATCTTGATTTCATCCTCTTGAAAAACTGCACTTAGGAGGCTGACATGATTTATTGATCTCTGTAAAAGTGTTTTTGGCTGGAATGCTGCAGCTCCTGGGGAGTGGCTGCCACAAGCAGCACGTGCACCTGCAATGTTATCTGGTGTGTCCCCAACACTGATTTGATAACACACCTTAGGCAGCTCCTGTGTTGCCATGAAGTTCGCAGAGTTGCAGGTTAAGTGCGGTAATATATAAGTGAAGAGTTTTACAGAGATAAATTGATACCCTAAGAATACTCAGGCATCAATTATTTGCCACTATTCCAAATAGTTTTAGAATAAGAACATGTTTTACTTACATGCAGTCTACCTGCAAAGGCTTTCTAAATACCTCACAAAACAAATAAAGAGTGTTAAAAGGAACTAAAGTGATAACACAGGGCAAACCTTTCCAAAGAGCCAATGCTGTCCTAACAATTAAACATCCATTTTTACTCTGCCACTCTTGGGCAGAGAAAGTCAACAAAGAGGTTTAGGAGTTATATCCTTTCTATAGGCCAAGTTAAATAACCCTCTTTAAAATTATGTGTGCAAAAATATGTGCTCCTCCACATTGACATTGACTGGGACTGAGCAGTCTCTTGTGGTGAGTACAACAACTGATGATCTGTTCCACTACTGGTGCACAAGCATAGCTATCAAAAACTTGTCTGTAGTGATGAAAATGAGAGTGGTAGTTAGGTGTACAAATAGTTAGGTGTACAAACACATCTTCCACCACTGTTCCAGTAAGGTAAACAGTAAAAATAATAATGTAATTTTCATAAGGCTAAGTTGGTTCTTGTCTCTGAAAGCCCTCAAACCTTCCCGTGGCAGGGAAGCTTTATCTCATTAATCGAACATAAAAATATTTGTTTACCCCACCACCTACAAAGTTTCAAGCTGATGACATTGATTCAATGGAAAATAGAATCCAAAATAGAATCCAGTTATGGGTGAAAATGTGCTACCTATCAAGTGTACTAAAGAAGGACTGAGCACTGCTGGGATATAAGAATTACAGACTTAAGAACCAAAGTCACTGAAAAGAATCATACTTGAATAACATGAATATTGAACAAACCAGATAATCTTGTCAGGTGAAAGGAAAACACAGAATATAGAATTGGTTTTGTTCATTCCCTTCAGCTAGATGATAAGTTATTTAATTTCTTCCTACAGGTTCCTTTGTGGTGAGGAGAGTGAGTCATTTGTGACTCTGTTCAAAATTCAGGATTTGAAGGTAACGACTCAATCAGTTGCCCTTTTTCCAGGAAGGAAGCTGGAGATATGGTGCAACAGTCAAAATTATTTTCATTTTTGTCCCCTTTCCATTTATTTGTTTAACAGAAATGGCTCTTTCTAAAGCTTGGCTGTTTTCCATTTTGTCCAATTATCTTTTATTACCTTCACCTCATGCAATGTTTTCCACAGCCACCAATGTTCGTCCCTCCAGGTTCCAATTAACTAAAGAAGGAAAAATCACTGCATTTTAAGAAGATCAAGAGGAAAGTTTTAAATTCTTTGTTTACCAACTGGCGTAATGGTTACCCAACTCAGCTGGACAGAGCATGGGGCAATGAAAGAGAGCAGCTCCTTCACAACAGTGAATGAATATTTCTGCTATGTCTGCAACTCCATTCTTGCTTCACTCTGCACATCTCCAGGGTGGACATATTATGGCCTGGACCATAGCCTGGGAGAAGGAGCTTGAGAATTGGTCAAGCCTTGACTGTAGCTTCAAGAGCTACTACAGAGTATAAAAGAAAAATATGCAGAAAAAGAAGAAAGGTTGTGGTCAGATTTTAGACCGTATGAAACGGAATTACAAATCCTTGTGGAGTTTTAGCCTAAGTTGTCAAGGAGTAGATTGCAAGACCAGTTATTCACAGCCACTAGACTTTGGTTCACTGCTATTAGCAAAGATGCAAAAACTGTATTCACACCGTCAGCTGTGCACATAGAATAAAAGTCATGGTCCTTTTCTCCATTGACTCTTCAAGAACTGGGTCCATAGCCCTGGAGAGCAGCTAATCTGTGTTGTAAAATTCATTCTTTGCTTGAGATTTGGTGCTGTGCTAAGCACAGTGCCGCTCTCAACCACCACAATAAACAATTTAGTGAAGTACATGGACTAACAATTTCAACACTGTCTTTGCAGATCAGGTGTCCTTTCCTCATATCTTGTGGAGAAGGCTCTGAATTCTCTTCCCCATGTTGTTTGTGTGCCTGTAATTTATTTGCCAGCTGCAGCACAGTGTGTTTTCTTACACCTGGATATATTAGAGAGAGTCAAGCTAAAGATTTAATAGTGTAAAATCCCTACTATTTTCCACTAGTAATATAGCACCCAACAGTCACAACAATTAGGTGCAAAGGCAGAGATTAGAGTTATATCTCAAAAATGAAGCAAAATCCACCTGTTCTTTTGATCTAAATGACAAACAAAATATACTTTCTTTATGAGCACACAAGGACTGTTAGACATCTCTGCTCTGCTTAAAATAATTTCATTTTAACTTTATATGGACAACAGGGCCAGGATTTCAGCAGTAGAATTTTATTACATTCTTCTCTGCTGATTTGTTAGTGCTCTTGAGTGATAAAAATCACGATTTTCTTAATAAGTGGAGTTACTGAAGTATGTTTGGAATTTAAAAGAACTGTTGAGCTCATGATGTACATCTCATTCCAGTTAGGCAGCCTTTTGCAAGGGAATGAAAGGCTCAAATGCAGAGTACAAACTATTCCTTGTCCTTCACAAGTGCCTGACAGTATTGATCCATTTGAGACTGCAGCACATCATTAGTTTCTTTGCAATACCTGTCCTGACTGTGCAGTTGACACCAAGGTATCTTGGTGTGTTGCCATTAGCAGTGACATTGGCTAATGTCACTAGAATTCCAAAAACACAGAAAATAACTTACTGTTTTAATCTTGGCAGGTTAAAATTCGTAAGGGCTTTATTTTTAATCTTTTTTAGATGTCAGAACATTTCTTTTCTATGTGGCAGAATTTTCACTGAACATGATGGGAGATTGTGCTGTCTATGCAGTCAGCAAAGGAGCATTATTTTATACAGCAAAATGACAGCAGTGGAGGAAGGGGAATATTGTGGTTAGTACACCACAGTGCAATTCAGGAAAGGTACGTACAACTCCTGGTTGTACTCTAGACTGGCTTCTGTGATCCTTCCTCTTTTCAAAGCCTGACTTCATATCATTCTGGTAGTGCTTTCTGCTCCTTTCTTCTGATATTTGCATGTCTGCCTGAGCATCTGAATCTGAAACTGAACTTCAGATAAGTATATTTTTTCTATGTACATTATACAAGGCATCCTTTCCTCTAGGCACTGCTGTAGTACAAATTATCATTACTAATAATATGTGCTTTACAAAAAGTCTTAATTCCATAATTACATGTTTAATTATATCAGGAAAGCAAGTAGTCTGAATAGGTCTCATTGTGTTCTGGCTATTTCTCAGACTGCAGAGCTTACCTTTTGTGGCACAGGAGGTGCTCAGGTAGGAACAGTCCATAACCCAAAACATAAAGCAAGATATCGCACAGTCCCTAGGATATGGACAAAGTGGAGCAAATAACTCCCCAAGGTAAACAGCAAGTAAGAGGATGTTATTATCATTATCACAGCAATGCAGCCTGCCTATGCCCTTGCAAAATGGATATGGGCTGGATACCCCCATACCTGCAAATTAGGTATCCCAGTAATAGAGCATAAAAATGCACTGGGACTGGTTCCCATTTTCCAACCAGGCTCACACAGACTCAGCTGTCACCAGCTGTTCGGCCACCAAAAGGCTGACACTGAAAAAATTGGAGCCCTTAAACTTTTTGTTTCCAAGGCTGCAGCTCCACCTGTCTCACCAGCACTCAGAATGGAATGGTTAGAGGCAAGTTTGTTTTGATTTTTTCTACCATAGCACAAGCACCCAGTTGTGGTTTTACACCTCTTCATCAAATACAGTCACTTAAAAGTATAAGTTGGAAGACAGATGAGTGGCAACAAGTGTTAGTGAGGAACACTGATCTTCAGCTGGCTCCCAAAAGCCATATAATTTGTGATGAATATTAAAGGAGAAAGGACGAAAGAATCTACCTATGTGAGAGAGCTGGAAGTGGAAGAACTGTTGTGGATTTGGTCTGAATCAGATAGCTGTGTTTGCATTCGTGCCTCTGCCTCTTAGGCATAAATTGAAAGACAAAGATCACCAAGAACCATGGTGAGGTTCAGCAAATCGAGCAGAGAAATGAGTTTCACCCACTAGTTAAGAAGAAAAAAAATGCAGAACTAAGATCACCAGCATCTCTATCATGTTCTATTCTCATCAGAGAGGTTGCCAGGCATTGGTACACCTTAATTCAGAAGCCAGAAGAGTCTATAATGTGAAGAGAGGGAATGTTAACAAAGAATCTGGAAATGAAACATAATTCTGTAAGCAGCCTTATGATAGGACAAAACAGAATAAAACACAATAAAAAAGACTTAAGTCAGACTTTTTACTACTGGAAATAAACTTTGACTATCCATTGTGATATCTATTGTCACAAAAAGACAGATGGTGTTGACCCAATATGTGGTTACTGGGATAGGTTTTCTTGGCCAAGACAAATATTTTAATTGAAGAGAAAATAAATATGTCATTTATTTTTAGAGCTGTAGTTGTTTGAAATCGAATGAGGAAAAACAATTATCATATTTCCTGTTTCTTTTCCAAAGAAACAGTGACAAAAAGGCATTAAAAATCTGGAAAATTAAACCAGCTCTGATGTTTCTTCATGTTTCCTGTGTTCCTGGTTTGCAGTGGTGATGACACTCAGATACAGTATGAGAAGGGTTTGGAAAATGTAAACAGAACATACCCAGCGCAGTCTTTAAACATAAGGAGCTTCACCTACCCTTGAAGGGAAGATCTAGGAAACATGGCAGAGGAAGGGAACACATCTGGAGTGTTTTGGCTGTCACGTAAAATTTGAAAAATGTATAATTTTGTTAACAAATCTTGTGCATTATAAAAATCTCCTTTCTTAAATTTTGCTGGCTTCTGACAAGTGTCTAGAGAATTCTATTGCATGTATATGTATATATTCCATCTATTTTAACAAATCCCCTAGGATTTTCTACCCCAAGGAATACGTAGATCTCGAAAGGTATGTGGACCTGCAGCTCATTTCCCTGTGGCTGCTTTGCTCTGATGCTCAGAGAAAGCCTACCAGAGTGTGCTGAAAAAGAGACTTAGAGATGGTTTCTTTGTCCTCTGCCCTGAGCTCTTGTACATGCCCTTAGTCAAGTCACATAATCCATTTATAAATTAGAAAGGTTTATACTACTATTGTGAGGCTGAAAATGTGGAGTTATGCTCTTGCTGGACTCTTGAGAATCTAGGGAGCGATACATTCAGGTTGCTCTCACTGCAAGGATTCCTTCTGCTGCAGCACCCCACCACATCCTGTCTAGCAGCACCTGACAGGATTCCAGTTGGAGCTTGCACTTACAGTCAAAGGCATTCAAGTTTGATCCCTTCAAATCTCTGAAGTTCACTCATACAATTACCTCTGCTGTTCAAAGCAACCCAGGGCTTAGATGGAAATAAAGAACACGAAAGGATTTCCCAGGGTGCTCTTGGAAACTTGAAATAAAAAATGGGGAAAAGAAGAAAAGAAAAAGCAGCAGCATTACACCTTGAAGTTCTTGAGGTAATGGCAGTTCATCTGACAGTAAAAGGCCAAAATCTGCTCTCGGGTGGTTGCAACCAGCCTGAGCTGTGCTAGTCCACCATGGACATCAGTGCATGAGCCGTGAGCCCTGATCATTCCACGAACACACCAAGGACAGCCTCTGGGGTCCCTGAGGGTGTGGAAGCTGAATTTGCCCTAAAAAGCCCTGGGGACCTTTGCCAGCAAGCAGAAAAGCCTCTCCCAAAATGTGTGTCACATTTTCAGCTCTAGATAACACCTTTGCAAAATTTGAACTCTTTCAGACTGAGGCTCCAACTCAGTGGTTTAAAAGAGATGGATTTATGTAAAAATAGCTATTTATAGCATATATTAAACTGTATGCTATATAATAAACAGCACCTTTTCCTTTAAAATTGTTACCAATGAATAACAAATTTTTAATAGTGCGTACACCTTATTCCCTTCCTACCTTCATCTGTGCTGTTTCCAGCTTTGACCTCACTTCCTGCATTTCTCTTTCTTCTCTTGTTAGTTCGGGATATTTGTATTTCTTAGAAGGTCACCTGATCTTGCTGCTTATTTCTCACCCGGATCAAAGCTCTTAAAGTTTCAGCTTTTAGAGCACATTTTACGAGATGCCTATATATATAACTACCCTCTTAGGATCTGTTTTGACCTACATCTTTTTATTCTATCATAATAGGCTTATCTTTACCTGATGCTTAAAATATTCGTTTCACTTGAGTGATTCTGTCATTTACACTTTCTTTCTCTTTCTGTCTGTTAAAAAAACATTACAAGGAAAAGAAAAATCGTTTATTGGATTCAGCCTGTTTGCACTGGGCACACATGTTTATGAATCAGATAAGACCTTTGTATGTCAGGTAGGTGGTGGCACTAAAAGCTTTATATATCACGACATCAAAGCAGCAAGGAGATGAAAGAGCATATTTTTGCATCATAAACAATATTTACATATTGTGATATTCCAAGAATCTTTCATTTAAACAGGTGGAAAAACAGGGAAGCAAGCATACATGTAAAGCAAAGTCTTACTTGTGGTTGATGATTAAATTTTATATGGCTTTGATATAACCACTGCAATTAAGTGCAGTGATGAGCAAGGACTTGTTTTGCTCTTTATAGAGTACACACTCTTTACTAATCTCTGGTTCATATGATAAATCTATCATCATCTGGGCACAGCTGCAAATAGAACTTTAAAAGGACAATTTTCACCCTGTAGAACAAATTTCAGACGACTTCTCTCTCCTGTGCCCTCCCTATTTCTTCTTTCCCCAGCTCCTTCAAATATGCTATTCTTTCAAAAAAAAGGTAGCTTTTATATATTCATATGTTTTGGGTAGCTATTTTATGTCAAATTCTTCCATTTGTCAAACTCCAGAAAACATATATGCAACGTAAACAGCGGCTGGAGATTCATTTAGCACTTAAATCGATGTTGGCTGTTAAAAACTAGAACATGCTCAATCACCACAAATCAACACACTGCAATTTTCACTTTTCCTGATTTTGAGCATTCATCACCACTTGCTCTTCACCCTTGAAAAGAAGGGCAAAAAGACAAATTACTCTAATTAGGAATTAGTTACGAGAGAATGAGGTGTTCTAATTATATCTAGAACCTCTTAAATAGTTTCACTCAGGCTTATTTGATTTCTTAATTACTGAAAGAGAAAAGCTGCACATAAAATACACCAGTTTTTGAAAACAGAAAAGCTGTCATTCATTTGATATTATGGATTAATCTACAATGAACAGTGGTAAGGCAATAACACCTCCAAGACAGCACATGCATTAGCACAGGATATTTTTTTGGTTGAAACATTAGATAATCACCTTCTTCCATATCTCAAAATACATAATTTCATACACTATGGTGTGAAACCATAGATGTGACAGGCTGTAATGATTTATTTATGATATTATTCTTTGATGCAAGAATACATTAGATTACAGATCCCATTTCCACAAATATATGTCATGCACAGCATCTGAACTCCAATAAGATACTATAGGCTGTAAGGCTCATTTTGTATATATAAAACTGTATATAAATATGTATTTTATTACTATATCAAGAGCCGAAGTTGCACAATAGTTTCCCTTTTAACAGATACTTCAAAATTTATTTTTCCCAGATTCATCTGAAAATATATAGCATACTGGTAATAGGATCTAGGAGAATATGGCAGGGATGGCATATGATTATGAATAGCTTGAATATTATTCTTTTTATGCGTGTTGTTTCTATCTATTTTATCCATTCCAGAACTTTTTACACTATATTGAAAATAATTATTGTGATTATTATTTTAAATTATGCCCTTCCTTATCTTAATCACCTGCCCAAATACATCTAGATGAGGGAGTACAACTCGAATTCTGAATTGGAAAGTGCAGCTCAAATTTTAACCTTTTTTAAAATTACTTTAATAACTTTTTGTTTGTTTGTTTGTTTTTTCCCCTCTATTCTCTTACTGAGGGAAGAGTCCCCAAAGTCTCGGTGCTGGTTGATCTCTTCTCCCAGCAAAGCCACTGGGCAGCACTGACAGTATTTACAAGCCTACTCAGGCAGTGTAAGGAAGTGATGCCCAGTGTCTCTGAGATAGAGAGAGGAGGAACTGTGAGGCCCCAGCCTCTCTTTTCTCATGGAATATTCCTGATTGACCAGTGGCTGCTTCCAGCAGATGGAAAAAATCATATTGAAGTGATTTGTGTGAGGAGAGGAGAAGGGGCTAGGAAAAGGTCAAACAAATGCCATGAATCTTACAGAAATACTTTAAGGTCTTTTGAAAAGTCTTTTTTGGAATATGTGCATAATTCAGGATTCAGGATCAGGCCCATGTTTGCTCAAAAGATCTTTGCTCAGTTAGTTTTATTTTTATGTACTTATTGTGCTCCAGGGTTTTGTGTCAGAGCAGCCTGATCCAAGGGATGTCAAGATCAGCTACTTCCTTTCTTTATAACCAGTTGTCATGATGAGCAATATGTGCAAATGGTGGCATGTTTATTTTCAAGCCTAACATAAAATACTATTGATACTTTCAATGTGTCTAAGTTCTAATAATTGCAGTCATTGATTCTCAATATGCTAAGTATCTGCAACAAACATTTAGACTTCAGAAAAACAAACGCATAATAACAGAGGGGAAAGAGTCAGGTCTCCTAGTTCAGTGGAGTTACTTATGTAGTACAAAAAAATATGAAAATAAAATGACCAGTTGCGTAGGAGAAGGCACTGCAAGGTAACAGAGTCAGGAGACAATGAGG
Organism: Dromococcyx pavoninus; assembly: GCA_033558185.1. Taxonomy (NCBI): domain Eukaryota; kingdom Metazoa; phylum Chordata; class Aves; order Cuculiformes; family Neomorphidae; genus Dromococcyx; species Dromococcyx pavoninus. Next base: position 390,282 of record JAUMJL010000284.1, on the reverse strand, counting down.
GATTTGCAGCAGCACCTCTGACATGGTGACTGTCCCATAATTAAAATTCTGCAGTTGACTATAAACCAGAGCAGCCAAATCTGGCAGCCATGTGTCCTGCATGTAGCTCACCTTGCCTGTGCTGGGTCTGCAGGTGGATATGAGCACTGATTCCAAATTGGTTTATTATGCTCTTTTGTTTGGAAAAAAAAATCTTAAAATTGATATTTTTTTTTGCAGAAGAATTCAGCAAAAATAATTTTTTCTTTGATATTTTATTAACATGATTTTTAATTTTGCCTTCAAAACAGCTTCATTTTTTAATATGTTAGTGTATCCACAGGAAAAATATTAATAATAAAAACTGCACTGAAATACGCCATAGTTGTCAAATCAAAACATTGTATTTATTCATTATTGACTCATACACTCATTACAATTTGGGATTTTATTTTAGTTCAGACAGGAACATTTTCAAAATGCAAAATGTTTTCCAGATACAGAAAATTAAACAACCTTACAGCTAGATGTGCACCAAAGCCAACGTATTGTCCAAATTAAAAACTTCTTATGACAAATATCCATCCCGCTGTCTCCTAGAAATGTGTGCTCTGACTCCAAGTCCCTTGGAGTTTATACTATCCATTAACTTAGTTTTGATTTCACAGCCTCTCTGTTACTGTTTGCCTAAAGTCCTTGTGCCTACAGCTTTTCTAATTTCCCAATACATCGATCAGGCTAATAACATGTATTTCTTCATCCTATATATATATCTTGCCCTGCTCATATCTTTAAATCCTTAAGACTTCATTAATACCACTATATCAAAAATTATGAACCTTCATGGTGCCATTTAAATTAAAAATAATAGAAATTATTCATTGGAAACATTTTACTAGGCATCATTTTGTGGTCCTGAGAAAATTCCTAATTTTTCCCTTGAAGTTCTTCAGTTATTTCAAGGGCGATTTCTTATTCATTAGGATGTCTAACTGTGCGTGTGAAGGTAAATTTTCCCCTAAAAGACCATCATCCAAACTTTCAATCTGTTTTATACTTTGGAAAGAATGTATTGAGAATTATAAAACACAAACAAGTGATAAAGGAAATAAAACCCAAAACCAATGCAGAGAGCTGCATGCCACCATGAACCATCTGATATTCCATGATCCTCACACTCTGAAGGAATTGAAGAGGGGTTGTGGGGGAAGGATGCTAGAGGAGACCACCTAAGCACCTGAGGGTGATTTGGAGGATGGGGAGAGCAGACTCAGAGATGAAAAGAGGGGAAGGTAAGTGTGGGGATTGTAAGAGATACATTGTAGAAAGCTTTGTGAAGGAAAGAAGGGATGGGAACCCGCATGCCTGTACAAACATCTGAAGAATTTGCCATAATATTGGTGGTTTAGCTGTGGCCTGCAAAGCAGAGACAGCAACTGTGGAGATGGTTCTAGCTACTCTCTGACTACTGCTCAGCATCAGCATTTTGCAGAGGTGTCTCAGGGCACTGGTTGCTGCTATCATGAACAACCTCTTGGTTGGCAGGGTCACAAATGTCAAAAGGTTGAGAGATTCCTGAAAGGAATTCAGTTCTTGGGCTATGGACCAAATCAGGGTATTTCATTTCCACGTAGAGATGTGAATATGTTGATCAGAAAACATGCATTTTTCTTCTTGAGAAATCCAAGGTAATTTCTTTGATGGAGGAACAAATTACTAGTATTCCCAGGAACTCCAAAAGCTGATGAGAACAGTCTTAATCTCAGTCTTAGGAGCTACCCAAGGGATCTGACCAGGGATGCATCCTGTGGTTGTGTTGTTCCCTCTCTGAGGAGCTGGGGCCTGTGTGGATACAGTGAGTCAGTCTCACCAAATAAATAGCAGAAAAGAAAACCCTTCTCACTGAGCTCTCAGCTACTGCCTTTCAAGCATCATTAGGTATTTTACAATGACCTTTTCATTTTTCTTTTTAAGCCTACAGCCATGAGAGGTTGTGGGATCTATCTACTAACTGCTATTTTTCATTCCTTTATTTTTAATTTCTCCAGCAGCTTCTACCTTTACAATCTTCCCCTCCAAACCAGAACCCTGCCTGTGACTCACCATGGAGGCCTTGCAATGACATCTTTTCTTTTAGATGGGGGCAATTGATACCGAGAGATGTAAGGCACTCCCTTCTCCCTGGGAAATGCCTGCATCGACTCTGGAGTGTATCCCAGCTCTTGCCAGCACAGTAAGTGAGAGATTTCATCATAATAATTTTAATATCTTTCAAATCACTGCATGGATAGATAGCAGTCCTGGAAGAATATACACTAGAGGGTAGTCAGGGAGCATGATTAGTATTGGGAACAAGTATTTTTCTTGGCAGAGGACAAGCGTGCCATTTGATAGATAGTGAAACACGGCAAGAATGCTGCTCAGTAGCAGATGCCAAACATTCTCTTGTGTGCATTGAAGAAAATTAGTTTTGGTTTGCTTTGTTTTTAAAGCATAGGGGAATGGAAGGGGCTTCCCACTATCTTCAGTAGTACATATAGTACCCACCTCCGCACCATGAAGGCAGCATCTGGGGGCATTTTCCTCATGTGATACTGCTTCCCCCAGTCTTATTTTCCAGGAATAATAAACCATTTGAAAACAGTGACCTGGCTTTGTTTTTCCTCTACAGCCCTTTGGAGGAATACAAACCTCTACCATCCTCATCTGTCTCATGCATACATGAACAGCATCTTGTTTTCCAGCTCAGCCTCTTTCAGATGTAAAAATTTGCAAAGAAAAAGAAAGGTTGTTTCTGAGCAGATTGTATACTCCTTTAAATTTAATCAAAGTTCTATGTTGACAAGGTTTTAATTTGGTGTGTTTTAATCCATCACCTTATACTTCAGAATAAAGGCTTCAGGTATCTAAAATAAAAAAAAAAAAAACAGTTATTTTATTTTCAGATAGTGTCTGTTGGGCATCCAGAGAATGAGCTTTTGATAAATATTTCATAAGGATTTTTACTGAATGTGTATCATCTGCTTTATACCACAGACCCAAACAGCTTCTTGACTTTTAACCTAATGCATCTCAGAGCATAACATGGTGCAAAACCTGCAACTGCTCCTTCGGGGTAAACGCAGTTTATGACAAGAATCTTCCCACTCAAGAAGTTACTGGGGCAGGTTTAGCATTACAAAAACTAATAGATATGCAATAATTCACATATGAGAGCTACCAAGTACATATTTCCCAGAAGTATCTAATACACTCTTACTAAACTATGGAGAAGGATGACTCATTTTAGTGGAAAAACACTAACAAAATACCATATTTTCAAAGCCATTGGGATTTTGCCATTATATTATCTCACTGACAGTATTTTATTTCTTATGAAAGAAAGTGCCAGAATGAAAAAAATTCCAGGAAAGGAATTGCCTACTCAATTGCCTACTCTGAATCATTCAGGTGAAGCATTTCACTCCTGTCCTAAGTCGGTTTCCTCAGCTGAGGACTTTTCCTTGTGAGAGGACAGCTAACTATGCTTTCCTCTGAAACACAGATTAGCGGAAAAATTTGGGAGGCTAAATAAATACTTCTTATCCTTCTTCCCTTTGAACTAAGCCTAAGAGAAACGTCTGGGTGAAAGAAGAGCCATTGTAAAGCTTTCCCCCTAATTCAATCTCTTCCGAACTTTGGATACAACAATTCGTTCTTCATTCTTTGCTTCAAGCTTGTGAAATCAGAAGTGTTTTCTCCTCCTCTCGGTTTTACACGTTCAGTCATGTTACCTACAGTACTTGGAACAGTCTTCCATGTCCTTTAATGAAATCTCCTCCCACCTCTCTTTGCATAGGACTCCCATAGCAATGCTTCCCTTCCTTTCCTCCAAGGTCATTGCTCTCCTGAGAATCTGCATTATGTTATCGCCTGCTGCGACGTTCTGTTTTCCCCATGTAGCCCATGTGTCCCTCAAGGGTATCTACTTTGCCACATATTTCATTACCAGAAAAATAAACCAAAGCCCAACTGAAGGTAACATCAAAATTCCCACCAGCTTCAACAGAGCCAGGATTTTGCTCAAAGTATTCAAATGAGGCCTCACTTGGACGTCTGTGATGCAGATAATTCTGTGTGCAAGGGCAAATCACTTCTGCTGTCTGCATTTAAAGCACATTGAACAGCTGATATTTTCAGTGCTGAATTTCTTTCTAAAATAACCAATTTTGTCTGACAACATAGAATTTTATACAGCATGAAAACCAAACTAAGAAACAAACTAATTTAGATAAAGATTTTGTATTTTCTCTTCATCTGGCATATAGATAAATATTTCAAGATATCTTATCTCCATGTTACTGTTTCCTTGAGTGCCTCAAACAATAAATTGAAACATGCCTTATGGTAACATTGTTGGGTATTTTTCTCTCACCCACGTACATACCTACAAAGGTTTAAAACACAACATTTGAAAAGATCCAAGATTGAAGGGGGAAAATAATCTTATTATGCAACAATTTATTGTCCTGCCAAATATGGGTGCCTTGGAAGCTTGAACAACCCGCCAACACACCTGTGTACATTGGCATTAAGTTAAATCAATAACAAAAAACAGGCCTGCAGCCAATTACCTGTCACATAGAGATTCATTTTAAATTGAGGTTTTACAAGCATAACTTGAATTGTATCTAAGTTATAAGATAGTCCACATAAGATATTTAGGAAGATATTTGAATTTAATATAATGTTTACAAAAAAAGACATGTATAAGAATGTCATTAAAAAGAACACAACAGATGTAATAACAATTGATTTTCCTTCATAGTAGAAAAGAGCAATTTACAGTAATACAGATATGAGGAAAAAATAAGTGCCTTTTTTAAATTAGTTTCTTGTGATCCTCTTCTTATATCAGATATGTCATAAAAATGTCATTCTCTGCTTCCAGTGTTTCATTGCCTTGATACATATACCTCATATACCTCACATACAAAACATCTATTTCTATGTAATGATTTTTCAATTAGTTCTTTGGTTGCTTAAAAAAATTGTGATGTCTATATTTTGTATTTTTTTCTAGTACGTGAAGAAGTCATTGGACCCTCATTCCTTCATTTACAATAGTTAAAATCCGGAACAGGTTCGTGAAACTTGTGTAACTAATGTGCAGTGCTGGCTGCCCTTGCAGAGAAGGGCAAAAAGGAATCAGAATGACAACTCTGCCCCTTCCAGCCCTCTATGGCACATCTAGGCACACATCTAGATATGTGTCACAAATACTCACGTCCATGAGCCACGCAAGAAATAAATACAGCTGGCATGCTATTTCACCTTCAACACGAAGGCATCCTGCCTCTGTTTTTCACTTGTAAGGGACTTTGTGTATAAGACATTTAGCAAGATTCAAATGGGATGAAGAGCTAAGTGTTATAACATATGGGTTTAAGGGTGGTCCTGTAGATACTTGATTTGCATAAAGTAAAAGGTCCAAATAGCAGCGGGTGACAAAACTATGGTCTGTGAGCTGTTGCCTGTCTTCAGATCCCATCAATTTCAACAGATCCTATAGGTGCAGAGTATATAGTGTAATTCATACACTTGCCTTTCTACTTACTTTATCATCACTAAGCAACTTAGAGAACTGCTGTAGCTTTTGAGTTGTTCTCTGCAATCCTGCCTGCTAAATACTAGTTGCTTAACGTATATTAATTTATTAGAATGAATCATGGTGAATTTAAAAAGCAATAGCTTTCGCGTTAAAGGCGTTGCTTGTAAAAGCTATAATTGATATTTCACCTAGCATGCATATTCCTGGAATCCTAAATACTGGTTTTAAACCCGATGAATCAGCAAATTCTTTAGACAAACCACTGTTTCTCCAGCAAGGTCACTACGTGTCATCAGAGCAGAACTGGTTTGCAGATTTCGGGACGTGCTGTAACTTGAGTTGCTTGAAAGGGAAGACACTCTCCTAGCTATCCTTCCATTGTTTCGAAGTTAGTTAATTTTATAAAAATGCTATTTAAATGAAATAGACTTTTCCACTAACACTGTAGGAGTCTGGGAATGATACAGTACTCATTAGATGCTCATAAAACTGTAGGATGCAGAGAAAAGGGAAATCTATTTTTGCAATTGTTTTAGGTGCTATGTTAATTTGTGAACTTGGAAAATTTTTATTTCCTTCACTAGAAGTTTGATCAAGTCAAATTTTATTAAGAAAATAATAATAATATAACATTGAAGATATATCAAACAAGATCCTACTGCAGTTAAGTGCTGCATCTACTGAACTAAAAGATTGTTATACTTTCTTCTATACACAATTTATCTTTTCCATAGAAATAAGGGTAAATTACATAAAGGAAATGAAAATGTCAATCAGAAATTCTCTGTATACCAATGTCCTAATTTCTGTTTTCAAAAAAAAATCTTTTTCCAAAAGATCTCGAAAAAGAGATCTTAAAAGTAGAGATGCTAAAATTTTCTTTTTTTCTGCAGGAGGTTATAAGGAATTTCTCACAGGAATTAAAATTATGATAGGAAATTTATTTTATGCTTATGAATTTGAAGAAGGTTGTTCAAGACTGGTGGCTGAAGGTGTATACTTACAGGGATAAGGGATATCAGGTAGGCAGTTACTGGATATGAATGATTCCTGAAGTGAACATAGATTACATTTGGAGCAATTCAGGACAGGCAGGAAGCAGAAAAACACAAAGGAGAAGCTTTTAAAAATGGTTTAAAGCTGAGTTTAGGAAAATTTTGTCACTGTATTTCTGATGGATATAAGAAAGAAGTATTTGCATTTGTGGAAACAGAAAAAGAAAAACTTGTTGGGCATTATTCATGAGAGGAAAGAAGGAAGCTATAATTCAGATTGAGGTACAGGAAAATGCTGTGAGGAGAGAATCAGGTTAGAGATGAAGGTAGACAATAAATGAGAAAGATGTGGCAGGACTGAATAGAAAGTTAAAGAGTCTAAGCATTATGCATACGGGGGAAATGAAATAGAAATCAGTTGGAATTAAGCAGGTGTGGATGACAGCAGTGACAAAGTGGGAAGAGATAGGAGGAAAGCAGAGGAAGCAACAGGAGAAAGAAATGCCCAGCCAGGCCCTGCATGGTCAGGGAACAAGAGACTAGAGGGTGCCCTAAGAAAGAGAAGTCCTGAAAGCAAGTCTAGGTAAACAAATTCAAGCATCTGGAATATAAAGGACCCGGAAGGGGAGAGTATGAACAAATTCCATACAGTGTTACCATTTTTACACCAGGAATATTGCTCCAGAGTTAAGAAAAGCGACCATGGGCAAAAGGCAATCCATGGCTGGGATGAACAGGAGCAGGCATAAGACTGCACGGATGTGTGAGGAGAGTGAAGATTTGGCTGAAGATTAGGAAAAAAGAATGAGAAGAGATGTTGGAGACTGCAGAGGAGTGAAAGTATGCAAAATAAGGAAAGACAGCAAATGAATCTATGAGAGGACAGCACAGAGGAGAAGAGGATTGCAAATGCTCCATTATAAAGTTTTATTTTTGTTCCAATGAGAAGGCCATCAATTATTAAGAGAATTTTTAAAATTTATTATTTATTTTATCTTATTTTCTTTCTTTTCAACTAGTTTATCATAAGAACATTGTCATAAAAACTGACACTCAAGAGGGCATTTCAAACTTTTCCCTCAGACATGACTTTGTAAACTCTCAGATTTTTTTACCATAAACTCTGTGGTTTAGAAGATTTTCTGTATTTTTGGGGATTCTCTCCTGAAAATTTTGTTGTTCTTTATATACTAAGATGAAGAAAAAAAACCACATCTAGATCCTTCCTCTAAGTTGACTGATTCTATTTAGAATAGTGAAAATATTTTGCAAATACATATCATTTGCAGTTTGAAGTCACTGCTAATGAGTAAATACATGAAATAACATTCCTGTGCTAATACATCCAAACCTTAACTCTAACAGAGCAGCTATCTCAGTTACTTTTTACTTTTTTACTGTGTTTTATCTTAGATCATTATTGCCTAACGATTATCCAAATAACAATACAATTTGCTCCAGGATCATTGAGTGTGCATCCATTTGTAGTTGATCCTTCACTGAATACTACAGCACCTGGACCCTTTTTCTGAACTAGGACTATGTTCCCAAAGACCTTATTTTCCAAAACAGTGCTAAATGGTTTCATCAAGGGACCCTTGCAGCCACTGAAGTGCAGTGTATCACTGGGGTTCTAATTTTAATAACATTGTTCAGAAGTCCTTTTATCTCAAAAGTAACTTCTTGTTTGCCCTCTGCAGATACTCCCCTAGCTAAGAGGTGGCTCTGCTTTGCTGCAGGGTAAAATGTTCAGCTGCTATCAGCTAAAGCATAAACCTAGGAGACTATATGAGAAAACATTTTTTCAAAAATTAAAAATTAAATAAAGACAAATCTTTTAAAGTTGATTATTTTCCAAGGGAAAAATTATAAGAAAATTCCTACAGTTTCCTTTCAGAACTGTAACGCTGGAAATAATTGAAAGCTTGCATCCCATTTCCAGGTACTTTCTCTGAAGCATCTGTTTATTGAATGCAATAAATACTTAGGAGTTATCAGTATCTGTTAACTTGGCAGTATTCTCGGTAGAGGATTACTAATTAATTCATGGAGAACTACCGAGTCAGAACTACTTCAGAGTGTGTCCCAGTTAGAGCGTGATGCTCTCAGGAATTTATCCTTGAGATCCAGCTCAAAGATGGCACCAAAATGCCAGTGGCTCTTTCTACTGTGCTTCAAGTTGAAAGAGTTGAGAACTTCCACCTTTGAAAAAAAAAGGCAACAGATAAAGACGCTTTAGTTCAAATATGCTAAGTGTACATGCAACCCCCAAAGCTAGAAAGATTTCCTAACCGTTAAGCCAAAACTTGACCTGAGATATATTGTGATACACACCAGTCATGCACAAAATGGGCTCCAGCTCTTAAACGAGAGAAGTCTGCTGGGCAATCAGACACAAAATTATGGTCAACATAGTGCTTATGGAGGGCTCCAGAGCTTAATATCAGAAATTTTTAATTGCTTTCTTGAAAACTGTTATCAAAATGGTCTTCTTATCATTCCTGTTCTTTTGATGCTCAAGAATCAGGTAGTGTATGAAGCACAATATCAGCTGCAACTACAGACATTTCAAAGTAGCAAATGCTTCATGTATGAATTCTCTGTAAGAAGTGGGATTTGAATTTTGGTAGCAGGTGATATGGTAAAATTCTTGAGGGCAACAACTGTTTGTTGACAAACAAACTATGCACTGTAAGAGAGGCAAAACCAGACAGAATATCTACAATGACACTTTAAAAAACTTGGAGCAGTTTTCCATCTCTCAAAATGGTACCTTATATGGAGATACATATTTATGTGTTTGTATTTATGTTTATGTGTGTATATTGCACTACAGTGGGAAAAAAAATGGATTTTTTAAGTGAAACAGGTATGTCATTATTCTTATGCAGCTATGCTGGGGCACCATTTAAGTGTGAAATAGATGTCACCAAGACATTAAGCAGTCGATGGGGAAACTACAGGCACTTTCATATAAAATGCCATGGAACAAAGTTATTGCATTCTTCAACATTCTTGCTTGAGACTACTTCTGGCTTTCATGATCACTCAAATGCAAACCGTAGTAATAGAGAATGTGTCAATACAACTTTCCCTTTAAGTACTGCTAAGGAGCATGCAGGAGCCCACATGTTTGCTTAACTGGCCCTGCAACCAACACTAACAATAAAACCAGAATTTCAAACTCAGTTCCTCGCTTTCAAGTATGCCCTTCAAACAGCAAATACCAGTTTATCATCCTGCTAAAACAGGGTAATGTTAACCGGGAATAAATCCAACATATCTACACCAAGGTGCTTAGCACACAAGATACCAAATCATCTTACTGACTTTTTTTTAACACATACTTTCTACTAACAATAACAGCTACTTGTGACATGTATGTGTGTGCATGTGTGAGTGGGTGTCTTGAAGATACATAACCTCCCCTACCCTGAATTTTTCAAGGACCATAATATACTCCCTGCTTCCTAGTCCTGCAAATACCCTTGAAGTGGAATAATGTTTAACAGAGGGCAATGCTGCAGGAAAACTGCCAAAAGAAATTAAGGGTGGGGGAAGTCAGTTAAAGCATTCTGATGAATATTTTTGTACCTCCAAAGACACAACTATTATACAAACATTGACCTATTTGTCAAGCAATCACAGTTTACTATTTCTTAAAGGTCACAGAAGTTTCCAAGATTATTAAATAATGCATGGAACCAAAGACCAAGGATATTATTTAAACAGTGGAGGTAACTTTTGTTAGTGAAGGACAATATGATGACAATGTACCTTTATTTTCCCTTGAAATTTTATAGAGTTTGCAGTGTAATATGGTAATGGCCCATTTCAGCTGAAAGAGGGAACTCTAATGCGGAAATGGGGCTCAACGCTACAATAAAATATTACCTGTTTTTTTCTCCCATTTTTGTGTACATTTGTCAGTATATGATTTATATTTTTTACAGGCATTTAGATGGTTCTAGGGAGGAATAGTCTATCCACATACATAAATGAATGCAATGATCTCCCTGTTTGTTTTTCCAGTGTGTGTTATGAGTCAGTGCAAAAAGTGCATTGCAACAAATTACAGTATGTGCTGTGCACACATGTGCAGGAATCAGTAGAGGGTTTAAAATTCAGTATCTACTTAGGCTTCCATTAAGACAGTCTCCTTCTAATAAATATTGCACTTATTGCTTCCCAAGGAAAGCAGTTCCTTCAGTTCTTAGTAGGTCTTCGGGGTCAACCCTTCAGAGGTGCCTAGCTCTAGCTATTCGCTAGGCCCAGGTATCCAAAGAGAATTAAGACTGACTACATACAACCCAGCATGTTTTCTAATCCTCTACTGACTCACGGTAAGTTTCTGTAAAGTGACAGTCATTGTCCCGCTGTCATTTTTCTATAACAAAGCCATGGCTCATGGAGTCTTAGGGAATGACTTAGGCAAAATCATATCCCAAATTGTTCATCATCAAATTATTCTTGTGCCTTTCCCAGAAATACCTCTAAGAGTATTGACCCTGCTGAAGTGCCATGATGAAGGGCTCTTATACTTATGTACTTGCAATGGCCTCCAAAACACGTAGTCATCCAACCTCTGCCAGCACCTTCCAGCACTGTAAAATGAAAGCTACTGGGGCTCCCTCTATCTTGAAAAATTCACAACTGTCCTCAAAAGGCAGGACACTCTGAGAACAATGCCTTTACTGAATAATCCTCTACCTTTTTCCTCATTACTGATCTCCACACTGTAGGAACTTGTTAATAAGGTTCATCATCTACAGGAAGACTACGGAGCAGCAAGAGCATAACCCTCCTGTAGGAGCATCCATCCTGCAGAGGACTGTGGTCCATGAGCATCAAGCTCCGAACAGCTGTCTTTTTGACAAAGAGATTGAGAAGGGCATTTTTGCTCATTTCACTAAGCAGCCACAAAATTGTTCTGAGATATCCAGTGGGCTTGATCTGGGAACTTCACCAGAAACCACAAGCAAGATAACATTAAAGGGTTTGTTCCATTGCTGAAGTAATCAATAGTTCTCTTTACATCTGAAAAGTGCAGCACTGTAAAAGTTTGAAGATTATGCAAGTGAATAATTACTGACAGAATTTCTGGTTTAAACAAAACATCAAGGAGAGGAGAGTCATGAATTTGAATGATTCTAACACTGAGTGCAATATTTCTGCTTGATGGTTCTTGGCTACTGTTAGTTCATTTTTATGAACATTTATTTTAGGAAGAGTCACCATTAATAGTCTGCTTGATTGCCAAAGTGAAAGGGTCTTCAGTGACAAATTCAAGAAAGGAAAAAAAAAGAGAGGAACTTTCAGAGATCTAGTGAGAACAAAAAATCAGTCTTATTCCTCTGCATATAAAGGCTGTGAATACACACTCCCATCAAAATGTCTCTAGGTCACTTAAAATAACATGAATGAAAATACAGTTTTATTAACATGAAAGATGGCCAGTTGCCAAGAATCTTTTGGTCACACCATGGGGCAGTTGAGGTTATCATCAAGAAACCAAATAATCTTGAAAAAAATCACCAGTAAAAAATACAGACAATAATTTCGCATTATGCAAGTAACTACCTCATAGAATGGCTCTGTCATTCCAAGAAGCACCATTTCTCCTGGAAATCCAGTCATTAGCACAAGTAATTTGTGGAGCAGGCAGGTACCTAGCAAAGTTGGTGGAAGTTTTACCAGGACCAGAACCTCACCGCTGAACTTGTGGCTGAAGCAAGATGCCTTCAGAGGAAGAATAACATACAATTCATTATTAATGGGGCTAACAGATACAGAATTACACCTGGTAAATCAAAACTACAATCTTGAGAGTCACTTTCCTACTGAAGACTTAGAGGCATTTGAAATGGCATGAAGTAACTTTATTCTTTATTACCAAGAGGTGAGCATTCATTTGTATACCCTGCAGACTCCTCAAATAAACCATTGCTCAGGGCTCTGTCTGCCAGACCCACCCTTGCCTTCCCTATGATCTAGGAAAGAAAAGCATGATATGAAAGCCAAAAAATTCACCTATCTGGATGCAACCTGATGTAACTGTAGTGGTCATATCTATTCTGGCAGCAGCATTCCCTCATGAGCTCCAGGCTCAGTGCAATGCCAGGAAGAGATACCATATCAGGTCATGAAGGCAGCAGATCCATATTCATAGTTTATTGCACCCAAATAACAAATCCTCTCTCTCTGCATGCACCAGTAATATGTGGCAAGGACCCTATGCAGCACTACACTCCAATGGATCGTTCAGGCATGCGTAGTACCTAAATCTTGCTGCTGCCAACTCTCTGTGGTGATTCATCTCAGAAAAGACAGGGAAGTATCTAGGAAGGTAAATTGATGCAGTAGAGTTTAATATATCTTGAACACACTTGAAAATAACACCAGCTTTCCCTTATTCTGTCTTATCTTCAGTGTTCTATTAAAAAAAAAAAAAACCAAGCAATCTGTAGAGTATAAATCATGACTTGATAAATGCAGGTCCTTAGAAGCCAGTTGTGTAAATATAGATACACCTGCAGGCCCTGATAACCAGATTAGCAGCAACAGCTGCCAGACCATGCAGCAGCAACCAAGAGATATTGTTGTGTCCTGGCCAACGAAGTTTCCAGATTGACTCTCAGGTGCTTCCTGTACATCACTGTTAGTGAGAACAATGCATCATGAAAGCAGATGATCTTCATTGATCTTGGAATTCTAACTTTTTTTTCTTGGATGTATACAACGAAGGCTGATGCTAATGTTAGTTCACAGTACCTCTGCTGTACAAAGGAATTGTACTTTGTTTTCTGGCAGCTGGGAAAGATTTCTGAATGGAGAAAAAAAAAAGATATGTCTGGGTTTTGTATGACCTCATATCAAAAAGCATATTCTTATTGGATAAAAACCCAGATCAACTGATTCATATACGCCCTGCCACTTCTAAACTTAATGATGATTCGAAACTAAAATTAACATTTCTTCTTGAAAAAACTCCACTTGAAATACATAACAAGATCTGATAAACCTCAGAGGGGCCAGTAATACAAGCTAGGTGTAAAAATACACAAAGGAGGCACAGGCTTGGGAGGGGTTGGGGGAAAGATCATGAAATCATGAAATCATTGAATGGTTTGAGTTGGAAGGGATCTCAAAGCCCATTCACTTCCAAGCCCCCTACCTTCCACTAGCTCAGGCAGGGATACCTTCCACTAGCTCAGGTTGCTCAAAGCCCCATCCAACCTGTTCTTGAACACCACCAGGGGTGGGGCTTCCACTGCTTCTCTGGGCAACCTATTAGATAGGTGTCTGTGTTTGGAAAAGAAGCTTTGTGTCCCTACAAGGCCTGGAAAACAATTCTAATACTACCGACTGCACTTCAGCACTTTGCTTGCGACCTTTCACAGAAAATGCCATCAAATTGGATGTTTTTGCACTGTTGACACTGTGGAGATTAACAGGACCCAACACAGTCCCAGTCCAACTCAATGGTGCCAGTCCCATAAGGGCTGATGCAGTGGGCAGAGCCAAGGTTTGGTAATGTGGACTACTGGCAGCCTCCAACACACCAAATCACGGGCCAGGATTCATCCAAGGAGCCCAGCCAGAAGCAGAAGGAGATGGATCCAGAGAAACAACTTGAGATCTGCACTCCTATGGCTCGAACAGGGTGTGACAGCCCCAGGCTGGGCAGAAATGGGGCTCCTGGGCCATGAGCAGGGCTAGGTAGAGGCTGGGCATGGTCAATAAGTGCCCCTAGGGTCCTAAAATCTTCCTTTATATGAAAGTATTTGAAGACCCTTTTGACCTGATACATGTCAGAATTCTCCTTCAGATGATCCAGGCATGAACTAATCATGCGTGAACTTATTTTCCATGATCGATGTGAGGACTTAAACAAAAATCTATGTCTTTCATCATCTCTAACAATTCAGATTATTCCTTTCTTTTCAAGAACTTATAGTTCAAAGTAAAACAATACAAAAATGATATAAGTTAAAATACTGATGGGTCATAAAACCAGACTGCAATTCTGTTCAAACCAAAATAACTAAAAGAATTGCAGGATTCTTGGATGTTGGATGTGTGCATCCTTTGAAAGCTTTGGAATGGAGATGCATCAAAATGGGCTTTCCACTGGTGAACTGGTGTGAGGTCAACTCAGCCCTCACATTTCCCATCAAATGACACTGCACTGCAGACACACTGTTGGAGAATAATAATTAATAAGCAGCAGAAAAAATTGCATTATTGTAAGAAGTATTACAAGATGTTGTAAAGACATGTAAAAAAATAATTTTAAAATACTTAAAAGATGATGCTAGCTTGTTGTGGCCTGTTGCAAAGCATTTATAAATTGAAGTACTTACAATAGTTCATGCATGTTTATGCATGTTAGAACAGCACATCAGAGAATTTATTTATCAGGAAAAAAACAAACTCTGCTAAGTCATTTTAGTTCTTATAAAGGTTGCTGTCATTTACAATTTTGCCAGATTTTATAAGGCACAATACCAGATTGTCACATGGGAAAGGCTTGCAGATTCAAGCCCTTATTCTACCCTCTAGCGAGTGCTGGAACCAGCACATATGGGACACAGAGGTTACGTCAAAGCCTTCCAACTCTTTGAAGGATAATTACCATACCTGCATAATCACATGGTCTACCTTCTACGCATTCATGTTAAGGAGAGGACATTAATCTAACAAACACCCAGCGGCTGACATTTTATTTATATATATCTAATAATTCTCTATAAGATACAGCACTCCACCTAACAGCTGCAGAAAACTCCTTCCCATATTCCCAGTCCCTCTGTGGAAAGGGTTGCTTAACGCTTTTTCAACTTGCCATACTAGGTAGGAGTGTTCTACTGCAGGATATGATGTTGCTGATTATCACTTTCTATTGTTACAGTAGACAATCTAGACCACCAGTTTATTATAGGTTATTTAAGAATTACAAAAGGTAGCCAATAAAAAAATACTCTAATAGAATGATTCATATTCCAAAAAGTTTGAGAGTACTTGTAAATATGTCTAGAGGTCATCTAAAATAGCTGTCTCATTCAAGAGGACGGTACATTCTGACATTTATGGTCTATGAGACTCTCCTCAGCAAACAAGCCACAAAGACAGCAGTGCATAGAGGAATACCTGCAGCTCTTGGGGTAGTAGGCTATATAGCAGGCTACAGAGAAGCTATTTCTCTCTTCAGCATCTGGTTCAGTATCTAAAAAGACTATGGAATCATAGAATCATAAGGCTGGAAAAGACCACTGAGATCATCGAGTCCAACCATACCTGTCCCATTCTTAAATCATATCCCTAAGGAACTCATCTACCCGCCTTTTAAACACCTCCAGGGATGGAGACTCAACCATCTCCCTGGGCAGCCTGTACCAATGCCTGACCACCCTTTCAGTGAAAAAATTTTTCCTCATGTTCAGTCTAAACCTCCCCTGGTGCAACTTTCGGCCATTTCCTCTCGTCCTATCATTTGTCACTTGAGAGAAGAGACCTGCACCCACCTTGCCACAACCTCCTTTCAGGTAGCTGTAGACAGTGATGAGGTCTCCCCTCAGCCTCCTCTTCTCTAGGTTTTTCCCAGTTTCCTCAGCCCTCCTCATAGGACTTGTTCTCCACCAGCCTTGTCACTGTTCTCTGGACGCGCTCCCGCACCTCAATATCCTCCCTTGTAGTGAGGGCCCCAAAACTGAATGCAGTATTCAAAGTGCAGCCTCACCAATGCTGAGTACAATCACCTCCCTGGTCCTGCTGGCCACACTGTTTATAGAGTCATGTATCATCAATGCTCCCCTCTCCATTGTCAATATAAAGATTTGGTTGATGGACAGGGAAATAATCAAACAGCACATCCCAACTAGTCCTTTCCGAACAGTTGACAATTTTGTCACTCCAAGTTTTCAAAGCTGGAATCATATGGAAATCTCAGCAATGCCTGGATGTCCAAACAAGCAGTATGAGCCTTGTGATCTCTTTCTATCCAATACACTAATGGCCAAGAAGTTATGATGTCTCACATAAGCTGCAGACCCTTACAGCTGCCCTTCACATGCTTGGGTCCTTCTACCTGGATTACTAAGGTCTACTCTACTTTGGCCCTTAAGAATCTGCACTCACTTTCAATGTCTTTCTGGGTGCAATTCCAAATATAAGCTTTTATCTCTAAACTCTTCTCCTGTTTTGTGTATTAGATCTTTCACAGTGCTGAGCTGCCAGGCTGTTGAGCTTCAGGCACCAGAATCAGAAGTCCACAGGAAAAGAGTGCTTTTTGGCAGAAATTCTAGCGTGCCCACCTACCTCAGAAAGCGGTGGGACAAGAGAAGTGTTTGGATGGATGGAGCAAGAAAACTGCAGGTTCTAAACAAATAAATATAAGACACAATTCTTGGTCTGCAACCAAAATCAATAGCCATACATAGCTGGACTGAGATCAATTTAAGTTCCCGTGTTTCAGAAACCTATTGACAAAGCCTGTATTACTGTAATACTGTGTTTTATTAACCTATGTCCAGAGAAGCTTATACTTCATTAAAAAGCCATTGTCAAACAGATTCTATAAATAGATAATACACCTAATAAATTTTATTACTCACTGTAAAATCAGTAACATAGACAAAGCACATTAAGCAAGTCCTTTAACCTATAACACAACTGTTTTCCTCCAAGATCTAATTAGATTAAGATTTCATTTTCAAAACAGAAAAAAATAGGCCTTTAACCTAGGGGGAGATCTGACTATAAGTCAGCAACATACCTGTGTTTTCTGTTCACTATTTTTGTTTATTTGTTTTTTGTTTTATCAAATGGAAAACTTGCCCAGGCTATAAACAAAAGAAGCACACTAGTGATAGCGCCCACTTAAAAGTAAAAACTCAGCTAGGCATGAAAACATCAAAAGATCAATTGTTTGCATTTTTAAAAACAATTATATGATTTTCTTTAATGTTTCATATTGCACAAATATTTTTACAAACATGCTTTTTAACCCAGTAACAAGCATATATGCAAGCCAATGTTAAGGAGCCATAGATCTTTAAGTCAGCCTCTTCATTTCATATACTTATAACTATAACACCTAAATAAGTTCTAAAGTCAAATCTACCCTATGCAATCCTTGAAACAGCATTATTATTCATGGAAATAATGCCTTGGATTAGTGCTGCAATGGAGGCAGGAAGTCACATAAGCTCTTTGCAATTCAATTTGATATCAGTAAAACGAGATTAATTAACTCCAACTGCTGAGCATATTGCTGATGTAAGAGATCACAAGTCCATAGAAACTAGGGAGTGTTCCCACTCTGTTTGGCAGGACTTAGGCCCTCACTGTTTAAGCAGGACAAGAAATTTTATTTCTTTGGTGATTAATATGTTGCCACTGCAGCAATAGACTGACATGACAAGGTGAAGGATCTTGGTATGAGTCTGATTCAAAGATGATATCTGGCTCCACACTCTAGGCTATGTAGTGAAAGCAGATATTGACATTGATTATGTCATTTCTGGGAGCTTATCATCCATGGCCCTAATTAACAGACTCTTGGATTCTTGTGCATGCTACAGATGGGGCAGACTCTGCCTGTCCCTGCATTTGTCCCTGAAAGAGTCTGGAAGACTAAAATTTCTGGTCACCTGTTTTTATGAGTGGGTCAATTGCAACACACGTTACTTGACCACATTTGAGTGGCAGCTTTAACCTTTTCTGTGAAGAAAAAGATACTGAACCAGCCTTAACAGGAGAAGGAAGCAATAAGAAAGTTTATTGGTGTTCTGTTGGGAGCCGTGTTTTGTGTCTGTATGCCCAGGCTTCAGTGTACCTAAAAGATTTGTAGCTCATCACTGGGCCTCCACTAACACAATTTGATGAGGACCTTTATTAACCAGAGTGCAGTTCCTTCTGCATATTCAGTCCCAAGCTACCTTGCATCCCGCTAATATAGATCATGGGAAGAGCCGTAGTGGAGTGGTCAGCAACATCTGTCTAATTTGTCTGTAACACTTTCAGGTGCATAAAATGATATCCAGTGTACCCTATGAATAATTTTTACTTAGGTTTTCTAAGTGCTTTCAACAGATTCTTTTCTTTTTATTGAGGTAGTAGAAGAAATTGTTATTGTAGTCTGTTTAAAAGAAAGCAGTCCTTCAGCTCTGGGAGTGCGAGTGTTGTCTTCATAGCACAGAACTGCTTCAGTGCTGGCTACTTATTCTGTTAGGAGACCAGAAGCAGTGTGGTAAAAGCACAAC
Source organism: Dromococcyx pavoninus (assembly GCA_033558185.1). Lineage (NCBI taxonomy): Eukaryota > Metazoa > Chordata > Aves > Cuculiformes > Neomorphidae > Dromococcyx > Dromococcyx pavoninus. Next base: position 371,455 of record JAUMJL010000284.1, on the reverse strand, counting down.
CCCCTCCAACACCACAGGAAGGACTCATGCCTGGAACAGAGCGAAGTACAGGCTGAGTTTACTCAGAGTCCAGATGTGCCCATTACTCCTGCATTATCATTAATATTCCAGATCTCCTCAAAGTCAAGACACCAGAACATCCATGTTCTCATGAGAAATCCAGCAGCTTGGGGGTGGGGAAAACACCAGCTGGGGATAATTCCAAGCTCAAGGTGTTTCTCTGAAAATAATCTACCCTTTCATTTTAATTTACCCATCACATAATTGAGGGGAAAGGGATGTGGGAAATATTGGTAAGTAGTGAAAAAGGAAGAAAGGCAAATTCTACTCTGCTGGCTGAAGGAAAGGATAATATGAAAAGGCAGAATTTCCCTGTGCTACAGCTAGTAGGGAAAAAATAATTCCTCTCTACAGAATATTCTAGTGGAAAATCCTTTTTTAACTTTCAGAAGGTGATAATGTTTTAGAGTGTTTTTACATAAAAATATTTTAGTTTTGGTGTCCATATTGTAGAAAAAGCTAAGAATAGGATTAAGTGATGGAATGAGTGAGATGGAAGAAACCCCTGTTAATGCTCCAGGCTCCGTAAGAGTGAAAGTGAAAGAATAACCTTGTTCTTATGATAAACCTGAACCTAAAAGGGGACAGTATAGGACATTTCAGCGGAAAACAAATCAACTAATAGTAAGAGAGTATTGTATGGGGATGAATTCTCCCCTCAGAGCACTACACAGTGAAGAACTTAACAGCTTGTTTTATTCTTGCTGGAGATGTGTTAAAGCAGTGTCCAAACCTTACAAAAAGAAAAAGGAAGAATTGTTTCGGAATAGGTCTCTGCTGCTTCTGTATTTTTCTTTCTGTCACTCAAATCATAATCCAGGCTTCAAAATATCAGTGTATATACTGAGCTCTGAATTTCAGAGTTTCAGATCAACTCCTCCATCCATTCCTATTTCCATCAGAATCAGGAATTTATTGAAAACCATATACTACACAGGTACCCTGCAAGCTCAGCTTTCCCATTTCAGGCTGTAAACTGCACCCACTATCATATTCTCACTGAAGAAACATTTCAACTCGTAATGTGAATTCGTCTGTTGCTTTTCTTTAAAAAAAGCACAAAATTAACATTTGAAAATATCTATGGCATATTCACGGTGTTGCAAAACTGTCACTCATGCTTTTGCTATTGCTTTGTACCAACACCCTTTCACAGACCCACACTGTTCATGACCCCCTTTGCATTCAGCTTGCTGAAGGAGGTGAGCTAGCATCATACAGCACAACTGGAAGGAGCCATATGACATCACCCGCACTAACTTTCTTCCCCAAGTAATTTAAGGACATTCTGATAAATCAGAGGTAGCCACCCAATTTGTTTGCAGAAGGTATAGAAAAGCTTTTCTGCTTCAGAAGACCAAAGAACCAGGCTGAACTTTTTGGAGTGATAGTCTTAGTTCCTAGCACTTTCTTTTTTTATTCAAACTCTGAACTACAAGAAGACACTTTTTCGCATGACTTTTTGTCTCAGCTTTATCAGTGTATCATGCAAGAAAAGCGAAGCGTTGAAACATTTCAAGCTTAAAGAAACCATATGTGCAAGACTGAACTTAAGTGAAGATGTAAAATCAAAAGTGGGCAGTTGTGTTCTCATTTATCCCAATCTCACCCCACCCACATGGTAGCAAAATAGGCACCATGCCAAAACTTCACGGCAAGAGGCTGTTGTGTGGGCTTAGAATAATTCGAGAATTGATTGTTAGCCTGTTTCTTGGCTTCCAGCTATGAAGTAATGCTCTGACTAGAGTGTGGTACACTGAAGGACTCATTACAGGCTTTAAAATCATCTCATTTTCAATTATGAATATTAAAAACAAAAGCTCTGACTCCCATGTTATAATTAATACTCCAGGTTTTGGTTTAATTTGTTGGGGTTTGAGGTCTATTTTTAAAGACACTTTCATAATTTATCCCTGAGTTAATTCCCAAAAACTAAACACTATTCCTGTTTATATCAGTGGGGAAATTCCCAATGAAAAAACTAACCAGACCCAAGTTAATTAAAACAACACCCCCATTTAAAACAAAGCCCTAGCATTAAGCAGTCTTCTAGCATTGCCTATTTGTGTATATCCAAGACAAAATTTAATAGCCTGCATGTTCCAACCTTTAAAAAACTATCCTGACTATTTATTTATGCCCTTTTTGTTTAACGAGTTAAATCCCCAGAGCATCTCAATTTAGATCAAAAGCAAACTACCAAACTTCACCTGGCACACCTGTGCTGTGTGATTTCTTAATTACCTGCCTAGCATTCCCAGAACTATGAGGCAGAGATGCAGGGCTCGTTTAGCACATATTCAGATTTCTGAAATGCATCTCGTATAGCAGAGCCTTTCCAGAATGCCCGAGGTGGTAACCAGCACTAAACAATCCCACATCTCCACAGACACTTGCTTTTCGGCAAATTGTTTTCTCACAGATATCAGAAGGCAGGGAGATATCGTGGAGTGAGAAATCTAGGGAAAGGGAAGGATTCATGAGTTTCTTGATAAAGGTTTTCCCTTGTCTACCAGATGACATGAAGTAGCCATATGCCAGTAGACTTGAGCCTTGTTCAGCTTAGATCAAAAATCAGGACTAGACCTATTCACTGCGGTAGCCACAGGTTGCTGTTACTTGTGCTTGCTACACAACTGCCTAAGGACAAAGGAAGAGAATGACCATCTGTGTTGGACAGCAGATAAGCCTTCCGTTGGCAGTCCTGGGCATGGAGAGCATCTAACCTGAAGAGATATATGCAAAGCAGGAGAAAATGGAGTGACAAGGACAAGGCTGATGTGAGGGAATACACATCAAGTACGTGCTGAGTTAGCTCTTCATCTAGCCTACAGGATGATTTCACACATTAAAGAAAAACCTAGCTCATGTTAGATGTGACTGTCACTGTGTGCAAATGCTGGACTGGCTATTGACATGCCCCTGTTCTAGCTGAGGAACATGCACACTTGATGACAGGTGGTCTCAACTTATCTGTAACATTCATTTTGCACATGCACTGATAATTATGTCCATTCAGGGGAAGATCAGTCATGCCTTCAACACCAATCACTTGCAATGATGTGTCCTTGTGTGTGTGTAGTTTTATATTTTAATAGAGGATTCACAATAATTTCTCATTTACAGTGGTTTGGATAGTAATTAGGCATTAAAAATTACAACTTCTTTGGCCATTTGTCAATAGTGTAATTTTATTAATTGGCCAAAACGCTGACTCTGTTACCCTGAATGTAATTTAAACTGTCAAGAGCTGATGGCATCTCTGTTGGTATAGTGAAAATATACAGCTCTGGCAGGAAGCTAACGGTAAGCATTAGTATTAATAGTTTATGTGTCTCCATAACAGACAGAAGTCCCAATGCCATCAGGATTCTTTACATATAAGAGATAAGACGGATTACTCGAACAACATGCAACCTAAATCGATGCAATAACTGTGACAGCAGCCTTTCATTTACAGTCAGGTCATTCATTGTCACCCACCACTAGTGCAGACAGAATATATTAAATTTTATTACCAAAAATATGTCTTTTTTATGAAAGATTTCAGGAGAAAACATTGGTTAGATGGTCGGATTCAGAGAGTAGTGGACAATGTCTTGATATCCAGATGGAGATCCGTGACAAGTGGTGTCCCTCAGAGGTCTGCTGGGACCAGTGCGGTTTAATGTTTTCATCAATGACATAGACAGCGAGATCAAGTGCACACTCAGCAAGTTTGCAAATGACACCAAGCTGAGAGGGGTAGTTGTCACACCAGAAGGACAGGATGTCATCCAGAGGGACCTGGGCAAGCTGGAGAAGTGGAACTGTGTGAACCTCACGAGGTTCAACAAGGCCAAATGCAAGTTCCTGCCCCTGGGTTGGGGCAATCTGCAGGATGAGGAATGAGGTGATTGAGAGCAGCCCTGCAAAGAAGGACTTGAGGTTGCTGGAGGACAGGCAGAGAGATATGCTGGACTTGTTCAGCCTGGAGAAGAGAAGGCTCCAGGGAGACCTTATAGTAGCTTTCCAGTACCTGAGAGGGGCCTACAAGAAAGATGGGGAGGGACATTTTGCAAGGACATGTAGTGACAGGATAAGGGGGAATGGCTTTAAATTGGAAGAGGGAAGATTTAGATTAGACATTAAGAAGGAATTCTTCACGATGAGGTCTCTTCCAACCCAGACCATTCTATAATTCTAAGATTCTGTGATTTTTATACTCCTTTCCTTCTGGTAGTATGGCTGTATGCCAGGTGCCCACCAAAACCATTCTATCATTCTTCTCCTCAACTGGACAGGGGAAAGAAAATATAACAAAAGTTTGTGGGTTGAGATAAGGACAAGGAGAGATCATCCACCTATTACTGTCACACAAAAAACAGACTCTACTTGGGGAAATTAGTTTCATTTATTACCAATCAAATCAGAGTAGAATAATGAGAAATAAAACTAAATCTTAAAAACACCTTTCCCCACCCCTTCCTTCTTCCTGGGCTCAACTTCACTCCCAGTTTTCTCTACCTCCTTATCCCCTAGTGGCACAGAGGGACAGGGAATGGCAGTTGCAGTCAGTTCCTCATATATTGTCTCTGCTCCTTCCTTCCTCCTCAGGGGTAGTATTGCTCACACTCTTCCTCTGCTCTAGCATGGGCTCTTCTCTCCACTGGTCCTGCTAGAAGCCTGCTCCATCATAGGCTACCAATGGGGTAATTTCCTCCTTCAGACATCCACCTGCACTGGTGCAGGGTCCTAAATGGGCTGCAGGTGGATATATGCTCCACCGTTAACCTCTGTGGGCTGCAGGGGGACAGCCTGCCTCACTATGGCCTTCTCCACAGGCTGCAAGGGAATCTCTGATCTGGTAAGTGGAGCACCTCCTCCCTCTCCTTCTTCACTGACCTTGGTGTCTGCAGGGTTGTTCCTCTCATATATTCTCATGTCTATCTTCAGCTGCAATTGCTGTTGCACAGTAACCTTTTTCCCCTTCTTAAGTGTGTTATCCCAGAGGCGCTACTATTGCCATTGATGGGCTCAGTCTTGGCCAGGAGTAGATCCATCTTGGACCCAGCTGGCATTAGCTCTTTGGACACAGGGGAAGCTTCTAGCAGCTTTTTACAGAAACCATCTCTGTAGTACACACACCTGCCAAACCTTGCCATGTAAACCCAATAAATTACTTCAAAATTCAATTTCAGGGCAAGAAACATATTTATTGCCAAGAAAATTGCCCAAAACTTCAAGGTCCATTAAAATTGCCAAAAACTGCTAGGACCTGTTATTGCTGCTTTGTTGCTGCCCGGTGGTTTGTTAGATAACTATAATTTGACTGTGACTCCAAGTCCTAAGGCAATTGAATTTATAGATGAATGGTAATACAAAATGCTTCCAGCATACATAGGAAGTCAACAGCCAGGTTAATGTGAAGTTCTGAAAACACCTTCAGAAAGTCTGATCTGAAAGATACTGCAGAGAAAGTTTTTTTAATGAGTGAAGATGAGAAATTCTGATATGCTGTGTTTCATGATCTTAACAACTTTGACCAATTAAACCTTTTCTTATCCACAGTTCATACAAAATGTAGCTCTTCCAACCTATTTTCATGTCAATTTTAAGTAGTATTGACCGCAGTATAATTAAGACTAAAATGGAGAAAAAGCCATTACTAGCTTTACAGTTTTCTTTCTTAGAAAACTACTTATTCAGGAAACAAACAGCATCAGTAGATACTATTTACAGGCATGACAATAGATTTTCCTAGCTCTGAGCTGACTGTTGAAATTTATATCCATAAAGAAAAGTCTAGGTTGAAAAACCCTCTTAAAAATGTTTATGGGATTCAAACAAATAATTGTAGGATATTTTTAAGCAGACATATCATTCTTATTCATGAACATTTTTGCATAAATATCATCTGCCATCGTTGTCTGGTATCCCTACCTATCAGATGTCATGGATATTCTGTAGTTCCCATCATCCTGTAGATGAGATAAATGTGAAGCTGAATTAGGCACAATGCATGAGAATCCTAGGCATTGTTGGTAGCACCAACAATTATTGAGATTGCTTGATTCTTCTCAGTTTAAGCTCCCAGTGTTACAAAATTTCAGATGATTAGGCTGAAATCTGACATGTCAGACACCTATCTGAACTTGAAAAATCTTCTTTAGAAGACTTTATTCAAAAGAATTCAGCTATTTCCAAGAACAAAACCATGGGAAAATACCTGCCTTGTCCACATTAAAACCCTGTGGTAACTCCCTTTTTTCAGAACTTTGATGCCTGTATTCTTTGGAAAAGGTACTTGAATTTTGACATTAGGACATGGCTTGTCCCTGAAACACAACCTTTATAATTTCAGTACAAATCTGTAACTATTAGAAAAACCACAGGTCACACACCGACAGTGGACACCTCTGAGACCTCAGTCATTTCCTGAAGGTACATCCGCAACACCAATACTTGGGTTGGAGCCAAAGAGATGTGACTCTGTGTTGCTGCTCTGAGTAACTACAAGCTATTTTGTGGTTCTGGTGTACTCAAGAGGTACAAGTCACCCATGCTTTCTACCTCCTTGGTGGAAATTATGCAAGTAGGCTCTGAGTCTGATGTGGGGGAGGAACAGGGATGACATAGAGACCAGTGAAGAAAACTAAACTGAGGAACAGACTGGAACTCTAAGGGCAGCCCAATATTTGACTGGAGAGAGAGAAATACGGCGAGGATAGAACTTAATGCCACTTGTATGTGGGAAGAAGCACAGTGTGGGGAGCCAATGAGAAAGCAGACCTTGAACTACAGCTGGAAAAGACTGTTAAAACCATGAAGGTCTGAGGGAGGACTGAAGATGACAGAGCAATAAGGCTGGGACTTCCTCATCAACAGAGATATCTGAAGGAATTTTGAAGTAGCTGAGCAAAGAGGTTAGGAGTAGTTAAGTGTTACCGTTCCAGACAGGCACGGTAAAACTGCTTGCATCTGGAAAAACAGGACAAAATCAAACTCCCCTCCTGATCTTAGAGTGGAAAACACAGTTCTGGGGCTTTGCCTATCCCCAGCTGCCCTGAAATACCTGCAAGATCTACTAACAGCTTGTCCAGCCTCCCTCCTGGGAAAAAAAAGCCTCTCAGCATTTTCAGCAAGACACTGGTAACTAGTGATTATTAATGTTGCTACTCTATTAACTGAAGTAACAGCTCTGAGTGGTCAACACAGGCTCCAGCCCTGCTGGCTCTCCTGGGAGTCAGTGTGATCTTGCATAACAAAATGCCTATTTTGACAGTCTACTTTAAAAAAAAAAAAAGGGGGGGGGGGAAATTACACACTTCAAACTGTGTTAAAAGAATCTTGCAGTTGCAATCAGATGTGAGGAAGTGCCAGAATCAAATTGCCTCTCCAGCCTTCATTCAAACCCTTTTTGCATAAGCATTATCTTTAATAACATGATCATGTACTTTTTCCTCCTGCTGGGCACAAAATGGACAGCACTGATGATAGATTGGAGGATATAACAAAGGGACACTGCTACCCATAGGATATGGACTTCAAAAGCTAGACAACATAATAGTTAAAAAAAAAAAGAGGATTTAAGTGCAATAATAAGAGAAGGGCTGCAGTACAGCCATTCTCCAGGTATGACCTGGAGTACAGGTATCAAAATGGGGAAGGTAATAAAAAGCAGTTACAGCTCACAGCTTTGCTCACTAAATCTTCTCCCAGGGCTTACCAGAAGAGGCAGGATGGTTTCACCATTGTCCTTGTGAGCTGGCTGTATTTCTGCTCTTCATCTCCTATGCAAAGCTAGGCAAGAAATTTAAATGAGTCCTTTTTCTCACAGTTATAAATTGTACAGCTACCTTCTCTGGATCCCTGACTAGATACTGTGGGATCTCTGAGCTGCAGAAATGCTGAGCACTCACAGTGAACTATCACATAAAATATGGCTCCAGGCTGTGAAAAGTCATGCTCTTAACTGGCAGAAACTGGGTACTCAAATTCAACAAATATTTCTACTCTGCCACAATGGCCCACCTGTGGAGACAAGTAATGCCTTATCTCACCTGTTGGGCTGCTGTAAATCCTTTATTTTTTGTGAAACTCCCAGGCAGGAGAAAGCAGAAAGCTGTAGGAATGCTTAGAGTAAAATAATAGTGCTGAATGCAGAACAGGAACTGGAAGGAGGGGGCAAGAGAAGACTCGATGTCACATGATGGTTAGTAAAAAGAAAATTCAATACTACTCACTCAATAAGGGAACACGTACCAATCCGTGTACTGAAAGAGAAAGGGAAGCTGCAGGGAGAACAATGTGTAGATTAAGAATTACAGCCCACTCTTTATACCCAAAGTAATAAAATTAAAATTGCAGAGGAAACCTTAATTCTGCTATTCTTGACTTTCATGCCTTGACTTTACAGATTAACTAATACTTTTTTGATGGAGACTGGTGTTTGGGTTTTCATTTGTCTGTGTGTATTATCTACAGCCACAATATAAAGACTTTAACATTTAAAATTCACTGAAATTTATCATTAGTTCAATTACCATGATTTATGATACAAAAAAAATAGGAATTCTTTCAGTGTAGTCCTCAACTAGCAATTGTAGTTAAGATTTTTCCCTTATTCTTCCTAATAGCGGAGGTTACATTGTCATATGGGACACTTGAGGAATGGGATTTAAGTTAAATCTAAATCTGGTTTTGAGAAGTTAACATCATCTGTACTTAGGAAGAATTTGTAAAATTCCAAAAAGGAAGTTTTGATTTGATTAAGAAAATTAATAGATAAAATAACTAGAGATAGTCATAACTTCATATCTAAATCTAGGTTTAAAAAGTTGCGTAGATTAACAGATTTATTGCTTTTCCTGTTTTCTGTTTTTGCAGTAAATATCCATATTCCTTGCAGCTACTTTTGGCATCTAGCTTGTTAATACATGACTCTAACTGCAGCTTCCATTGAAAGCAGTATTTTTTCAGGATTTTTTGTCACATCATTAATATCTTCATTCAAAGATCATACGTCTTTGCTTCAAATAAAGCATTCAACCATACAGTAAATATCTTGTTGACCTCACTTACAAACAACCATTGACAGTTAGTAAAAGATTGAGTGATTGCATAGCACCTGCCCTAACCTTTGAGAATATTTAATTATATTTCATGTGCTATCAATTTTAACTCCTTTCCTATATGCAGAGCATTAGTGCCTGAGTCTAGCAGCAGTGGTTATTCACAGACCTGTTAGATGTCATCACCCTTCAGCCCTCAGATTTGTTTTGGCTTTTAAGCATTTCTCTAATTCTCTTTACAAGGAAACAAAATCTGATCCTTCATAAAACTTCAGCTGTTAGGATGAAACTGCATCTGCAATAAGAGGAAATTAGTAGCAAATGTTCATCCAGGCCACTGGTGAGTGTGTGGTGGTTTCCTTGCCTAGAGCCAGTCCTTCAAGGATTTCATTTTTTATGGCCTGTGGCTGTTAAACCTTGGCTCTGCAAATAATATATACATATTAAGAATTTATATTCCCTGAGCCCACTTCACTTATTTGGTTATAAGATGTACCTTAAACATCTTTGACCATGGCCAGACCTTCACTGAAGAATTGGTCGTGACAGCTTAAGCTATTACTAGCTTTTCAGCTGCTCATTCCTACTTTGCTTACCATTACCACCTCCTGAATAACTCCTGCAAGACAGATTGGATGATTAGTTTGAAATTAATAAGGGGGTGGGGTATGGGGTGTATATCTTCCAGAACTTTAGACATTTGAAAACCACATATAAGCAGCATTTTAAGTTCCTCCAAAACTCTTCAGAGCAAGAGTTAGGGTTTATTCCAGCCTAGGACAAACCTCACTTTGAGGTCCTAGTCCTTTGAGACAAATCTGTCACAAAAAAAAAAGTAAGGCACACAAAACCATGCATTGCTTTTTAAGCTGCAAATGTGGGTTTCATACCCTGAATTAGAGTTTCAACTTTTCTTCCCGAAGTCAGCACTACATTGGGGTTAAAATGAAAACAGTTTGCTAAAAACAAAATATGTTAGAGGGTGGAATTGTATCATCCTGCATATTTTAAAAGCATAAAGCTTAATTTAGTACCTTATTCTGGATTCAGTTAATGGTAATAAAAGGTGGTGAATTCAACAGAGAAATTAATTTTAATTAGTTTTATGTATGATATAAACACTGTCTTCTTCACATCTTCTTCCCAAACAAACAGGTTACTTCTTTTTTTAAGGAGAGATACTTGATTCATTAGCTAACACTGCTTCTGCCACAATTTCTCACATACATGAAAATGTCTAGCAACAAAGGACCTTTAAAGGATCAGCACTGATACTACTAGCAGGGTATTTGTAGCCTCTGAATACTGCAATCAAACTTCCATGCTTCTTTATCCTGTCTGGCCTCTGCTCAATTGGCATGGTTGAAATAGTAAAGCCAATCTCATCAAAACAATCTGAACTGAAAGTCAGGATCCTTTCAAAGCTGAGAAATATTACTGGAAGTACAGAAAGCTCATCTTTACAAAAATTATTAGATCTCAAGTTTGCTTCCTGCAAAAAGGTTAAAGGGCCTACATCCAATTAATAGCATGTATCTACTTCAGTCCAAGACATAATTTAGTTTTGACTATACTTTATTGTACCCCAGCCACTTCTGGACCATAACTACTGTGGCTGTGTTGTCATTTTATCCAAAGTATGTCTTTGGTCTAAATGTGATTATCTTCAGGTTTATTTTGGAGCTTCTTAAATAAACTCTGTAAAAGCAGTTCTTGAATTGCCACACTTATGAATATTTGTGGGGTTTATTCTTATGTGAGATGTGTATTTTGAAACAGGAACAAACTTTCAATTTTTTTTTATTGATTTAAGAACAAATTTGAAAGGACTGTTACCTTAGCTAGAGAGTTTATCTCTTTTATAATTATTTTTCTCTTTTATAGAAAATGCTATCATGGTTGTAATTAAAGTTTCCATCAGTTCTCAGCTGCTTCTAAATACAAGAAAGGCTTCTCTTACTGGGAGTTTTACCTCTAGCTTCCTTATGAGTCAGGACAGACCTGTAAAATGAACTGGGGCATAAAAACTCACCTTGAAAAAATGAGGAGCAGATGCAGAGGACGTATAAGGCAACTTGTTCTTTAGCAATGACAATCAACCTTCAGGACTGCAAAATGCTTTCTGAGTCATTGTTTCCCATTTCCAAGTTATTTGATGCCTGGAGGGCTGAGCAGTGCAGTGGCCCATCCCAGCAGCAGAAGACTACTCCTCTAAAACCTCTCTCAGGGTCAAAACATTTACTAATGGGTCCATGGAGCTCAGATCTTCCTGGAATTCACTCATCATTTCACCCAGGTGGGAAGGAATAAGTGGTGCTAAACTAGACCCAGAGTCGCAGGTCTTATTAACTTGCGTGAAGGGAATGAGGGTGTCTTGGCTTAGACGCACCTTCTCATCCAAAGGGACTTGCAAAAGGTTTTTATGCCCCTGAGATTCAGCTTCCATCCTAAATAAGTCCCAGATCTTTGTACTAAACTCTTCACATTCCAGAGGAGCATTTGCAGGCTGCAAAGCCCAGGACTGGCTCCTGGAACCTCAATTTCAATAGATCTCCAATTCCAGCAACAAACATGGTGACACTTGGCAAATCCTCAGAAAACAGTAGTGAAAGTCCAAACTCCCATCCGTTCCCACTGACAGCTGTATTTCCAGACAGGCTATTGCTTATTCTGTGGCATACCTGAACAGAGGGGAGGCCAGACACAACCGACTTCTTACCTGTAACCTTCAGGGCCAGCTTTGCGAGTTGCCAGACTGTAAGGAGAGAAGCCGAGTCATGATGTTTAGATGAATGCAGAAAGCTGAGATACTTTTCCCTTCCTGCAGCATAGAGATCACTTGTTACCTAACTTGTTACCTAAGATCTGGGAAGACCCAGATCTTCAACCTTCCAGAACAGGGGAGAAGAAAAATGGCAGTCCCAGGAGCAAACCCTTGTCCATAGAAATACATTTCACTCTTTCCACACAGCTTCACAGGCCACTGTGAGGTTCAGTGCAATGACACAGCCCCACAGCTTGTGCATACCAATATTGTGGATCTTTTTATATAATCTCTGTGATGTCTCAAATAAGACCACAGGATTTGCAAAACTATATGCATTGAAAAAAATACAATATGTATCTTTCATTCCTTTGACAGTTCCTCTGCTCCAACACTAAAAGGAGAGACACAAAAAGCAGGTGTTAGTGAACTACGGCATTGGAAATACGGTGTGGAAAGGATATATGTTAATCTCTAAATAAGGTGCCATAGGCAGGAATATTTTTATAACCCAAGAAAATGTTAAAGTAAGTTTAATTTTTACCACAAAGTCCACCTTGCTTATTTACCATGTAAGGTGATATATCACCTCTATGTGAGCAATAAAGATAAATAGTGTTTTAAGACAGGACTGTGAAAATTACAATGTGGATACAAGAGTCCCTTCCCCTTGAAGCATTCCACTTCTTCTTATCATTTCACATATAAGCTAGAAATGGGAATACTGGAAGCAATGCAGGCTTGTAAGAAACTGAAGATAAAGAAAGTGGAGTTCTTTTTTCTCATATGTTATCACTGTACTGCTTGTATTTGAGCAAATTGTTTAACAGCTCCCATTCTTCCCTGGAGACATATGTAAATAATTATAAATCTTATTAATATCTCTGTGAAAGTGTACTTTGATTATCCCAAATATGCTATGTAAGTCCTTGGGTTTATTATTAGATTGATGTATTATGTATATTGTGTAGTTATGGTCAAGACAAAAAGCAGGTCAAATTACAATTTATGGCATGGTACTTCTCAGTCTCCATGGTCAGAAATGGTGGCTGATGGTGTCTTTGTGGGTTTTGAAGACCTCTCGTTTGAAGGGAGACACGCAGTCTTTCTTTTTAAAAAAAATCAAAGCAAATACTGTAAAATATAATATTACACAGTTCTATATTTTTTCAGATTTTTTTTACATGATTCTTGTCAGGCTAGAAAAGAATGGTTATTAATTGTGTCTATTATACAAATTAAAGGCAGTTGCGTCTGCGCTATAATTGTATCTGCAACACAGTGCCATCTGGTGCACACTCAGAGAATAGGCTACCACAGGGAAGGGCATTCAAGTCGTGAAAATGTGTTTAGCTTCTACAAAGTAGCAGTTGCACAAGGCACTTCACTCCCTTCAATGAGATAAACAATCCCACAGTACCCTTGTCGGTTAGACAAGTATCATTATCTTCTTTTGCAAATAGCTATACAGAGGCAAACAGGTAATCTGAGTTACCAAGATGACCGAGTGAATCAATGTGGAAGTCAGGATCACATTCAGGATCCTTGATTTATAACACTGCCCAGCAGCCACCCAGCAAGAGGGAGCGCTGGCAGGAGTGCAGGACTCATGGTTCAGTGTTAATGCATGAGTTAGGAAAATTTGTTCTTGCTGCCACAAATCCTAAGGAATAAAGACTGTTCAGTGAAATTAAGAAATTGCAAAATCAAAACTGATAAAAGGGATAGACCTTTTGCACCTGCTCTGCCTGTGGAACTTGCTGCCAAAGGACATCCCCAAGGCTGAGAACTTAGTAAAATTCATGAAATTTTTAGACATTTCTGGGATCAGAATTTTTCAGAGCAACTGTTTTTACTGACAAGTTAGGAAAAGACTAAGAATCACATACTTGTGAGTTTACAATATTCTTTGATTTATAGAAAGTAGAGTGAACTGAGATGCTGGATAAAGCAGATTATCTTATAACTGAGAGAAACTATCACTGTCCTTTAAACCAATTGGTTGAACCAATATAAGCAAGACCATGAGAGTTAGTGGGTACAGCAATATTCTTTTTCTTATGAGAGAGGGGGTCACCTGTCTATGCTACCATGGATTTCCCATGTGGCCTTGGGCAACACTCTTAGGGTGCAGTTAGATGTGCTTGCTGACCTGGTGTAACAGTTGCCACCAAAGGGGACCTCTTCCTCCTTTCCCTCCAATACTTGGTTTCTGCAGCTCTTCTCGCCAAGAAGCCATTTCATCTCCCCAGACTAGCAGAAATCTGCCAGGAGTCCAGTGGGGAGAAGGAATCGGAAGTGACCATTTTAGCAGAAATGAAGTTGTATGTTCAAACTACAATTTCATGACACAGAGTGGAACAGCATGAGCCACTCTGACAGCTCATTGACACCGAAATAGGGAATTTCCTTCTTTTCCTTGGTCAATTGTTTGTCCTCCCTCACTGCTTTTATTCATTTGCCTCCACTTCTGGTGTCACTAAGGTGTTTGAGCCAGTTCAACTCACTAACCCAGCAGAAAATAAGCTCCACACGAAAACCAAAAAGGCTCCTGCTGGGACAGAGAGTTTTAACTAGTTTATAGCAAAATCCAACTATACCAACACTGGTGTCAAAGGAGTGGGACTTTGCAGCTAGGAAAGGGAAAGGGGGAGGAAAAACTTAGAAGGGAATGAGGGAGTGAGTGAGGAAGGTGGTGGGAAATCACTTCTTTTCAGTGATCAGCTCAGCTGTGTTTGAAACCAAGCCCAAGTTGTCATCTCACATGGCCATGTACTACAAAAACAGGAACACAAAAATCACTTATATAGGCTTGCTGATTCCTTCTCTTTACTTTTGGCTTGTCTCATTTGGTTTCTAATTGACTATGTAAGATTTACAAATATCAGAGAAGTTTTCTGGAAAGTACAATATTTTCTTTTCAATAGTGGGAAGATTAATAAAGTAAATGTATGAAAATTCACTTATAAATAAAGGACTATGCATTTTTGGTGCAATGACACGTAACTGAATTCAGACCTACTCTAATAATCTGTTCATGGATCTCCATCTTGATCAGACAGACAGATAGTTGAGATGACGCTATGAAGTATATTGCAATAAACTTAAAAATCAATATAAGTGAATAAATGCTTCCTCACTCTTCACATTAGTAGATTTGAATAGGTAGTTTGTAAAAGAAAGAGACACAGACAAGGGTAAAAGAAAGTGTAAAGAAAGAAAGTGTCTCTGTGGCAGCTTTCCTATATTATGTAAGCTACTTAAGATATATATCCATCAGTGTCTCCTAATCCCAAAGATAATTTATCTCTTTATTTATACTATGACTGTGTTTGTCCCGCAGTTTCATCAAGATTATTGTCTGCTTCGACAAGGGTGTGGGGTAAACTCTAAACTGATGACTTCAGAAAAATCAGGATGTCAACCCAGGGCACTCAGATGCCTGAGCTCCTGTAGCTCCTCTGGTGTAAGGGAGACACAGAAGTTTCTACTAGCTAAATAATTGGCCATGAACAGGGGAGAAAGGTAATCTGGTTTTACATAAACAACATTTTCTCAGGTCTCAAAAGCGAGCTTTCCCTAGTCTGTCCTAATATTTATTATTTCTTTTAAAGTATCTCAATATATTTCAGGAAGGAATGGCAGGTTCCTGCCTATAATTAAAAAACCTCTAGCTCCAGAATAAAGGCATGGGTGTACTACCATGAGCTACCTGCTGTTGTAGCCAGTATGTTGTACGCGTGTCCCATAGCAATGTAAAGTACAGCTGTAGGCAAAGCTGGACCTCACCATAGGCTGTGACAGCTCTCATGGTACACAAAAAGACTGACTGGAGAAGACTGGCAGGTTGCAGGATGCCAACCTGTACTTCTCTGGAGGTTATGTGGATTTTGGTTTGTGTGAAATAACAACAGAAATCTCAAAAGACTTCTTTGGTGTTTTTTTATCTACTTCCTCTTTTAGTTTGAATCAGCATCAGCAGTTGAAGAGCAAAGCTTAGAGTTTTGGGGAAAAACTTTAGGTTGGTTTTTATTATGAGTAATAATATTTATGGTACAATAAAGCCTGGAGGCCAACAAGATTGGAATCCATTGTAATAAATGAAAACCACTTGTCTCCAAGTAATTAAATAATTAAATTATTAAAACATTTTTAGATCTTCTTAAAAAGTCCTTATTTTTATCTATACATGAAACAACCCAAAACTCCTCCAGTATTGGGGTAAATGAACGGGAAACATCTTCAGACATCTCAGTGGCTGCCCTCAGGACCTTCACTACTGTCTCATGGCTCCCTCATGGTAACCAGTTCATTCTCCCAGTCCCTTAGAAAAACACTTTTTTGGTCAAGCCAGTCATACTGATACAAAAACGGGGTGCAGACCAGAGTAGAGATAGGGAAACTTCACTAAACAGGTGTGGCTCATTATTAGACACTTCATGTCTTCTGTTTTTACCTTAATCTCTTTGTTCTTCCCTCAGGGCTTGTGTAGTCTAGAAAAGATTTATTTTAAAACTTATTAGCTCAAGCTTTAAGCTAATATATTTTAAATCTCTGGTTTCTGATCCTTACTCAAACTGTGGCTACTTTAATCTCCCCAGGCAGGGTACAGGAATTGTTTCTTTCACTGCTAGGTCCTTTTAGAGGACCAGGGTGTCCTAACATTTCCCTTGACACTTTCACCTAATTTGGCCATTTTTCTATTAGTTGACATACCAGCAAATACTTTGTCCTGCTTATTCCAGGGCTTTAACAGGTGTTAATTAAAACATTTTCGCTATCACATTTTAAAAATGCACCTTTAATCGTAGGGCTCAGGTACAGGAGCAAGTTCCTGCAAAGGCAGCTAAGCCCCTGTATCTGCAGAGGCACCTTCAGCCTGCTGCCTTAAACCTCCACTTGCCTCTCCAACCCTAATCTCTGCAATCTCTTCATACACATAATCCACAAACCAAAAGCCAGACTATATTTTCTAAGGAAAGCAATTAATTAAACATACCTCATTAAATTCTCAGTCCCACTTCAATTAACAAATGTAGAACTGGCTATAACGTTACCCACTTAGCCCCTGCATCACTTTAAAGCACTGTAGTCACAGTTTGAAGAACTAGTTATTTGCCATTAAGAGAATAACGACACATCTGCCACCTTGATCATCGTGTTTGTATTATTATCAACTTCTGTCTGAGTGCCAAGTAATTTAATCAAACTTGAGAGAAGAAATAATAACATTGCAGTTGAACAATGGCGTGGCCCTTTGAAAAGGCAGAGATTTGCTCTAGGGTACTCTAAAAGGAGAGGAGGTCTATAAACAAAGGGTAACACTGTGAAAAATTTATCTGTCAAATCTAGATTCTTTTTTTTTTCCTACTTGCAAATAATTTTCCAACAGATTGCAGCCTCTGTCATTACCAGCACAACTGGGCCCCAGGCCTTGGGAACAAAAACCAAGGTTGATGCAAACACAGACCCACCATCAATGAAAGAAGTGTTAGTATGTGAACAGGAGCTTGATCCCTACAAATCAAAGAGCTCTGGAAATATCCACCCAAGGGTGTTAAGAGAACTGTCTGACATCATTGCAAGACCACTCTATATAATCTTTGAGATATCGTGGAGATTGGGAGATGTCCCAGAACACTGGAAGAAGGTTAATGTCACCCCCATCTACAAGAAGATCTAAAAGGAAGATCCAGGAAATTATAGACCCATCAGTCTTACTTCAGTCCCTAGGAAAGTCCCGGAACAAATCCTCCTGCAGACTATCACAAGTCAAACGAAACACATGATTGAGAAAAGCCAGCACGGATTCACCAGGGGCAAATCATGCTTGACAAACCTGATTGCTTCCTATGAAAAAGTAATCTGCTTGGCTGACGTGAGGTGTGCAGAGGACATTGTCTATCTGGATTTCTCCAAGTCTTTTAATGCCATTTCCCACAGACTCCTAGACAAATAGATACATTATGGTGTAGACAAATGGCCCTGTGATGAGTGGAGAACTGGCTGACAGGCTGCACCCAGGGGCTGGTGGTAAATAGTCTTGTCTAGACTGTGCTTTTGCCAAGAAAGGCTGAATCAGATCATCCTTGAGGTCCCTTACAACCTGGCATTCTATTATTCTATCATTCTATGAAATGTACCAACCTTCAAGAGATATGCTATGTAACACATTGTTTATTTGGAGAATGTTGGCAGTCCATTCAGTTGAGCACTTCCAGTTTTCTCTTTATGCTCTGTGATAGGTTCCCAGCACATAACTTTTTTTCTCTGCTCCAACTGGACAGTGCAAAGGAAAATGCTGAGTTGTCTTGGATAAAGAAAATCTAAAAAAAAAAATTAAAAAATGAAAAATAAACTAGCTGAAGAAATGTTAAAATGTGCAAAATGTCTTTTACAGTGTCAGAAAGATGATTGTATCTGGTTTTACTCCCAAATTGTTTAAACTTTTGATGGAGGAAGAGAAGGCATAAGTCATATTTACTGACTGCCTGAAAAACTATTCAGCCAATGTAAATTCTTTGCATGTGAGTGCATGTCCATGTGCCGTGTTGTTTGCAAAGGGTGCAGTCCCTTATCCTTGGCCCTTTTGTTTGAGAAAATGCTTAAGCGCCAAGCCTTTGGCCAGAGACATCTGGAAACTGCTGCCTATCCTTCTTACAGAAGATACAGCACACGCTTCTGTAGCTGAAGTCAGTTATCTTTCTTTTATCTGATGCTATTACTGGACAAAAGCAGCATAGCTAAAACAGAGTGGCTTCTTTCTTTGCCTCCTAGGCCTTCTCTGTTTCTGTAATTCTCCATTGACAGCCGCATCATACGGAAGGTGAGCTCCTAGAAAATATTACCCCAGCTTGTAGATCTGTGCAAGCAGGGGTTGATGATGTACTAGTAATGATGGAAACAGTACAGGCTGCTAATTACTGAAGGGTGAGCCCTAACTGACAAATATTCAGGCTAGAGTCTATCTGTCCACAGATGAGTTTCCTCTAAAAATGGAAACACAAATAGTTCTGAACAATGAATTTATGAAGGTAATGATTGCAAAATATTTCTGCCTCTGAAGGATGGGATGGCTGCCCTAAGCAAGTGATCCAGCAGTAATCAACATTCGCATGCCTATTTTCTCCCTCTTCTCCTTTGATGCCATGGGTTATTAGGGTGGGATATGCTTTATGGGGGTAAAAAAGCCAAAACCCAATGTGAAAATGCTTTCAGATGATCTGAAGAGAGCAATATGAAGGTTAGAGTTTATATGACTGTTTACAAGAATGTTGTTATTACCATGCTATAAAACAGAAAGGAATGTGACCAGACTAGTACAGAACATCAAAAGAATTGTAGAGTCATTTTAATGAGTTACTAGAAACTAAGTCAGGTGCTCCTGTTTTGAAGCTGTATGGTTCTGTTCTGTGCCATGGATTTAAGTCACTTAGCAACCTTTGTACAAGTTGTAGCATGTTAGGGCATGCTCCCAGCTGGTGTTTAATGCTCCCGGCGTCCCCAGGTGGACAGCCTGTCCTATCCATATTTTATATTGTAGGAAAAGACAATTAGAGCCAAGAGATCTGCTTCTCTACTGCCTCTAACCTTTCATAGAGAGTGACATCTGAGCAAGAAAAGTGAAAAGTGGGATTTATGGGTGCCTTTTCAGACCAATAACTTTTCAAACTCACTGCATACATGGGAAAATAGTGGTATAATCAAGCTAGGAATATCAAGTCTATATGGATTTCATATGGATCACAGCTGCAAGGAATGGGAGACTTTAGCAGGCATAGTAGGAAGTTACCAAAACATCATTGCCATCATATATAACCTAGCATTAGTAATAAATCTAAAGAAATTTTCAAAGTTAAAAGGAATACATCTGTTATTTTTGCCTTAGAAAAATCTCTGTCATGTTTGTAGTATGTTATTTGCCAGTGTGTTCTGATTCCTTTTATGTCCTAGGAGTAATTATTTTTTATGATATCAAAATGCCACCCACCTACCAAGCAGACAATGCACCTCAGAATATCCACAGATCTTTTATTTAATTTAAAATAGCTGTGATGACATTTCAGTCAAAATGTACCCCTCAGTACTATTCTGGGTTCTTAGGCTGATTCTATAATCACATTTTCAGAGCAGTCTTGGACCAGATCCTGAGATGGGCTGGAGAGTCTTTTTAAGTACAAATCTTTATGTATATATGAATGAAAGATTACCGGGACCAGTACCGTTAAATATTTCTTTCAATGAGATTGAGTGCACCCTCAGCAAGTTTGCAGATGACACCAAGCTGAGTGGGGCAGTTGTCATGCCAGAAGGACAGGATGTCATCCAGAGGGACCTGGACAAGCTGGAGAAGTGGGTCTGTGTGAACATCATGAGGTTCACCAAGGCTGAGTGCAAGGTCCTACACCTGGGTCAGGGCAATCTGTGTTTTCAATACAGGATGGAGGACAATGTGACTGAGAGCAGCCCTGCAGAGAAAGGCTTGGGGTGCAGATTGATGAGAAGCTCAACATGAGCTGACAATGTGTGCTCACAGCCCAGAAGGCAAACTGTGTCCTGGGCTGCATCAAAAGAATTGTGACCAGCGGGTCGAGGGAGGTGATTCTGCCAATCTGCTCTGCTCTTATGAGAACCCACCTGGAGTCCTGTGTCCAGTTCTGGACACCCCAACATAAAAAGGATCTGGAACTCTTGAAACAGGTCCAGAGGAGGGCCATGAAGACGGTCAGAGGGCTGGAGCACCTCGCTATGAGGACACGGTGGGAGAGTTGGGCTTGTTCAGCCTGGAGAAGAGAAGGTTCTGGGGAGGCCTAATAATGGCCTTCCAGTACCTGAAACAGGCCTACAGGAAAGGTGAGGAGGGACTTTTTGCAAGGGCATGTAGGACGAGAGGAAATGTCTTTAAACTGGAAGGGGGAGATTCAGATTAGACATTAGGAAGAAATGCTTCACAATGAGGGTGGTGAGGCACTGGCACAGGTTGCCCTGGGAAGTTGTGGATGTCCCTCCCTGGAAGTGTTCAAAGCCAAGTTGGATGGAGCCTTGTGCAGTCTGGTCTGCAGGAGGTGTCCCTGCCCATGGCAGGGGTGTTGAAACTGGATGAGTTTAAGGCCTTTCCCAACTCAAACCATTCCATGATTCTATGATTCTATGAAATAAAGAATACTGAAGTATCAGTTAGATAATGGCATTCGACTCAAAACAGAGCAATTTGCATCACTAAAGGTATAGTTCTGTTAAAATAACAAAGTTTGTGTGATTTTAAGATCTCAAAAAGACTCTTTGGAAATTTGGGACTAGTCTATTCTAATAGTTATTATGGAGGTTTTAACTTCCTGACAGCAACTATATTTGTATCAATCATGTACTGTTAAAATATCAGAAGAGGCTTTAGTACTTGTGTGGATTTTGTAGTCGATAGACTTCAGAAGGAGATTATTACCCTCCCTGGGATACAGAGTTTCAACAGCCTGTGAGACATCTCTTCCAGAAGCTGGAGAAGGATTTGTATGATTTGTCAAGTATTTGTATGAGCTATCACAAACTCACCTGTTGGATCATCTATAGGGGCATGGAAATCTCCTACTCCAAAGGAGCCTGAGAGTTTACAAACAAAAGCCTCCAACTCCTTCCACTACTCTGTCAAGCCCTGGAAATATTTGTGGCAATTCAGCTTGTCCTGGGTACTCCACTGTAAGGAAAATAACATTAAAAAGGCAAACTACTAGTGAAAGAGGAGGAGGTTTCATGACTAGTGCTGGCTTTTGCCGCCTACTTCTATCATGAGAGCCACATTCCCGACTTTTGTCCTTTTAAACAGGAAACAATGACTGCTAGCCATTAAAAAATGGACCATATTTGTGAATGTGCTTTTTCCCCACCCATTACTTCTTGCTGAGATAGGCGCTAACCCACCCTTCCCTTTGAAGGCAGCTGGCTGCATTATTGCTCAGGTAAGCACACATCTGCACTCCTGAAGTTCTCCGGCAGGTCAGCAGAGAAAGTACTGGTTAAGGTGACTCTAAAACAAAACATGCAAAAAAAACCTTATCCCCAGTGCTACCTTAAGCCTTACATTCTGAATCGTGTCACCAGCTACTCTGTAGAGGCTGATGTTGCAAATCTCCAGACAGATCACAGGAGCAGAGACTTGCTGGTACTGAAATATCTCACTGCGGGTCCCATTTATAATTCTGTTGGGTCTATTTTGATCACTATTTTTTTCATTTAAAATCATCTGAAACAATTTAGAAGTATCCAGTGAAGTGCCTGGGTTATATTGTCCATTAACTTCTCTAAGATACATAATAAATACAGTGTACTAGCTGTTAAAGCACCTCATCAAAGAAATGCAAGCTTGTGTGAGGTATGCTGTGGAATACATGTGCCATGTTTTTATATACCTGGGTTATATGATTTACAACAAATTAAATTTGATGCTGTAGACAAATATTGTTGTTATTAACAGTCATGTTTAGGATGATAGCATTATCACAAATGCCACACAGATACTTCAAATTTCCAATCTCCAGCTTTTAATAAGTATGTATTTGATTAGTACCTGCTTTGGTGTTCTTTTCATTCTCACACTAAATATACCTGAAATGAAAATTTTCTTTTCAATCCCTTGCTTATACACTCCATCTTCATCCCCAAAATCACCTTAAACTGTTATCCAACTTTCTTTTATTACGTTTTTCCAACACTACACAAGAAATAAAAGGTTCTGACTGTGAAAATCTGTCCTGGGATGCTGCTGGAAATGCAATTTTCCCTGACATTTGCAGCTGCCACCACTGGGAAAGCTTCCCACACTGATTTTGACCTTCTGAAGTCAGGAAGCAAAAATATCACCTCTCTGTCAGCTTGATATTGTACCATCCAAGTGTAACAGTACAGCTTACTGCTGCACAGTCCTACTCCTGCTTTGTTGTACGAGAAATATCAGCTGCCTTGTTCAAACGAATCCTCATTTGAGAAAATAAATTCTGTACACATCAAGTGCATACCTGAGAGAATCGTATAAAGGTTCATACATACATCCATAAAAGTAAGGACTTAAGTAGTTTTAGCAAATGTTGCATGCTTTAGTGCATATATGAGTTGATACAGGAGGGTCTTGACACCTATTGTCACCTTATTTCAGATCCAAGACCCACTATCAAGGAAAGTGCTCTTATACTTGTCAAATGTGAGGCATCGAGCATCCAGCTCACCAGATGGGCTCCTCCTTGTGCGCTGCCACAGCTAGGTCTGTATTTCATACTGCCCTGTGGTTTAGTCTTTCCTCCTGTTCTTTGACCTTGCACACCGGATGTGTTTATTTGTGGTCCAGTACCCAAAGATCTGGGAAGTAAAATGGTAGTGATATCCACCTCCCATAGAGAGCAGGGCAGAGCTGGCTGGAGGGCACTCTGCTGTACTGACTGGTGTGTCTATTGTCCCATCACACAACCTGATAAACTTGTCATATGACTCAAGGAGAACCTCCTAGTCTCACCTAGACATGGCACTTGCACAGTAGCACGAAGCAATGTTGCCAGATCTACCTGCTGGATTCAGTGCCAGTGGACACAGGTGGCTGAAGAAGATGCTGTGCTGTTATAGGAATTAGTCAGCTTCCCTTAGACCAAGCAGGATTTTCAGAATTGCATTGCCTTCTTTTCAGTAAATTTGGCCAAGGAAGGCAGGCTGGCTGTGCATGGACCTCTGGCTCAAGACAGAGATTCACATTAGGCTCACCATTGATCCGTATCTTAAAGCAAACCGATAGAATCCATGATTTCAACTGTCCAGAAATTCTTGCTGCAATATGTACAGATGGCACAGCAGCAGGTATTCTGGGTGGGATGTCGAATGTCATAGCAGTCCCAGAAGGTGTAAGCATTAAGTTCCAGAGTCAACTGTAAGTCCATTGACAGTACCTTTCAAACCCTACAAATTCTTTGGTATGAACACTCAAATGCCTGAGTCCTGGACCTTACCATTAACAACAGGTGGATGAAATCTTTCCTGAGAAAATTACTAAAATAAATTTTATTTAAATTTTTAGTGTCCTTAGGTGGCAACATCAAACCCGGAAAGTATCTAATTTGAAGGTTTTATACCTGGTCTGTTTCTCAGCTAGCTGTGAGCAGAACCCAGTGAAGTATCTAAACCAGGGTTGTCAAACTCCCAGCTCCTGTCATTCTCCTGCTCCTGCAGCGTAACGCACGTCACACGCTGCACATGTGACCAGCACTGGCAGGAGCACAGGGACAAGGAGCTTAGTGCTGCTACCAGTTATAAACAAGGTGCCAGGCTGGATAAAATAAGGTGGAGGGCCGGATTCGGCCCACAGGCTGTGAGTTTGACACCGGATCTAGGCAGAATTCTTTTTTCCAGCTGACAAATGTCCAAGATCCACATCTGTGCGTGGAAGAGCTCAGCATGCTTATTATGCAAGGAGCTGTATGACTGACTGTTCTGGAGAGTGCACCAGGTCACATAGACTTATACTGCATCTCATGTTTGAATGCAAGTCCCACAGAGTCAGCCTTGACCAGTTCAATGGATGAGACTTGGAAGGGGTGGAATTAAGTGATACCTAGAGCCCCAAAGGAGAGAGGAGTAGAACCCTCAGGCAATGTAGGAGGCAGCAGGAATTCCAGGATGTACTGGCCTGTGATGCACAAGAGAAACTCAAACCAACTCCAGGTCACTGGAAGTTGTAAAGACTGGCAGAGGCCGTCTCCATCCTTGAAACTTCTTCTTTTGCTGTGTCCCTGGGGTTTGCAGCAGAAGTTCCAGGTGTAAAAAGAAATCTCAGAGTAAGACATTTCCCCTTCTTTTTTTATTTACTGTAGACAACTTGCACAGCTCTGCGTGAAACCACCTGCCCCACACAACCACAAATCTTGGAGCAGTAGAGCAATTTTTCTACCACCCACATAAGATAAGGGATCAAGAGACACAAAGCCTCATTATATCCAAACAAAAAACTTACAAGCAAAAACATAAGTGTTAAGAGGAAGCTGAAAAAGTAGATGAAGAAATTAGTTATTGTGCAATCAAATATTCCAGGGTGTATTTTGTTATTTAACACATCTGCTAAGTGAATTGCAAGTTCAAGTTACATTTTGAAACTCATAAAGTTACCATCACCATCATAACCACCATCTCAGCTGAATTCTGCCATAGTTACTTTAAAACATCTTCCCAGCCTTCAGTGCATTAGGCAGCATAAAGAAAGCTTATTCTTAAAGCAGACAATAAATTAAGTACTGCACTAACAAAGGGGAAATGTCTGCTGCTCAAACATTAGATGATGATGAATATCTTGAAAATGGCATTCTGATACTGGAGGAACACTTCTCCACAGCCCAGAGAAGCAAGTTTCTGTGAAAAGAAGGCTTGACACAAGGTAAGGGTTGAGTGTGGTAGTCTTTTGGCAGATCAAACTTTTCCTGTATGTATCGCGTAACCATCAAAACCTCTGAGACTGCTCTGAAATACTTTTTGACTTGGAGTAGTCAGAAAATCAGGGAACAATTTCCCTAGCTGCCAAACTTCTCTAAAATATCCCAATGCACAGAACCTCTTTCTTGTGGAGAGTAAACATGTACCTGGATACCAGTTCATTGCTTAGACCCCCAGTGTCATAGCTCAAGCACATTGACCATCAAGTTTATTGCTCATCAAGAATTGCTGTTCCATCCTTTGATAGATTTTATATTTATGCATAGAAAACAAGCTCATCCATGATTTAAAAACATCTAATACACACACCTCATCTGCTTTTCCAGGCAAAGCTGGAATCAAATATACCTAGTTTGCCCCTGACAGCAGCAGCCAGTAAAGCCAGTGGTGTGCTCTGAAAAGTATGCCCCAGAGAAACATGGATTCTTACTCTAGCCTTTTCCAATTTGTAGTTCACTCCCCTGTTGTTGTAAATAATGACCTTAAAGGGCTATATCTTGGAAAATGTCATCTGAAGGAAACATTTATTTTGAGCATAATCTCTGTTTGACCAGGAAGCACCACAGCACTGTTCCCAGGATTCATAATGTGAGATGCTGAAATACAGAGAGCATCAAGGAGGGATTTCAGCTCCACAGCACTGCCTCCAAATAATCTTCCGCTGGTACTCCTGACAGTCAACAGACAGCTCTGCATCACGCTATGGGCTTGGGCCCATGATGAAAGGTACTCTAAAAGAGTCAACTGCAAGGTCAATGTGCTTTACACCCACATGTTGAAAAATAAGTAAGCATCAGTGTCCAATTTAGTTGTCATCACAGAGCGGGACTCCAAGGCAAAGGAATGCGGTAAGCTTGTAAGGACCACGCTTCTCTCCTTCCCTTTGATGTGAGTCGAGGTAATGGAGATTTTGCCAAGGTGTGACTAATTCCTTGTTACTATATTGCATAATTTTCATACACTTTTGGAGAAAAGAAGGCCTGTAAGAATTGAAGGGGAAGAGAAACTCACCCCTGACACATTCTACAGAACACAACCAGCAGTACAAAGCAGGTTTTATTAACAGACGGTGAAAGCTCAATTTTAAAAGTACTGTGGGCATTAAAGGAGATTGTTTTATGTCTTTGACATGAATACTCAGTCTAGATGAACTATCAGGAGTCTGGTTTAAGTGAGATTAATGCTTAGTACTTGGAATCCATCCAAACTGATTAAATCTGATTGAGTAAGAGAGCACAACTTTCTATATCACTTTCAAAGTCATATGATTAGGCTGTATAGGTACTATCTGAAAATGTAAATATAAACAGAAGGGAAGGGAAAAATACCCTTCCCAAGTTTTAAATGCAAAAAAAAAATAATGAACCAACTGTAGAAAACACTTAATTTTAGTTGGCTATTAGAAGAGTCAGATAAGAAAAAGGGTATTAATGACATACAGAATGTGTTACAGGAATAACAAGCCTGTATTCTGCCCCACTCAGCAACTCATTTATCTCCTTTGAAGTCAGTTGAAGCGTATAAGTTTGGGTGAGGAGAACTTGACTCCAGATCACTTTGTCAAGGAAGGTCAGGAAAAATGGAACTTTCCAGGTTGTTTGTAGGCATGGCGAAGATTTGCAGCCAGCAGCCTTAACTAAGGGGAATTTATAATTATTTAAAATGTATTTTCATGTCATAAATAATTTACTAAATTTATATATATTTATATGTATATTCAACAGTTTTGTCAAGCATACCTTTATATACTACCCAGAAAGGGACTCAGCTCCAAATTCAGGCACCTGTATGTTGATGCCTACCTGTAAACTTTGTGTCTCAGCTCTTAGATCTCAGCTTAGCCAACAGAGATTTGATCAGTGCAGCCAATGAAGCCTACAGACCCCATTAACTCTACACTTCTGGCTGCTAAAGTTGGTCAGTCAAATTAAGGCATTGACACCTCCATCTAATTGTCCATGTGTATATGAAGGATGAAAGACGAAGGACCACACCATAGAAAATATTAACTCAAAAAAAAAATAGAGTCACATCATGTCTTGACCTTTGTTTTTCAACCTTTAGGTAAGAGGACTTGGTAACAGGGAAATACACATATGTCTTTGAACATGACATTGAGAAAGAGCACTCTGAAATACTGTATCCAATTCCATAGTCCACACTTGGATGCCTAGAGAAGGTTCAGAGCAGACCTATAAAAATAATTAAAGGGATCAGAAATCTGACTTATACAAAAAGACTTGGGATGCCCAAAGGGTTTCATTTGGCGAAGCAGAAGTTAAGAGATGAATCAGGGTCTGTAAGCCTATAGCTTCTAGAAGACGACTGTTTCAGGAGACAACAGCATAGCATGAATGTGTGCCAATGTCTAAAACAAAAAGCAAAGCAATTCCAAGTCTTGCCTTACTCTCTAGGATTTAAGTTACATAGTGCAGTGGATTGACTTTTGGATTTTTCAGATCTTCCTTAAAAAAAAATGGCCTTTACAGGTCTTCCTTAACAACAGAGGTCAGGATCCACGGAGATATTCCATACCTTCCTTTAACGTAACACAACATATAAATAAGGTGTAGATAAGGGGGTCTCTTCTTCTTCCGGGAGGCTGGACAGCAGGAGCTCCATTGCTGCTGGTTCTGTCTGGAGCTGAGGCCTGCAGCGGCTGCTGTTGTCTGTCACGTGTGGGGGAGAGTCCTGGGTCGGATTTAGCCGTTCTGCTTTCCTCAAGGGAAGTGGTGAGATTTTGCTAGTTCTTTATTTTGTTAGTTACCTGGTCTTACAAGTGTGCATACCTGTTTTGGTTTAGTTCCTTTTTGTCCTTTTTTCCAATTTCCCTTCCCCTCTTCCCTTGCTCCTTTGCATATCCTTGTGGTTTAGTTCTTTGTATTTAGAAAAATATAGAAATATAGAAATAGTGTGAATTTGGTTTCTTCTATAGTATTTTTTTCCTTTGAAAGGGGGGAAGTTTTGGGAGAGAGGCAGACTGAGCGGTTGGAGAGCTTGGGAAAGCTAACTCAAACCAGCTCACATAGTTGTTAAGAAACAGTTCTGAAGTTAGCATGGAGAGGAGCTCTACCCTAGTGACCATGTCTAGAAGCAGTCTGTGTCACTGAGTAGCGGTATGGTGACCAGAAATTTTGGGACTGCTTAGGGAAGAGGGATTTGCACCTTCCTCCTGAGAAGTTGCATTTGCCCCCAAACTGACAGCTGCACGCTACCTGTAAGACAGAAGGGACAAACGGCAAAGCCATAAAATGCTTCTAACAACATCATCACCAGCAGAACTAATACACTGTTGTCTCTTGCACTTCACTGATTTTCTATTTATTCCCTGTTGAAAAAAAAACATTCTCCCTTTTAAGGAGTCTCACTGTTCTTCCCTTACTGCTGGAATGAACAGAAAGTTGAAACCAGATGAATGAGATTTTCCAAGGCCACAAATCAGCCGAGACATGATAACTGTATGTTATATGTATGTTTTATACATATATCTATACATATTTGTATAAGAATATGTTTTTAACCATAAAAATATTGTATTAGTAGTATTAAATATCACATATTCTTTTAAACTACCCCTCTGAAACCAAACACACATGGTAGTTTATTTTCCCAGTTTACTTCACTTTTGCCATGGGTGAGGAACAGGAAAATGTTAAGCTGAAGTAACTTGACTGTCCAACCATGCTTTACAAAAGATTTCCTGAGTCTTGTTGTGAATGGATTGCATGTGAAGATATGGAAGAATGTTTGAGATGGGTTTGTCACCCACGTTATACTATGCAAAGTGTCCAAAATCTTTGGGAATTGCCAGAGGAAATTTTATCTCAAACCTCATCTAAGAAAATATGTAAATTCCCCCATGCAGCATACATGAATTTTTGAGGAAGGAGGGAAAAAAGTTAGAAAACACCATTTTGCACAGCTTTTAATCTCAGTTATGACTTTGCAAATTGTGCTGAAATAATTTTCACTAAAGCCACTACTCATTCCTTTTCCCAGAGGACAGCAATTTCCTTAATAGTGCCAGACCTGCCACCAGAACTTGCTAGGGTGGGGGGAAAATTTTCACAGCAGATGGAGCCAAAGTGTTGGGAACTCAGCCAGAAAGCCAGGTATGTCATTTTTCTAGAATTAAGAACTTACATTTTTAGCACCATTTTTAGCATTTGTAAATCTCTTCACCAATACTCAAGGTCAGGACACTGCCTTCCATTAGGCTTTTGGGCAATTTATTCCCTACTTTAAAAAAAAGAGGGGAAAAAACACAAAAAAAAAGGTATTTGGGAACTGTTTGTCTTTTGATATGGATTTTTCATGGAACAGCTTTGAATTCCTCGTTGCTGGTAGCCATAACTGAGATTACAGACCAGGAGTCAGAGTGCAGGTTCTGGGGTCAGAAGCTGATGTATCTCCCAGCTGTACAGTGGACCAAATCCTTATCGTCCAGTAGGAACAGTATGAATGAAGTGGATAGAGAAATAGATATCCTGGTATGGAGGCATATCAGAACACCTCAGCTAGGTCAGGTAGCTACTGAGGATTAAAGGCAATATAATGGATCACAAGTTTTATGCAAGACAAAGAGATATCCATTAGACAGCGTTGTTTAATAGGCAAGAGGCAGTTGAGGAATGCAATATAGATCCATGTCTTCTTAATGCAAAAAAAAAAGAATAACAAATACTGAAAAACTCTGCCAAACAACAAAGCTTACATTTTATATACGCTCATCAATTTAACCCTAAAACCTTAAAAGCCTCAGGGTGATCCCAACGCCTTTAATACCAAAGTCCCTAGCTACGCCACAGATCAAGCACCAAGCCCAAGCCTGCTTTGTCTAGGAAGATGAAAGCACACTCAAACAGGTGAAGGCTTCTTTGGAATCATCACCTGCAATTAAGCAAAGGAAAACTAAGAGGAGAAGAGGTAAGCTGAACTTGCTTTAAAAAGACAGCACGGGAGCAGGTGGATGCTTGCTAAGGATAACTGTGGTGTCTGCTGTCATTCTTTCACCAAATGATGTGCATTCATTTGGATTTCCTGCACATTAACAACAGATCACTTGGTGGGAAAGTTTAATGGGTGCTGCAAAAGCAGAAAGAAATTTTTTTCCCTTTTTCTTGTGTATCATTCTGGGAAGATTGTTGTCGCCAATTTGCTATGAACAGAAATGCCATAGCTCTGTCTGAGTAAAGCAGTGCCACAGGATACTTCATTTTGGAATATGAATAATTTCTCATTCTTCTTTGCCTTAAAATAAATAATTTTTAAATAACTAAACATTTCATTTAAAATCAGGTTAGTAAAAATGGTTTCCTTCAAAGCCCACCTTCTACTATCATATTATTTCAATCATTATTTTCAGAAGAGATAAAGCTTTTTAGTCATTGCTGTCAAGAAGAAAATTTTCCAAATGTAAGTAAAGGAATAAACACTAAAATGTGGATTTAAACAAGATTGTAGGGGTTTTACTACTTTTGTACAAATATCCAAGTCACAATAAAATAATAATTATATGGAAGAAGGGAGAATGGAAAGAAAATGACTGACTTACACTCTACTGTTCAGATCTTTTTGGCTGTAACCATCTCTCTGGTCTGCATTTGGAAGACACTTTGCACAGTCCCTAAGGACAGATACTGGGTAAGCTGATAATACTACTAATACCATTAATAGCATTAATAATAATAAGGTTAATAATGATCATAGTAAAATCCATTATAACATTTTTGGTGTTGTTAACCATTTTAAAACTTTGCAGAATGACACTATCCATGTGACTTAATTCCATATATGGATTTAGAATCTACCTAAAATTCAAGGAATCACTGGCTCCTCTTGTAAAAGTTCCAAACACTGCCTTTTCCATCAATGTCTTCCTCCTGCCACACACCTATACCAAAATCCATAAAATTAACGTGTAAGACTGAACAGTGAGAAAATTCTTCTCTTTCAACAATACACAACCAATGAAATCCTCCATTTTAACCCACTCCACCTCCTAATCTGTACCTAAGAGAAGCTCAGGAAAAGAGCTAATCTGAGCAGCATCCCATGAAGTTCACTGTCTCCTACCCTCCTGACCAGAAGAAAGGCTAACTACAGCTAACATCCCTCTGCTGAACACCAACCAGCCTATCTGGGTTAATTAACTGAATTGCTACGATTATTCAGGCAGCCCATGGTTACTGACAGCCAAGGACCTCTGCTCCCAGCCAGGCGCTGGTAGAATAGCGTGAGCAGAAATAAATGCCATACCCAGGGTTCAACCTGAACAAAAAATGCTCCAGAAAGTGATGATTAGGAGGAAGGAGTAAGTCATGGCACAACTGGCCTAAAACTTTCATGTTTTACCTGCCCACACAGGTTTGAGATGGATGGAAAGGGAGAGGATGGAGGGATGGGTTTAAATTACTGGCCATAAGGAATGAGTTGGATCTGCACTGTCACAGCACAAAATGGACAATCTGAATTAAACATTCAGATGGAGATTATATAAAGAGAAAATCAATATGGTAAAAATATATAAATAGAGAATTAATGGAGAGGGCTTTTATGGAGTGTTCAGCTGCAAACTCATGGAACTGGGCAAAATATAAGTGGACTTTATATTCTCTTTTTCTCCTTTGTATTTTTCAGGTCATTCTGGCTTACAAAAATCAAGTTGTATTTCTTTTGCTTTGCTTCCTGTAAAATCAATATCAACAATCAATTAAAACTTGTTTTGTGCCAGCAGGATATTGTTTGCAATAATAATGCAGGGAGTTGAAAGGAGATTGCTTTGTTTCCTTGACCTCCTCAGCACCTATATAAATACGTCTGTTCCACCTACAACTTGGAACAGCAGGTCTGTTCTTGGGTTGGATTTTAATTTGTATGAGAGAAGATTAGACACTCTCCCACACTGCAGTTTGAAATATCTGCTTTCAGTATCATCATAACTGGCTGGGAGAGAACATCTAATTAATGCCTAATTCAGAAAAAAAAAACAGTATCAGGCACAGCCCAGGTTTTATTTTGATTTGAATCCATGACCCCACTGACTTTGGCCAGTTTTCATGGAATGAAAGATGTGAACAGACAAGGAAAACACCTGCCAGTCAGTGAGAAACCTTTCACAATTCATATCAACAGCAAGCTGTGTTCATCTCACTGCATCCAGGATCTCTGCTGCATAGTTCTGGTACTGTATGCTGTTCAGACAAACACACACACAAACACAAATAGACTTATATAGGCATAGAATCATAGAATGCTCTGCATTGGAAGGGACCTTTACAGCCATCTAGTCCCAACCCCCTGCAGTGAGCATGGACATCTTTAACTCAAATCAGGTTGCTCAGAGCCCCATCCAAGCTGACCTTGAATGTTTCCAGCTGTGGGGCATCCATCAGCTCTCTGGCCAACCTGTTCCACTGTTTCACCACCCTCATTGTTAAAAAAAGTTTTCCTTATATCCAGTCTAAATCTACGCTCTTTTAGTTTAAAACCATTACTCCTTGCCCTGTCACAACAGGCCTTGCTAAGAAATCTGTCCCCATCTCTCCTATAGGCCCCCTTTAAGTACTGGAAGGCCGCTATAAAGTATACTTGTAGCCTTCTCCAGGCTGAACAAGCCCAACTCTCTCAGCTTGTCCTCACAGGAGAGGTGCTCCAGCCCTCGGATCATTTCTGTGGCCTCCTCTGGACCCGCTCCAACAGCTCCCTGTCCTTCCTGTGCTGAGGTCTCTGGAGCTGGGTGGAGTACTCCAGGTGAGGTCTCACCAGAGATGAATAGAGTGGCAGAATCACCTCCCTCGACCTGCTGGTCACACTTCTTTTGATGCAGCCCAGGACACAGTTGGCCTTCGGGGATGCAAGCCTACATTGTTGACTCATGTCCAGATTTTCATCCATCAGTACTCCCACATCCTTCTCCTTAGGGCAGCTCTCAAATACATCACTCCCCAGCCAGTACTGAAGGTAAGGACTGTCCCAACCTAGGTGTAAGACCTGGCACTTGGCTGTCTATACATGTATACATTTACAGA
Source organism: Dromococcyx pavoninus (assembly GCA_033558185.1). NCBI lineage: Eukaryota > Metazoa > Chordata > Aves > Cuculiformes > Neomorphidae > Dromococcyx > Dromococcyx pavoninus. Next base: position 338,090 of record JAUMJL010000284.1, on the reverse strand, counting down.
TATAGATGTATACATAAATAGATATATGGAGAGAGACAAAGAGATAGAGGCAGAGAGAGATCTAGCAGTGAAATTCTCTTACATCTCAAATCAGTATAAAACTAGTCCTGAAATTTTTCATTCATTTTTTTTTAGCAAAAATCAGTCTGGTTGCTCAAAGCGCTAGGTACCACACAACTGCTGGAGCAGCCCTTTCCTCAACAGCTGGTATTTTAAACATATATAGCAAGCAGGCAACAAACTGCAGGAAGAGTGGAGAAAAGAGGATGAGGTTAACAGCAAGACTGACTATGGACCAGCTACACACACAGCTTGTCTGGGGGTGGGGTTGCGTTGGATCTGAGAACAAAGTTACAAGGGTTTGTCAACTGGAGATAGGCAAGTTATGCAACTACTTGAACATGAGCATGCCTGCCTGCTCAGAGAGGAGATTAGGGGCTTGAATACACTTTTATGCCTGCTAAATAATTAGTATCAAATAACCAAGTCCACTCTTCAGTTTTCCTCTATATAGCAAAACGTGAATGAATTGTTTGTTAATTTAGACATGAAGACTCAGATTTTTAAAGGGCCCTGACAGTGTTAATCATGCAGCACCCAACAACTTTCCAAGAGATTTGGCTACACATCACCAATGTGAATCCTCATAGGTTTATACTACTTTTACATGCTCGCCAAAGAGGTATAACACCTATTCTTCCCAGAGAGACTCTTCTCCCCACTCCCCAGAGCAGCCCAGTGAAAATTATATGGCTTGGTCATATACTACAACAACAGCTCCACAATTCTGGGTGTGATGGCACTGGGCACAGGCCAGCCACTTTAATGCTCTTCCTTGTACAATGCCTTACTGTTTCTCCCTTCCTTCCTTCCTCCCCCATCCCCAATAAATTCACATATTTTTTTAATCTCATAATATTAGGGTAAAGAACAATACCCATGTTTTACCATGGTCTGGTTTCCAAAGGGTTGAATCTAGGACTGGGAAATCAGAAGCAGAGTTGACAAGACACACACCACCAAAATGCCTTTCTATATTTTTTTTTACATTTGTAGCTCCATTAACAGCTATTTTTTCTAGTTTTGCTGGCTCTGCATCCCCGAGCTATTTAGTACCAAGGGCAGAACCCAGTACACATTGACCTTTCCAAACACAGTGGTGATCCAGAACAATCTCATCAGCATTTATCTGCATTACTCCCTCCCTCCTCCCACCACTTACAGAAGATAACAATTCAACATAAATTAATTTCCAGATATATGTCTCCACCTTTCTCTTTTCTTATAAATTTATCAGTAAATATTGCTTTTTTTGACCTGAGCACAGCAAAAGCTGTCTGATCACAGATACACTCTCTTTACTTTCCCGCTTCAGGCTGCCTGTACTGGTGGGGACACCTGAAGCTGATGCAAGGAGAAAGACCGGTCCTTTCTGGTGCATGACTGTATTTCTATACTTAATGATTACAAGTTGCACAATGCCTTTAGTTTAATAAACTTTGCCAATGTCCCAAGGAAAAAATGGATAATCAAGATCTCCATAAAACCACTGTATTCACCTGACCTCCAGCAGTGGCTGGAAAGTCACCATGATCCATAGATGTAGCAAACTGCAGAGCAGAGAATGGACTGTTTATCAGCATTTCCAGACACACTCTTAAACAGCCTGATTTTATTATACTTCCAGTGTTCATATGGTGAACCAAAGTACTTTCAAAGAAACAAGAGTTACCCAATTAACTAGAATGAGACAGCAGGAAAAAAAAAACAGTAGATAGGAAAACAGCTTCGTCCCCACTCCAGATCTATTAAAAAAGCCTGGGTGAACACTCGTATTTTGCCCTGCTGTTTTAACCTCCAGGCTGAGGAAACTAGGGCTGGTATATATTCCTGGAGCCAAAACCATATTTCTTTGATAATTCCTTGACCCTATTTTTGAGAATCACCCTTCCTCCCTGCACAGCTATTTTATATAGTTGCCAAAACTTCCAGGGTCTCCTTGGGTGAGGCTCCTAAGAGCAACGCGGAGGCAAGGATAACCTGGAAGAAAAGATTATGAAGCGCAGAAACAGTTAAACATCTGCAGAGGGTGGTGGGCAACAACTCAGGTGGCTACTGGATGTTTCTCCCTGCAGCTGCAATTTAGACAGTGGATAAGGCAAAGTGAATCCCACCTTTAGGGAGTGCTTTTTACAAAGGAAAAAAAACATGTACTTTTCTCATTCTGTTCAGGTCTCACAGCACTTGAAATACTGGAAAGGAAATGCTGTATTCAGTTCTTAAAATCCTTTTGATTAGTTCATCTACCATTTCAATCTCCCTAATATCTCCTTTTCTTTCAATTTTGCTTTCAGTTTGTGAACTTCTGATGGAAATACTTTCTGCAAGGATGACTAACAAACATCTTCGTCCCCACTTCACTCATATGTTCTCCTGGCAGAAGTCCCAGGCCCCAGAATATTAAGCCGTCAAGCAGGTAACAGTACTTGGCTTAGGATTCCAGGTTCTTGCAAGAACTTGCAGTGGTTGTATTTGAAATATTAACAGACAAATCAGTAGGAGAAAAGTTACTGTAACTGAAACCCCATATCAGTTTCAAAACTCCATCAGAGCCAGGGACAAGTCAGTGAGCTCGGATGACAAGGGACTTTTTTCTAATGTTTGTCCTCTCTTCCTTTCTGTGGCTTTTACTGCAATGTGCCAGCACCTCGCAAAAAAATCTTTCTTTGCTCATATTTTCTCATCTGCTTAAAAGTCTGGGCACATTTTAAGCCTTGGTTGTGTGTCTGGTTCATTGTTTCCCTGAAATGTATTAACAAGATCACATTTCTGAATTATCCCTATTATATTATTATGAGGAAAAGATTTTCTGCTCAGGTCTTTCCTTTATTTGTACTGTGTTTCTCTTATCTGAATTTCAACGTATTTAAGTTCTGCAATTAATATTTTGAAACGTAATTTCATTTGTTATAATTACATTTCTAAGAACTTGAGTGGGTTTCTGTCTGTCAATATTAATACCAGAAAAGCTTGGAAACAGATTTCTCTTCCTTGGAGTGAAAAACACAGATCTACCATCTCTCAAAGCTGCTGCAATCATGGGCCACTTATCTTTCTGTCTGATCACAAAATAGACATAAGGTGCTCTCAATATAACAGAGTGTTTGATAAACCACGTTTTCACCACCAAAAATAGTATGGATGCTGCCTGTCAAGCTGTACCAAAATAGTACATGATTTAGAATGCCTTTCACTTGGGTGCACAAGCTCAGACTCTTTAAAACAATGTGATATGCAGGTCCCAACATGTATAGTATTCACCTGTTATCTTAGGACATCCACTGGTATAATTTCTCAGCACTTTTGCAGATATGGATTTTACCCTTAAAAAATCTCAAGGAGTAATCACAGTGTATGAAGCGTTTTTCCCTTTTCTCTCATTCTTTCAAAACTTTCTCTCTCACGTCTTCTTCAGCTTGTAACATGTTGCTGTGATTTGGGTTTTCCTTCTTCTTTTCTTATACTTCAGTGGATTAAGGAAACAAAGGTTATCCCATTCCTCATGACCGCTAAATCTGCTGGAAATTTTCAGTCTTATCAGAAAGAGGAATAGAGATTCCAAAATGTACAGTTCCTAAAGGTCTTTGTGAAATTGGACAATCTCCCTAAGGAAAGATACTCAAATGAATATTTTGCTCCCACTGCGAGAGAGGCTACAGCACAATTAGTGGAGAAGCCAGGAGAAGAGAGATGTTTCAAATGTCCCAGTGAAGAAAATGCTCCAGTTCTGCTTCTATGATGTGGGAGATGGGACTGTTCATTGAATGAGATACAAATTTAACAGAAATTAGAAATTCTGCTGTTGATAGAACTGCTTTCTCAAGACTGGTTCCTCATTAAGCCAATTATATATGAGTGACACAATCTTTTCTGGAGTATTGTCCACTTGTTTTTCCCAAACACACCCAGACAATGAGAACTGAAATATTCCTGTCTTAGACCACCCCAGAGGGGTGTCTTGTTACTACTGTAGAGCAGGATTTGTGACCTTACTGAGAGAAGCAGCATTTTCAACAAGATTCGTATGATGCACCTCTTATAAATTATAAGAGCTCACAAATAATAAATACGTGCATCTTTTTAAGCTGAGATTTGTCTATCTTTTTTTTTTCTTATTTCATGTTGATAAGATTTTGAAAGAAAGAAACACCAAATATTACATGTCTTGGAATATAATCATATAGAACTGGTACATTCTATGTGCACAAACCCATAACTTATTCTAAGTCAGTCCTGAAGACGTACCTCATCCATACTTGGCACACTCATAGACTGACAGTGGCATTAAACTCAGTCAGAGATATACTAAACTCTGAATTTAAGAAAAACTTTTAAAAGTCTTGACATTCCCACTAGGAGTTGTCCTTTATCAAAGAACTCATTTGTTATTTAGTCATGTTACAGACTGTTCCCAAATATAAGTATATGAAGATATAGCACCAGCTTTCTCTGTGGATTTAGCATCTGTTTGTATTTGGCATATTTGTATAACAAATTTGTCTATGAATTCCACATGCAGTAAATAAGCGGAACATTTCAGTGGTGTCCAGGAACCCTGGACATTGATCCTGAGTCAGAATTACCAATCATCTGCTGTAGAAGAAGGATTAACATCCTCTGAATTAAATGCCTTAAAGGAAGGCGCACAGACGTGATGTGGCATCATAGACACCAGTGGTTGTGCTCCACTTTTTGCCCTAGGATTCCTGCCTCACACTTCCAACACAGGTATGGAGTCACAAAAAGTCCTGTGTTTAGGATTTTTGAGAAGAAATATACTCATACCTCTAAGTTTAATCTTGCTTTTTCATATCTATTTCCTTATTATAACATTTGTATTTGGGATGATGTTTTTCACGTTAACTTCAATTATTTTGACTTTTCACGTTTGGAATTTATTTTATTTCTTACCTTGCTAGTCCCGTTTCATGATTTCTTTCTTACATCTCACCATTTTCTTCCTCAGAAAAGGTTTGTGATTTCCAAACACACACGAACACACAGGCACAGTCAGTGCAAAGTAAAGCAATGGCAGACTTTTCCTTGATTACTTGCCTGAACGGTGTCAGAAAGAAAAAACAGATGTCGGAGGCACAGCTCTTAAAGGCCAAACAGGCCAAATTAAAAGAAAATGAAAAGATGTTGGGGCAAATTCACTCATTCTTCAAACAAACTCATATTCCCTATCTGGGTTTAAAAAAAAACTGCCATTCCACAAACAGAAATGTTCAGGAGTGTTTATGGTCTGCCAGATGATTGGAGTGTAATAAATGTAATTTTGCAAGCTTGTAAAATATCTTGACATTGCCTTAAAGAAACCACAGTAAACTATCCAGTTGGATTGTTTTATTTCCATTTCTATACCTTATTAAATCAGTATGCAAAAGATGTAGCAGCAAAGCAAGAGAAGTTTACTGATTGCAACACTAGAAATAACTGAAAATAACTTAAAAATTAATTCTTTGTAGGCAATTAAAACCCAGTGTATAGCACTTTAGCTTTGCTACAAGCCAGATCCTTATCTTAGATGCAGGCAGAGTGCCCATTTACTTCAATAGGAGCCGCACATGCATATTCCAATGCAGAATTTGGTCTGTTGTGTTCATTAAGGGCTTCTGGACTTAAGATGTTACTTCGATGTTCCAGAAAAGACCTGTAGTACAGATAAGCTGCTGTTGATTCTTGGTGAAGCTACCTCTACTGCTGTTTCAGGGCAAGTTCCAACAGTGAGCCTGCTAGTGTTCCCCTCAAGCATGACATGCACCTACGGAATAATGAAGACATTGAACTTTTTGATTGACAGGGCCTTATAGAAATGATGCACAGAAAAGAACAATTATTGCAACATCGTGGCAAACCCCATCTTGGATTGAAATTCCCTTTTCATTTGCAGGCTGAGGAGCATGCCAGGATTATAAGTGATTCATAAATGGCTATTGCAAGTACGCAAACATGCACGGTGTTCTAGGAAGTTAAGTGCCACAACTTCAGACTCAAGAGCCCTAGCAGTGCATGTTCCTGGCAGCTCCCCAGATACTCAGAGTCAGTGGCTGGAACTGTGGCAACAGCTGCCTGTGTCCCTCGCCCACCTCCACCCATCCAATGATGGGATCCATCATCAGGCAGATCACAGATCTGACTGATAAGTCTTCTCCAGCTTTGGGCCAAATGACAGCCTTGCTGTAGCTTCTGGGAGAATTTGGCCTCAGGAACTCCACCAGTCACTTCTCTTCTCCTCCCAAGTCTGCTTTGGGTGACCCTCTGTGATGAGAAGGGTTTCATCCCTAAGAGAGCATTTCCATAGAAACTGAAATATTGTCAAGGTTCAGGAACAAATAAAAGGATCGAGTAATTTTCCATGTTTGTCAACTTTGGCACAATTTGCACTATTACACTCTAAAAAGAAATGGAGGAGTTTTTTTCCTACGTAAAGTACTAAATTTGTTCTCATGCCCTAATTTACAAAAGCTTCACATTGCCTGTCTTCTGGCTTTATCTGGGTTATCATATTGCCTCTCTCTTCTTCACTCCCCCCCAGTTATTCTGGATAAGGGAGATACAGAGATATATATATTTATGTATATATCAGATTTCTATCATAGACGCTGGCACGGGCATAGTCCAACCTGCCCACACAACCTACCCACAGGGCACCTCTGCCAGGGAGACACCACAGTGGCTATAGGCAAGTGACTGACACTTTTCACAGTCTGGCACATCAGCTTCAACTGAAAGAAATGGCATGCAAAACCTGCTAAGAAACTGGTACATGGACATCTTTGTCCACCTTCATCTAAGGAGAGTGACCTCTACAAGAGGAAAAGGGTGGGGAGCAGGAACTGGTCATTTCTGGTTTTTAAGTATTTCTTGGAGATTTCTGGTGTAAACCACCTGTCTTTCGGGAGGGAGAGCTGAGGGCCTGTGTCTCTCCTCCCATCCCTCTGTTACTCCCTCAGGGAGGAGAAGAGCCAGTGGAAGGAGGGTGCTACTTGCCCTTGCAGCCCAGGGTGGTGGAGTTTCAATGCTCTTGTCTGTGGACTTCTGAACACATCACCTCCAACCTGCACCAGATCAGAAACCATACATTTACAAAGGAGAGCAAACACAATATCTCCGGTATTCAGAAGGAGAAGAAGGGATCACATCTTCCTATCCATCCTCCTCTGCCCTTCATCTTTGAAAATGCTGCAGTGCAAACAACCCTGCTCAGACAGCTAGGGAGCCCACTCGAGTCCTTGGTTGTGTGGGTGAACCAGCACACCCCTGCAGGTTAAAACAACAAACGCTTTCTAGCTAAGTTGAGCTCTTTCTCAGCATGATTATGCATCTATCTAGGAATCTGTTTCATCCCTGTGCCAGAGATTCATCCTCTGTAGAAAGCAAAACTGCAGCAGCAGAATTTTTCCAATGCTAGGTGCTGAATGACACAATAAAATAAAACTGATCTTTCATTTCACATAGCACTTACTCTTGGAGGGTCTGACACAGAAAGGATACGCAGTATTATATCTCTGCGGTTTGTAATCCCAGAGATCAGCCTTTACACACATTGGGAAAAGGAGCTATACAGAGCTCAAAGGATTTCACTAAGACTGAACAAAAAGTTATGATGGAGGCAGGAGGGAGACGCAGCACTGCAGACTACTCATCTATCTTATTGTACAGTCCATCTCTCCTGGAAAAACAAAATAGCTATTTATATTTTTACACCATATCCTAGGCAGAGACAACGAAAACAGACATGAGATTAATGTTTTAGCTGCAGTTTGACAACAGAGTCATCAAAAAAAACCAGCCCCAGAGATTTAAATTATAATCAAAGCAATTAACAATGACCAAAATTTTCAGCCTGTTAAAACTATTTTGGGAGCCAGGCCCTCAGCAGTGTCTCAGAAGGTCACCTCAGAAGGGCGTACCAGCTGCTATCAGCCCAGACTGTGGCTTCTTGGCTCTGCTCAGAGTCAAATCCGTCACCTCTTGTGCATACCAAAGTAGCCCTTGAGTCACTCCATGTATTTCCAGCTCCCAATTAATTAATTCAGCAGCTGGCTGACACCACACCCTCCTTCCCTGGCCACACTCATTGTCCAGACCCATGGTATAAGCCTGGAGTCCTGGCGCCAGCTGACTCCTGTGGAGGATTGCTCCCATCCCAGAGCCAAGTCTATTTCAGCCAGCCCTGGGAAAGATCAGAAGAAGTCCTGACACATGCAGACCTGGCAGTCATCTCCGTCCCAACCTCCAAAACCTAAATACAGGGAAATTCACTGATTTTCCTCTCTGTATCACTCTTGGGCTTTCCAGGTTGCTGCGGATCCCCACCAGAGCGGGGCAGGAGAAGAACCTGGCACTTGACTGAGAAAAGCTACCTTCACCCAGGTGCACCCAACCTGGAAAGTTCTCAACAGGCAGTGATAGTGATCAAGGCCAGGCCTGGGCTTTTGCCTCAAATTGTTTCCAAGTGTTTTAAAATTAGGACTTGAAATAGCAATGCCTGGACTTGGGCTTCAGCCAGTCCTCACCCATTACCTATGATTTTAAGAAATGCCAGCTCTGTTGCCAGGAGTCACAGGCACATTGCTTACTGTACATGTTGTTCTTTCAGCAACCAGCAACAATGCAACTTATTGTGTTACTCATCTCATTTTTTCACCTTTCATCTTTTTTTTCTTACAACCATTTGTCAAAACATCGCTCCTCTGTAAAAGCTCTGTAAAAGCTTTGGATAGCCTGGCATAGAATATGTTACAACTTCAAATATGAACTTAACGGGTTTGGTGTTTACAAAACTCTGCTATACACTCCTAAATGCACATAACATATTCAAAAATATAATTTATTCTATTATTTTCCCCACCTCTATGAAATAGCAAGGATTCTCTTGAAAATTTTAACACATCAGTGATTTCTACTTCAACGTATTTTCAAAGGATGCCATTAAAACATGACACTGGAAATAATGCCAGAATGGCATCGTGTTCACAGTATCACAGTATCACAAGGTTGGAAAGGACCTTTGAGGTCATCAAGTCCTACCTATAACCCAACACTAACACCAACACTAACAGCAACCATCATCTAAACCATGGCACTCAGTGCCTCATCCAATCTCCCCTTAAACACCTCCAGGGTCGGCGACTCCACCACCTCCCTGGGCAGCGCATTCCAATGGCCAATCACCCTTTCAGTGAAGAACTTCTTCCTCACATCAAGCCTAAACTTTCCCTGACGAAGCTTGAGTCCATGCCCTCTAGTTCTGTCACTGGTCACCTGAGAGAAGAGACCAACCCCTGCCCGACTACAACCTCCTTTTAGGTAGTTGTAGAGAGCAATGAGGTCTCCCCTGAGCCTCCTCTTCTTTAGACTAAACAGCCCCAACTCCCTCAGTTGCTCCTCACAGGGCTTGTGCTCCAGCCCCTTCACCATCTTCGTTGCCCTCCTCTGAACACATTCCAGTATCCTAACACCTTTCCCAAACTGTCCTTCCACGAAGGACAGACAAGTACATCAACTCATAATAAATTGTGTAGTGTAATAGATAATACAGATATTAAAGTACGTGGTTTTGTTTTAAGAAGTGTTGAATTTCTAGATAGCTATGCAATAACTCAAAATTCCTTATGTTCTAATCACAATACAGAGTAGTCTGCCTATTTGCCTTAATTATTCATGTTGAGGTTTTCAAGGTTCTTTGTCTTTGTGTTCCCATCTTATGAACTCATCAAGCATCAAAGTTTGAAGGGGTTTTTTAAGCTTGTGTTCTGAATATATTACAGTTGGCGTCACACCATAAAACACTTTGGCACCCAAACAAATAGCTTTACATGAAACCCAGCATAATTGTGGGTTATTGAAATATGTTTCCTGTACATGCCTGGAATTCCCCTAATTAGCAGAGTTTTTACTAATCTGTCCAAAATGTACCACGACAAAATCATGATGCATTTCCCCTCTTGTCCAGGCAGGGCGGTGAACCATTTCACTCCATCAGTTTTGTAGAGCCACCAGTAACCTGAAGGGAAATGAAGCACTGAAAATCTATGAATGTGTGATTTTTGTCCCATTGACAAAAATAATTATAATAGAGGTTACTTGGCTAAATGTCTTTCACAGGGTAACCTAAAGCAATTACATTTGATAAAACTCTACATATAGCCACTAGGGTTTTCATGCAGCTGTTTTGCCCCCCCAACACTACAACTCCCAGCATTCTGCTTGGCAGCTCAGGCCAGTAGAGGTTTTCTATTTTTTTTTTTAGATGAGAAGTATTTTGGGAAATGTAGTTCCCACAAGCTGCACAGCACATCTACTTTAAGAGAAAAAAAAACAGTTGGGAGAAAATTAGATCCTAAATGTGGGACAGCTTCACAAGGCAGCCTTCCACCAGCAAATGACCAAGAAATTCCTTTCAGAAAACAATTTTTTTTAAAAAGTACACTTTCCTTTTCCACGTATCACTGAACATTTCTATCCTGGACACACCTCCATTACTGATACTGGATAAGACTTCAACTGTATAATGGTTACTCTGCATTTGATTATCCATTGTGAACCTAAATTCCTAGGCAGAAGTAGCTCCGGCTTAAAAGCTTTCTGTGGTTTTTTCAGCACAGAAACAGGAAAAAAAAAATACCACATGCCCTTGGTGACCAATCATGCAGAATAAACAGCAGATACTGATAAACACTGATTTCAAGGTAAGTGCAGCCCATAGACTGGAATGTATTCAAATAAATCTTTCCATATAATGAAAAAATGTTGACGGTCAAAAAATATATGCTGATAACTCACAAATAGCAAAAGAGACTGAACCATGCAATAAGCTGTTCATTACAAATAAACCACCTCCTTTATTGATTAGATGCAGATCTTTTAATAATACATCTCACAAGTTTTCAACAAAAGGGAAGCAATCCGTGAAAACAAAGAGGAAAAGAACTTCTATTGTGAACACTACCAAAGTCTGAGAGTATAATACATTGTGCAAAACCAGATTCACCTTCCTACATTAATATCCAGTTTTTTAAACTGTAGGCTAGTTTTTTAACATGTTGACCTAGAGTATTAGCTTAGATGATGCATAATCCGGTTGATTTTAGCACTGATATATGGCCTCAATTATGGCGTTCTACATCAATCTAGAAATTAATATTTCAGTCTAAACACCCTTTCACATTCTCCACAATATAACTTGTCACCATTAATCTCCAGCCTTGATGTTAAACATCTCCTTGCTATCAAACTGTAAGTACAACATGGGCTATATTTTCTGTGCTGCTGGGAAGAATGACTGAAGACTGAAGTGATCGAAAAACCTTGATTTATCTTGTCTACAATTTTCAGTAGTGTGTAATGATTTATATACCAGAGAATGTTCTTTGATTAGCTTGCCATAGTCTAGAAAGGCTAAACATTATGGCCATTAAAATTTTAATATAAATGTTATCTCTGCAGTAAGCACAATAGTGACATCTTGTGCCTATCAATACATGTACTAACTGAAGTTCTGACACTTCTCAGTAGAGATTTACCTCCAGAGCTTTGAGGTTTGAGCAATCAATATATAACCTACTTTGATGCAATCCACACACCAAACTACATTAAAATAGCATTAGGGCTTTCTTTAAGCTGACAACCACCAGGAAATCCAGAGTTAAGGGCTAAAACTCTGCCTTTAACCAAACCTTATGTAATCTCAGATTCTGAAAGCAACGTGTGATTTTCTGCCGCAGTAACGTGCTAGAGCGTTACTTCAGCACCCGAGTTTTGTATGCTTTACCTATGTTGCATACCCCATCCAAATATTTTAAATGAACTTTAACAGATCCTTCTATAATACACAGAAGACAGAGATAATGTCCTCTTGAATGGCAGACAATTCATAGAATCATAGAACTACCCAAGTGGGATGGGACCCAAAAGGATCATCGATTCCAATTCCTATCCCTACGTTGGACACCCTCAACATTCACACCATGTGACTGAGGGCATTGTCCAAATGTCCAAATTCTTGAATGCTGGCAGACTCGGTGCCATGAAGACTTCCTTGGGAAGCTGCTTTAGTTCACCACCACCCGGTGGGTGAAGAATCTCTTCCTAATATCTGATCTAAACCTCCCCCAACATATCTTCCTGCATTTCCTCGAATCCTATCATAGGTTGCAAGAGAGAAGAGATCAGCATCTGTTTCACCTCCTTCCCTTGTGAGAAGGCAGTAAATAGCTATGAGATCCCCTCTCAGTCCCCTCTTCTCCAGGCTGAACAGACCAAGTGACTTCAGCCACTCCTGATACGACTTCCCCTCTAGACCCTTCATCAGTTTTGTGTGTGCCTTCTTCCCTGAGACAAGGCTTTGCAGAGCAGCAGCTGAGACCCTTTGCCTTCCCACTACTGTGGGTTCCTGGACAGCCCAGCCCAGTAAGGGCTCTGGATATTTTTCCTTACAGACACCAAAGAAGAACTGATATCCAGTCATTTATATGGCCTAACATATGCAATCTGTGAAAGAGTCACAGTGCATTAAAACGGTGGTCTTAAAGAACATTAGAATAGATATCCAAGGAATAGATAGATTAGATGGCCAGTTCTATTTAATATCTTTACAAAGGTATTAATCTCTGGATGAGGGCATTGGATGCAACCTCAGTAGTTTTGCAGAGGACACCAAGTTAGGGAGTATTGATGTGCTTAAGGGAAGGAGGGTACTACAAAGGGATTTGGACAGGCTGGATGGGTGGGATGAGGCCAGTTGCGTGACGTTCAATAAGGCCAAGTGCTGGGTCTTGCACTTCAGTTACAACGCCATGCAACACTACAGGCTTGGGGATGAATGGGTGGAAACTGCCCAATGGAAAAGGACCTGGGGGTGTTGGTGGCCAGCTGAATATGAGTCTTCCAAAGAAGGGTAACAAAACTGGTGAAGGGTCTAGAGCACAAGTATTATGAAGAGTGGCTGAGGGAACTGGGGTTGTTTGGCTTGGAGAAAAGGAGGCTGAGGGGAGACGTTATTGACCTTTAAAACTACCTGAAAGGAGGTTGTAATGAGGCAGGTGTTGGTCTCCTCCCGTGTAACTAGATTTAGGACACGACGAAACAGCAAGTTGCACCAGGGGAAGTTTTGACTGGAATATTAGGAAAAATTATTTCACTGAAAGAATTGTCTAGCATTGGAAGAGGCTGCACAGGGAAGTGTTGGAGTCACCATCCCTGGATGTAGTTGTGGTTTACGGCTGGACTCAATGATCTTAAAGATCTTTTCTAACTTAAACAATTCTATGATTCCATTAAACCTCAGCTTTTAGGTTTCTTCTACTGAAATACTGAGGATGCCAGATGAGTTTTATGCAATTTGGTGAGATTGCAGCCCATAGTCTTAAAGACACAAATCAGTTATTACAGTGCATGCTCACATAGCCAAAATTTTCACTCCTGTGTACAGTATGTGTTTTAGTGCTCACCTTTAGTGCTCATTTTTCAAGTGTTTCCACTCCAAAGTTTCTATAGCAACACAAAAAGATAACTTAGATAATGTAGATCGGCATATAATATTTAAATAAACTGAAAAAAGTTTAAGAACTGTTTTGAAAACTAAAAATTCAGATTTGTTTTCTTCTTCTTTTAATGTGTGCTGTTTTCATACTTCAACTGCATTAATATTTGAGGAAGATAAATGAGATCATGGGTGCTTTTGGCCCAGGATTCCTTCGCTTGTGTAACTCAGTCCTAATTGCAGGTCTGCACCGCAGTCCTTAAACTCTTTTGTACAAAGTATGTGTAATCAGCAGACTTGGATGACTCTGCTAATACCACAGTTAAATGCCTTGAGCAAACACACTATTATAATTCTGCACCAATTTGAAAATATCCATTTAAATGTTAAATGAAGAGGAACTAATCAATAAAAACATGCATAGAGTCTCTTGGGAAGTACACTGAAAAAGACAACAATAATCTGCCATTAACATGCAAATAAAGACACAGCAGGAAACAATAAGAGTACTGACTTCACTGTAATACTTTAGGAAGAACATTTTACTAAAAATTTGGGCCAAATTCAACTTTGATTTAAATCATTGTAAACACTGACCAGCTCGACTTGACACAGTGGGAAAAGGAATAGAACCTCCAAAAGCTGGAGGCACGCAGAGAGCTACTGCTGATCAGCAAGGCTGCCCATAGCCCCTGTGCTGTATTTGGGATGAAGGACTGTACAAATTCCTTTTATTAGATTGCCTAAAGAGCTTACTATCTGAGATTGCATAAAAACCAAGTATGGAGTGAAACAAAGAAGTTACATAATGCACAAACAAAGGCTTGACCTGGCGAAGACCTTTTTTTCCCCCAGTCTAGCTAATTATTTTTTTATGCTAACATAAACTCTTCTATATATCTACAGACTTCTACTTAAGGCTTGTGAGCTAATTGCCTGTAAGGTGCACACCAGAAATACATATGAAATAAGAGATTAATTTACAAGTAATAGAGACAAATAGACAGGAACTCTGTATCAAAAGAAAAGAAAATAAGAACATAAATATGCAGGGAAATGGATTTGGTTGTCTTCAAAGGAAGCTGGAGAAATCATAGGCAAGAGCATATAGAACGGTACCAACAGTGGAGTGAAAAAGGTTGAATGTAAAGTCTGAATTTATTTAAGCAGGAAAGAATGAGCTCTCTGAAGAATAAAAAAAAAAAGCTGTAAAGATGAGCAGGGAAGGTTTCTGTAGGGGCTGCAACGAAGTGGGATGCACAGGAAAAAGGTGAAAAAGCAAGCTCATAGTAATCAAGATGAAGGAAGAAAGGGGATTTATTTTGAGAAATAGATTGCTAAAAGATTTGACAGTTCATCCTCAAATCCACAATTCACGAGAACAGGAGAACACTTAGGTTCCCTATTACAAACTCAGCTGCATCTAAGGTACTACCATACTATTTCCATCAAAGTGAAAACAAAGAACTCATTCTGGAGTCAGAATCAACGTCTGAAAACACTCTGTTAATCAGTACTGGTTTGCTCTATGATTATACAGACGCTCTAGCCTAGACCACACAGATATTTCTGGAAAGCAAAGATTTTTACATTTACTAGAATGGAAATGTGTCTTCTAATTCAAAATGAATTTTTACACACTTTGTAGAGCCTCATCTTGACTCTTATTGGCAATGGTACAGCCTCTCCAGTGCACATTGCACTGACATTGGAAAAGTGAAAAACTGCAATGTACTTCTCTGTGTTACTGCAGATTATGTCAGTTGTAGATTATCATCTGTAAACTGTAAAAAGCATACTCCTTGTTCCTATTGCTGTGTTCCTTACCTGTTTTGACAGTTTTGCTCTGCAAAGGAGGCAGCTGCAGTTTAGTCCTTAACCACTGGCTGTATTTTCCTGCAGTTCTTCAGAACTGGCATAGAGGAAGTTAAAAATCTAAGTGAATATCTGAAAAACAGAAGGACTGTCCTAGCATTGCTGTCATGATGGAAGAGACCAGTCAACCCTGGAAGAGGCTGGAGTGCTCATTCAGCCAAGATGCTCCACCTGGAGAGAAAAAGCAATGGACTCCAATACGATGAGCAACCTTTTGCAATAGGGGCCTGAATTCAGTGACCTCCCTGGCTTCTTTTCCAAATTTGCAAGGGGACACAAAGCTGCAAGTTAAACCAGCAGAGTTTTTGTGCCAAAACTTGCTTTCCTCTGGTGACAAGGTATTTTCTTTAAGTGCCAGCAGTTATATTTGGGATTATGTTCCCCAATAATTTGGAAACAGTATTCTGAGTAGGATAAGGATAAAACCCAGTGCCTTCTAATTGATCTATTCAGGGGAATATCTTGTCTGACCTTGGAACTATTTGTCTTTTTTCTCTGCAGCCAGGTAACTCTGCTGGCAGGTATGGACATTGGGTAGTGATCTGCCTTCTGTAGTTCACTAACTTCTGTAGTTCACTAGGAGGTCCTTAAAACCTCCTAGATAAATGGTATTTTAGCAATTGCCACCTAATTTGTATGCTTGATAATTGTTACTTCAGATGCTCACCCCATCTCATACACCTGCTCTCAATGAAACCTTTAAATTTAGCCAGAGAATAAAATATTGAATACTGTTCCTATTTATACTCTTCTGTGACCACACTAAGAGGAAAAAAAAAAGATCACCTGATGAATCAGAGGGAAGGAGCACTAGCATTGGCTCACACTCTGATCTCACTCGAGCCAGCCTGCTGCCTGATTAATGAGTTGTGATATCATAGTCTATGAGGCATACATAAGTGGCAAGGAGAAGAACAGCACCAGACACTGTCAGGCTGTCTCTGCCTAAATCTGAGCAAGAATACAAAAAAAAGGTAAAGGTTTATATAAAGGAA
Organism: Dromococcyx pavoninus; assembly: GCA_033558185.1. Lineage (NCBI taxonomy): Eukaryota > Metazoa > Chordata > Aves > Cuculiformes > Neomorphidae > Dromococcyx > Dromococcyx pavoninus. The sequence goes on along the minus strand of JAUMJL010000284.1, from coordinate 321,671 downwards.
GAAGAAAATCCTTCATATATCAAGGCTGTTGTTTTTTCTGAGGGTTTTTTTTTCCAATATAACTAATCCTTTCCCCAAAGTGTAGAAGATATTTATGAAAGTGCCTTAAACCATTAGCGGTTACTGGAAAAGCAAAGGGTATTTTTTAACCTGAAGAAGTCATTGTAGCTGACGGCTTTTAAAATTGTTTTGTGCTTTGCTTACAAACAGGCACAAGGAATATCTACAGTTTATCAGAGAAAGATGCTTCGCACAGCTATTGCAAATGAAAACTGATGTCTCAGGGGAGAAGGATATTTCAAGGTCAGAACTGGTCAGAAGAGATTAATTTCTTTCTTTTGTGATGAATTTCTTAATAATTTTCAGATATGATATCCAGTACATAAATTTTCACTTAACCCTACTGGCCCTTGGAGTTTGTAAGAGACTTTGAAGATAAGTTCAATTAGTGGACTGGGATTCAGGACTGCATTTATCCCTGTGTCTTCTACAGATATTCTAAATTACTTCAAAGAAATTTTTGAAGTCTCAAAGTTCCAGCTGCAAAACACAGAAAATAAAAGTGTTTTGTACTACATTCATTAAAACACACGTAATGATCACAGATATTTAATCATGTTTGTATGATAGTCTCAAGACCCTCATTAGTGTCCTTGTATTACACTTTCTCAATAACAGTGCAAGAATCATGAGATCCCGGTGAGACCTACTCCCTGTTGTTTGTAGGTGACAAGCAAAGACACGTGAAAAGTATGTGGAGAACATGCCCTCAGCATGCAAATATCCTTAAGTCCCACTGACTGCTGCTGTCTCTGCTTGAGCTGCTTGGGACGTGAAGTCATTAGACATACATCCCTGGTGTTAGGCCCAGGGTAACAGTCAGGAGGAAATGGCAAAGGATTGTGTTGGTACAAAATGATCCCTCCCCAGAAATACACTCTCAAACATCTGACAACCCAAGATTTAGAGGCTTCCTCCAGGTATCCTGCAGGCTTTTCCCACAGTCAATTTGGTGATCTCTCATCAGAGAGAGACCAAGCTCTGCTATAATAGAAGGACTCAATCCAGAGGAGATCCCCTTGTAAAACAGGGAACAATGATAGTGTTCTTTCCTCAAACTTTACTTCTTAGGATTTTCCCGGAGCTTAGTAAAAGACAGTCACCTAGAATAAGTTATGAACCCAATATGAATATGAAAGGATTTTTCTCAAAATGCTCAACAGAAAAAAACCTGTTTGCTAATTAATGTTGCTCTGTGTTCAGTTTGGAGCCACTCACTACAAGAAGGATCTTGAGTTGTTGGAGTGTGTCCAAAGAAGGGCAACGAGGCTGGTGAATGGTCTGGAGAACAGTCTTACAAGGAGTGTGTGAGGGAACTGGGACTTTAGTTTGGAGAAAAGGAGGCTGAAGGGAGACTTTATTGCGCTCTACAACTACCTGAAAGGAGGTTGTAGCGAGGTGGGTGTTGGTCTCTTCTCCATAGTAACAAGTGATAAGACAAGGGGAAATGGACTCAAGTTACATCAGAGGAGGTTTAGGCTAGATGTTAGGAAAAAGATTTTACTGAAAGCATTGGAACAGGCTGCCCATAGAAGTGGCTGAGTTGCTATCCCTAGAGAAGTTTCAGTGGTGAAGTCCGCAGTGCTAGGTTAAGGGTTGTCCTTGATGATCTTGAAGATCTTCTCCAACCCAAAAGATTCCGGAATTCTATGATTCTGTAACATACTTAATATCTTGAAAATTGTACCCAGTTATATCAGTGAAGAAGACACAGTATTCCTTGGAAATACATGGAAACAAAAAAAACTTGTAGTATGAGGGCCATCATTTTAACTCATATTAGAAAAATAACGGACTTAAACTCCATATGTAAATAAATATAAACATAATAAAGCCACATATACATCTAGCAGATAGACCATATCTTTCCTCAAAATTAACCAGCTTCCAGGGATTGATTTTTACCATAAAGATGCTAGTTTATAGCACCATTTTTCTAAGTGATTCTCTGCACTAGAGTATAATTTAGATGATGGATCCCTCTCAATTACTGTCCATTAGAAGAGAGGAAAACATTAAGTTCAAGTGAGTATTATGAGAATTATGGGTTACCCTTTTAGTGAAGAGATTGTAAGTGAAAATTAATTTTTAGCATGTTCATTTCTGATCTTGAATAGCATGATTTTGAGGAAAAAATCTTTCCTACAAAAATTGTTTTTCAAGTAAAAACATCTTTCATTAAAATACAAGCACAGTGCAGCACACTAAAACCATCTAACTGCAAAGGTCCTCAAACAGCAAAAATTGCAAGTGTTTCACATGACTTCCCCAACTGATTTTAAAGGCACCCTGCACCATAAGGTAGAGGATAGGCTGGTGTAAGGTGCAGATGTTCTGAGCATGCAGTTGTTAAAGGGCTGTGAGAGCACACAAGTATTGTTCGGCACAGGGGCAGCACCTTCAAGAAACACACTGCTGCTACACCTACACATTTTCTTATAAGTCAAAGTGGAAGCTAAGGCTCTTACCTGCAGAGACTGTAGACATAAAGTCTAGTTTAGTTTACAGTATAAACCAACTCACTAAACATTAAACTAAACTTTTCATTGTGCAAATTCCACATTTGCTCTTACAGACATACCTTATATTTCCAGCTCTTGTTTTAGTCATCTCTTTATTAAGCTTGATTAAAAAGTTCAGAAAGCCAATTTGAAAAATGCAGCCCCTCTCAAATAATCCTATGCTGAGATAAATTTAGACTCACAGCATGACTGTGTTGCATTTGAAAGTCATTTCTCTGATCCACTTTTTCAAAATAGTTTAAACAAACTTGATGGTAGTTTCAGTCTGATTTTTTTTAATTGACAGTATAGTTTAATAAGAAACATCACATGTTTACCCTTTGAAAACAACTGGAATAAGCTCCCAAATACTACTAGCGAATAAAATATTTCTCCCTCTGTAGAGACTTATGGGGAAACAAGAGAAGATGCATTTTGCATGACACGAAGAACAATTGTGCTGCAGCTGTTGTCATGACCCTCAGGCTACACTGAAGTCATGGCCCACTTCTTTGCCCCTATAGGGATCTTTTCATTAATGTATCCATCTCGTTTACAGCCCAAGTATAAATCCCATTTTATGCCAACTTACCGAGAATTTCATAGCAGGTTGCTGTCTATCTGTGCAATCTGTACATCTCCATACCATAAAACATCTGCATTTAAGCCCTTTCTGGCACTACATGAAATCTGAGGGATTTGTGTGGTGAAATCTTTGTCCTCATCATGTGATTGATAAAAATCCCGTGGCCAAGAAGCCGTGATAGGTCCATTTTTTATTCAGTATATCTGGAAGGAGTGACTTGGTCTGCCTAAGCAATAACTTTGTTAATATTCAGTAGTTAACATTCAACAGATTTCAGAACTGACACGTAATACAAAATATTCCAAGGAATAAAATGTAGGCATGAGAGATTCCTTTACAGATGTCCATGCATACTCAGTCAGTCATCAAAACTGTCCATGATTTGCACTCTTGTGCACCTTCTATGTGAAGCTCTTTACAAGGTTTAAGTCCCTCACAGAACATCCATGAAGATGACAGAGCTCTGAACAGCTAGGATTGACTATAAAGGCCTGTTCCAGAAAAATAAAAAGCCCTTATGCAGGGTGAAATATTTCAAGGTCAAAAGATGTTTTCATTTCAACTTAAACAGAAACAGGAACTGAGCTGATTTCTTTCTATCTTTTGTTTTTTCTAACCTATGAAGTCAAGGGTCCTTTCTACTTCTCTTCTCCTTTTGACTCTACTCCAGCTCTTACACATGCAACAGGGACTGATGACAATAAAATATGCTGGTATTGAAAACCTGCCCATTATTAATAAGGTAGATGACTCATTACTCCTCCACTGTGATGTTAATATCAGAACAAAACTAGCCTTTTATTGCTATGGAGTTTTTGTTTGTTTACTTCAGAGCTCTGCTCTTCTTGCCAGTGGTTTAGAGCTGTGAGAAAGTGAGATCACTGCAAGCGCTGCAGCAGCGGCACCAGTTTGACCCCTGTCCATTCCAGACAGTGACAGTTTTTCCATTCTTCTGAACTGGAGCAAAATCAAGTCCACTGTAAATCACTTAACATCCACATCCTCTTGTTTTTGACTGCATCCCATGAGGACTCCTCCATAACTGTAAAATCCACTAAGGGTTCAATATACACGTATCCTAGATGTAGATTTCTTTAGATTTCTTTAATATCTTCATACAAAATTAATAGCAAATGCCATTAATTTCTCTGATCTTGTAGCTTAAAGAAATATCTTAAATCTGTGGTCAGACTTCTGTTTAACAAGTCCTTATGCCTATAAGTGACTTCTATTAAGCTCTTTGACATCAGGACCATCTTAAAATAAAGACATTATTGAAATTTTGAATCATGGAATTTATTTTCACTTTGCAGCAGAAAGAAGATGTAAATGTATTAAGATTTCCATTTACAAAATAAGAGTAAAGAGATTCTAAAATTGCTTATAGATGAGTAGAGCAAGTATTTCTCTGGCATGTTGGAAACCTACCCTCAAGGATACACTCAGCATTTATCCAGCAGTTCTTGTGTCTTTGCCTATCATCATCCAGGAGACCTAGTGAGCAAGCTGCAGTCTTCCTCTTCTTTATGATAAAGCAGATACTTCCTATTATAGAAAAGCTTTGTCATTAACTTAAAATATGAAAGGAAATTTCCCAGACTGTATCTGAAATGAAATAGCTGAATGTCTGGCAAAACCCATACATCATTAACTGTGCCGCTAAAATTGAAACTCACTTCTCCTCCTTATGCCAGAAACCAAAGAATTCCTTCCTTCTACCAAATTGCAGGAAACACCTCGTCTCATTAATGCCACTCTTCCTTAGATTCTTTTAAATATGTGTTTTTCATTAAAATTCTAATTCTTGATAAACTGAAAGCAAGATCTGGTGACAAAGAGGTTATAATTAATCTAGCAAGAGCAGTCAGAGAAATCCATGTAATTGAAGGCGAATGTATGAATGAGGAGACTAATGCTACGGAACTTCCAAAGTCTTTTCTGTGGAATTAATACTACAGAGACCCATAAAAGATTAATCAAGATAAGCAATCAATAACTTCTCAAGTGCTAATAAGCACTGCCATGTTCCATGATATGTTGAGCAGTTTATCATGTTTAACCATATGAAGATTTATAGAAAATCCATTGTTAAAACCAAAGGATGAGGTAATGCACCACTTAGTAAATGAAGTGCAATTAAAATTTATGCTTGATATTACACATTCAGAAGATCTGTAAAAATAATTTTGATTTCCTCTTTTAAAAGAAAAGAGATTGAGGTACTAGCTGCACTGCTCAGTTAGTAGCCCTGGGAGAACAGTGAAGACAGCAATGGTATTCTTCAAGTTAATATCTGCTTTCAAGTGAAAAGTGATGAAATAGCCTTAAAAAATGTTAAGCTCTCTTCTCACTTCATTTTATTCAGTGATCAAACTTTGCTTGAAAATTTTGAAACTTAAATAGAATGCCTATTAGGAGCATAAAGGTCTCTGCTATCCATCAATCTGATACATTTGCAGGTCACATGAGCAAATGACTTAATGGCTAATTAATAGTCCATAAACTACAGGTCTTGACCTTAGGGTCACTGTGACAGAACTCCACACTACAGCATATTATTAATTAAAATCATCAAATTATGTATTTAGTAAATCAATTCTTTAACAATGCCAAGACCTCACAAATATATTTACATGATTTTTTATTTATTTTTATGCCACTAGGCAGCACATATATTCTGACAACTACTCTGTACATATCCTTAGTAAACTTTAAAATGTTACAGTAACAGAACGTATACCAATACTTTTTTTTTATGTGTAGCTATTGTTTGTCTGATTTTAGTTTTATTTGGGAGAATATTTTATGAGATCCTCCTCCAAAGCACAGAAAAAAAAAATTAAAAATCTATACTATCACAGATACTTCATACCAAAAAAAAATTTAAGATCCTGCCTTGATAAATTGTGAATTCTTAAAAGGCTTGTATTAAAAACAGTAACACTGCATACACCACTTTGCCTTTGCAATGTCTTGTACCAAATCTTTGAGTTATACCTTGCAAAATGCACACATCATTTCTATGCTCCAGTTATGGTCATTCCTAAAGCACAGATGATTCATGGTTTTCTATGGCATGCAGATAATGATACAGGAGAGAATACAAATGAACTATACATTGTCCAAAGAGTGTAAAAAGTGAGAATCAAATTTCAGAAAGCAAGAGTCACATTTTCAAGACAGATGGCTGTCATCTTGTAGGACTGAGGACAGTCACACTGCTAATAGGAGCTGAATGCAGAAAGAGATAAGAGGGTGAGCTTAGGTACCTCCATGGACACATAAAGACTATGATGAGGAGGAATTGAATCCACGGCTCTGGCAGCACATAAAAATGTCTAATGATCAGTACTTATCGTCTTTAATTTCAACACCAATCCTCACAAGCTGTAAATATTTGAATCGCCCTCTGGAGCTACTCTCTCCTAACATGGGAAACAGAAGTTCCTAAATTCTGGTGTCCTAAATTAGATGCCTTAAATAAACAGCATGATTTACCTCCATCCATTGACAATAAATTATCCAGACAAACATACCATTATAAATTAAATCATTGTGATAGATACATACAACTGAGGGTATGTAGCACCTAATTTTTGCAGTTAGCAAATAAGCTCTCAAATCCTGGCATGGGTGCTGTAAAGTGTAGAATTACAATGAAGCATGATTCTTTTCCATTATAGTTTCTCCAGTAAAACAAATTGTTCTTACTCACCCAAAGCAACAATTTTCAAAACAAGTATGCTATTCAGAAAGCAATGGAAGGATAGTTAACCATATATTAGAGACATACTACTGGGACATCACTTTTTATTCGGTTTCTATTACCAATATTAGATGGTTGGTTTTAACCAGCTTTACTTCAGAATGGTAAAAATCATCTTGTACCACCTATAATTGAATATGCAATCATAGAATCACAGCCATTAAGGTTGTAAAAGATCTCTAAGATCTTCAAACCAAACTATCAGCTCAACACCACCATGCCTACTAAACCATGTCCTGAAGTGCCACATCTATATGGTTTTTAAACACTTCCAGAGATGAAGACTCCACCACTTCCCTGGGCAACCAGTTCCAGTGTTTCACCACTCTTTCAGTAAAGAATTTTTTCCTAATATCAAATCTAAACCTCCCCTGATGTAACATAAGGCCATTTCCTCTTGTCCTATCACTTATCACTTTGGAAAAGAGGCCAACACCCACCTTGCTACGACCTCCTTTCAAGCAGTGGTAGAGAGTGATAAGGTAATAACAGTTCAGGAAGGAAGTGTTCCATAAACATTTACAGCTGAGGCAAGTTTGTTTGTGAATTAGGACCATCTCCTTCTCTGGTGTGAGTAGCAGCATTGAAATATTCCATAATGCATCACTCTGCCTGACATAGAAGTCCATGTCCAATAGTTATAACTTTTCAGTAGATGCTGACAGAGTTCACCTAGGGTCTCCCAACAGCTGTGATCACACTGAATGTGGTAAAAAAAAAAATATAAATTTACTGCTAAATACTGTACAACTCTTCCATTGATTTGTAGGGGGTTTGTTAAACTGCCTCTGAAGAAGTCTGATTAAGTCAAGCATGATATATTTTGCAATATCAACTCCTTAGCAGAACACTCCCACGCAGGCACCACAGTCTAAGCAATAACAACCAAAGGATATAATGCCATAACATGATGCCAACAGTTTCACTTTGAGCTTCAGTTATTGTTTAGTGCTTTATTTCCGAGTCACGCATGAGTGTGGAAACCCATGGATGCACTACCTTGCTGAACCAAAGCAAATATTACACTTGAATACCATTCAATCAGTGATCGTAAAAAAAATGTCCAGTGACATTATTATGTCATGGTGGATGTATGACCTGCAGAAGAAACACTGCATCCAGAGCAACAAGCATTACCTATGAAAAACACGTTCCTTCCTGGCATCTCCAAGGCATAGGATTCACCGCGTTTATAGTGATCGTCCTAATGTATTACTATATTAAATGGTTCAAGCGCTTTCGCTTACCTTTCAAAATTAAAGATTAATCAATTCCATGATTGTGGGCATCTAAACAAAATGTATTGATCCCATTCATTTTTAAAAGCAAGACACTATGTTGTATTTCAATATGTCATATTTTAAGTCTGTTTTATTGATCACATTTTGAGAACTCTTGATACTCCATTGGAATTAATTGAAGATACAGAGTGTCAGGTTTTCATTGTGATGTTGTGTCCGTGGAAGCCACAGTCTTGTGCATTGACATGCTTTTGTTTGCACTGAGATCTACCCACTACCTCATTACAAGTAGAGGCTCAGCCTGAGAACTACTATTCATTTTAGTGTTTCTGCTGTTTTACCCGGGACTGTACCTACAGATTAGAAACTGGGAAAAGACTTGCACAAATTTTATATTACATATAGCCTTACAACGCAAGTCTGCAGAAACCAGTCAGGTTTCTGGAAGCGATTTTTTTTAAGCTGAAAGACAGGGGATTTAGATTAGATGTTAGGAAGAAATGTTTTCCTGGGAGGGTTGTGAGGCACTGGCACAGGTTACACAGAGAAGATGTGAATGCCCCAGCCCTGGAGGTGTTCAAGGCCAGGTTGGATGGGGCTTTGAGCAACCTGATCCAGTGGGAGCTGTTCCTGTCTGTGGCAGGGGCATTGGAACTGGATGACCTTTAAGGTCTCTTCCAACCTAAACCATTCTATGATTTTACTAAATTCAGTTACTGACTTTCACATTTATAGCAATTACCTCCTTCAAAGCAAGACCAACATCTTCATTTCCCTTCTTTAGTACTTTGTGTTGGTCTAGTTGACTAATAGAAGATAAATTTCATGAAGCACCGATAGTTTTTGGAATCTAAACACTGTGCTGAGGGTTTTAGAAATTTAAGCAAGAAGGTGCACTGTTCCTCACAAATATACAATCAAATCAGGAGCAGAGACCTTAAGCAATGAGTACTGATTGGTACTATTTTCAAGATTTACAGCTCCATATTTCTCAGTCCTGGAATTTTATAAAGCAGCAAACAGAACTTTTAGAAAGTGAGTCTGTTCACTAATACCAAACATATTCCCACATGGCCCTATTTTCTTGAATATGTATTTCTGAATGAATGGACAGAAATTGAGCCATATAGTCCTATTGGTATCAACAGAAATTCAGAAGCTAAATATCCACACAGAACACATGCTGAAAACATGCCATTTAGGTAGTGCTTTGTTGAAATGGGAATAGACTGAGTTAGAAGAAAGGCATGAATAATTTCTGAGTACTGCTTGAACTACCAGCTTTGCAAGATGATCTCAAGGAAGATGGCACATACCTTCAAACCACTCTTCTGTGCATACATTCCATGTTGTTGCTCCTCAGCATTACCACTGAACTGCCTTTCATAAGTAATAAATATGTTATGTAAATAAAAACACACATAAATAAATTATAGAGCTCCAGGCAAAAAAAGAGTTTATATTATAATATCGTAAATTATTAAGACTGTAATTACTACAGCCAGTAACATTTTAAAACAGAACTGTGCTGATAAATATGTGTGATAAGACTGACTAAGGCTTATTTAGTTTCAGAGTGGAGTAAATCAGTTGATTTAAGTCAATGTAATTATACAAGCAAGGTAATATGATGAAGTCCTCAAAGTCACCACCTTCCTTCCAATCTTCTTTTTTATGCTGAGAAAGAGCAATGTCAACGAACCTTGTGCAAGAGGGAACAAAAATTAATTGGGAACCCAAAAGATACTGAACATCCACACTTCTTTTAAGTATCTTTACTCTTTAGCTACTTTCAAGAAATTTATACATCCTTTCCAAGAGAAATCAGTCAGTGATTTCTTGTTTTTAAAATGCAGAGAGGAAAAGAAACTATGGAATTTATGCTAGATATTTTCCTGAAATGTTGTGGTTTAGTTTAAATATAAAGTCTATTTGAACATATATACCACAAACAAATCCACTTTGTAAACTGAGACAAAAATGCAGCCCTGTCTGCCTAGATGTGAGGTTTCTCAAAATGAAAGCTGATTCACCAAAGTAGAAGTAAGGTAAAATCAAAGTATTTTTTTAAAATCCTAGAGTGTTGATAAAATGAGATTAGGATTCAACTTGTTTCTGCTTTAATGGAAGAAGTAAATTGATTCAATCAATTTTTAAAAATAAAAAAAAAGTGCAGGTTGTCACCCATTTTTCTTAAGAGGCAATATTATCTGTTCTAAACACCAGTCTTTCTGCCCCTGCACCTGTAATCCACTGGTATAATAAATATGTTTGGTACAATAAACGTCTGCTATAAATCTTCGTGAAAGAACTCACAAAAAACAGTGACATTCTTCAGTTTGCATTCTGAAGTTCTTCATCTGATTTTCTCTCAGACAATTTCCTTCAGACTAATTACCTCTTTCAGCTTTATGTGGCCTTTTCTTCCATACCCGAAAGGTTTGTCTCTCCACCTCCTACAGATACTGTTATACCTAAGATATTGATATTTTTACAATATCATTTAAACCTCAGGATTACTTAGTAGCACACCTTAGTAGGTAAATTCTGTTTAGTAAAGCCCATTTAACTCAAAGAGAATGTGATCCAATATGAATAATATTGTATTTCTTTTCCTTATTCCTTGTTTGATAACACCATCCCTTTTTACTGCTAAAAACCCCATCATTTTATCTTGTGGAGCCATTATATCCACACCCTAAAGCTTTTCCACTTTCTACATCTCCAGCTGTGTCCGGTGTTGTCATCCTCACTGGTAAGACTCAGCTTAATTTCTCATTTTCCATAACAAGTTCTCATTCTCAACATTTCCGGCTTGGTTGCACTTGAAACTCATCTCCCTACAGCTCTTCTCTTTCAATGTGTCTCCTCAAATTTCCCCATCCATGTTTCTTCTTTCTTTCAAAGCTTTCTTTCAAAGCCTCATCTCTACTTTCATCTCCTCCTACACTTCTTAGCTCTGGCAAATCCATCCTCTTCACCATCTTTCATGTATTCCTTACTTTGTGCCACCCAATTTGTTTGGAACAAACTCAATTACTTACCAAATTCTCCCCCTCTCCTTCTTCACCGTTACTAGAAATACAAACTATTAGGGTTAGCATGAGTGCACAAAATCACAGGTACCTCTTATCTTACCCATAACATGCTATCAATCTTCAGGAAAGCATCTGTGGCTGTTGTATATTAAACAGGGTAAATCACAAAGTCCTATTTCAAGAAAGCTTTGTCTTTGGAATAAAACCATATCTAAGAAATATTCAATCCTACCTCTAAGCACAGGTCACTCATATTTCCTGCAACATTTAAAAAAAAAAGAATCTAAAATTTACTTTCATATATAGTATTTATCAGAACTGAGAATTTCACCCACTCATCTTCATAAAGACGAACGTCTAATTATTCCCCACAATTTACTCCTGGGGAACAAAAAGAATACTTTAGGATGTGCTAAACTCACTGAACACGTGATACTTGCTAGATTTCTTTAGCTTTCTGCAAGCATCATGCTATGTGGTAATACCAAGAAGTTGTCCTAAGGGTCTGACATTAGTTCAAATCTCAGAGCTTTGATTGCCATCCAGACTAAAAGCATTTTGTAAAAGTGCCAAATTAATAAAAATGCCTCACTTGATACAATTCACCTTGCCTTGTATTACCTGTCTATACCCATTTACACAAGAAGAACAACGTAATTTCAATTTTGAGATTCCTGGGAGAGTTCAAAAGACATTTCACTCCACTTGGGAATACTCATTAATCTCTACTACATAAATCCCATAAAATTAGGGTAAGAAATAACTCCTCCGCTGTAAACTAAGCCTGCCTATGCAAGCAATGGTTTGTCTTCTACTGAGCCTGAATGTCATCACATTATAGATTTTGTTTATCTGTAAAATACAGGACCAAATTGGCTTTTCCTACAGTTGTGCTTTAACATTTTGTATTTACTCAGCCTAAACTGAAGTATGTATTTTGCACAGGAGAACTTGTATTTATTAATTTATTTAAATCGAGAATATGTTCTAGAAGGTAAGTATTTGAATATGTTATTTGTCTCTTAAGATATATCACAGTATTTATTATAAAAAGACGAAATGATTTCATATGGAAATGTAAATACATAAAAACACATTAGGGTCATCTGACTATAAAAGGAAACAAAGGAGACTATACGTTAAGAAATAATAGGGTTACATCAGTCAATCTAAAAATATATCTGCAGAGGAAATTATTTTAAATCAGGAAAAACAAGGAAATTAAATTGATTTCAAAGACAGAGAAAATGCCACATAAAGTGATTCAAAATTAAAAACTGGCTGAATGTAGATGTGCCATAAGAAACCTAAAATACCTTTGGTTCATGACTACATTAAATATCTAACTCACTACTGTGGAATCGAATTAGCAAAACCATAAACCGCATAATTCTGCATTGGTCTCATCCTTGAAACTCCAAGACAGAATGCAGAGAAGCAACAGAAGCTTTGCCAGAACCGAAATTAAATCATTTCCAAAAATGAAAGCTATGATATGATAGGCTACATCACCTCTATCTTACACACGGTCTGCAACTATCGTAAGTAGACATCGCCACTCCACCTAGTCAAACGTTTTACCCTTTTCTAGGTGGAGCTTACAACTGCCGTACCTGAGTAGCAGCTCCATAATTTCCACAGAAAATCTTATCTAGTATCAAGCAAGTTCCCTCTATTCAAAAAATACCCCTATGAAATATATAGCCAAAGATAATGCTTTCAACTTTATGTGCTGGTAGTCCAGTGTAAATCTTATCCCATATAAAGAAGAAACAGCAGCATGCTGTCAGGACACTGCTACTGTAGAGATACAAATCTACTTTACCTTCCATCTTATCCCCAAAGCCCATTAATGTATGAGATTGCAAATGCTATGCACAGTGGTTAATCTTTTAATAATATTATTAACCTGTTGATATTAATAATATTGGCATATGGTCAGAAACACCTGGTTGCAAAAGTCACATGCTTTCTTTCTGAAGGCAAAAGATAAAAGTCTGCTTTTGAAAAGGGAGAGCATGACAACTTGAATGGAATGTTGATCTTCTTTCATAGAGTGCCAAATTTGTCTCGTATCACCTCCAGAGTTTCACTAAATATCAGCCAGTCCCACTTCTAAGGGCACTTCTTCTTGAAGAATTTTCTCCATTTATATTGCAGAGAACAAAAATTAATTAATTTTATTTCCATATGCATAGCTTGTTCTAAATCTTGCTAAATCAATATGACATTAACTAATTCTATTCATTTCAGTAGGCTTTGGAGTAATCCTGTAATTAGTAATTTAAGAGAAACACCCATTGTTACTGAAGATCTCAAATGGGCTTATACTGTAAAGCCCATTACTAAAGACATATAATGGCATATCAGGAAGCAGTCATTTAAGTACAACTGAAGACGTCACTGTTTGCTTATAAAATTAAAATGTTTACAGAACATTGGTTACTGAAGAAAGAGTTGCAGAGAACAAGGGCCCAGGATGAACTGTTGATAGTGAAAAATGTTTGTGTTGTAAATGGTTTTCTCTGATCCAATATTGTCCTCTACAACATAGTTTAGTATTCAGCAGCAATAGATATTTCTTTACATAACTCACAAACTATGCTTCATAATTCCTCCATTTCGAATGAGTTCATTAAAAAAACCCTTAAACAGGTATCAAAACTAACGAGCTGATGCAAGTGCACACTATATCAGCATAATATGCTGATATTTCACTACCACTACAAACCAGAGATAAGCAAAACAGTTTAACTTTCATAACTTATCCTCTATTGACTTTCAGGGCTTGATTCAGCTGCCCGGACACAAGCATTTAATGCCATTTGAGATACAATAGAGACCCTGAAGCATCCACCTGATACCCTTCAGCTGTGACACAGGATATGAGAGACCTACAACCAGTGGCAGCTGAAGACCAGTCATGATATCCTAAGGCATCACAAAAGGCAGTAGATACATAAGGATAGGCAAATGAATCCCACCTCCTGTGATTTAGCAATATGTTTACTAGAAGAAAGCTCTCGGGACATAGTGTGAGCTGTCATATGCTACTTTATTATACATTTTGTAAACTGAGCACACTTTAAGGTAAATTTTTAAATTTTTATCTCCCTGTAGTTTTTAATGGGAGGTGGCTCCACAACTGTAACTGCTCTTTTTGATACTTACAAATGTTATTCATATTGCCAGCCTTACTCACAGATAATTAAGCCCATTTGTTTTAATGCTAATATTATCTTCTAGCTTCAATAGTACTAGTGTTTATCCTCCCTTGATAGGTTTAGAGAGAGAAGATATATACACCTACACAGCAAAGTGTTTGCTAAGCTAAACAATGCTAGGCCTTAACAATGCTTTTTATGATCACATTAATACTCTATCACTACTGGAAACACTGTACCTGAGACTACAAGTTTGCTTTCTCTGCAGCCACTTTGGTGAATCACAGTCATCCTCTTAACTAGCAGACTACAGTCTTTCTACCCACTTTGCCATTTTGAGTAGGTGAGCTTCCTAATTGCAGTAGATTTCTCTATTCATCCTGATTCATACTATGATGTTTTATTTAATTTCTTTCTCTTCCTTTTTATATATCCAGCTAGGTTATATTTTACCATCATACAATATATCTTTTATTTGATAAAATATGTGCTTTCACCCTTAATCATTGCAAGCTCTCCAGTTTTTGGTATAACGTTATTAGTTCAGAATTTACATCCTATGCTAAGAAGAAAACAGAGTCATTTTCTGTTGAGAGGATGTGAGCAAGAAATGAGCAGTAAATGGTAGATGAAAATGGCTGATTATCTGCAGACAGACAATCTGTATCTCCGTATTTAAACCTGGTATCTAGAGAAAAGTGTTGTGAACAGCACCTGGACTGGACAGGGAAAAATGCGTAAAGCAATGACAGGATTCAATGGGAATACCATTGTCTTGCATGTATTCCAACATATAAAGTTGTATATATGATAAACTGACCTTCTGTTGTAAGAAACTTTAATTTGCGTCACTGTTTTCCAAGGAATTAATACATAATAATGGCTTTTCCCTCGGAATGAAACTATTCCCAAAACAACTATCTTCATCAAGATTACTAAATTAAAAATATTCTGAGGAAACAGACCCAGTATCGAGTCCCCTTTTCCTGCAGATGTCATTAGTAGTCGCCTGCTGTTTAGTTCCAAGAAAACCTCAAGTCCAAGGAAACCAAACATCTTGACAGAAGAATCTCAAAACCTGAATTCTTGACCTCTCTTGCTGGTGCTTCAGCTTTTATACATCCCTCTCTCGCCCTATAATGTTCCTTCAAAATTATTTTGTTTCCTCTTTCATCTGGATTTAGCAATGTTAACCTGTGGAAGTTGATTTTTTTAAGTCAAAATCTAATTATTCAGAATAATTATTGTTTATTTTGTTTTGTATCATTTGAAGCCTCACCTCAATTCCAGGGAATGCAATTGAGCAAATAATCCTGGAAAAAAAATCCACATATCTGAAGGTGAAGAAGGTGATTAAGATTAGTCAGCATGCATTTATGAGCAAGAAATGCCTGACCAACCTGATAGCCTTCTACCATGAGAGGACTGGCTTGTTGGGTGAAAGGACAGTAGCAGAGGAAAGCAGTGGATGATGTTCATCCTTATTCCAGTATGACCTTCAGTGGTGTCTCCCACTATAACATCACAGAGAAATTGCTGAAGTACAGGCTAGATAAATAAATGGTGAGACGAGCTGAAAACTTGCTGAATTGCTGGGCTCAAACTGTTGTGATCACTGGCATGAAGTTCAACTGGAGGCCAATCATGAGTGGTGTACACCAGGGAGAATGGAGATTGTTCAGCCTGAAGAAGACATCACTCAGGGGGACCTTATCAAGATGTGTAAGTATTTGATGAGATGGTATACACAAGGCAGAACCAGTCTCTACTCAGTATCATCCAGGGAAAGGACAAGAGATACAAACTGAAATACAAGGAATTCCATTTAAACATAAAAAACCCCTTTTATATCGTAAGGGTGACTGGACACTGGAACAGGTTGCTCAGAGAGTCTGTGGAGTCTCCATTCACCAATATATTCAAAACCAGACTGGACTTGGAGCTGAGTAACTTGCTCTGGAATCATAGAAACATAGAATGCCAGGTTGGAAGGGACCTCTAGGATCATCTGGTCCAAGCTTTTTAGGGGATATATAGTCTAAATGAGATGGCCCAGTACCCTGTCAAGCTGAGCCTTAAAAATCTCCACTGCCGAGGAATCTACCACTTTCCTGGTGAGATTATTCCAATGTTTAACTCTATTTTTGAGATTATATGGAGATTATTTCAACTTTTAGGTCTAGCTGACCCTGCTTCAAGCAGGAGGGTTTGGACTAGATAAACTCCAGTGGTGCCTTCCAACCTCAATCATTCTGTGATTCTGTTACTCTGGAAAGTAAATTGAAAGCTAAACAAGACTTAACTTTTGACCAAATTTTGCTAACCAATAAAAATTTTATGGCTAGATTTCCTTGAACTAATGAACTCCCTATTTCTCAAAAGTCTACACTGAAAGATTGGAGTTCTCGCATGCTGAAAGGCCCCTCTTTGGAAGCATCAAGCCCTGCTGGTTCTTACATGCATCTCACAGACTTTTCTAAAAGCAGATCTTGAAGATCATTATGTGTAACTGAAGCATTTGACAAACCTCACTGCTGAGCTGTGATTAGCTCTCACTGTCAGCTTGGAGGTGATCCACTCTCAGTGAATCCCTGCTGGCTCTGGAGCTGTTTGGTCCTTCCCCGCATAACCCGTCCGGTATTGCCAGAGAATGCAGTGTTTGATCAAGGTCACCTTTTCTTGACACAAAACATTTAATTTCCTCCCTTCCATCAATAAGGCTAGAAGGCCCAGTCCAAAACCCACTAGAGAAGAGTCCAGAGGAGTTAAATGGACCCTTAGGTTTCTCACTGGTTGCAGTCAGGAACAGAGACAATTAACATACATAGTAAATAACAATTTTGGGATTCACCTCTCCTAATTTCAGACAAGGCACCTAACCCAAGCTCTAGGCTCCACCCATAGTAAATGGGGTAGAGCAGCACCTTCACAAGAAGATGCAATTCATCTCTAAGAGAAGAGGCATAAGTCTGAAATAGCTTCTCCTTTCACTCTGTTACACTTAAATGAGAATCTCAGGCAGCCAGTCAGGTGAGCTGAACCCCATGCCATTTCCTACGTGTTACCTTTGTTCATTTTCATGATGATATTATTGCTCTTCCCCTTTCCTCAGCTAAATGCAAGTCCATTTGAATTTGCTTCCTGACTTAGTAAATCAAACCCTTTGTAAGGCACAAAAGCAAAGGCTTTCTTCAAATCCAAATAAATTATGTTCAATGTTTCAGGATTGCCTCCCAATTTGCTAGTGTATTTAGTGCATTTAAATGAAATGTATGCATATGAATGGTGATTGCTCCTTATTGAAACGCACATCTCTAAACACCCTGTAATCTTGCTCCTTACCAATGTCTCCCAGAAATTATTCCAACATAAAAGGCTTACTTCTTCATCCCCAAATCAGTTTTAAAGCCGTACAACACAAACTGTTACTCAATCTCTTACATTGTCATTGTATTTATTATTTATTCCCTTTGCCCCCACACACAGTTTTATGTGTTTTCCAGATATGTAAGGGAAATTCTTGAGACTCGAATTCGGTCACAGTTTAGGAAAAAAAGAAATATACGAAAGACAGAAAAGAGTCTCCTAATATTCTTGTCAAAAATGAGCAATTATTTGAAGACCTCATCTGATGCTTATTGCCAAGGGTGGGAGACTTTCTTTTTAGCAATGACTTTTCTGCAGCCTGAGTTCTTTTCCCATCAGGCAGTCCCCAGAACCATTTGATCTCCTAAATGAGCAAAGTAAATGAGACGCCCTTCCTCTGCTTATGTCTTATCAATTCTGATTCTGTACCCAGCGATTAAAACCCTGATTGACTCAGAAGCACTAAATCAGGACAGATTGTCTCTGAAAAATATATAAAGCCTTTTCTAGAAAATTTCACTCATGCCTAGTGATAGTTTTACTGAGTCTCAGCTGCTGTCAAAGCGCAGTTCTTCCAGTTGTCTACTAATATTATGACCAGAAGTAAAGTCCACAACCTTATCAAAATGACTTAAAAATCTAAACTTTATTTCCTGGTTGACTTAGGTACTTCAGACTCAAATCACATTTAAAACTTCCTACCAGCCTAAATCCCTTTTGAAAATCAGCTGCTTAATAGCCCTTTCCCAAAGAAACCTATACTCTCACTGTTAAGTTACAGATCTATTTATTTCCTTTCAAGTAACAAGGTGAACTTCTTTCAGAAAACAGAGATTTCATCACCAAGAAGAAAAAAAAATATCTTCTAGAACGATGACATTTAAAATATGCTAGTTACACTATGATTCTTGCATGAACGGGTGATGAAAGAAATTCATTTTTGCTGCCAAAACTAACAGACGTATTATTAAAAATATTGTCAGGATTGTGCAAAAATCCAGTCAATTACTATTGTGAAAAAATACCTCATCTGCTGCTTCTTTTTAATACAGTAGCAAATATACTGCCTGGTTTGGTTTCATGCCAAGATTAATTTTAAATTGGACCTCATGAAATATTTATGAGGTCCAATTTAATGGGATTGCTTTCCCTGGCATTAAGCCTGTGTGGATAGCATCTTAAACACTGATGTTTTCAACAGAACCTCAAGACACGCGCAAAAATAATCCTTGTGTATTAATAGGCTTATTAATAAATTGCTTAACACTACGACAGCATATTTTAAACGTATTTTGACAGGTCCTTTGCAGTGAATCTTTACCTGCTTTTCTCTAAGCCTGCACTTTGCCCTCTGTCAAACAAATGCTGCTTAGCATTAGCAAAATAGTAAATCATCATTAGTTAGAAAAAATCTGAAGTAGGTGTGAGTAAAGGGCTAATCATCCTTAGATAAGCTTCAGGGAGAACTGACAGTGCTCAGAAAGCTACAGACACCACTCAACTCCTCCATGGCTTTCTTGACTCACTGAGACACCATTTACCTTTGGTTTCTTATTACATTTAACTATTCAATTAAAACGCAATATTGAAACACATATATTTACAAAAATCCTCAGTGTTTTGTACAAAGAAAACATCTTGAATAATTTATTTTCCTTCCTTTTTTCAATTAAGGGCATTGACTTAATCTCTCGAGCCAACTATTTCAACTGCATTTGAACCCATTTCTAGATAGCTGCTTCACTTCTTCTCCTCCATCAGCCTTCACGGTAGATCTTCAGGAACTAATAATCATGAGTGGAGCCTAAAATAAAGTCAGTACAGACCTCAGCCAAATTTGGTCTCATTCTGCTACTACTAGGCAACCCCAATGGTGTGTAATTCCTGTAAGAGTGTAAACAATACTGCAGGTACCGAATGCCATCCAACTTTATAGACCAGATCTGTAACCTGCAGCACGATTGCTTGAGATCAGAACTGAATACAAAATCCATCTTTCTCCTAAAGAGAGATTGAAGGGCAATCATGTTCTGCATCGCCAAACAAAAATATACTGCTGTGTGTTTCCCAGCATGATCCCATTAGAAGGGCCACAGACATCTCACTTGGCTTTGGAAAAAGCAAGTGGTATGGGACCAGCAACAAAAAGAGATTGCCCATCTGACCTGCTTGGGTCAACAAACCTTTATAAAAAAAAAGGTGCATGCCAGAAGCGTAGAAAATATCAAGTAAGAAGAAGTAAGTAGCATGCAATTCAAAAATGAAAGAGTGGGGGGAAGCATCACATCAAATGATGTGTTTTGGTAACTGGAAGAAAATAGCGAAAAGATACATCTTTCCATACGTGTGCCATCTGATTCCAGTACACCAAGCGACAGTCGCAGAGTGTGACATGACATCGTAAAACATATCTCAGTTGCTTTTTAGTGGAGATAGATTGGCACTTAAATTCCATATCTATATCATTGATATTGCATCCTAAGAGACAGAAAGTTGGCTTCACCGTTTGCCTTCTAATGAACCGACATGCGCAACATTGAAAGCTCTTTAACAAAATAAAACTATGCTACTAAGAGTTTGGAACAAGATATGAAGAGCTAATGATCTAAATAATGAAACTACAAGGGAGTTTTAGGAAGGCAGATTGTAATTAGCCAACTGGAATTTAGCCAGGACGCCACAGCTAACACCTCTGTGACCTTCAATCAACACTCCTTTAATATGCATGAAGTTGGGTTTCTTTACCATTAATAAAGTGAATGAAAATCCAAATGGATCAAATATTCCATTGGTTGATTTTTATCATCATAGAGCTGCTGGAATGATGAAATTCATAGGGGAAAAAGTTGTGAATACTCAGTCTTAAATGCTCAGCTAGCAAGCCGTCTGTCCCTCTTCTGATAGTACTGATGCTGACAGCTGTTGGATGCACATAGACAATGTTTTCACACTCATAGTTGTGATGTATAAGCAACATGTTCACCCCAGAAACCAAACTACACAAATTCCCACTATTCTCAGTCAGATGGAAGAACAATCCGCAGGATGATACCTGGAATTCACTTCCATACTCCTACAAAGCCACCTTAGCTCTTGGTGTCTTTTCTGAATTGCACCCACTCACTTTATTAAGGTATAAAATTGTTAGGTCAGATCAGCACAACATCTGCTCATTTTGTTATTCCTGTACAGATCAACAAGCCCAGCATTAAAGAAAAGCTAATCACAGGGAAGCCATGATTCACTGGCAGCCATTTCAAATGAAGAAATTCCACCCCACACAAAGAAGCTCTATGGAATAAAACTTTGAACTAGCTAGCCCTGTTTAGGAGTGTTGATAGCAAGATTAATTATCCTTCTGTTGAGAGGCAGAAGCTGCCACAATGATGTGTCACCAGCACTTACCGAGCAAGGATGTATTCATCACAAGTGACAAGACTGCAGAGAAGTGAAATTCTTGGTTAATATTTGTCTGTATGTTAATGCAGTTTAAAAACAAAGTTCTCTAAAGCTGGATGAGAAGAAAAAAAGAGAAGAAAAAAAAGAAAAGGAAGAAGAAAAATGCTTTAGCCAAAGTAAACAAAGGGAAGAAGTAAAGCAATTTAATTTTTTTACTCATTTTACAGACCTTTTGAGATTTAATCTGCACAGCCATTAGGGATTTAAAGAGGACTGATGTTTAACTTGTTTGCCCATATGACTTAAGACAAATCCATCTGACAACAACAAAGCACTTTCTTTGTCTTCACCACCACTTAATTTAAAGCCGACATGTTTACTAACAGCTTAATCTGTTTAACACAAATAGTCTTTTACATTCTTTAATCCTGTCAAAAAAAAAAGAAGAAAAAAGAAAAAAACAACCAAACCTCCAGAAACCATTTGATCCTTTCCAAAGACCAAAGCCAGACTTTGGGGCAACCTGATATCAATAAAATATCTTAGTTGTACAAACACACTGAATCAAGCAATTTACATCTTTTTTATAAAAGCAGAAATTCAACCTTGAATTGCACCTGGAATGCCCTTAACTACGTTTTTCTCATAGTATATTCTCTTTCATGGCCATCAGTGTCTCTTGTTTTTTTAATGCTAGTAAGGACAGAAAACATCATATTCTACAAAAGTGTTGACCACCTGTTGGTGAGATCTGTTCTTTAGTAATAATTGCATTGTCTCATCTCTGCTGATGATGTTATCCATGACCTAGAGAAAGAGCAGAGTATCAACAGATTCCAGTAGTCTTGGTGCTGGAGCTTCGTGCTGTATGGTTTAAACAAGAAATTCAGCCCTAGACCAGCGTAACACGAGTGTGTGTTTAATTTGAAGTTAAAGGACAATCATTTATAATAAAGATGTGCTTTAGTGTATCATTGCATTGGAATCTCACCTTTCCTCTGTATTTCAATTTCCCCATGTGTAAAATGCAGTTCTAAGAGCCATTCCAGTGAAAAGGCAGTGTAAGTACAAAGTATTATTCTTGTCTCTTTCCCTCAGAACTTTGTTCAGATGGTGCCAAACTATCCTGTAGGGTGTCCAACATTAAATTTTATGCTTTGCAAGCTAAAATGAGTGGTCCACAGGCTTCGGAGCCTTGCAGAACACTGTTTGCACGTGCACCAACTCTGCTACCGTCAGGTCTTCTTGTATTTCAAAAACTCTAGTACCATACAACTTTCCCCTACTTTAAATGAGAAGGGGAAAATATATGACTGCAAAATATATTCAAGGCTTTTTATTTTTAATAGAAGACTCTATAAAAATTGTGTACTGCTTTACTTCATATGTTATATTCTTCAGGATTAGACAGTCATTAAAATAGAGCCATTTATCTTCAGATACAAAAAGAAATGGAACTTAAAGACACCTCTGACAAAATACTCATAGTGAATACAATCACAAGCAAACTCAGCCATACAAAAGCTAAGTGATTGTTAGTCCCTAGTTAAACAAGGAGCTAGTGGAAGAAATTGAAAAAAGCCAATGCTAAGCATTTACATAGACCTTTTCACCCAAGAATTTAAAATATTCTACAATGAAAACAACAAAAAAAGCAGTACTTGATTCCCGAAACACAGTCTTCTGCTACACATCAATCTGCCCCACAAAATGTTGATTCTAACATTGACTTTGTTCCATATATTTTCACCCCACCTCTGTACCAGGCATTTTGAGTAAACTACAATTTTATACTGACACACTTGATGTTGAATTCAGATAAATATTGAAAGTTCCCTACAGAGACTTCTGTAAAATGCAGTTACATCCAATCCTGTAAAATCAAGCCAATCTTTAATTGTAATAATAAAAATTATATTACAATAATGGTATTTTCCAGTTAATGACACAATAAAACCTGCTCAAAGGCAGCCTTTATCACACTGATAACTGTACTATTTTTAACACAGATCATGGCCACGGAACAGGTTATGTTTTCAGAGATTTATCTGAAAATTTGATGCTGAAGAGACTATTTAAGGTGTTAAGTTTTTCTGGAGGTGGGCTTTCTATTAATTCATATTTGTATAGTACCTGGAGGAAAGAAAACATCCTACATTTCAACATCTTAAGAATAATAAATGAAACTAGCCATATTTTCATTAGTATTGTGTTAATTACTTGATGGAAATATCCATCCTGGTGGTCTCAGAAATCTTACAGTTTGCATCAGAGACACATCTTTCCCCAAAACAAACCATGATGCCCAATGACACTTGTGAGAGGAAGACTGGAAGACCCACTTGACTGTACGTGCAAAAAGTGTATCTATTTTACAGACCTCTTTTGAAAACCTCATTGGACTATATTTCAAAACATGAAGGTAGTAATACAAAGACTGCCTTTCCCTTCAGTTGCAAAGGTGTACACGGGGGGTAATTAAATTGCAATTAACTTCTAACCACCTTGTCTCTCAACAAAGTGATTCTCTCCTGTGAAAAAGGAGAAAGTAAATGAGATTTGGAGGTGTGCAGTACTTCCCTTCCTGCTTTCCTAGAGCAGAGGAATGCCTACTCCAGCTGGAAAAACATGAACAACTCCAATGAATCAGGGAATTTTGGAAATCTTGCTCGGTTACTTGATGCCAGAGATCTGGCACTCACTAATTCCCTACGTATCTGGTGTTCTTGGAGTAAGACAGAGTAATAATAGTCAGTTAGAGAAGACAGGCTTTAATTAGCCCTAGTTTTAGGGATTTCCAATTTTAGACTATGCAAGCAGTGTCCTTTAAATCTTCTGACTAATCTCTCTTCACGTTTTCATGTATATAACGTGTATGAAAATCCTTGGGTGCCCTCCTTTGAAAAAAAATTCCTTGGGGTCAACCTCAATGAATGAAAATAGATATGGTAAAATAGAGAAAAGAAATAGGTTAAACTTCAAGAATTCTACCGTATTCTGGCATCCCAAGGGCATGGGAATAACTAAACATTTTGTCTTCTCGTGGCAGTGAAGTGCTGGATGTCACCTGATAAATGGGACATCTTGAGGAGGAGGTATATATTTTATAGGTTTAAAATTGATAATGATCATTTTGGCAGTGCAGGCAAAAGGATAAGCCATAGGAGTAAACATAGGTGAAAGAAAATAGCTTTTTACTACAAATTTTCTAGTTCAAGAACCCTTTGTGTCTATGCTATCACTGTAATATCTCACCATTATTTAAGATGTTTGGAGCTGGGCAGGCCTCTTGCACAGCAGGGAATGTTACCACAAGGAAAATTCCTCTCAGAGCCAAGATGCCTCAAATCCGTGATATATATTGCTATGTGCCACTTCAATTTCATCTGAAATGATACAATCTCAAGATGACCAGTAAATCTGTTGTGGGAATGAAAAAAATATGCTTCTCTGAATAGATCACCACTTCTTCAATTATTACAGTGCATATAAGTTTTACTGATGTATTTTTGGTTGCTTTTTGGCTTTGTATTCATTCTTCATTTAACATTGAGAGTGAATATGGACATTTTAGGGATCAAAGACTCTAAGCTGCTCCCTAATATGCCCCTGTCAAAAAAAAAATTCTCAAACCTTGTGCTATATAATAGAGAATCAGGTATTTGGCAGGATAGTATGGGTCGGAATTTCAAAGTTTCCACTTTCAGTGTGAACCTTGTTATGTCAAAATTCATTTCATATTCAAAGTATCATACAAAATGCATCTCACAAATTATTCCTATCGTTAAGAAGCTTTTCTTTTCTTTCAAGACTATTGCCTGTGCAGTCACAAAGTAGATCAGAATCAAGAGAACACTGATAGCAATAAAGGGAAAGTTTATTCATTTATTCATACTCATTGCATCAGAACTTTTCTTACAAGGCAAGTGCTGTGTTCTTAATTTACAACAGCTGACCTGAGTGTCACACTACAATCAAGAAAAGTAAGGTGTATTAGAACAAAGTTTCCTTACCAAAAAACAATGCCAACAGTACAGCTCATTAGTATGGCAAATAAAAAAAAAAAATATTTGAGGCTTCTCCTAGCACACTTCTTTTCACTGAAGTAGTTTGTCAGGACTTAGGAAGGATATTTGCAAGTGCAATGAACAAAGACAGTAAAAATGGATGACAAACATAATAAACTTTAAGATATCAGGGCTCTTAATCAGACATTCACTGCAAAACACAGTCTACAAACCAAGAACAACAGCAACAAAGTGCTGAAGCCTTTCATTTCCTGATGATTTTTGTCTCTAAAGGAACACTTTATTGAGGGTGTTGCTTATAGGAGCACATTTTACTTAATTGTGCTCACTGTAACTACTTATTGATACTGGAAGGGACTTCTACATTCACTTTTTTATTGAAGAATATTGTGTCAAGGGTTCAGAATAAAGTACAGAATCCTTTTACAATTTTATAAACAATTACAGTTTTACTAACTTTAAAAATAAAAATAATAAATTTTAAAAAATTTAAACCATAAATTTCTTCTATAAGTAATTGGTTCATGGTAGGTCTTGTTCAATTGCAGGAAAAGCTGAGAAGGTATTACAGAAAATGTAAATTATTCATATGAGTGTGTTCCTGGTTTTAACACAAAAAAGCAGAAGAGGTCCTGTAGAATCTAGCTATGCAGATTTTTACTTTACTATCTCATTATCTTCTATTCAGGGGAGGAGTTAATGAAATTTTGACACGACTGCATAAATGGGGCACAAAATAAAAAAAATTATTATTTTGGTTGCCATTTCTACCCTATATACCCTTTTTCTCAGCTCAACTTCTCCAAACAACCTTCACATCTCACAATTCACCAAAGGGTTTAATCTTATCTCACTCTTGACAATTCATCGCTCAGGGAAGATTCAAAAGCACTGAAGAATTTATTGACTTAAGTGGGAGGAGGAAGTGCAAAAATTATAATTAAGCCTGCATAAGCATATATTATGTTTAAAAATTATATTTCCTGTAGGAGAGGAGAAAATTTTAATAGATTTTAAGTGACAAAATATTAATGATTAATAAAATATGAAAGTAAAATATAAAATGGAATAATACAGAAGGCATTTCTTTCTAAACAGTGTATAGGATAACGACTGTCAACAGCTAACATCACTAGCCAGCTAAACCCAACCACCCGATTAAGCTAGGCTATATCACTCAAAGGTCAAACAATATCGTAAGGTATCAGAGGTGATGAAGAGCTGAACACAGATTAAAAGACACAAACGGTAGGATGTTAGCTACAAGAAATGGAATGTGCACAAAATTATAAGACAAAGAGAACAGATACATGCAGTGGTTTTGTCACAGGAATAGGTGTATTCCAAAGTTGTTCATAAAATTAAATCCAAGTGAAAGAATAGCTACAGCACTGAATTGAAAATATTAGATGCAAACAGACAAATGGTACAAAAAGAACAGAAGGCCTCTTTCTACACTAATTCGTATCTTGCAGTGGTAAATCTGAATACCAGATTTGCTAATACACAAGTCAGTAACTAGAAGTGCACCACCCTGACACTACCCTGCCCAAGCCCCTCTTATAAAGGAGGGAAACGGAAAACTGTTTTGATCCTGACTTCCTCACATGAGTCTCGCTGTCAACTGAGTATTGACTGCCAATGAAAGGTTCCTTCAGCCTGCCTTGTGCTTTATTCTGACTCAGTGTCATGATTGCTTTCACCTGCTCCTGCCAGGATAAACATATGGAAAATGATCAACTATATCTGACCCACTACAAGAGCGATAACTGATGGAGACAGACGCTGTCAGCTAGGAAGATACCTTCACGCGCTATTTGTTCACAACTTGTCACCTTTGGATCACAGTGCTTCTGTGTGAACCTTTCTTTTTTATTATGACAACACTGCAGTCCAGTAGCATTCATTCCTGAAAGCTTGATGAAAATACTTGATGATTTTTTTGAAATATAAGAAGAAGCTGCTTATCTCTGGAAAGATGTTTTCTTTGATGCTAGTGTAAAAATGTATGGAATCCATCTAAACTCAATTAAGGAATATTTGTAGTATCACTTAACCTTTTACAAGTGCTTCCTGGGCAATTGTAAAGAGAGCTGACATTTCTTTGAACAGAAGAATAAAAAGAGCAGGGTGATCCATATTAAAAAATACTTCTTGTGGGAATATAATCCGGGAAATTTCTTGCCTGAAGAGAAAAGTTTTAGGGCTGCCAACAAAATATAACATTATGTAACATCGTGTTGTTGCTTTAGGGTTGGATATAGGATATTACTCAAGCCAAATCTGTCTGAAGGTACTGGACAGATTACAAAGATATCAAAAAATATCGCTGTATTTTATTTAAGAATGCTACTATCTAGAAACACCATTCCTTAGCTCACTTGTACTGCAGAGCATTAAAAAGGGGGTTCAATGTAAAACACAGAGTTCTTCTCCCACTTCCCAGTGAAACCATAACAAAGTGTTTTCCCACTCTTGGAGCCTTAGAGTTGGATACTCAAGAAAATTTAATATGTTTTTCAGAGGTGGATTCCAATTAATTTAATTCATTTAAGAGTTTCATTAAGAGCATAGAGGCAAGGATCTGAGAAGGAACAGACTGTGTTAACACACACCTCTGGCATTGCCAAGTCTGAAGGAACACAGACTTTGTCACATCTAAACTAGCCGTTTCAATCTAAATTCACAAGATGCTGCAAGGTACTAGTATTATTTTATGTCTCTAAACTCATTAACAGAAACCATCTCCTTTTCCCTTTGATTATTCAAATCAATGTATCTAGGAAACACATGGGTAGTCATACTTTGAATCCTAACATCTCATGGTCCAGATTCTTACAGCCCAAACTCCATCCAACCCAAACTCCACTCTTGTTACCTTTAGGCTTTCAAGGATTCTCAAGCAATGGAAAGCATCAAATAAGTGAAGATTAAGCTGTGTGAATCGTGAATCTCCATACCAGATCCATACCATGTCTCTCTGGGGTTTCTGTTTTTAACACACAGACTTGAAGGAAGAGGGAAGAGATAATACAGTGTAACACACAGTGTTTTCTTCCCCTATTTGTTCCAGTATTACTTATCAGATGAGACTGAGCAACAAGTATCAATGTCCAGGAAACTAATTCTCAAGGGATTCTCCAAACACTAAACAAAAGGTAAGAGAATATGAATTGCTTTTCTTTCTTTTTTCTTTAAATGCAGTAGAACAAGTAAAATTGAGCATCATAACACTCTATGCTTCTGAACTTCAGATCTCAGCTATGTTCTTTCCCTTATGTGGATGGTACATATGTGCCATCAACAAGCTCTTTAAAGAATGGTAGTTGGTAACTACAGACAGAAAAACTGGAATATAAGAAAATTCTTTGACTGTTCTAAAAATGCTTTCAAAGGAAGGCCATATATTTATTCAGCCAACATTAAGATAAGGTCTAAGGTGATAAATGAGGAACTAAGCAGCAACCTGATAACATCAGCATTATGAAATACTATTTACAATGACAAAGTGTTAGCTGTCCTTGGTTAGTATTCAAGAACAGTAATGGAATTGCTAGTGTACTGTGGACAACTTTCACCACCACACTCTTTCACATTAGAAAAATGTGGTCAGTAATGAAATGAGCAGAATTTATGCTGGCAAACATCTATACAAACTTTATGTGCACTGGTGGACAGTATCTACAGCACTGTCACTGCCATGCACAAAGCCATACGTGAGCTGCCCTCACTGTAGTTTGCTCAAATACTTATGTTAAATACCCTAGTATTTGCTAGTCTTCCTGGGAGGGATTTACAACCCATACTCCCAGGACAATATTGTTAGTACTGGCCATTATCTGCTTCTCATACAAAGGATACAAGCTGTTGACCAAAGGCTATTGTATCATGAGATAAATGACTTCCTGGAATTCCCAGGATAAAGGCACTGGGTGATAATACGATACATAATGAAGTCAGGTGGCCTTTAGACTATGTCTAAGCTTCCATAAGCAGGAGAAACAGGAATTTCCTACCCTGTTTATTGAATAGGAGTATATTTTGGTAGTTCCCAATCACTCTACATTTAGCATTAAGGAAACAGCAGATCAGTAGGATCTGGAATTTTAAGTCCCATTTATTTACAAGGCTTTATTGCAAAATAAGGAACAATCACAGTAGCATATGTCTAGCATTTATATGCAAGGAGTCTTCTTTTGACTAGTTCCTCCTGCCAGAGGCTGGCAAGGTAACTAGTGAACACACTAAACTATATGAAGAAAAATCTTAAACAATTTTTTCCAATTTGTTTTTCCAAACTGTTTTTCCCATTTGTTATGTTTGTAAAGTATTTATTCATAAACATTTATCAAAATGTGAGCACCCACTTTTGTATTTTTCCCAATTCATGATGTAAATGCTCTGCCCTCTGAACTTCCAGTCCTTTTGATTTTATCATGTTGTCTGAGACTCAAACTGGAAAGAGCTTCCCCCTGCAGGTTTTGGATCACCACAACCAAATTTTTCTAGGTCATTTTGGCATTCAAGTCAAAATCCAAGTGTATTGATAATTAATAAATACTTTACAACTATACTTTAGATTTTGTATACTGCCCTGTCAAAAGGATATCACAATACATTTATAATATAATGAAGAAACAAACAGATTCCTTCCACAAGCAGCACTGACTTCTAATTATAAACCGTATCTATATTCCAGTTCCTTCATCCATTTAAGTTTTTCTTTCTGTAGTGCCTTCTTTTCCCATCTTTCTTGAAAATAATGTGTAAATGCTTTCAACACAAAAATATATGGTAAAAAAATCAAAATCCTTGAAAACAGGTGATCATATTTACTGGCAGACTAAAAAAGAAACAAAATCAATGGGATGCAATCAGAAGTAACTGAGACACAGAGTAGGAAAAGGAGATAACAGTAGTCAATGTGGATCTGACAAACGTTCATATTAAACAGATTTGGGTATAATTTGCCTGAGGTTTCAAAAGGTCTTTTATACCTTAATCTAAAAGTTAAACATTTCCAGGATTGGGAAGGAGCTGTTTATTGGACTGGGACAGTATAAAAGAAAGAAGGCCCTTGTGAATGCCAAAGCGAACCACAGGGATGAATGTAAGGACAGTTTCTGCTTACACTGAATATAAAATAAGAACACACAATGTGGCAAAAAAAAATTTAGCAATAATTAAATTAAAGAAAAGGATGGAGCAGTATCAAGTTTGGTGCCAATAATTCTGCAAGTGTTTTAAACAAACTACAGATGGTTTCCTTATTGCAACTTGCAGAAATGCAGGTTAAAGAGACTTATAATAATAAAAATTATAATAATAAAATTATTTGGGATACCTACAAACTTTGGTTGAGTTATCTCTAAAGATATACCACTGAATAAACTACCACAGCAGACCACTGAAAGCTTCTGGCAATGATTATGAAAGCAACGTAGCTCAGACACTGACCTCCCTAACTCATTGTCATTGCAGGTAACCTGTCAGGATGTCATAGGGTCAAACCTGGAAACGAACCTTACCTACACTCAGATGTTTCTGTTGAATGAACAGGCAGACTCACAGGCAGGAAGTTAAGCACTTAGCACTTGCTTAAGAACTTTTTTCAGATAAAATCTTGAGTGACAATGTACTCATTACGTAGAAAATGTCAGTTTTATGCAAACTAAAAGCATGGGTCGGGCCCTAAGAAAAGAAGAGTTTTGGCATAGCCAGATCTGACCACGTTCGCTTCCACAATTGAAGAATGGATACAGTCATGATTTGAGCAGCTTTGTTTTCTGCTCAAATGATGACGGGCTTCGTAACTGACTGTGTTATACTCTTCCCTTCAGGGTGAACAATCTAATGGGATAAATGTAAGAGATTTGCTAGGAAAACTTCTAAGGTTATTTTCTTTCACTTAGACTTTCCCTGCATCCTTTTTGTTCGAGTACAGATCACCACTTTAAATCCTCTTCCAATTCACTCAATATAAGCAAATAAACAACAAGCCAATTTTTTCTCTAGCACTATATTTAAGAGCAGTATTATATCACTTTTCCTAAATACCTACCTAAATGCAGAAATTCTTCATTTCGGTACTCAAATGCCATGTCACAGTAATGATATCCTTAACAATAATGTCCTTATTCCTTAGTAGCTAGAAAGAAAGACCACCTTCTAGAGAGCAGTAAGAAGGAATGATATTAACTTGACTTACAAGAAAATTCTATGATTGGAAGCACTAAGAATACAATTATGAAAATGAACAATAAGCAAAACTTCCAGTTAAATACTTTTGGAAGTGAAGTACGCAGTGTCAAAAAAAGAGATGGGTAGTCTTTAATTTTGAAAACAAACTTTTTTATATTATTACAAGCATTTTTGGGAAACTCATAACTTTATACCTGTTCTAGTAGTAGCCTCAAATATTATAGAAGTCATCTTTGGATTTAAATCTGCTACCTAAAAAACAAAACAAAACAAAACTGTAAAAAGGCTTTTGATTATGCCAGAGAAAACCATATTTGCGTATGGAGCAAAACTAACAAAGACTGGAGTAAATCAAAATACATGTTTCTAAGGGGATTAGGAGGCACTACAAAAGTAACAAACAGAACATTCTCACTGCCAGATTATCATTTACAGCAGAGAGCACACTGACTGCAGAGGACAGTGCTCCTAAATGAGGCAGTCTCAGACTTCCTATTAAAAGACCATTTTTCCAGGAGTTCATAGCTTCCTCAAACTGTACTGGTATGGGCTGAAATTTTTGAAAATAGCTCTGACTGAAGCTGAAGGTTTTTGGAAAATGTTGACCTAAAACAATTCTGCTCTTTCTCAGAGATGAGAGGATGAATATATTTTTTCCCGCATTCCCTCCTCCCCTTTGTTTTTTTAAAAACTTTTTACAGCTGTTTGGTGGAGATGCTACAGTTCTCTCCATGAGTCAAATCAGGATTTGGAAACACAGCATAGCAGTTGCCATAGCATCAATAAATTGTTGTTCTTGTGAAAATGTCCTCAAATTCAGCCAAGTTATGAGCTTCTACAAACTGCCCACACAGACTGAGTGGAATTTTGGCTGTATAGCAGATAATAAGATGTGTTCTCAGCTCACTTACCCCTATAGGGCCAGCTGGAGCTTGTGTGCCTTGTCCTCGTGTCCATCCTCTGGCAGAGCCTTTCTGCCTGTGTGCAGCCACCAGGCCCACTGCCTAGGAATGAAAGCAGTAAATTTTCTCCCTCCTGTTCTTTTTATTGCTTCCATCTGTTATTCTTCCTTTTAGAAAGGAATATTGCAAATTATCACAGTGGAATCAGGATCAGGCAGAAAAGTCTGAGGATGATTGGATAAAGAAGCTCAATTACCACCTTTCCAAAAATTTTGAAATTTTATTTACCTCTACAGGATAACAATATAAATATTAAACATGGATAAAACAAAAAAATAAGACAACCCAACACTCTGCAATCCCTCCACAACTTTACTTCAACATCTCACTAGTTTTTGACTATTAGATGTTCATCCACCTGAAGCCATTTCATTCAGTGTACCAAGAGGCCAACAGTCTGGGAACACACCACAGCTATGTGGAAATGACATTGTTGTCTTTAAGATCATCTCTCTTTTACAGCAGGAGTTGAAAGATAGGCAGTGTACAAGGAAAGGAAAAAAACATGGCCTTAAGGTTAAAAAATATTCTCAGGTTCTGGAGTCTGCTCAGTTTTGACCACAGCCTATATGATGTTGAAAAGATCACCCTGAACTTTCCACTGCTGAACCCTGACTGTCTGACCCTCACTTTCTGAAAATCCAGATTTTCTGAGATCATAGAATCTAATTTATGAAAGGGCTGAGAATTCAGAACTGCCAGAGGACTCAGCTACGCATCTGCTTCCACTACAAGAAGTGCAAAGTATTCTGAAATATATCAGGTTTCAGGTACCTCAAATTGCATTGGTAAAATTAGTGATCGCTCTCATCTTGCATTTCACAATTTTTTCTGTCCCTTTGTGTTAAATAGCAAAAATACATTAAATAGTGATTAATCAAAGGACTAATAAAATACCTTCTTATGGTCGCACTATAGAAAGGTACTTGAGGAAGTCAATAATCACACATTCAGTGCTGGACAGAATGGTGTGCAGCAAATAACTCGGTGCTCATACACTGAGCAATTGAGATAAAAAGGAACATTTCATAAAGCTCCTATTCAGCGGTGTCTATTGTATATGTTAAAGGCGCAGACATCTCAGAAATAAAAGTTGCTATGCAATCATGTAATTTAATATCCCTGTCAGGACATGGATGAACAATCAGAAAAATTACCAGAATTAATATTGCATATGTATTTTCTGTTTTCTCTGCACTTGACTTTACAACCTTAACACTCTTGTAACAAAGCATACAATAAACTAGCTTACCAAAAACCATTTTTCCACTATCGAGTATTTCCACAACAGGGATTTGTAAACACCTTTTTTTATTAAAAGTCCTACTAATATTAAAAAAATTGGGAACTATAAAAAGTCACTGAACTTTATATTTAAAAATATTAATTCATTGTACATTTCTAGTAACACAAAATACAGAACCTACATTTCAAAAATACGAGAAAATTTGATCATGTATCACATAAAGGTGTAAGACGATGTTCAGTGACCCATTTAGGGGCATATAGGGGTTGGGACCAGGAATCTGAAACTATCCACTTTAAAATGTCTCCCTTCTTCAACTTGAATCAGCTAAGGAAATGGTTTGCCATTAAATTATGGCTCTCCCACACACCATTCAAATACGCACTTGACTCCCATTGAAATGGTCAGTTCAACTTAAATTAGATTGAACTATGCATAAACAAAAGGCTACTGGAGAGCACAAAACTCCCATAGCACCCTCTACTGATAAAGAAGGAATGGGATTAACATTCATAGAAAGCAATTCCACAGAACAGGCAAAGTAACAGAGAAAAGTGAAAATGGGTTTTCATTGCAGTTCAGAATTTAAGCTGCTGCTTTATAAAGGGACCCTTTCAAGACATTTACACTCAAAGGCCCAACCCTGTAGTCCTTACTCTGGCAAAATTCCAGCTGAAGTCAATGGGAATATTGCCTGTGTAAAGACTATTCAAAATTAGTCAAACTGTCTGAATATCATTCAATCAGCTCTAATCACTGCATTGAGAATAAAGGCCGTAATTTTGGCATTTTTTGTCACTTTAAATTCTTCAACAAATACTTGCATTAGTCTCTGTAAATCATCTTGCCAAGCAGTATTTGTCAAATAATTGGACAATTTTTTTCCATCAACCGTTGAATAAATTATGAATAACAAGCACTGATTTAACCATGTGACTCCCATCAGTCAGTTCTTAAGTTTCCTGTGAAGGGCTTAACTGGGGTTTTTATTGGTGGTTTAAACATTAGAGAAAATCTCACTCAACCAGAACTACTCAGCTATCTTTCCACCAGTATTGACAGCGTAAAGTCTAAACCCAAATTGTGATTTACTT
This sequence comes from Dromococcyx pavoninus, assembly GCA_033558185.1. Taxonomy (NCBI): domain Eukaryota; kingdom Metazoa; phylum Chordata; class Aves; order Cuculiformes; family Neomorphidae; genus Dromococcyx; species Dromococcyx pavoninus. The sequence continues at coordinate 287,019 of JAUMJL010000284.1, read as the reverse complement.
TTTCAGTTGTATGGACTACCACAAAGGTTAACGTATTTTCTTTGATACAATGTTTGATTTTACTCATTCTTCCAAATATTCTTCCAATACTTTTTTAGAAAAAAATAATATGCAAAGCTCTGCGTAGGAGATACTATGTATATAAAGACACTTAATAATATTTTTTAGATTAACAGATGTATTTATTTAAATATTTATTTTCTTTCAGGCACAAAAGCCTCTCACAGGCACAACAGCTACAACACTACCATGACAGCTTTTGTGTCTGCTATACAACAAATCTTTTACTGGTTCTTCCACCTTGACATAAAATCCAATTAAAAATATCAGGGTAATTAGGTAATTTTAAAGGGAGGATGAAGATGCCGCTTTACTATCTTTTAACTCTCTTTTAACAAGAAATTGAAATAAAAATTAAATAGACATTTAAATAGGCAGTTAATAGGTGTGTAAAATAGGCATTTAACTTTTCTATTAAAAATTAATAAGAAGAAAAATGACTTTAAAAATAGAAATACTAGGGCAGCAGAACACACCAATAGCCCAGTGACCAGTCTCTAAAATATTAAGTGAATTCTGCTTTAGGAGAACAAACAATTCATTTAAAAGTTCTGTTATTGCGCAATACAGTTCCAAAAATACCTAAAATCTTGGTTTCATCTGAACTTGTATAGCAGCTGTAGTACCTATTGCTAGAAACAAATCATTTTGGATACTCATGATCTCATCTGAAATTGTTCTTCAGTAACACCTTTCCCCCCATTATGGCTTATACCCTGTCAGGCTGGATACACATAGAAGGCAACAAAAGCCACAACCAATGCCAAGCACAAGCACAGCCAGGGCCTAAGGAATCCCCCTCTTCCTCTGCTCTCTGAGTTGAGTACATTGACTCCTTGAATGACTTTCCGCTCAGGACAAAAAAACAACAAAAAAAAAATAATAAGGCAGAGAGGCAAGGCAAAATGAGAAGATGAACAAGAAAGATTGAGTTGAGAGTTTATAAAGCAATGGTGATCAGTAGAACAGGTGGAAACCTTACACGGAAAAAATAAATTCTAGAAGGAGTTACTACTCCATACAGCAGCTTGCCCTCCAGAAGCGATGTGGATTCTCTCTCTCTCTCCTCAATGCATATATATGCATCTTTTCTTGTATCCTTATACCTTATTAATTCTCATTAACTTTATGTTTCCTTCTCATTAATTCACCTTTCATTTCAGGGAGTATCAGGAAGTGCAATTAGCTGCATCAAGCACATCTTCACTATTCAAATTATTTAGCTGGTAACTATGTTTATAATTAAGAGGTTTAACACCGCTCCATTACATCTTTTCAGTTGCTTTCAACCTTGCCAAACTTCAATTGTTTTCCATGCCAGGTTTCTCTCCCAGAAAGAGAACTTTCTGAAAAGTTTCTTAAAAACTCTTTTGTCTACCTTCAAAAGCTTGTGCTGTTCACTGATACTGCTGATGTGACAATTGCAGAAAAATTATAAGCTTTGGGCATGTCCTTCTACATATGCTCAAGGGAGTCTTGTCAGAGTTGGCAGAATCAAAGCCTCTGTCTACTGCTAATATGTTCCTTCCTCTCAGGGTTGTGAAAATAAAACCACATTGACCATACTTTAACCCTAGCAGTTGACTGGTTTCCATCCTTGTCCTAAAAGTCTGCACAGGACTTTTTCTGCATCCAGGGGCTACCAGTGTAAGAAGCCCAGTGACCAAAATCAGAAAAGCTATGGTTTTCAGTCTTACACTGCAGCCTAAGATCTGTGGATACACATCTGGGTGATACAACCCAGCCTTGAAGCTAATTTGGGCATGATGGCAGACACACAGGCACAACATGACAGCAGAATGGGCATTTTAGATGTCTCCTCCAGTGTTTTCATAGCTCCCCTGTTTTTGTACTGCGGTGCCTAGGCAGAATAGTTTAAAAAAACCTCCCTGATGCCAATGGAGTATAGAACAGGAACTAGAAGAAGGTAGGAGAAAGGGCTAGACTGGAGCAGACTGGGATAAGTCAGGAGAAATTTGCATTCTCCAGCAAAAAATAAGAAGCAACTTTGCATTGACTGTGAAACTGATCCTAACCTATTCTCAAAACAGAAGCACGTCTCTGAAGACACAAGACACTAGTGCTTCCTAACCTTTGCAGCCTTGCTTTTGTAATTACGTTGGTCTTTTACTGTAGGTCTCTACTATAATAGACCTGGGTTTTCATACTAAAAAAAGCATTGGGGTAGATTCTCTGCTGGTGTAAACTGGCGCAGTGCCATTGATACTCATGGAATCGTGCCAATTTTCATCAGCTGCAAATCTGGACCATTCTTGTTAATTTGCTTGTAAAGAAGCTCCCCACATGTCTCTAATCATTTCTATTTTCCCCCTTGACCCTTTCTGTGTTTGAGGCTGGGTTTCAATCTTAGAGATGTGGTGACAAAGTGCTTTATTTTGTTTCATCAGCAAATTGGGATGTCGTTAGTAGCCACTTCCAACCTCTCCTCCAAACACAGATTCACAACGGGGTGCAAGCACAAAAAGCTCTGCAACAGTGCTGTCCCAGGCTAGTATATCTCTGTGATTTGGCCTGGTGCAGGTGGCACAGTGTCTCAGGTTGTGAGACCTGCTTACTGTGCTGCATCAGAACAAGAGGTGGCACGTGCTATGTCTCAATGGCAATTTAAACGCATCCACAATGACACTTGGACATTTCAGTGATTGATTTATTTTTCTGATGAAATCTTTTGCTTTCTGTCACCAACCTAGTTTTTCCCCATATCTTTGGATTTGTGTCATCTTAATTGACAAGTCATTTTTTAATGATTAGCTGTGTTACTAGTTACAGTCTAAAACCTCATCTAGTATTTTTTTTGTGGAATTCACATCTTTTTGATAAAACTGTATACATATTTATTGCGAGCATTCTCTGTTAAACAGTCAACCTTCCAAATATATGGTAAGCCTAGAGCAGCAAGATATACTGTCAAAACAGTCACTGTTATTTCTTCTCAGAATTGTGCTACAACTAGGTTCTTTATAGCATGTTTTTATCTTTAATGATTTTATCAATTAAGTTCTCTGACACCAAAAAAAAATGTTCACCGTTCTAATCCCTGGAATCCTTTTTAGAACAATTTCCCACCAAAACAGTTTTGTACGAAGATCGTTACCTTCAGTTTTCCTCTATTGTATTACATTTTACTGATTAATTACCTAAGTTTTAATAGGAGTTCCGTTAGCAATTCTTTAGCTCATTCAGTTTCCTTGGATGAATGCCACATGTTCTGATTTTACTATCATGTAATTCCATGGGTTGCTGCAAATCTTGTGTACACACCATTACTCTTTGGCAGCACTTGCTGTTTGTAAATAGCCAGCATTAGGACAGGTATTTCCTTGTGATCTGCTCTGCTCAAATTGGAGGCAACCAAAATAATTAGTTTCTACGTGAGTTCTCCTTTCAGCTTGTTCCCTTTGTGCCCCCGTGGCTCCTCATGCATTTCCAGCATATTATTATTATGACTGTAAACATTCTTCAGAAATCCTCTAACTTATTTGAGATTAATTACACCTCTATTATAGGGATAATAATGAAAACCTCTTATTTAATATATACACTGAGTCCCATTCCAAGTTTCAGATGTGTTACAAACCTTAGGTTTATAAGGTGTTTCGTTTATGTTGTTTTGTGTATCACATTTTGACATGAGATTGAGTGACGTGGTCTCGTCTACCTCTGCTCACACTCTCCTTTAAATCCCATTAGAGAAGAAAACTCTCTGTATACTGTATATTCTTTACAGTCATACTTACCCTATGCAAGGTAGTATTTAGCCAAGATAAACTCACATAGTCCCATTTACCTTCCACTTTTCTTGCTTGAAAAAAAAGTATAGGAATTATAGAATCAACCTCTCACTTGTACTCCCCAATCTGTCTTTCCTATGCAGTATACAGAAATTAATTATTGTACCTCATTGATTTTTTCACGAGCACCATATTTCACAAGTGATAAATTATATCTGTATTATCATGATGCCAAACTTTAACCGCTACCCAGAGTTTCCTTTAAGCTCCTTGTATTCGTATTCATAAGTTTTATTATTTTATGTAAATGTTCCTCTTTAAAGGTGTCTTTTCACCTTTGCTGTACCACAGCTGCAGTTGCTTACTGTATCTCCTATCCTTGGGTATATTTTACAAAGATGAGAGGTCTGAAAAGCACATAAGAAATGGGACGTTTTCATCTGAAAATATAAAAAAGAGAAATGCAAAATTATGGCAAAACACTCTGTCATGAAGAATGTTTTTTGCTGCATGCACTTCCCTCTATCAGGAAACGTATGCTACTAAGCAAGAATAAGAAATATTTTTTTATTATATAAGTCATTGATGAAAGAAAGAACAGAACACTACATTGTTCAGATATCTTAACTTCTTAACATTGAAAATTTATGTAACGCACAAGGTGGAAAACAAACAGGAAAATATTCCAGGCCTAGGTAAAAGTCTCAGGAATGGTCTGACAAACCCAATCTACTCAGATTATCAACAAAAATTGAGGGATGACTTGATGAAATTGTTAATGTATCTCTTCAAGGAGAAAATACCGGTTAATAAAGAGCTCTTCAGCCTAGATGAGAAAAGCATAAAAAGAGCAAATGGCTAGAAGCTGATGTCAGACAAATTCAAATGAGATATAATAGACTAACAGTCACCATGATTAACCACTTGAACAAACAACATCCCCCAAGTTATGAATTCTTCAGATGAAAACTGAATGGTTTTGTGAAAGACATGATTTAAATAAATGCATTAAGTTCTAGACTTCCCTAACTGCATAAAATTCCTTCCACCATCTCAGAAGGTCAGACTGGATGATTAAATTGTGCTTCAAACCTGAAAGTTTTAACACATGGCAAAATACAACTTTCAGAATCACACATCTGCTCAGAATAATTTCTTGTTTGTTATAATTGTATTTTTTTGCATTGTCTTAAAAGAGTAATTTTGTGAAATAGTCTTCTAACTCTCTGTCTTGTTACACAAAAGGTTAAGTTCCCTACAGACAGACCAGGTAAAAAGCAGGTGAAAGTTGCATTTAAAAAAACACCCCTATTTCAAATTGCATTTAACATAAAAAGAGAGCAAGAAAGAGATACTAATGCCAGCCCTGGAAGTATTGAAAGCACGCTCTGAAAACCTCTGTGATGACAGTTTGAAAAAAGCAGCTTTTATGTGCTACTGAGCCAGCCTCTACAAAGTCTTTTAAATGCAGTTGTTTACCTAGAAAATATAAGCAAGGGCCAGAATCTGGACTAGAAGAGGCACCTTTGATTGCAGACAGTGAACTGAATCTTTTACTAATAAATTGTTCCACACCTTTGTCTGAAGCAAGAAAATCAAAGGTCTGTGTTTTCTCACAAGAATGCACAAGCCCCCTCAAAAGCAATATGGTTTTCTACATCTAAGTCTCAGTATTTGTTGACTTAAAGAGTTTGTACGAATGACAATGCACATCACTGGTTTGTTACTTCTGTCATCTGTGCTACTGAGTGTACCTTGACTCAGATCAAAGTTGAAAGCTTCTTAAAAGATACACAAACCACAATGTGACAAATAGCATGCTTTGTTTGACACAGCAAACAAGAAATTACTTTCATCAACCCAGTAAAAGAATCCTGTGTTTTCAGTGCTAATTCTGAAGACCGCAGTGAACGAACCAGAGCCTTACTTCATCCTCAAGGAATGAGGACCTCTCCAAAGACAAACAGAGAGGAAGAAATAATATCAGTGCATTAAATGCTGACAATAGTATGAATTCAAGGTTTGTGATCTACAATACACATTTGTAGAAAATACACTCTTTACATAATTAAATGGATTTCTCACAAATTAGAAAACATCTCCATTAAGCAAATATTCACCTAACTACAGATCAGAACATAAGCAGCACTTCAGAGATACATCCTGAAGTAAACATCCGTACACCTACAGCTTTACACAACCTAGTACCATACACAGTTAATACACAGGCATCAGAAATATTGCAAACCTGAAGTTTTGAGTTTGTTCTTTCTACAGTAACATTACCTGAGTAATTTCCAATGCATTCTTATAAAATATTTGAAAGTTTATACACATATAAAGGACTTCAGATCTGTAGATCCTTACTAATACATTCAATTCAAATAAAAGAATTTACTATGACCTGCTCAATAAAAATCTATGGTGATGCATGAAATCACATTTGGCTTGGAATCTAATTTGTTACAAAAATGTACGTATACAAATTTCCCCTTAAATTAAGCTTTTCCTCCCTATAAAGGACATAATATTAATTAACAGAACAGATATTTAATTCAACTATAAACCAGTGACAGCCTTTTTGCTGACTTGAAAGGGCTTTGAAGGGACCTAATAACATCTCTACTACTCTCACAAACTGAAACTACACAGCTTTCCTACTGAGTTGGAAGCACATGCCTGGAAGTTAAGAGAAACTCACAGAAAATGGAAACAGTAAACAAAGCGCATCATAAGCAAAAATAAATAATGCGTGTGTATAAATATATATATATATTTAATACATTTTTGAACAAATAGTAAATGAGGTAGAACATTTTTAAACTTTTGAGAAGAAAGAGCAGACACTGTGTTTTTATAATTAAGGACATCTGACTGGATTCTCTTAAAAAAACTTTTAACTGGACAACTACAAAGCTCTGTGACACAGTATTTGTTGCTGAGTCAAAGGCATGGCTCACAGTACAGATCGCCAAAACCTGCTTTCCTCTGCCAGCAGAAGTATCTCAAACTAGAATTCCTTGCTAACACATTCTGACTCAGCTCTCATCTTTTATGACAACTGTTCTGCCTACTGATTCTTGGAAGAGTTATTGGCTCATACCCTGTCAGCATAACATAATAAACAGCATAACATAATAAACAGCATAAATGTCTGTATTTCCAGTGGAAAATCAATCTGTATCTTTACACATGCAAAGGTTACTATCCATCCTATTCACCATCCACAGCCTGGAGCTTCATTTGGAGACAATAACACAGCTCAAAATCTCTGGAACAATACTACAAAACAACCTTTCCAAAGATAATCTTACAAGTTTAGTTTGCAAAAGGTGTAGCACTCACTATTTTCGCTGTTTACGACATAGGCTTTACTTGTCAAGTCAATATACATTTTTATAACATGTTGTTTTAAAACCACCATTCAAAAGTTGATAAATTTGAAGGAACCTCCACAAAAGTACTACATTCCTTTCAAATACGTTCACATGGCAAAGCATAAGAACATACTACAGACAATATCACGGTATGAAGATGGTTTCAGTGAAGCTCATTACAGTTGCTATATTAGAAAGTTCACTTCAACCCTTTGCCGTAGCATTGCTGTTTCTATATCATATCTATTAAACTCACATAATTTGTCACCTCTTCTTGAAAAGCTGATCTCCTGCCATTGATGGCCACCTGCCTCTTCTAGTTAGCAGTGCCATGCTCACTTGCAGCTCTACAAGAAGAAAATGGATTTGCTCTTCTGTTAGTGCATTTTGTTCTAGATCAGAAACTGTTGAATCTGTGTCTTACTCCTTCAAAAGGCTTTAAAATCTACTACAGTGTGTGGTACCTCAAGTGAGCACTGCCAAACTGAGGCTAAAATTCTCATTTTTCCTAAGTCTTCTTAAAAAGGATTCTGTAAAACTCAACCATTCCAGACAGATCCATGATTTCAGCACTATTTAAACTTACTAGTAACATTTTAAAATTACACACATGGACAAAACCAGGTATATCATCACTTATTAGTCACCTTCAAAAGATGTAGCCTGTTCATTTTGTTAGTGTCTTTTGAGTGTTTAAAACAATCCTTTACATTTAAACTAGAGGCTCTTGGTAAAAGGTGGCTCCTAATAAGAAATGGCAATTACTGCACCATGTTTCTCTCCAGAAACCACAGTATGAATTTTAATTTTGTCCTGACTGTGTTTCAGCTAAGGATAATACAGACATTTTAGTTTTGAAGCAGTAAGAAGTACAATAAAAGTGAAAAATCAAAATAAGAGACAACAGTAGTCTTCTCTGAGTTTCAATTAAGAACCAACACCTTTGGATTAAAGGCTTATTTTAATGAAAAACCTTAATAAGCATGCATGTGTATAGGATCACCTTAATGAGGTATGACAGAAATAGAAGAGAGGGCTAACATTATTTTAGAAGATTATTAGTACCTTCAAGAAACTCAGTTAAGTATTTCTAAATAAAATAAAATAAAATAAAACCAGAAGTAATTAAATACTGAAAAGACATAAATTGCTGGACCGAGTTCAAGTATAAAAAAGTGAAATGAAAACAGGTACAAGAGATGTGGATTTCAGTATCTTTGTATTCAAATTGATACATACTAATGATTTTCCTACACATTGATTTTTTTCTGATAATATTACAGCATTAGACTTTCATTTAAATTTTAGCTAACAGAAAAGCCAAGTTTTCTACTGTATTTGCTAATTAAAATGCACTACTAAAAATCTTTAAAAGTTTAAACTGTCAAATATCCCTTTATGGTTTACTGAGTCAGGTTTGGTATCGAGCTAACTTGCAAGTTCTCTTTAAAAAATATTATTATATCTTTTTATTCCTGTCTTTAGAAACAATCAGTGATTTAATGTCATTTTAAAGATAGCCACTTCAGTTGCTTTTTACATCTTCCCCTACCATGCACAGAGGTATTCTCAATTACAGATTTGACTTTAAAGTAATTACTTATAATTACAGAGAAAATGTGCATCCAGTGGCTTAATCACTCCATTTATATGCTGCTGGAAGGATTACTCTCAGGACAGCCTCATTGCTTTTCCTCGGAAAATGCCATTTCCACAAGAAAATGAATCTCTCAAATCGTTAGCAGCTGAGAAGGACTGTGACAACTATTTAAACCTCAAAGATTAAAGAAATGGCACGCCTGCACTTGAGGCAGCATCTGTACCTGTGATCCACCACCAAGATACAGGGCCACCAAGTGAGAATAACCAGAAATATGGCCAGAGGAAGCCTACACTCCTACTAGGGTCTAGAAGTACCTTCACACAGTTCTGGATCTTCAAAAAGACATCAGTAATTATTAAAAATAACAGTGCACAGCTTTTGGCTCAAGAAGGCATTATCTGAAGCCTGGCAAGTCCCTGAAGGAGCTGTTGCTGTACAGTAATCCCAGTCTTACTGTCTCCCCGCCAAGCTATCCACTTTTTGCCATGGCCAAAGATGGGCACTGAGTGACTTCCCTTAAAATTCAAAGCCACCAGTTCAAATGAGACACCTGACTCTGCTAAATGGAGAGGGACATGTAAAAATCCCACCCCACGCAGCCTTGCTTAGGAAGAAGTGCAGTCATGACTAAAGAAATAATCACCTTAAAGGTGTCAGAATCACAGAATCATTTAAGTTGGAAAATTGAAGATCATCGAGTCCAACCATAAACCTAACACTGCCAAGTCCACCACTAAAGCATGTCCCTAAGCACTACATCTACATATCTTTTAAATACCTCCAGGGATGGTGACTCAACTACTTTCTGGGGCAGATTAACAACACTTCCAGTGAAAATATTTTTCCTACTATGCAATTTAACCTCCCCTCGCTCAACATGAAGCACCATTTCCTCTTGTCCTATTGCTTGTTACTTGGGAGAAGAAACCAATACCCACCTCACCAAAACATCCCCTCAGGTAGTTGTAGAGAGTGATAAGGTTTCCCCTCAACCTCCACTTCTCCAGACTAAACCACCCCGGTTCTCTCAGCCGCTCTTATAACACTTGTGCTCCAGAACCTTCACCAGCTTTGTTGCCCTCCTTTGGACACGCTCCAGCATCTCAATGTCCTTCTTGTACCAAGGGGCCCAAAACTGAACACAGTATTTGAGTTGAGGCCTCACCAGTGCTGAGCAGAAGGGCACGATCACTTCACCACTCCACCGGCCACACTATTTCTGCTGCAAAATACGTGTTATTTTGCTTATGTATGACTGAACTGATTCCCAGCAAATCACAGATCAACAGCCAACTGGTGCTAATGCAGCACAATCAGTGGTTCAGTATTTGTCATTCACCAAGTAACTACTGGAGCAAACAGCTGAAGACCACACACCTCTACCACCATCATTGGGAGGTTCTGAGAAGCAGGAGAGCACTGCTAAGAGGCTGCTGCTGAAGGAAGTCCATCCATGCATGGTAATCACAGGGCCTGCCTCTCATCTTACCACCTGTCAGCTTAAAAACAGCTCTGAAGTTATAAATACACATTAAAATAGAGTGAAAAATAGATTTCAAGTCGAAACAGACATAGAGGGCTACCTTTAACGCACTCTACCCACCCCCATGTTATGACAAAGATGCAGGAGATAACGTGGAAAACGCTAACTAGTAAGTACGAGGTAGAGTGGAGTGTGCAGCCTTGCTGCTGGGGGAACACCACCACGGGATATCCCTGTGAGCAGCTGTTAGGGCCGAACTAGGAGGGAGGACAGCCAGCTGAAGAGAGGAGAGGCACCACCACACCAGGGAGCACGTGAGAAAACAAGTGAAATGGCAGGTTTCTCTTCTGCTATGGATGAGGCTGTTTCTGCTGAGAAATATTGTTCAAGTTCTTGTCCGTGTTTGTTTGTAGAGCCACATGACTCTGGCAAAATCAGCTAAAGACTATAAATGGAGTACCATGATTTTTACAAGGTACAATTTCAAATCTTTTAAAGTAAGGGAGAAGGGTGGGGAGAAAAGAAGGGATAGATAAGGCCATTCCTTGTATAAAAATAATATATTCTTGTTTATATGCAGCGTTCTGGAAGGCAAGGTTAGCCTTTGGGATTGTTTTTAATTATATTGAAGCAATAATGTGTTTGGGCATGCCAAATTTTTATAGTCTATAATGAGTTTATTGCATATAATAATTACGGGATCAGTAATTAAAATTTTTAAATTACTGCTATTTGATTTAATATTAATGATAAATCAAAGATTTTATTTGACTTTTTATAAGTTAAAAACTAGGATGTGCTAGAAACATCAATCGTAAATTCCATGTTATGTTAATTGCATGTTAGGCTCCAAGCGCAGGATTTTCATGTGTACAAAAGATTTGACAAGTCAAATGTGTTGGCTAAGAGCATATTCTTTTAAAATTTAGTATATTATGTAAGTTTTTAAATCATTTATAAAAACAATCATTCAAGGTTTGCTGTTCTTTTTTCTTTTTAGGACTGCTCCTCCAAAGGGAAGACAATTGCAGCTTCTGCAGTTGCTTTACAGGTTCATATAATACACAGTGATTGGCTCCAGGATCTTTCATTAAAGTCAAGGACAAGGAATACCAAGAGCATTTACAAACCCACGAACAAAGAAATGGTCAGAGCAGCAGTAGATACTGGACTAAGAAAAAAGAGCACTAACCACAAAAACAAGGAAGATGCAGCAAAAGAGTATGTTCTTGATCCCAGTCCTTCACAGTTAACATCTGGTAGTAAACCATTATATTCTGGTTTGTAAATTTTTGTTTCTATTCAATAAGATAATTCAGTGCTAAGTAGCATGACATCTTGTTTTAAAATTTGTCAGAATTTAGTAGTTTAGGCTATCAGGTGAACAATGGAATTGTCATCAGTGGCTTGAATGTGTCTTCTCATATCTGAAATGTATTAAAAATACAATTCTTTTGACAACAAAGAAATAGTATATCTTGGTCAAGAAGTCTTCATTAAGAGGCAGAAAGTATTTTACACTTTTTTAATAAGTTTTGTGCATTGACTCTCATAACTTTCTTTACCTTACATTCTCAAGCAAACATCAATGATTTCGACATATTTATTTGGAGGAATATTTTAGTATTAAGGTTTTTTTTAAGTCTGTTTGAAATGGTTTGGTTTATTTCTTATTCAGTAAAAAAGACATTTGCTAGCACTGCATTAAACGTATTCTTTGTTAATATATACCCACCTTTACTCAAAGTTAAAAAGGTTTGTTTTTACAATGGTCCTGGGGCTAAACCCAGGAAGAATTAACACCTGTAGTTAAATATCTTTTTTTCAAATTTAGAAGCAAACATGCAACAAGATAAAAGTCACAGATGTGAGAGCTTGGAATGATGCCTGGTGAGAAAACTCGCCTTTAAATAGTATTATAATAATGCAGTTGTACTGCAGCAACAGACGATATTGCTTGAAGAAACAAAGCTAGGGAGCATCTTAACAGACCAGGAGTCTAAACGTGCTTCCTGCCTGTCTGTTTCTGTCTTGTATTTCCCTTTGCTAAAGGTTTCTAGAGTATTCTTGCTATGAACATCTTCTTGTCTTCACCATTTTGCTTGTCCTCATTAAGCATTTCTTAAAGGAACTTCCAGCCCCACAATTTGCAGTTTTAAGCATAATAAACTTTAAACTTTATTAGTAACGCTTTTATTTATTCTTTTTTTCATTAAAATGCCCTTAGGCATCTCTGAAGATCACATTGCCTTTGCTATAGTAACTGTCACAGTAGTCCCACCTGTAAACCATGTAAATCAATGAGGCTCCACACAAGCACAGGCATCTGCCTCCTGGAATCAGCTGAAGGTTAAGAGGGTAACTTAAGATAATATACAACAAGTGAGTGTAACAACTGATGGGACAAAGGCAATAAGATGTGGCGATTATTACTATGTTTACATGGTTATAGTTCTAATGATGGGAGGGGTTTTCCTTTGGTTAGTTTTGAAGATGAATTTGAAAAAAGAGAGGATAGTGTGGGGGGAAACAGCAAAGAGGTACTGGGGTTAATGCAAATATAAATAATGAGTGATTACAGAAGCCAAAGGTTGTGGTGAAAAAAAATGCAGCCCAAGTGTGAGCATGTTCTTTGCAATTACAAGAAAGACCAAGAATTTTCTCTTTAAATCACAACATCAGTTGAAATGTCCCATATGAATTCCTGTGCAAGTGATTTGAAAGAACGTGTTGAAAGATTTTTTTTAAATTGCAATTGTTTCTAGGTTTTGCTTTTTAGTATTTTCACCTATAGTCTCACATTACTTTCAAATGCTTGTGTCAAGCTTTCTCTTCTTAATAAAAAGCATATAGTTCAAACCTGTTCACAGCTGTGAAACAACTTTGAAAATATAGTTTAATACAAATTTTTCTTCTTGAGTTTGTGGGCAATCAAACAAAATCTTACAGGCCTCTATCATCAAATTTTTCTCAATATGAATTTGAGTCCTAAAAGCAAATAATAATAGTTTTAACATTATGTTTACATCATTTCACTAATGTTCATTTTAGGATAAATAACTCAATTATAAGTGGGCAGGTCAGTTAATGGGTTGTCCTTCTAAACAATGCACAGGGATGAAAACACTTGGATGTCTTGAGCTGAGATAAATACAGGCTTTCATTGCCTGCATTTATTCAAAGTGCTGCTTTGAGAATATCTTCATAGAGCTTTTTGCTTCACCCACATATCCCTCTTGTGTGTCTTGCTGGCAGTTTTCCTTTATCAGCTAGGTTGCATAAAAGCTTTCTTTCTAAACACCTGTATAACCTGTCCCTCAGAAAAATCCCCTGTGGTTTATACTATTTAAAATTTAGGTTTTCCCGCCAATCTCTTCCTATTTGGCAGCTTTAATCATCCATTTGTGAAAGTTTTAAATAAGCATTTTTTCTGATCCTGGGGGTATATAAAAGACTTTCCACAAAGCTATCTCATTGTCTTCCTTAAAGCAGTCTCTGACCACAGCATTTGGAAGAAACTCAAGGACAGATGTTTTTTACGTTGTGATACTGTCTTTCATGCTGTGACTGCTTTGCTATCTTGTTTGCTTCCTGCATATCCAGATTTTCTAATTATGAAGACCACCACTTGTGTATATTGGACTACCAAAATGGGATCTTGTTTCCTTACTGATACCTAATTCCTTTCCCTGATATTCTTAGGTATTAGAGTCTGATGAAACTTTGTATATGTTTTGGTAAAAACTTTTAATGTGTGTTTTAGAATTTGATTCTCCTTTTGTAGCAGAAACACCCATCTGTGCGATGTATGCTCTTCAAGAGATGAATGGTAAAGAGGGAAAACACTTGTGCTTAGGAAATATTTCTTGTCACTCAGCCACCAATTTCAATAATTCATGTGCAATCTTTAAGCAAAATACACATTCTGGACTAGATATTAGACTCTAAAAGGGCTTGCAGGGTCCTTCATATTTCTCTTAAAGCTCATATTATTTTTCACCATCAAGAGCACCAGATGAAAGCATTTTACCGCACCAAAATTGATAAACAACATTTTATGTTAATACACTGTATATTTCGCATTCTGAAATTATGATGCTGTAAATACATATATGCTTTGGTACTTGACACAGAGTGGTTTGAATTCTACCCCATAGCCTGCAGGCAGAGCCATGAGCTCCCACACATGTGGAGTTGCCATATTTGTGCCTGGGTATCAAGTTGTCCAGGAATTCAAACAGCACCTCTAAGACAATTCATATATGACCACCAATGTTATCTATAGCATCCAGTGATTCAAATTTTCTTTTTATGCATAGGTTTATATGCAAAGCTTACCTTTGACTTGATGCCTTTACAAGGGTAACAACAGTAACAAGGTGCGGTCTATGTGAAGCAAACCACATGCGGAGAAACCACTTTCCATTTTGTTCCAAAAGTATAAACTGACCCAACTTGAAATCCCAAAGCCATTCAGTCACTCTAAGATACAGAATCAAATTGATTTGTGCTTGAAGCACCTCATGAGCTCACAAGGAAGTAGGTTAGGCAGTTAGTTCAACTAAAGGGAAAAAAGTATTCCTTATAACTCCTTTAGTATCTCACAAAAGTTATTTTAAAAGATCAAAGACAGGTTTGTGGAAATTTTAAGCGATTGACGATATCCATCTGCAGATGGATGAGCTCAGGAGCAAAATTTTTTCTCAAAAAATAATAAATCCTATCCCAGAATAATGAGATACTTGAGCAAATGGACCACCAAAACGCCAGTCTTTGGTTTGCTAGGATTCCTTTTCTCTTCATGACTACTTTAATGGGTTTAGATGTACAAATTATGTGATAGGGTTTTGAAAGCTTACACAGAACAAATATATGCTACTTATTAATGTCTGGTTTACGCAAAGATTTTGTTAATAATGAAAAAAATGACCCTTTTCTTCCAGTTTAGAACTTAAACTCTCATCTAGATATCTGACATCAGCTTGTATCCTAATTATTCCATGTCCTTTCTGGTTTTAGCAAATACCATTGAGGCCTCATCATGGACTCATTGGCTTATTACACATACCCTGGATATGGCTCTATTGACTTTGGTCAGCCTACATAACGTGCTTCCTCTGGTCTTCAAAGCCAACAAAGACCTGTTCGTTGCTGTACCTACTAACGCTTTTTCTGCTACTGAGATACTGCTAACAGAATTTATCTGCCATTTGGGGGAGTAGGGGGGAATACTATGAGTGTTTTCACTGATTCTTCTTCAAGAAGGCAAAGATTCCACATGGACATGCAGCAAGGCACCTCACAGTTAGCATTTGATATCAGAGTGACACTAACACTGGTGTCTTGTGACCATCACTTTAGGGGTTCTTTATTTCTCTTGCATCCAGCAAAGCCTCATTACACTTCAGCAATAATTTTTTGTTGCACCGGTTTATTAATTTTTGGTTCCATTTTAAGACTAAAAATATATAATATTGAAGAAAACTTAACAAATTAATTTCAACAGATTTTCATTTATACTGATGTTTTGAAATTGTTATTGTGCATTGTCACATTGTCTAGTTAATAATTCCCATCTCAGTGGCTCTGAAAACATTTCAAAATTAATTCAAATTACTTGGCAAATGAAAGTTTACATTTTAAAAAAATTTCTGTATGTAAAAGAGGTCTTGACAATTACTGAATAACTAATTAATAGTAAGAATTATTTTGCCTGCCAGTGGTTTGTCTGATAATAGATTTATATGAAGTATCTGTATAAAGTGTTTTTAAATGAGTTCATCATCGATGACTTTCACATGAAGGAAATCCATTGTCTGCATCTGCCAATGGGTTTTATTCAGCGATTTGTTTGTGTTGTTGCCTACTGTTCAGAAATAAGGCCTAGTTGAGCCTCCTGCCTTGCCACTAACTGCTAAAGAATTGGTGAAAACAAAGCAGAGATCAATACAGCATGGACACTCCACGCAGCCTTGTGCAATATGCAGGGAATAATTTGCACTTCAGCTTCAGGCACTTGTTCAACTGTGTGGACTACACAACCGTATGTTAAAAAAAAATTCCTCAATTACTGCTAAAAATCTTTAGCTGGAGGAAGAAAGGAAAGACTCTACTTTAAGACGCCATTTAGCATGTAATAGCTGGTCCTAGCTATCAGTGGCCAACTCGGAAAATATTTTGGACATGACATTGTAGAGAAAGGTTGGTAATGTTCATTCACTTCTGGAGTTCTGACAGAGAAGGCCATCAGCCTTTTAACCTGTTCTTGCAAAGCAGGTATAGGTTAAATTCTGCTTCATTCAAACTCCTGTTAGATAAGATCTTAGCCTTCCTTCATCACAATGGTAAATATTCACTAATTACACAATTTAAGATATATTTTGTTTTCTTACAGGTTTTTTAATTGCAGTTTAGTTCAATAGTTATTTCTATTGGTAAAATAGAAGTAGATGCTCTCTTAGTACCAATCAGTCACTTCCTTAGGTTGTCTGAAGAAATGCTTGCATTTTACCTTGATAAATTTATTCAGTGCATGTATGTAGCATAAGCATAAATACATCATGCTTTATTAGGTTCTCTCATCTATCATCTTGAAAATATTAAACAAAAGGGAGAAGTGATTGATTGAAGAGGAGTCCTGCTTCAGAGAAGTGATGACGGTAATTAGAAGAATCATCCCAACTGCTGGCAAGTTTCTTTCCTCTGTGCACTTTAGGGAGGGTTTTTTTCTGTCGGTTTTCCCTTTTAATTTTTCTTAAAGGTTTTTTAACAGGCAAGTTCGTGATATGAATCAAGGTCTTTTGATAACCTTAGACACAGGGCTTTGCCTTCCTTTTATATCAGTGTTAACTGAAGGTGTACAATTGTCCACAGACAGGTGGGATGGATCTGGCAAAAGACCGTTCTGTCAATTTCTGGCTACCCTGCAAGTCTAAAGCTGTACAAGAGAGAACAAGTGACAGCACTCATTAAAAGGTTAGTTTAGATTTGGCACAAAAAGGGAAATGCCTCTGGAATTCTTTTTGTCCTCAGTGTTTGTTAGCTTTCCTCCCTCAAGGGAAAAAAGCCACTGTATCTAAAAGCCTTCTCTTCAGCTGGCTGCTGGCCATTAATCCTTTTGTGTTTGCCAGCTCAATAGTGCACACTACTTGTTCTGGTTTTCACTCCTTTCCCAGTTTTTCCTTCCTCTAAGAGCCAACAGCCCTTTTTGTCCATCTCCATATCCTTTGTCAGGATGGAGATCAACAGCATTTGGTGGGAATTTAGGTCAGATAAAGGTGAAGTTTTCATATAGCCTGTGAACATGCTTTCTCTTTTGTCTTTTTGTATGTGTGAAATGCTGCATTTGATGTACATCACTTCTTGAAATTAAACGCCTCTGTGGGGAAAAGGGGAAAAAATTAATCAGCTTTTAAGTACTTGTTTTATAATCTTTTCCTCCACTCGGTAGCAGTTGGCATTTCTTGCTTTCTACCTCTCCATGTATTGTTAACACAAAAGTCATATATTGGTTTAAGAAGTAATATATTAAGCAATTTTTATAGAAGAACACATTTATTTTCACCAGAAGGATTGCCGTAGTAACAGAAAGAAACAGATGACCTTTCAGGCAGGCACAATTTTTCTCGTCAGCTTTTTGTTACTTCTCAGCTTTTAGAATGGTTTAAAGTCAGGTTTGGTTTCATTGGGTTTTTCCCTTTGAAAAACAGGTGTTGCTTTTATATTCCCGTGTATTCCATAAAGTGAGTATATTTTTATATAACTACTCAAGCACATAATACTTGAGCATTTTAATTAACTACTTAAGTGACTATCTTGATGAATTAAATACAATCATCTTGAAAAGCAGTTTTTATTCCAGATTTTTATAGTAAGAAATATAACTTAAGGCTATTTTATGACGAAGTACTTTGTTCCATTTTATCACCTTTTTGAAAAACACATGGAAAAACATAGTTTATAACTATGTTACATTTGTATACTCAGCAGGACTAGTTCAATTTGCGAAATTTCATGTGAAATATATGGAGATTTATAAAATTCTCTTAAAGTTTTAATTAAAAAGTATACATATTATAGCATGTTAGTGGATCGATGAACAAACTGTTTTTACATTCTCTAATCTGCTTCATCTGTTGTAAAGATATGAAATATATTGTAAGTAATTATTTTTTCAGGCACACCTGAAAGTCCTTGAAAAATTTACAGGTAAAAAGTCTCATCCTATGTGTAGAAAAGAGCAGTATCAGACCAGTATAATACATGATGCAGCACGCTTGTATAAAAAAAAGTGTGCTACTAGGTAAGCCTTACTTCTGCTATAGGTGTTGTCACTGGGAAATATTTCTTTCTAAATAAGGTCCCAAACGTGTTAAAACTTTAATGTGATAAGAAGGTAGACAGAATCAATGCACTGCACAAGTTAAAGCTTAAAAAAATGCATATTTTTTTTTAAATGCATATTTTTTCATATAAATAGTAAAATTATAAAAATTTGAGTTTCTTCTTCTTGAGCAAAATTGTGGTTTATTGTGTTTTACAAAGTTTAAACTTTCCGGAGAGAACATGTTGTTGGAAAATTGTATAAAAACTTGAAAAAAGCAATGCCTCCTAAAGATACCAAATTAAGAGAGCAATTCTTTGAGAAAAAGGTATGTTACATTTGCTCTCTGCTCTGCTTAAAACTCCTGAATATCAGCTCTCTACCTCTTCCTTTAACATATCAAACAGGCAGCATTGGAGGAGCTCAGTTATTTTGTTAGTCTGTTTGTTCCATTCTCTTCACAGTGTGGGGAAATAATTTAAATATTTCATCTTAAGGCTTGCCTTTTGCCTATGCCAGCAATAGTGGGGCTTTTCATGAGGCTCTGTATTTCACATTTTTTTTGATAAACCACAGTAATCTGTTTTCCTGTATAATTACACGCAAAGGATATAGTAAGGGGAGAAACAAATAAATCCATAAACAATCCTAACTTCTTTTCACTGTTATTGTTCCCTCACTGGACACTGAACTGGACAGTTTCATTCCATAGCTTTGCCTTTCTCTAATTTTTGCTGAGATGCAAGTCAGAGTGTAATAAACCAGAGCCCTGACCCTATACGAACAACACCAAATCAAGGGCAAGCATTTTGCAATGACCCTGCTTGCCTTTAAGCACACAGCTGCTGCGGAGTCCCTGTGCCATCCTCAAGTCCTCCTTTGCCCACTTCCAGGCTTCCCCCAGTTTAGTAACAGCCAGCCCAGCTCAGCTTTTCAGTAATAAAACCTGCCAGTGTGAGAAGCCATCGTCCAGTCCAGATTACCAAACAGCCTGGCTAGAAGACACCAACAAAGCCACACAAGACAGATGTTTAAATGCAGCCAGTGTGTACAACTAGGAGAACACTCTTACCCAAGTTGCCACCTAAATAAGCAGGAGGTTTAAACCAATACTTAAACTGAAAACAATTTCAGTTAAACAGAAGAGTGCTTGCAGAAAAAGCCTTGTTATTGTCATCATTTCTCATGCTTACTTGATTGTATCCTGTTAGAGGAGAGTTTTGAAGGCAAAGACCATCTCTTGCTGCGTTATGCCTTCATGCATGGTAGTGAAGCTGTTCCCTAGAGGTGATCTTGCAGCAGTTGCAACAAAACTACCACCACTGTTCTGCTGTGTGATGGGGGAGAGGGAGGAATCAGTGTTCTCAGCCTTAACATTGATACAGCTCCCTGGTTACCCTGCTCTCTTTGTAAGCAACGCAAAGCCCATCCCTGTAACAGAGAAAATTAATATGGAGGTACCTGAAGAAAGCTTGAAAGTGCTCAGATATTTAAGTTTGGAAGAAGTGAATCCTTTGGTGGATCATGACTGTCCTCAAGCAGCATGATGAGAACCAACAGCAGAATGCTTAGATGTTTCTTCAAGGGAGAACAGTTATGTGCCTCTTCCCCCTTCAAGGCCGCCAATTTTCTGCAGGTTCAGGATACCGTGCTTAGCTACAAATAAGGTCTCAGTAAAGAGAAGCTTGAAGAAGGCTTCTAAATACGCTGAGTTGCAGCTGATTGTCATTTATTAAATTTTCCTCACCAAAACTCTGATGGTTACAGTAGCCATCCATCAAGCTGCCCACTCTGGGCTGGCTTTTAAGGCCCCTAGCTTAGATACTCATTCTGGGGAGAAACAGCGTGGAAAGCTGCTGACACTTCATCGCGCCATCGTAAACCACGTAAAGGTCTTCATTTAACACAGTTTCTATACATAATCCACAGCATTCTCATATGTAGCACTTCAGGGTTTTGCAGGGAACAAAATGGGCACTGTGTTTTCACCTTCTATTAAGAATAAATTTATGAACTCTTATCATATGGATTAGCCGGGTTTAAACAAATCCAGTACCAGTTATGATTAAAGGATATATACTTATTTTTCTTAGCAGCTTTCAAGTGGCAATTGTAGATGAGTTTTCCTGCTCTTACGCTCTTAAGCACTGGTTAATGAAAACACTAAAGAGATTTTTTTGCAGAGTTATCCATTTCCAGATGCTAGAAGGCTTTTCTAAAATAAATTTTGCCTCTCAAACTTGTGCTGTGCTTTTAAAATGTCACTAAATATTACCATAATCAAATAGCACTACAATTGAAAAGGAAAATCAAATTTTTAATAATTCTGCCTCCTCTGAAAGGATCACAAAGGTTAAATGTCAAGATTCATACTCTTAAATAAATATCACAAAATAAAAAACAAGGTCTGAAATATTAGCACTAGGAAGGACACGTATTACTTGTTTCAGGGTGCTACCATAGCCCTTATTACTCCTATCATTAAATTTTTTAATAATCAAGATCAAAGGAGATAAGAAAGGTCACTGAAACCAAAGTAGGCTCTTGTTAGCACTACGACACACAGAAAGCAGGGTGTTGCTTCAGCATGTTAGGTAGTGAATTTCTTTGATCCTACCTATAAATGTCACTTCTGTATGTCATTTAATTGTGGTATAGTCTTTATTGGTGCAATTAAATCTCCTCAAATGCATTACATTATCTCCAGCTTCGCTAAAAATCTTGCCATTGTTTAGGAAGCGAGGTAAGTCACTGTGAAATGATGTAGTTGACCTCCCCCCTCCACTTGATTTCTTCCAACGATTTTAATTTAAATCTCACCAAACAGTATAATGGTCCTGGAATTTGTTTAGTCATTTGACTTCCTTTATCACATGGAGATGGTAAACAATCGGTTGCTAACTTGGAGTGGCTCCAAGCAGCAAAATTAGGAGGATATTAAACCAGTAAAAGCTTATCAACTGATTCATTGATATGCTGTAAATTCCAGCCTTTTCATTTTACTTTTGAGGGTTGCCATAAGTCAACACATTAGTAAGCAATTTGCTGACATTGGATCACTTAAAAAGGCTTCCCTGTGGACAAAGTTCACCTCAGTGCTTTGTTTCATCATTTTATTTTATCATGGACTTGTGCTGCTGTACAGATGACTGATGTAGTTTTGCATACTGATAGAGTATTTCAAATACTCAATCTATGCCATTCTATTCAAGTTTTAATAAGTCACAGAAAAAATATAGAGGTATGGTGTTTTCAGAAATAAATTCAACTAATCAGTTTCAGCTGTTCTGGGAGAAAGGGTTATTCAGCATTATGCATTAAAACACAGCGGGATTTGGTACTTGAATCCTAGAACACATTAATGGTAAAGATTTAGATGAAAAGCTTATTTTCATTCTGTTCACACCGATTTGTCATTTAGCATAAATTTTGGGTTAAATTTCAGTTACACTTTTTTTTTCTTTCCTAACCTTAGGCTTTATTTGCTGATTGATAGATATGGGTTGGGTTAGGTCATACTGCAGAAAATACAGGAGTAGCTCAAAGCAGATAATACCTTAGCAGCAGGGGAACTTCATAGATCACTGTCTCAGGCAGGAGAAGAGTTCTGTCTTTATTTTTGCAGTTCATCCTCGAGGAGGCTCATGAGAGGACTTTCAGGATTACTCAGTGAAATGGGGAAGAGAAACACAAGTGCAAGCTCAGGGAAGGAACAGAGGGCTGCTCCCTGCTGAGGGAAAATGGACCAAGCAGCAGAGGCAGAGACAGAGAGGGGGCACTGCTTGCTGAATGCAACCCCAGCCCCTCTCTGCCCCTGCACTCAGCTCTTCCTGTTGGTTAATTCTCCTCAGTAACCCATCTGGCCGCACCACAGCTGACAAAGACAGGCCAAGTCCTGGAACCGACCACACAGTGTCTGTGTCACTCTCACATTCACAGAAATAGACGCTGGATATGGGTAGAGTTAAAATGTGGTGGTCTTTCCTCAACTTTTGGGTCCTGAGAGGCTGTTAGAAAGCATCTTCACAGCTGCCCTACCTTTCCATTATATCAGCCCAGGTTCCTTATGAAAACCATCCAGTCTGTTCAAACTGATACCCATACAAATGAAGACCAAGCATAAATCAAGACCAAAAGTGTTTTCAAATGGCTAAACCTGTACTTGATATTGAATAGAAACCATAAATTATGTAAGGTTTAGGTGTAATCTTACCCCATTTTTCCTGAAGTAAAATTTTAAAATGAAATCAGTAAGAGCAGTTAAAATTGCAACGTGGAGTAGTTCAGTTCTAGAGCTCAGGTAACACCACTTCAGATAAAACTTACTAGGACTCCTTAATTAAATACATAATCACATTAAAATATTAAAGAGATAACCTGATTAAAGTGTAGTGCATTAGTATTTCATGCCTCCTTCAGAAAGTCCAGAAATGTCATCATCTGGGATTGTTTGGAGCCCACAAAGTGTAAATATTGAAGGAGGCCTGTGGTGGGATTCTTGTTTGTTTATTCTGAAGGCCAGTGTGCATGTTTGCATGAAATAGAATCTGATTTTTATCTTTCTTGTCAGTGAACACTCGTGAGGGGAGCACAAGATCACCTATCTGCTCTTTGCTATACCTCGAATTCTCTTACAGAGTACAGAAGGGGCTGCTACTTTGCCATTGTGATTTAATTACATAAACTATACAGGGGGTCCCAGGGGATTTTTTTCCCTTTTTTTTTTTTGAAGTTATGCTAAGTTGATATATCAGCATTAACTAACATGGTAACTAAATCCAATTTGTACTCACAAATGGATACAGCCTTTAAATATACTGTTGTGTTAGGGATCATTTGGAAATACAGTAAGCCATAATTGCTGACAGTTAGCAGTGAATCAGACCATAAAGAAACCACACAGGATCAAATCTAGAACTGAAGTAAACAACTTGCCTTTCTTTATGGTTTTCACCATTTCCTTTACCTGGACGCTTCTAATGTTTGTCAGTAAAGTCTTTATTGAGAAACGTTGTGTTTCGCTGGTGCACACATCCCAGTTGTATTATTACATGAACATAATTTAAAAAAAATCACCAACAGTTAAATGGTGAGTTTTTATCATAGGTTTAGAATGAAATTTAGGAAATTCAAAGTTTTAATGAAATGTTACATGAGCTTTTCAGTTAATTTTTGTGGAGTTTTTCTGGGATTTGGGCTCTTGACTCCTTTGGGTCTAGAAAAGTTCACTTTGAATATGCTGACATATACAGGGAAAGGTCACTTCTGCTGTTCTAAGGAACCACATGCCCTGGTAGAGAAAAGCTGCCAAAAAAAAAATGGTGAAATGAAACAATAGGGAAGTGTTCACCTCTCATCAGGCTGTCTGACCTTGACAATAACTCTTCTGCCACCTCACCTTCCACTTCTCATCCCATTCTCCCTGAAAAAGATGGTTCTGTCCATCTTTATTAAGTTTTCATTCAAAGGAAATGCATGGAGAATGTCCAACCATGGCAGAGTCATCATACAGGTTTCAAACCCATACAGGTTTCTTAAATGCTTTCAGCAGTTTTAAGAGCAGAGTCACAAAACAGAAGTCTAGGCTTGTGTGACTTCCTACAGGGAGTTGGGATTGGATTCAAGGAGATGACTGAGTTTAATAAAAGCATTTATTGTTTTTAGGTATTTTTTTTTCTCAGCACTGATGGGAGCATCTTCAGCTACGACAATGAGATTGCTTAGGCCACATTATGTAGAAACATTTTAGGCAGTAGGTTATAAAAGCCAAGGACAAGACCTAAGATGCCTCTTCTCTCTTTGGTTGTCATGCCTTTCACTAATCCCACAACAGATGCACTGGTTTCCCATCAAATAACCGTTGCTCAGCTCAGTTCTCCACATCCTTTCACTAGCACAGCTGTACCCTCTGAGCTGCACTCCTATAGGGTAGGAACTGTGCATCTGTCTTGGGAAAGTCCAGTGATTAAGACCTGTTTTCTCTGAAGGATAATGGTCCATCACTGGAGTCTGAGGACCTGATGCTTTTAACCTCTAAATCAGCACTCATAACCAGCCGCAAATGGCAACAAGATTCGACAGATCATGCAACTAATCAGGCCCACTTGTCGAATTGCTTACAATTCATCCACACATGGACTACCTGTACGTAACTCCAAATCTAACAGCGTCGATTTTCTCTGAAGGTTCAAGAGATCAGCAGGTTTGGAGGTTTCCGTGTCCAGTTCTGAGCTCTTAATTTCAAGAAACACAAGGGTCTCCACAGGCAGCAAAAAGGATGATGAGAAGCCTATATAAAACACTCAAGGGAATAGGGGATCACTTCTCATAGAGATGATAAAGGGAAATGTAACCTTTCAGGCATGGAAAAAGCCAACGCAAGCAGAAAGACTTGTCTTACTATGGACACCTGAGAACCAAATTAAGCTTAAAAATGGCAAGGGCCATTCACATTTGACATTTAGGAAACCTTGGACAATAAAACACTGGAATATAGTGCCTAGAGACAGCACAGAAATCTCATTGCAGATAGTGCCTGCCAGGAATAATGTAGGTATGTTTGATCCTCTGCAAGGGAACGCATCAGATATCTCCAGATCTCTGCCAGCCACTTGATTCTTGAACATTAAAAAAGGCCTAAAATCTCCCATGAAATGGAAAAGAAAGTCTGAAGCCATTTAAGTTTCAAATAGTTTTGGCAACATGGTGATCAGGTTCTTAATAGATAAAAATTGTCCTTCAGTCATTTTCAATAGCTTAATAGTTTGACTTACACATTATATCAGCAGCATGCTCTTGTATGAACAAATCCCACTTGCCTAAATTACAGGGATCAAACTAATTGTGCACCTGCCTTAAACACAGCGTTGTAATGCCCCTGAACATACATGGATCTCCATCACATACCATACATCATGTATTTCAAAAACCTGACCATTTGAGAATCTCAAAAGCCCATTAAGTTCTGGGGACAGAGGAAGGAAAAAGAGAGGGGAATGCAACTATTCCCAGCAACTACTGACAGGATCATTGAGGAATTTTTTTTTCATTGCTTAAAATAAAAAAAAAAGAATCAAAACTCCACTACAAATAACACTTTATTGAAAACATAGTAAAAAAAAAATCTTCCTACAAAACATTCAGTGTAACATTTGAAACAAAGGAAAAAACACACAACCACTACTTTTCACAAGAAAAAAAAATCAACCTGGCTAAGGTGACAAGTATTTGCATTTAGTTTTGTAACACAGCAAAGTATCCACAACTCAGAACACTATAAAACATATTGCTGAATGACCTAAAATAAATCAGGTGGGGAGAAAATTTTTCCAATTGCGGACCACTAACAGCATAATTTCTCAGCTATATCCTACCCTGGTCCAAGATACATCCATGTGAAAGGAATATCCAAGCTGCTCAAGCCTGTAGAATTTACAAAGACTTATAAACACAAATTGGACCAAGAGGGGACTGCCGATTCCATTGAACATCTCAGCCTCACACACAGTCAAGACTGTGCATAATGGGGTTGTTTTGTCAACTGAAATCTTAAACAGTAACACTACAGTAAAAGACCTGAAAGTGCATGACATGAGAGATCCACTGCCATTGTTACAGCACCATCAGTAGCAACATCCATAGAAACCCTAGTTCACAACTGAATTTTTACAGTCACGTCACCAAAGGCCAGCTGAAGCTGATCCCATGTGACAAGATGGCCAGCAGCACTCTCAGAATATTCTCAGTTTCCTCAATGTGAATTTTACAGACAAAGCTTCATGAAGACAAAAGCAATGCATGTTTTACATTTACGTAATGCAGGGCTGGGTTCCAAACCCCACAAGAAAGTAGTCTAGCCATATTTTTTGTGTTTGTGTGTTTCATACCCTTTAGGGTTTCAAATCCATGACCCAAATGTATCTTCATTTTCTAAACATTTGTATTAAAGTAATAGGAGTCAAGCCAAATAAGACAAATCCACTTTGAAATCTACTTTTAAAAATGAAAAGTGGCTCAACTTTTCTTTAGGAAGGAAAAAATTAACTGCATAGATTTTGTAAAGCTAATTCTGGCACAGACTGGGAAAACTTATGGTTGGGTGAAAACAGATCCACCATATTCACAATACAGGTATCACCCTCATACTACTTTTCTGAATATTACATGGAGAGATAAGGTCAAAAAAAATGCTCATACACATGAAATACAAAAGGTAGATAAAACACATGAGAAGCCACCATGTACAGTTTGACATTTATCCAAACATGAGAGAGACCGCCACACACTGCCGACACACCGGGACGATCCATCTCCATCTCCAATGGAGTAAGGCTGCAAAGCACATCAAGAGCTGCAGTCTTACTCTCCAAATCACAGGGAAGAGAACTGAAGAGTGGTTCTACAGCACATCAGGTACTTCAGCATAACTGGGCTCAAATTAGCTGTACAAGCATGTTATTCTCTCACTGAGAAGTGGACCAGTTGCCTCATACTACTGAAAGTTAAAAGCAAATAAATCTGCAATGACTAAGCCATTTCCATTTCACTCCTAATTCAAACTTTCATGAGCTCTTGGTAACTTGTTAGAGGAACCACCCTAAGGACAGGTTTGTTTTAATGGAATCTAGTGGTAAAAACAGATTGAGTACAAATGAATTAATATTTTCATAATGGAAGAACATTTCTAACTAGGGAATGTCTCTGTATAGACTAATGTGGGGAAAGACATACATTAAAATCAACGCAAGTGCCCTGCTACTTATATCTACGCAAGCAATGAATACAAGAAGAATGCAAAATGCACTCTTCACAAAAGAAGCTTCATCCAGTGATGCCGACTATAAAATTTATGTAAAGAGGGTGTGTGCAGGGAAGCAAGAGCCACACTTGGGTTAACCTACAGCAAACATTCAGAGGCAGTTTATAAGCAGTATCCCAAAGTCCTCATGCAGGTACAAATGAATAGTTGGATACCTAAAGTGTTTAAGTACTAGGATTTCCTAATTTCTGTGTTCAAGTGAGGCTGCCACATAGATACAGCTTTTAAATAACTTGGATTTTGATATGTTAGGGTTATCAACATTTATGGGATATTTCTGACACTGTCCCATTGACTGTTTGGAGTCACCTTCTGTGATTTCTTAAAACATTTAATGCTGTGTATATAAAACTAATAATCCATGAGCACTAAATGAAACTGGAAAAGTTACTTAGAAAAACATAGTAATTAATATAGAACAAGCAAGCATCTTCAGGTTTTCGGTCACCAAGGAAGAGTCACCTTCACAAGTTCAAAGGCTTCTATAAATTTTAAGTCAAGGACAGTCTTGCACTGTGAAACACGAAACTGTTTTTAAGAAGAACCTTAGTTCTTTTCAGGACTAATGAATTACTGGTGTATTTGGAGAACATACAGTTAACCTTTGTAAACCAATGATACCTACATTTCTTCTTTCTCTTTGAAAGAAGAGTTTGAGGTGTTTTCCATTTAAGTTCCCTGCTGATATATATATTCTGATAGATCATATATAGATTTTGTCCTTTCACACATTGGGTCCCTCAAGAAGAGGACCTGTCATTAACATCAATACTACTAAATAAGGTGGTGCATGACTTGAAAATACGAAAAAGGAAAGCAAGACCTCAGATGTTTTCAAAATTTACAAAGACAGATTTAGAAAAAAGCTCCATGAGTCCCTGAATTTCATTAATTTAAGGATTTAAAATCTATTTTTAGTAAAATAGAATTTTAAAGATTGACTGTAAAAAGAAACGGAATATATACTGTCTGCACAACTGAGCTCCATGTCATTTCCCACCCTCTTCCCCAGAAATTATTGGGCACAGCGGGGCTTCTGGAAGTCACATTTAGTGTTAATTCCCCACCAGATGTGTTCTCCTTCCTAAGATTCTGACCAACATTGTCAGGCTATAATTGTTCAAGTGAAACTCACAGGATCCTCTCTGGATGTGTTCTGGGGGCACATGGTTCTATTCAGAAACATGCAGCATTCTCAAGACAGCAAGAAAACATCCAAACACAGAACAGCCTGGGCAGAAATGCACAACCAGGAAGCCCTGAACATCGTAATTCCAACAAAACGGAGCTGAAAGTAAAAAGTTGCAGTTCAAGAACATTCACAGCTATCACCTGAGAATCTGCAATCCCAATTAAAAGCAACCCAATTCACCTAGGACTGTGCAGATGGACACACCGTGGGCTGATCTCCTCACACCTCAAACAGAAATGGAACATCATAACTTCCTAAGACAGTGTCAGAGACTGTACATCTGAGGCAAGGGCATTGGGCAAGACAGAGCAAGGTGGCAGAGGTTATCAGCATCTGCAGACTTCCCTTGGACACAAGAGTGCTTTGGCATCCACTGGGCAATGGCTTTTGGCCATCCCTTGCTCTCCATGAACAGGATAAATTTAAAAGGAGGATTTTCGTAAAGTTCAGATGCTGTTACTGTGCCTGAAATAACCTGCCAGTTTACCAATAGTAAATTCAATATTCAGGAGCTCAAGACTTCACCTCCTGAAAGGCAGCAAGGGGGGGAGCTACTGTATGCAACATTGCTTCAAGTCAGCACTAAAATAACAAAACCACTAACATTAGGGGGTAAGGTATCTAATTTCCATAAAGCATTTAAAAGTTCACAGTTCACATCAATGCTTTCTTAAAAAAAACTAAGCACATTTCTTTTTAAAGAGATTATTAAAATGACCTTGGTGTACCAAGCATCCCTGTTTAAATGGCTTCACACAGATTTGGAAAACTGCTATTTTGAAAATAAGAGTATATGTAAACCAACAGGACTCAGCTGTCTTCCCTTATTTGGTATTTCACAACTGTAGAGGCTGCTTAAATCCACCAAGTGTAAAGGTTCATCAACTGTACGTACACCACTGTGGCCCATCACGCTTCCAGAAGAGGAGGAAAAGAAAGAGAAAGGAAAATAACCTAGAACACATTGACAAAATTCAAGGAAAGTCACATGGATGAAGAAGCCAACTGCTCCTTGTTTCCACCTTATTCCTTTCTATTTTAGATTGTAAATTCTCTCAGAAAAGGGCCATCTTGCCTTTACCACACAGCAGAGGGCACCTACAGGCAAGCAGGAGACCCAGTGGCAGAGGAGAGCTGCAGGCTCCCTGGCACTCATCACTCCTGCTGGCACTTTCACCAGGTGCCCTACTGGAGAAAGTGTCACTGCAGCAGCCACTCGGGTGCTCATCCTGTTAAGCGCACACTGCACAAGCTCCTGCCTGCACAGGCCCGACAGGAGCAACAGCTATGCCTCTGTGGGACTCGAGGTGGTACTTTGGAAGCAGACAAAAAAACCAACTCGTCAAATCCTTTAATTTCTAACACTTAACCAGTCAACAGGGTAAAAGGTATGGGAGGAAAAGGACCAAAGATAAACATCACATTACAGACAGTAAACAAAGCCTCCTATGAATGCAAAAACTGTCACTTTGTACAGTAACCAATACTACTACTTTTCAGCTTAAAGAGGTAAGTATGTGTGCTTTAGGCTTAGAAATCCCACAATATTACAGTGCTGCTACTGCATTTAACATTGTGCTACAAACACAGAACAAAGCCAAGATATGGCTAACTTAGAATGCGTAGTTTACATCTATTTTTTGGTCTTGTGTGGTATCTAGTTGAAGATGGAAGTGTTTATGTGCTTTTTGCCTCCTAAGAAGCGAGGCAGATGTTAATGTTACTAAGATCAGCTGTATATACCTTGAAGGTATAGACCACCTGACTCTACATGAGTCAAAATACTAGGAATGTATTGTCAATATCCATTAATGAATTACCAGTTGCTTGTATTTAAGTGACTCTATGCTTCTGTGAAAAGTACAAAGTGATCTGTTTCTTACACACAGTATATCTGACAGTAGCATTGTGTCTGTAAAGAAGTTTTGCACAAGCATGTCATTTTCAAGGCCAAAGGCATATTTTAATGTAGACAGTGTCACCATAGAAACAGCTGATTTTAAAACAAAACACTGTCAGTAGTTGCACAGGGTCCACCTTCGGAACCACACAGCCTCTTAACCATCCTCCACACTCCAGTGTAACACCTTCACTGACACAACCTTAACTCGCACATCTCTGTCTGCAGAATCCAGCAGAAGGGCTGGCAACAGGCAAGCCTGTGACATTTGTTTTGAAAGACAGCTTTCAAGTCTTGCCTGAAACTTGTGTGCTTATCAGAAGGAACTGTCTCTGCTCAGTTTAAGTAACTGCTCAACTCACTTTCAGAACCCAAATACGCGTCATAACACCATCTTTTTCAGTGTTTTTGAGTCACTGATGCCAGGACAAACATCTGTACAAAAGCATGAACAGCAAGACCTATCCTGGTCTTGCTCCCTAGATTTATTCCTTGAATTCACTTCTTCATTTTCGCAGAGTGTATTTAAAAAAACATCTTACAGTTGTACTAGAAATATTTTAAGATGGATAACCAGCCTCACATACCACAACTCACCAGCCCCATTAAGAGACGAGGACAGTTTGGTCACACAATCACTTGCACAGACAAGTGGATACACTGCAGTTATTTTTAACTATAATGCTAATACATAAAGCTACAAGCTCTGAAAATACCTGAATGATGTCCCTACTAATAAATTTCTCTGTATTTTAAATGTAAACACACTTCAAAACAACTTTTAATTACAGTTCCCTGCTCTCGGTTGCAAAACTTTGACTCGGATAAAGATTTCTCACTAAAATGTCAGCATTAAACTCAAACAACAGAAAAGATGCTTGTAAATCTTAGTGAAATCAAGCAATTTTACTTTGTCTTTCAAGACTCGGTACAACACATCAATAGTCAGTTTCATAAGCCTTGAATTTACACTAATCACAAAAAGCAACTCTCTAGTATCATATTCACTACAGCAGTATTTAAATTATGTCCCAGTTAAAGTCAGAAAAGGCAGCCTGCAAAAAAACTTTGAGAAATCCTTGTGAATACTGGAGCTTGATTTTTGAAGCACTCCAGGGAACAAAAGAAAGCTTGCATTCACACACACAGCAGCAAGGTCTATGCTACAGCCCAGAGCAGTCACCTAAGGAGAACAGCCAAAGAGTTTCTGACACAAGGTTTATCTGATTTGGAACTCCACTGGAGAGGTAGTTATCACTGCCTGATCATGTGTAAGACCTCAAACTATGGACAGATACACTTGTTTTACAGAAATTGGAAATAAACAGGGACGTTATCTGACTTGCTACATAATGAACACATTGAAGGTGTCCCCATTCCAATCTGCTTGAAGATTGCTTGTGGCAGAGCAGGACAGAAGGGCAACCAGATTTTGAATACTTAGGTGGGTTTTGATCGGTGGGTTTTTTTCTTCACTATAAACTCCTTAAAGAAGTCCTAAGAAAAATGACATTACCACCTACTAATGCCATCCTGAATCTAAGGCCTCGGAGCAGTAACACTGCAGAAATTCATATTACTAAGATTGAACACACAGGTTTTACTTACCAAGCCACCTATGTCACCTCTATAAGCTTAGAATTTAATTTACGATATCTACACATATAGGCCTATTTACATGTTCATGTGTACATTAAAAAACAGGCTAGTGAAAGATACTGGATTTTGCCACTGAACAGAAGTCCTCGTAACTATAGTATAAATTCAGAGAAATAATTTACTTCAACTTAAAGAAGATTGTAAAAAAACTGCAACTGCAGCCTCCTAGGCCTGTGCTACTTGCATTGATTACAAGTACTGCTTATACACAGTAGTTCATAAAGAATTTTACAGGGATGTACTTGGTAGGGTAAGTGACCTCCCTGGAACAATAGCTTACAGAACTGTAAGAGCTGTGACAGGAGGTCTACACAGCTTTTTACAAAGCATACTAGGCTCAGATTTAACGCTGAAGTTAATCTTCATCTTGTACTTCATTCTATTCGATAAGACATTGTCTGACTTCCAGTAGAGCAACCTGGCACTTATAGCTAAGAGCAGAAAACTGAAAACGTTGGCCTTCCAAGAAAGCTTTGTGACATTAGACTACAAACAGCCTACTGCATCCAGCATGAAAGGAACTGTGATCTCTACTAGTTCCTTTCATTTTTAACACATTCTTAGAGGAACTGTTTATCTAATGTCAAGGATGCCTACTCCATGTAGTTTACATTTCCAGCAAGGGTCACGTTGGGCTTCAAGCATATCTTTTTTTTTTTAACCAAGTCCCAAAGTTATTCTTTATAGCTGTGTCTGTATAACACAGGAGGTACTGTGCATTCAGATGGTAGCAAGTTATATCCAAAAATGTGAGATTGTCAACAAATAAAAAGGAATGCAGTATTCTCTTCAGCTTCCAGTCTTCAAGGCACCTCCTGCGTTAACTTCCTGGGAAATAAACAAGCAGACCAAAAGTTCACTGGAAAGAGAAGACTCTGATATTACCTAACTTCCTCATAAGCACACAGCATCAAAAAATGAGACAAGGTTGGACCCAAATTATCAACAAATACAATCAATATAAAAATGCCGATGAGATGACAGGAATGCCATGAGGTTGATGTTTTCAGCTGTGTTGATTGCAGGTGATTGTTAATCACAGTGTTTTCTGATGCCCGTTTGCAGACGGCTTTGTCTCCGATTCTCTCGGATTGTTTGACAGATGAAGTTTATCTAATCCTGCAAAACATTACACAGTAAAGAAAAACAGGTTCTCCCATGTTTCATGTACACAGGTATTCAAAAGAACACATACAAATCAAATTCTATTTCATGATTAAGGACTGCATTTGCAGAAGCCCAGGCAAGATTTACTTCTGGGTAATTCCTTCAGGGGTGTTTTAAGTGAAAAAAGTCTATTACAATGGATAAGCATGGAAGCCTAACTCCAAGTGGCTTAAATCAGACTTAGATGTTAAGAACTGACAGATTTGCAATCATTCACTCTGTCAACCTACAAAAACCAAAACGATTACCCAAAATATATCTTTTAAAGTATAGCATCTTTCTGAAAAATACCCATTGCTGATCATGTGGTCATCTCTCTAAAATGTTTATATGTCTAATAGTATTTTTAGGCCTATGTCATTACCAGTTTCTCTCTATTTCCACCCATTTGTTCTTACTGCATAGGTCTCTACTATGAGTCCTAATTAAAGCTTCCCATCCTGCCTCAAGCAAGTAGCTGAACTACTCTTTTTGGGGCGAGAGATGAAGAAAGATGGTAAATTTAATTATACTTTATTCACAAGGGGAATAAAGTCAGTCCTTCCATGCTTGCTACAGCTCTTCTCTGAAAACTCCTATTAAGTCTCTAAAATTAAGGATCAAAAAAGGAGTTTTACTCATTTAGTGCAGACTATATTGAATGTTTTAATGAAGTACCATAACATACCCAGTTAAATTTCTTGAATCATTGGAATTCCAAAACTGACTGCACTAATAAATAATACCAAAATCTACTCAATATCGTATTATCGCTAAGTCTCAATACTATACAAATTCTTTCGGTCACAGGAATTTACCTTCCACTAATTAGCTCTGATGCTCCACCAACCCCTTGTCCTCAGTGTCACAGTTTTCAGCATGGGGGAGAAACAGGCACACAAATTTTGGTGCTCATTCTTTCAATTCAACATGACAGTTTTTAACAGATGTTGTTTGTTATGCATAGTGTTGCATGCAAACCCAGGAACCTGTGGTCTTCAGGATTTGTAACTCCCTGCTTATGCCAAATGCAAAATTTTTACCAATTACCTTGCCTCTCCACTTCGATCACAATATTTACACAAAATCACACAATATGCGATAACAAAAGGCCAAAGAAATCCCTAAAAAATCCATTACAATAATGCCATCCAGTGACCATTATACTACTCACCCCGCATTTTGAAGTTTGGCAATCTGCTTTCAATATATTTCATTTTTACTAAACACTATGTTTAATAAAGTGCCATTAATTATCAAGATAATTGTTTTGCATCATTTGCTTTAAGACAGAAACTTCCAAGTTTTAACAGACCTGTTGCTATAAGCCTACACTGACTGATATTTATTTATTTCCTTCAGAGCTCTGCAGCAGCCATTACTTTATAGAAAGTAATCCCCTCACAGTCAAAACAGTTGCAAAAAAAAATAAAAAAACAGGATTATGCAAGTCAACTGAAAAGGATGAATCTAGGTCTTCTCATAAAACAACCTTAACTAAAAGCTGGGGGATAATGTCAAATATATCATACTCGTATCATGTATCTGTCTCAATCAACAATGGAACTTCTCTGAAAACATCTGCAGCATAAAAATCAATGGGCAGATTTACACATCCCTGGCCCACTAATCTGTTCCCCTGGAGCTTCAGAACGCCACATGAAAAAAAAATCACAGAATGGCTTGTTTTAATCCTCCACTATCAGCCATTTTGTACTTCCCTATATAGTAGGCCAAATTTTAACTCTTTCCACCTGTAGAGGTGCACACTAGGAAGTGCTTTGAATTTGTTTACCAGAGTAATTTTATCCTTTTAATATCAAATAGATTTTTCAAGCCTTTCTTCTATGGCCAAGAACCGTGAATGCAGGATTTGAAAAAAGTTTTGATGATATCAAGTACAAGCTTTACTCAGCCAGTAACTACAGTTCTGTATATTCTGTACAAAGATTTTCGGAACATGTAGTACTCAAAAAAAAAAAACCAAAACAAAGCAGCTAAGACTTCCACTGAACTATTTTTAAGGAATTAATAAGTTGCTTTAAACAAAAAAAAATAAATCCAACCCACATATAAGCTGAAGTTTTATTTTTAAATAATTGCTCAGTAGCAATGAGAGCGTTTCTGTGCTCTCGAAAGGCTGAAAAATCCAACTGCAGATCAATACATATATGGGCGTATCTTTAAGATCAACATTGTACCTTATCTCTCAGCTCTTCAAAAACTTAACATAAAGCTAAACATTCCCCCCCCTTAACTTACAGAATCTCCAGGAAAAAAAAAAGTTTTTATTGAGAAGAAAGAAAATATTCAAGTACAAACTACATTTTCAGTGTTGTGTTACCTAATGCCTTCAGGAGCTCCTCTCGCACAGCAGAAGTGAACTTTCTGACCAGACATAACGTTGTCATGATAGCAAAGAGCAAGTTGTAAGATAATACAATATAGAAGTTTCCAAGCCAGTTAAACCTTCCAAAGTCTCCAAGTAGATCAAATCTGGTGATTCCTGTTAAAATTGAATTAAAGATTTAAATTAAGGTTTTGATTACATTTTTGAAAACAAAAAAAATTCATTGCATTACTTTTTACATATCGTAGTAAAATTCTTTCAGACAACATACTAAGACACATGGTTAAACACAAGACAGTGTTATCGAGGTCATTTTCCCCTTTACTGACCACTATAAAACTGTAAGACAAACTATCAATCAAAATGTTTAAGTTTCCTGCTGAAATGCTTGAATAATGCAAGCTGAAGTAAATTGTCTATTCTAGATAAGAATTCTGCTTTTATAATTGCGATAAATATAACTAGGAAAAAATAAGTACCAGGATGAAAACCGCTTAAAATCTCAGTTTCTATGAAATCCTTCTCTACTCCAGAAAAGGATAAAATGCACCATGGTCTTTCTTATTAAAAAATACAGGTAGCAAAAAGCCCTTCCATGAGAGTTACAATATCTTACACCCAACACTAAGCCTTTTTAAGTGTTTTTTTCAGAGCCATTGCTTTTGCAACAAAAGTTTGAAGACATCTTTCCAACTCCAGTTTTTCTCCTAGATGTACCGACCACTATACCCACAGAGCAGTCGTACAGAAGGGAAAGAGTTTGGC
Organism: Dromococcyx pavoninus; assembly: GCA_033558185.1. NCBI lineage: Eukaryota > Metazoa > Chordata > Aves > Cuculiformes > Neomorphidae > Dromococcyx > Dromococcyx pavoninus. The sequence goes on along the minus strand of JAUMJL010000284.1, from coordinate 250,591 downwards.
TGAAAGATGGTGCTGACAGGTCATCTTCACAGTGGACCTCATAACCCTGATACTTGGGCGTTGCACTGATCAAAGCCAAGTCAATCACTAAAGCCGAGCCAGCAAAATCTTTCAAAAATGTGTAAGTGCCTACAAGCAACAGGGCCCATCCCAGAAAGCAGAAGAGGAATAACCTGTTGTCTTTTGCCGCGTCTACATCAAGGACTGCACTGAATAAAGGGCAGAATATTGTGATAAAACTGAAATAATAATTGCCTAGGATTGACGAGCCATTATATTCCGAAAAAAACTTTTGGCACAGACAATGTCATAGTCATGTTTGCTCTCACAATTGAGACTGACACAGGGTGAAGGAAAGAACAACTTAAGTGGCAGCAGAAAACTAGACAATCGGAAAATACCCCTGGCTCCGAAGCTCCTGGAAGCAAGTCTTCTATCATCTCATTTTTAAAGGGTTTGGGTTTTTTAAGAACTACAACTTCAACAGTGATAAGAAATGAAAAGAGACAGAATTAAGGGTCACTTACCTTCCTTTCAAGGGTAAATCTGCCACTCACCTATCTCATTGTACCTTGATACTGAAGACTTACAGCCAGCTATCACTATGTTAAAAGGTACCAGGTATGAGTCAATTAAACAAAAACAATATGGAAATCAAATTTAGTATTTAATGAAAACATGCAAAAATGAAACATATGAAAAGGAGACGTTTCAGAGGATAAAGAAAAAACAGAGACTGAAGCTGATGAAAAGAATAAGAGAGGCACAAGAAGAAGAAGCTGGCTGACTGAACCAATCAGTGAACAGAAGAAGGATAATAAACTTTCACACTTGAAGCCAAAGAATTTGTTCAAAGAAGGAGACTGTTTTAGTCAGATTGCAGAGCTCCAAGAAAACTGACAGTCGAGTTTGAATGTGTAGGCTTCCAGTCCTTTAAAGGAAAAGAAACAGAACAGGCAGGGCACTGGGTGTCACAAAGGGGTTCAGAAGAATAGCTAGCACGGGGTAGGCGTTATGAGGACAAACAAAAATGAAGCCCGACACTTCTATTAGAGTAAGTAGGAAAAAATATTGTCTACAAGACACATTCATTTTCTTCCTACGAATACAAAACAGTAACTGCTCATCAGAAAAAAAATTCTGACACAGTATCATTTTGTAAATTTGTGGGGGAAAAAAAAAAGGTTATAAAGCACATCGTGACTTGTCCAACGGGATGAAGTTCAACAAGGCCAAGTGTCGGGTCCTGCACTTTGGCCACAACAACCCAATGCAGCACTACAGGCTGGGGACAGAGTGGCTGGAGAGCAGTCAGGTGGAAAGGGACCTGAGGGTACTGATTGACAGGAGGCTAAACGTGAGCCAGCAGTGTGCCCAGGTGGCCAAGAAGGCCAATGGCATCCTGGCCTGTATGAGGAATAGTGTGGCCAGCAGGACGAGGGAAGTGATCCTTGCCCTGTAGTCGGCATTGGTGAGGCCACACCTTGAGTATTGTGTTCAGTTCTGGGCCCCTCAGTTCAAGAAAGATATTGAGGTGCTGGAAAGGGTCCAGAGAAGAGCAACAAAACTGGTGAAGGGATTTGAGTACAAGTCCTATGAAGAGAGGCTGAGGGAGCTGGGGTTGTTTAGCCTGGAGAAGAGGAGGCTCAGGGGTGACCTCATCGCTCTCTACAACTATCTGAAAGGAGGTTGTAGACAGGTGGGGGTCAGACTCTTCTCCCAGGCAACCGGCAACAGAACAAGAGAGCACGAGCTTAGACTCTGCCAGGGAAGGTTTAGGCTGGATATCAGAAAAAAGTTCTTCACAGAGTGAGTAATCAGGCATTGGAATGGCCTGCCCAGAGAGGTGGTGGATTCACCATCCCTGGAGGGGATAAGACTGGATGTGGCACTTAGTGCCATGATCTAGTAATCATGATAGTCTTGGATTAAGCATTGGACTTGATGATCTTGGAGGTCTCTTCCAACCCAGATAATTCTATGATTCTATGACTTTCTTGCAGAAGCGTCTACTCAGCCCACAGAAAAAAATTCCTAATACTGTAATTTGAAAGACTACTCAATAACTGAATAGCCACACCTCTGGTGGACATAAATTTATACCCAATAAAGCTAGTAACAATTTAACAAATAAAGTATTACAGAACTGTTCAGGTAAAAAAGAAGGAATACTGGTTTTAGACTGTACATACAAATAAGTTTTAAATCACTATAAACCATAATAATCAAGAGAATAATTCTAGGAATACTTTTGTATATTAGAAAATGCAACTTTCTTTGTAATTCCTTGTTTCTGTATTCCCAACTAGTAAGTGCTCTGCTCCCAATTTGTTTCACAGTGGTTAGCAATATGGTGCTGGTGGAAAACTTCTTTCAAGGACTACTAAAAAGCCTGAAAAGGTCTGGAAAAGATGAGTTAACTTATTTTAACGATATAACTTATTTTACTAAAACTTCCCTGGAGTTCTAAAAGAATGGCTGATTAGAGACATCCACCACCTACACATATAATGAGAATGCTAAGAAACTCAAAATTCTCATATTTCCATTTTTAATAATTGAAAGAGGTCAGTACATGTATTAGATAACTTTTGCTTCTTTTTCTTTCCCATAATGATAGTCTAATCTCTTATATACAGTCTAGAAACTCGCTTTTTTTAATAAAGTGAAAAGACTATGAATCTGCTTAACATATTTATTTCTTCATCTGTTTAGTGCCACAGGGCGGTAGCATGTAGTGCAACACATGTTGATATTTTTGCAAAGCACCACATGACTCACTGTAACTCTAATACACTCTATTAATCCTGTTTGGACAGCTGTGACTGTGCATTTGTTAGCTCAGTGTTAATTGTTCCATCTTTTTTATTCTTTTATTTATCTCTATGGCAAACTATTCAGGAATTTCATTTGTTGGTCTTTTTTTTAAGTGAGTTTTACCATTCATCTGTTTCCTATGAGACAACAATGCACCCAGCACGTATACTTACTTCCACAGAATCCATTTATTATCAACTGTTAATCTCACAGATCATTAACAATGACTTCATTTTTCTTAAAACAAATTTTGAATGCAATAACTTAATGGACAAGATACCAATGTTAAAATTCTCTTCTAAAACACTAATTTTATAACATAGCATCTTGCTCAAAGTGCTAGAACTGTTTTACTTCTTCGATCTTTATTGTACTGGATATAGTTTAAAACCTGCACTACCTTGAATATTTGAATTATTCTTGTGCATTTTTGTGAAGTTTTACTACAGATTCTTAAAACATTTGAGTGTGTATTTTAAGATTCAACTCTCCAAAATGTGTTACAAGGTTTTTCTTGCCTATTGTAGAAATGATCTAGCAAATCTAATGTAACTCGTCATCTGTAGATGCACACAACATGAAAATACCCAATATAGTCGGACACTAGCAACTATTTTTGATTTGACAGCAGAAAATCAGCTACACGCTACTGTGTACACATGACTGGTCCGTGGGCCTGAGCTTAAATACCTAAACTGGTACTCAAGACTCGTACAGCGCGAGGTGAAGATTTTTTTGGTTTGTTCCACTTAACGTTCCCAATCAAACTCACATTAGCTGCAAGTATTTTGCACTACTTAAACACGTAGCAGCCCTGCAACCTAACTTCAAGAATTCAAGCTGAAGATTACCTAATTAAACAAAGCGAACAAACAAAACATCCTGTGTTTCCAAATGGTCAGAACAGTTTTTCCACTTCAAATGCTACTGCCAGTTCAATAAAATCAGAACTTCTTCAGTTCTCCTATGCTGAATTCCGAATTTTTATATTTGAAAACTGAAGTAACAAAGACTGCATGAGATTATTTTAGGGAAAGTGAAAATAGCCTGGTATCATTGCTGATAAAAAAAAATTAATAAAGAGTCATTAACTGTTTTTTAAAAAGCCATTTGCATTCAATGTTCTCTCAAGTTTTGTACCCAAAATCCTCAAATGTATTTTTTCATAAAAACTGAGCACTGTCATTTCACAGTGAACATGAAACTAAATTATATCGCCCTGAGCAAGCAGTCTCCATATCTATTCTCACCATCTCTTTTTTTTAAGATGTCTAAAATCTGATCTGCCTTCTTAAAAAGAATATATTGTCTAGAAAATGTTTATCATCTTTTTTAGAACTTATGGTCTGCAGTTCACGTATGTAGAACATATACTCAGCATCTCATTTTGGTGTGGAAAAAGCAGTCACATACATGCTATTTCCATTGAAAGTGATGGCAAATTAAATACATATTATGGAAGATACAGCTACAGGCTGTTCGTTTTTTAAACAAAAATCAATTAAGCATCCTTTATTATGATATTTTGTACATCCATTTTACTTACCCAGCGTCCTTGACATCACTGGCAAAGCAGAGCTCAGCACCAAGATTGAGACACAGTTTCCAATGATCTGTTGGAAAATGAGAAGCATTAAAATTATAAATGGGATTGTGGACAAAAAAAAGAAAAAAGGCAAAACAGTGGTCAAAGTGAAAAAGAACTCCTTAAAGTCACATTTTTCAAACCAAACCTAAAGCAACTTACAATAACACACTGCTAGTCTTGCTTACTTCTGTCACACTTCTCCAGATGGTGTGACAAAAGATGATGATATAACAGAAAAGTTTTTTAAAAATCAAATACTTAATTATTTGCTTTTAATCAGTGTTACGTATGCTTAGATTCAAAATAATCCAAAACTACGACCTTGCAAAGCATAGAATGTTTACTTAATTCCTGCAAAATTTTAGAAAAGACCCGTTCCATGGGTTTAGAACAGATGACTGATACATCAGCTTAAGCTTTGTATGTAACTCCTTCCAGGATTAGCATTATTTAAAAAATTACAACAAAGAGCTTCCTTTCAATTGAATGTCTGTTGACTACTTTAAACAGTAAGAAAAAAAATCACAGCTGTTAGATTTTGCTCTAGTTTTTGTGAAGCCTTTATCAAGAGTAATTGAAATTTTCTCTCACAAGGGATCACTTTCTTCAGCTCTAATTCTATCATAATTCAAAAGAAAAAAAAGACAGAAAACTTCTTAGAAACAAGTAGTGCATTCACTATTTATTTGTATGCTATATTACTGGTGTACTGTAAACAAACAACAGAAAACATTAAGAATACAGTTCCTACCTACTGTAACCATTCTATGTGTTTACCAACTTTCTCACTTTTAACAATTTATGGTAAAAATGTCTTTATTCCTTAGTTTAAAAAAAAACACAATGAAATACACTGAAAAAAACAATTTAATTCAACATCTGTTCCTTGGTTACGGATCACCTCCCCTTGTCAGCTGTGGGAATATTTTGCCAAAAACCTAGGCATGTTCCTCCGCATTAGGTAACAATATTTGTTATTCTGAAAGTAGTGCTAAATTGTAGAAAGTCAAATTAGCCTCAGACTGCAAAATGTTGCTGAATAGACCTCCTCAGTCTTAGTGTAATTATTCAAATTTGAATTACTTGGTCTGTATTACTTCTAGCAACCAAGTTCTTCAGATTTCAAACAAGCTCCCTGAAGTACAGTTAGCACAATCAAAGTTACTCATTAGCAATAGGTTTCTTTTGAAAAACAGTTCTTTCACTAGCTTTTCTATAGCTAGTTAACAAGCTCTGCTATTCCCAGCTTTTTACAAGTGAATGGATGCCATCCAAACTAAACAGAGCACATCCTTTTTCCCACTCATTCAGCATTTTGAAAATCTTCCAGTTTGTGTTTACCCAGCTTACAAACAAATACTGATCACTGCAAACGAGCCATTCAGGGCAATTACTAACTAAGAGTCAGTTTGTCCTGGGTGGTATGAAAGAGAGGAGGGGACTATCCCCATCAGAGACTTTACCTTACCTTTGTCATAGTCGTATCATCCTTCCTGGGAGTGAAATTCTCAAAAAAACGAAGACTGTAGAAGCCGACGACAGAGGATACCATAAGATAGCTGTGAGAATGAAGGAAAAACGAACCTCCAAAGAATGCAAGTTTCACTCAAGTTCTCAGCAGTCTCCTAAAAGTCTTAAGAACTAAAGGGAAAAAAAAACAAAAACACTTCGAGTGTTTGAGAAGGACTGATCTATCTCTTTCTTCTTTCCAGGCAAGAGTCTTAGTAAATTACCAGTGTCCCAGAAAACCACACAGAATACTTGTTAACAGACAGAATTCTTAAGGAAAGGATACAAAATCAAAATGATTTCAAGTGCTGCTCCTACAAAACCAAAGGTGGATAGAGAGGCATTTCCTATTCCTGGCCCCTACAAGGAAAAAAATACTATGCATCATTTAACAAGATACATACAACTGTTCACAAAGTTAACTTCTACCAGGCCTAAAAAAACTAACATCTAGCATGAAATACAGCCTTTTCTCAATTCAGTATCTAAGGGGCATTCTGATGTTCTAATCTGCAAGTCTCCCATCCTATCTAATTGCACCAGCAAGCTTTCAAGCTTTAGTGAAACTTATTATTACTAAGACAGAAGGCATAATGATTCACATTTCATGTGCAATTCATTCACCTATCCACCATGCTACATTTTATAAATCCTCCATTACTTTGCAAACTGAACTGAGAGGTCCCAAAAAACACTTCTAGTTGTTCACAATACCACAAGCATGGTAGCCATCACCACTAAACACCTTTTATAGCTCTGCAAGCTCAGATACAACTTTACACTGCAGAAAGCAATTCCAAGTTAATAAAACCCTAGTGAAGATTAAAAACACCACTACTCAATCTGCTGTTTTTCACTTTCTTGAAGTATTTCTACCAGAAAGGAGAAAAAAAATGTCATGTTTTGTAAGAGAAACTCAAACACAAGACAGGCTCTTCATATTGTTTTTTAACATAGTTTCTTGAATTGAATAATTCTAGACTGTATAAAAGTAGGAGATATGAGTAAAATGCAAACTCCAGATTACTGATTAACTTTACTATATTACTGTATTTCCACAAAAGCTCTGGACTACGTTTATTAAGAACTTGCTATAAGATGATATGTAATAAATGTTCATGTGTGCACAAGACCAAAACCTAGAAGACTGAGGCTCATTATTTTCATTGTTGTTAAAGTAGAAGTCCTCCCTTGCTCTTTTGTAAATGTTCTAAAGCATTACTAAAGTTATTAAAAAATCATGAGAAGTTTACTTTACCCCTGATCCTTTAGGCATTGCAGTCTCATCAACCAACAGGTAAAGGATGTTGAGAGCAACTAAGAGGACTGAGATGGACTATAAAGAAGTAGAAACAGTCTTGTTATTTAAAAGTATTCCATTTTTTAAATTTATACATTTACCTTCACCAAATAACATGTTAACTTGATTTAAATGGTCAAGAAAAGAAAATCAAATTTGTTGTTTTAAAGATGCATCACGCAAGAATTTTAAAAATATTCCCCCAAATGAGCAAAGAATTCTTCACACTTTTGTTTGGAGAAAAGGGAAAACAAAGAAAGCAAAAATTCTTACTGTCTCAATCAGTAGCAATATCATAACAGCTGGATAGACTAAATTCCTTTCCCAAGCAGAAGCTTTTTTCCGCCTTTCTGCTCAGAAGAGAAAAACAGAAGCTTAATACCATAAAATACCTTAGAATAAAACACGTAAAAAGCATTCTGATATCTATAAGCACTTGTTATAACTACAGGTAACAAGCGCAATCTTATCTTTAACTGACACCATCAGTTCATTTTCACCCCGAAAAGCTATACAAAAACATGAAGCCTCTTTAGCAAAAGGCTAGGACACATATAGAAGCAGTTCTTGCTTTCTTGTTTACAGGTATTTTTCACTATAATATTTTTTCCCTGGCATACAGCAGTACTGCAAAGTCTAAAATATATGGAATTTAAAAGTATGCTGTTTACATGTATATTTTAGAATAACCTAAAGGGACAGCAGGGAAATTCAAATATTTAAACAGTATCCCCCTCTTATAATATAAGCCAAGGCAGGCAAGACTAACTCACTGGACATCACTAGCATATCTAAAAAGAAAACCCAATCATTTTTTCTTACTACAGTCTTAGTTTTGCACATAACACACTGATAAACACAAAATCTCGCAAGCCTTTGAACAGGCAAGGAGATTCCTGTTGGGTGGCTGTCATTATCAGAAGTATCACTTTTCAGTTTTAAAAGACACAAATTTACTCAAAATTTTTACTGTTCTTAAACACAATTTGAATTTTATAGAAATAATTTTAAAAAAAAGGATGCAAGTAATGCCTTAGATTATCCCAAATAATCATAAGCATATCATCATATATGAAAAGACCAGACTATTGAGCTCCATGCAAGGAAGAGAGTTAAAATTTCTCAAAAAATATGTTAAAAACACGACCCAAATCAGACTCCGTACTTATATGTGTATTAGAGGGATGCAATAATTCCGTGTGATGTATTTGTTGAAACCACAACAAAGGACTGCAAATACACAAATTTGACTGAGAACAAATTTGATGGAATCAATCAAGTGACTGCTACAAGCTAAACACAGCATGTTAAGATCATTTATTAAACTGTAATTCACACAAAACAGTAGAAAAAAGTTTATTACCTAGATTTGTTTTCTTGTTTTTCACTTTTTCAAGCTCCCGCTGCAGCTCTGCTGTCTGGTATTCCACCATGGAAGATACACCTTTTGAAACAGAAAACAGTATTTTCTGTTGGATGGTACTAACTATAGCACTTAAGACATGCTCTGACAATTCAGACTGAGGAAGAATCACATTAAAATCTGTGGCTTTAAACTTCAGGTGTTTTTTTGAGACTCTTCAGCTACTTTTCCAAAAACAGAGACTTAGTCAAGAAACCTCTAGTTCTGCCTAACAAGAGTTCAACTCATCAGAGGTTTCACTGTGTTACCTTCTGTGATCTCTGCTTGAACTGTTGACCAGCTACAACGAACTGTTGCACAGGTCTAAAAACCAGTGATGGTGCGGCAGCCTTCTGTCTCAAATCAAGACGTGAAGAATCTCTGGATGTTCTTCCAGGACATTATTATGTAGCAATTTAAAGACCAAGTGGACCTTCGTCTCCACACTAGGTAAGCTGGTGGCTGGATCTCCAGTTCTAGCTTCTGCCTCTTCCTGCCCTTCCCCAGCCCTTTCTACTCAAACTCAGTTTCCACACTGTGACCTGGCTGTTGACATATCTTCTGCTCCTACCAGTTTGCCTGATTTGTTCAGTCTTTGTGCCACAGAGCATTCTCTGACAACCACAGTCAGATCTTCCTCATAAACACCATAAGACCATATTCCTTGATTTTCCTTTTACAGTTTACTACATACATATATTAAGCAACTCCGCAAACTCTTTGCTCTATACCAGCTGAAAACTGACAACGCTAACATTAATTCCTCTCTCCCTGCTAATTTTCTGCCTAAAAGTTGAACAGCAAGTCTTCCTCCTCTCCCTACGTACGCTCTAGGGAACCCACCTCCTGTGCAAGCACATTGTGGTTTCTCTTCATTCCAGTTCCTCTACAAACACTACACAGTATTCAGGGAATGATACTGATCTGAAATGCTGATTAGAGATCTGCTATTTCAGTTCTGATCTCATTTCTACTTTAGCTTTCACTCTTTGCAGTCTCAATCTGGAAAAATCTTCTTGGGATAAGTTAGAAGCACTCTCCGCTGATCTTTGCCCCACTTGGATCCCTTTTATTTCTGAATAATCTCATCTAAAATAAGTTAACAGGACTCATATTTTCCCTGTCTGTGGCAGGTCAATCTCACTCTGGGAAAACACTCTATGTTGAGGGTTTTAATGAACTCTAAGTCCTCTCTGTTATCTTCTTTGTTGATGTAAATCAAGACCTTTCACCAACGGGCCATTCCCTACCCTTGGCCTCACCTTTGATTGCAGTATAACCTGGAATAGCATCATGTTCCAGATAGAAATTTATTAGACTATGTCAAAAAAAAAAAACACTATGAGATTAATAGTCATGTCCAGGATTTTATCTCATATCTTGATCATTTGCCTACAAAAACTAAACAGGACTTAGGTTGCTCGAACACTAGCACTTCTTTTTAGTCCAGTCTCATTTTTTTATTTTATTTTGTCTCTCATCCATCCAGCAATCTCACTATAAGATAAGAAGGTAAATTTCTTATGTCATCGAGGTCACACATTCTCCATATTCCAGCACAGTGAGGTCCTACCTGAAAACCAAGGTATACAAAAGTACTTTTTGGACTTGTTTTAAACCTTTACTCTTTTTATTTCAGAGTATTAATGCTGATTTGTTTAATGCAGTCAAATTAACAATGAGGCATCCAACTGTTTCAAATGTTATGTTTTAGCTGTTTAATTACATGCCTCTTTCACATACACATTTTTACATATAACACAATCTCTATGCTATGCTTAAATATTTATCTTTGGAATCAGTGATACAATGTGTATGTGGTGATATTTACAGTGGCTTCAAACATATAAATTTCTCAAATCCCAGGACTAACCAGTAAGACCTACAAATGCAGCTTTACAAAACTTCTGTTCACTTGAAGTATCTGCAATATGAATGTCAGTTTAATTTCTCAGTGTTTAAGTAAACATTATGTTTGGGTATTTATTAAGAAAGTTGGTTTTTTTAAAAAACAAGTCTCATTATCATTATAAAAATAAGGTTTTGTTTTGATGCATTCCCTCCGAAAAAAGTCTACAATATCTGTTTTACAGAACGTTCAATTACTATGAGTTAAGAAAAAGCATAGCTGTAAAGCTCAGTGGAAGAAGTCAGAAGAACTCTAATGGAAGCAGTTGATCAAGTATTAAAATTCAAGTTAGCATCTGACACTTTCTTCTTCTCCATAACTGATCTAGGGTTTGCTGAGGAAAAGCTCTATTCAAGATATATGTTGTTCGCCCCTCCACAGTGTAAAAATACAGAGCTTAAAACACTGATATCCATAGAAGTCTTTCCAACAAAGTCAGCATGATCACACTAGGTCCCCGAGAGTCACTTTGGTAGAAATCCTGAATCATATTTAACTGCTGTTGCAGTTCCTCCTTAAAAATAGTAGCAAACAACAGGTTGCTACACAAAACGATATTTTACAAGAGGGAAAGACAAAAGTTTCACATCAGTCAAAATAGTATTTGAAAAGGATGCAGCTAAATTCTTAAAAGCTCTATAACATTAGCTTTATTTCAAATGCGCACAAAGTTCAATGTCAGCACTGTCTAGCCAATAAATCAAATTGGTAGACGAGACTTGTTTGGACTAGCAATGAAAAGTTAGAAGGGATTCTCCAAGAAAGCCACAAAGCAGCGCATTTAAGGTCAATTTAACGGTGTTATTCTGTTTTTCTTCCAGCCCCGACATAGGATTTCAGTACCTCAAAGGAAACTGTAAGAGTATCTATTTGCATTCCCCCTAGGTGATTGGCAGTTCAACACCAATTAGTTCAAAATTACACTGTTACTAGCGTGCAATAAAAACAACACCTTTCATCTTTCTTACATAGGTAAGGATACCTTCAGAGCCAATAACTTTGATCAAGTAAGTATTTTTGATCCTACCCCACCCGTCTCTTTGGATTCAGGAAAACTAATAGCTGAAGGCAACTTTTTGCTTTTAATATAAAAAAGTCCTAGCTTTATTCTTCGACTGTAGGAGTGATGTGGGTACTGAAATATAATACACTGGAAAAAAAAACATTTTCCAAGAGCCCAGTATCTCTTCAATAGATAAAAATACTAGGGTAGGTAACATGATCAAACTTTCCCTTCCCTCCTCCTCGAATTTTCAGTTTCACACTGCAGACATCTGAGAAGGATGAAAATCAAGTTTCCGCAAAGAAGATATGCAGTTTCACAGCTAGATTTATTTTCAAATATTAAGAGGTTCACAGAATACTACAAACTGCATCACCTCCACAACAGTCACAATTACACAATTCAATGGCACCAGCTCACACAGCTGCATTTTTGTCAGCTGAAAACAGAGGCTTTATCCAGCCTATTCACTGGTAACAGTAGCTCATGCTACACCCTTCCTATGTCCAAGCATTATCCAAGGAAACATTGATTAGGACAGAGAAAAGCAGTGCTAAGAGTGTGATAGCAATTATTCTGCCAAAAAAAAAAATTATAAGCATCGACAATCATCAAATATCACTTCAGTCTGTGCTCTGATCCTTCTCAGTTTTAATTAAAATTCAACTCTTCGGTTATATGTAGAAATGGAGTATATATTTCAAAACACTTTACTGCAAAACTGTCCAGGAGTGTTATTTAAGCATATATATTCCCACTACCACAACTGTGGAAGAGTTGCAACAGCCATGGCATGGAAAGCAAGTAGCTCAATATATCTGCGCTGATACAGCAACATAAATACTTACACAATCTGTGTGTTAAATCACAGATTATGGCCTCTAACACAACAGCACTACATTTACTGATGTAATTAGCATCACACCTCCATCTGTTTTTTAAAAATGCAATGAATACGATAAGCATGAGTCTTCTTAGCTCTGGCAAAAACGATATCTATTTTTCTGACATAATTTGTATATATTAGAAAGACTTCTGCAGAGAAGGTGATGTTTTCTGTGCTTGCCACATAAATGAGAATCATCCTTAAAATTACTTAAATAATTACTAACAAAAATCTTGTGGAGTATCCTCTTGTGCATAAAACACCCCCACCTACATGCTATATCCACATATAGAATTTTATTGACTTTCCAGCACAAGTCCATTCATTTTCTCTGTACACCAAACTACAGGTTTTCAAGCCACTTCAGATGGTCGTGTCAATACCATTCCCTCAGCATGTGAAACACAAGAATTCAGTTCCCTCTCCTGTCAAAGGACATTTAAGCCCCACATTTTTCACCTCTCCAAAGCAGGCTGGTGAGAGCTCTGTGAAACACGGGTGGGTTGCACTTCCACTTTATATTGAACACAAACCAATTTGCTGAAAGAGAATCCAGTATTTCAGCTTGTGGTTATGGGAGCCACCCGCACAAATCCTAAATCCAAATCCAATTAGTAGATTCTTACAAACAGCCCAGGTCCACCTCACGAGTGATATTCTTAAATTACAAAACAAGCAACTGTTGCATAGGCTTTTACACAGAAAACCAGCAGACAAGCATCACCTAAATAATCACATTCTCCACCTGAATAGTGAAAACCACTCTGCACTACTTTTAACATTACAGATAGTTGAATAACTATCAGGCCATTCTTCTACATCACTCTTGTACATAAGCACAATCACCATGACAACATAAAATATTCAGTAATAAATACTTTACAGTTGCTAGCTAACATCAAACACACATTACCCCATCATGGCTTCAAAGATGTCCACTGCATGCACCTTTTTGCATGTCTGTGTGCACATATATACACACGTGCCAGTATAAAAGTTTACGCTTCCAAACCAGCAAAAGTGAACACTACTTTTAAACTGAAACAGTGGCTGATTTTAGCATTAAGAATTCACTACTCCTCCAGAAATGTTAAAGGCTGGAATAAAGGACCACCATGATCTACTGTTAAAGGTACCTTCCCTGACCACGCAGCTTTGCAAGGAGACTTATTGAGACTTGAAAGAAGATTGAGATATGTGACAGAAGACTGAAGAGTAAGAGAGAAAGACAGGAAATGAAGAAAATTAAAGCGAAAATAAGTCATAAGACAACACAACAATTGATTTGTCATGACATTATTTGATTTCCTGACCTGAAGCAATTGTATAACTTGTGGATGGATGGCTTATCCACACAGTTAAAAGCAATTTACAAGATATTTTGTATAATATGATATCCAGGTTTACGGAACTGATATTTTCTGTAAATGGTGTCTGCCATGCTGCAATACTCCTACTCTTAGAAGTCAAAGCTTCTAAAGAACAAAAACACCTTATCAAGAAGTATAAAACATAATACTGAATGCAAAAAGTCTATAACTTGTATAATTATTCATTGTAATTATTCAGTAGTGAAATTGCTAAAATTATTAACTTTACCAAATACCTCCTAGACTACAAAGGACTGCTCTGATGTTTAATGAATTATTACTTAAGATTCTAAATAATGAATTGAAACAGAAAAAATCCTCCAAAATAATAAAAAAAACATAATGCAGGAAGTTGAGCCTCTTGCTAATATAAGTCCATTGCTCTTCAGACAAAGCTAAAATACAGTCATTAATCAATCCAAACTACTTCGCAGTAAGGGTAGTGGGTCTGGTCAACCACTCAATTTGCTTTCTCCATCTCAGAACATTCACATACTAGAGCTAATGAACATGTTAAAAAGGAAAAAAAAAGCAAGGCCCACACACAGGAGCCCATCTTGAACACCACAGTGAGCAATGAAATCTAAGCCTCTAATGTTTGTTACATACTAAGATGTTGAAATTTTCTATTTTGACCTGACAGGCCATGCAACAGCGCTATTAATACTCCTGTCCAGAACCACTCTCCTCTAAATACTGTATTTGAAGCTGTATCAGAACAAGCATACCATTGAGCCTCCTCTGAATTGCTTCTTCCTCTAAAGTGATGATGTACATCTGCTCATCCAGGTCTTCAAGAATCTGTATTTGGAAACAGAAACATGAACTGTGTATCATAGTCACTTGTTTGTTCTGACTGCACTAATTTCATCAGGTTTGTTTTGTTCTAGTAACCTGTATTTCAAATATATCATCTACAACTTTACAATACGGATACAAATAAGAACTCCATGAAATATTACTCTATTCTGGTATAGATCTATCTCTTTAAGCAAACTTTCTGTTCGGTTTTCATTTCAGGTTAAAGCTCTTATGTTCAGCTTCAATCTAAAGATACTTAAGGAACAGGAGAAGGGACAGTACATCTGACTATATTAAAATCATTTCTAGGGAAAAAATTAACAACTTATCAACCTTCACACTCAATCCAATTTAAAGAAAAATAACTGCAGATTTTGAAAAAGTATATTAAGAAGTGACTTTTCACATAAGCCAGTATTTCAAGCAAATATAAATGGTTATGGGAAGCTAAATCCAAATAAATGAAGTCTGTCTACCTTACTATTAGGTGCTTTGAGTTTAAAGCTTAGAGACAGCAAAACACTATGTATTTTCTTCGTATTGTCAGGGCTGAATTGATTAATAAAAAGGAATGCAAGACCTAAGTGCACTCAAATTTAAGTAAATACAAACTAGAAAACATAACCGCAAGTCACCAGAGCACTTGCACACATGACAGACCTCTCCCCTCACTGCATTCAGGTCAAGAACAGTAAAGTGTCTTAAGTTCTTACAGATGCCAACTACCTACATATCATCTGTTTGTTTCATGTGACCCAGCCTTAGTTTGGTCTTGTACCCTTTGCTCCTGTACCCTGAACACTCCCACACTTTTCAGACATTTGTAAAACAGACATAAAAGACAATACTGGCAATAAATATTAATACTAGAAGTCTTACAAATCGGAAAATCAGAGGAAGTCTATACTATTAGGAAAAACTTTCTGTGGAAGAAATCAGGCTTTTGTGGCATACAAAAAACTTTAAACAAGTACATAAATATTAACTATAGAAACTGATGAACTGAGGAATTACGCAGAAGTGCAAGCATCCTAAAACAAAGCACTCTAATGCCACTCTACCTTCTAAAATATAGCCCATGAGGACAGATTTGTGTAACACTTACTGTTGGCTTCACCAGCAACTGACCCATTACTGTAAACATCCTTGAAAGTCCCACTGGCGTGCACACTGCAGAGGAAAGAAGATTATGCAAAACAGTGATTTGTAAGTCAAAGACTGATTTTTATTTGGATGTTCAATGTGCTATGCTCTTCCACATCTAGAATTCAAAACCAAGTATGGTTTTGAAGAGAACTCCAAAAGCTTCAAACTCCAATACCAGCTTTAAACACTATATGAATTTTGAACAAGTATCTCCCCCGTCCAAGAGCACAGATGATTTTTTTTGTCAACAAGGAAAACCATACAATCAGATATCTTAAACTTGCTCAAGTAATTATTCATTTAAAGCATGTGGCACCAGAGGCTATGTCTACACTAGTAAACTCAGCAGTGCCAGGACACATTCCTGGGCATTAAGCCTTGATTGTCTACATCAGTAAATTGCTAGAACTATCCCTGGCATGATTTGCCCTGGGCCAGTTAGCGCTTTCCCAAACAATTCCCAGGTGCAGTTCTGGCATTCATGTAGTCCAGGAACAATTACCATGAGGTAATATGTACACAGCCACCTTCTGCAAACTACAATATTATGGATGGAACAACACTAATTGGACACAGCACTGGAGAACATCTCAAACACGTTTAAACTATTAGCACAGGTGTAGTTGGAAGGTCAAGAGATAACAAAGCTGCTTTGCTCTGAAAGTTAACTGCAGCTTCAGTTGTTTGCAGGTTGAGCTGCCAGGTGACAAAGGGCAACAAAGCTGGTGAAGGGTCTGGAGCACAAATGTTATGAGGAGCTACTCAGGTTGTTTAGTCTGGAGAAAAGAAGGCTGAGGGGAGACACTCTACAACTACCTGAAAGGAGACTGTAGCGAGGCAGGTGGTGGTCTCTTCTCTCAAGTAACAATCAATAGGACAAGAGGAAACGGCCTCAAGTTGTGCCAGGGACGTTTTAAATTGGATACTAGAAATAATTTCTTCACCAAAAGGGTTATGAACTATGGGAACAGGCCGCCCAGGGAAGTGATTGAGTCGCAATCCCTGGAAGCATTTAAAAGATGTGGGGATGTGGCACTTAGGGCCATGGTTTATGGATGAACTTGGCAGTGTTACGTTTGTGGTTCGACTGGATGACCTGAAAGGTCAATTCCAACCTAAGCAGTTCGGTGATTTTAAGCTGCTTTTCTATGAAATAACATCGTAGCCTGTGATGGTTTCTAGTATGGTGCATACGCGTTCGCTGGGAGAAAGGAAGTTTTCAAACCATGATAACAGAACATTATTAGTAAAACTCAACAGTTTAGAGAGAACAGCCTTCAAATACTGAAGTGTGTAGGACGTGGAAGGAACCTGTAATAGTACAGATGAGGATATACATTTATAGTTTCCATTATAATAAAGCAACGTTGCCAAAAAAAAAGAAGCACACAAGATTTTAGAGTGAGTTTTACATTTATTTTTATTCACTAGTGTTTTAATATAACTACTCTGTATTACAGCAAAAATACAAGACTATTCCAAAAAGGCTAACTTGAGCTAGTGTTCCATTACTATAGAAGAAGGAAAAGGAGAAAAGAGAAAGGAAGCAACACTCCATATCACCACTACAATAAGCCTTATTCACACTTCTTCAGCAATTAAGCCAGCTGAAGATCTAATGAAGTTTCACCCTAGCATCTAGCACTTGCCTACTGCTGTATGCTGCCTTTCAGCTACACAGATAAAACAGCTTGGAGAGCTTCAAGTAACTTCAGTGATTTGCTTGTATAAATTACAAATAACTCTTAAAGAAATTGCCATTTAATCCCAATTATTTTGGTGAACTGGTTACAATAGCCCCAAAACACACGCTGTATTTTCAGGTCTGCTGAAACAAACTGTAGCACAGATGTAGGAGATTTCTAAGACAAATTCTCCATTAAAACATTCAGCAACTGAATCACTCTTGAACAGCATTCTGAGACATTCAGAAGCACCTTTTACACCACCATCCCCCATTAAAGTGCATTAAGAACGTTTGCACAGAGAGAAGTCACGAAGACTCACCGAGGTCACTGTGAGCAACACCTTTCAGAGATAGGTCTGCTCAGTTTTAAGGAAGTTTCAAACTATCATTCCTCACCCTTTCTGCACAGTGACAGCCCTGTAAGTGCTAGCTGTAAACCTACAGAGCCTGGAGAACAAGTGAAACCATGATCATGTAGAAAGCAAGATGTTCTGCCGCCCTCTCAGTAATTTTCTAGAAATTACTCAGGGGGGAGGGAATGGGAGTTGTGATGAAATTATAAATGGGATTTGGAGCATTCCATTATCTTTTCAATTCCCCTAACCATGGATGACTGAACTCTAGCACAGACCAGAGGTATAAGGTTGGGGTTTTTACTGCATTTGTTTTATATGCAATGGTACAACTGACCTCCAGACTAGCCAGCTACCGCTTTTGTGGTTATGAAAGCTAACTGCATTGTGTTCCAGCTACTGCCTATATAGGAACATTTTCAACTAAAAAAAAAAAGGTAGTAGGATAGTTTACTGAATATAGGACGGACTAAGTGTTCCAAAATAACTTTTTCACCATACTACTGACTTCCTGTAGACATTTCATTTAAAAATTGTACTTTTCTTTGCAGAATGGAGTCTCTATTTTTCAAATACCTGCTTTAAATTTTAAAAATTGAAATTATTTTGTGTGAGGTGCAGAGTTCCTCAAAATGTGAAAAAGGAAGGTAGCATTTGCTCAAACTTCAGAATCCAAACCTAACAAATTTACATCTAAATTTAAACCTCAGAATTAAAATAAAACCACAAAAAAAAACCATTTTTCACACTCTTGAATTTCACAATGAAAACTGCTTTCCCTTAAACTTTAAAAAAATAAAATCATTCATCTTTTGAAATAATCAGGAAAATACTTACACAGAAGTAATAAGCATCCCATCAGTGATATACAGGAATATAAATACGGGAGGTAGAATTCCCAGAGGTCTGTAAAGAAAATATTGAGCATAGCCTTAGCTTATTAGAAATAAGCTACTTATGTCAGAAACACAACGAAATTAACTTCTTTCTTAAGCATTCAGGATTGAATTGTATTTTCAAGTATAAACTAAGAATTATTTAGTTAATAATTCTGCAGGTAACTAAATCTCCAAATACTTTAGCCTGAAAAATATCTTCAGCTTTTACTTCCATGCTACTTAAGACACTTGTTTTTAACACACATCATGTCCACATAAGCACGGAACTTCTCAGCATGCCCAAAATGGATTTAACAGAAAAAATGGTATTGACTAAATTAATACAACTTCTGCACAACCTATGCAATACTCACATAGCATTTGCTAGAAATACATGTAATTGAAAACACCAATTTTCAAAATTAAAATTAAACTAGTGTATGAGGTTTTTTTAAATACCATACCATACAAAGACTCCATACTGGCAGCATCATTGTCAATGAGTGCTGAAGCCACCCATACGATCCCAAGGATAAGCAGTGCAAGAAGAATAAGCATTACAAGGGTTTCCAAAATGCGTGCTCTGATGCCCTGTGGGCAGAAGAGGGGAGAGGGAGGGAAAAACACAGCCAAGAACTTTGAATCAGATGTTTTCAAACACGAAAAAAAATAAACAGCAGTTCCTTCTTCCTAATTATATACTCACATTTTGTCATGTAGACAAAAGCATTAAATGTAATGCACATTTAAAAGGCAGTGCATAAAAAAAGGAAGTACTTATAGCTTTATAGTGCCCAGATTGCATTTTTTCCCCTTAAAACCACAGAAAAATGTTTTAAATTGCATATGCCTTACAATTCTCATTAATCTCATTATTCCATAAAGTATTCTTTTTTTATACCATATGATTTTGCTTGAGCATTTTTAAAAGATGGATTACTTTTCTAATACTTTCAGCAAAGAAAGTGGATTAGCAAATTTTTATCTATGATTCCAATCAAGGGAATGGAAAGCCAATTATGGCAAATCGCCAAATGGCCCAGCAAGCATTAAACCCTCACGCAGGTACAATGCAGCAATTTAGTTAAAATACATTCTTCAACTGCAATTGCTTCTGTATCATTCCTAACAGTCTTCAGAGCCCTCAAGCGTGCAGTTTGAGTACTGCTGACTCTCAGCCTGCCCAAACGCTGCTGCTGCAGCTGCCGCATCCATTACCTCCCATCTTTGCACCCTCTGTGCTGAAACGCGTACATCTCGCTTACAATGCACACAAATCACAGGTCTACAAGGTTACATCATACCACTTGCTCTTGAGTTCAAAACTGAAACAATACTAATAGCTGAGTGCTATATTTGCAAATGTAAATACACCAAATAACACAAAATCATCTTTTTACTGGTGTTTTTAACACTAACTTTACTAATTTCAAGACTAATTTTACTAATTTCAAAACAGAGTTATTTCTTCGGCAATCCCTGCTATTAAGGAACCATCAGGTTGCTGTTCACATATAAAATGAAACACGGTAGAGTTATGTTACATATTAGGAAGTTATTTTTTCCTATTAGGGTGGTGAGGCATAGGCACAGGTTGCCCAGAAAAGTTGTGGATGCCCCATCCCTAGAGGTGTTCAAGGCCAGGCTGGATGGGGCTTTGAGCAACCTGATCCAGTGGAAGGTGTCCCTGCCAATGGCACATTCCTCTGAAAAGTCTATTTTATAGGTAAAAGCAGAAAGACTGGTTTACTTCATTGTTTGTCTTCCTTTATCACTTCTTCCCTTATTGCTTCACACAAGAAGTTAACCTTTACATCACATTTACCCTGAAAAATTATGTTCCCTACACAACCATGGCATCCAACCATGAACAAGGACCTCAGGGATCCTAACCATGAACACTGATCTCTTCTAGCACATCAGTTCCTCTCCACCATCAGTGCTCTGCGAAACAACTAAGGCAGTAAGAAGGAAAAAACAGACAAAAAGAGACCTTCACAAAAGTCCCCTTAGGGCTTAAGTGCATAGGTTAAGTCCATAAAGGAACTCAAACATCAAATTTCAAATTAAGGGAAGCATGGAGAAGATATGGATTCACTCCTGCAATGTATTTTGTGTAGAACAAAAGAAGCTTTAAAGCTGTTAAGCGTTATTAAAATGATATTTTTTAACAGATGACAGTAACAGTACTGAGTCTTCACTTTACAACAGATGAAGTCATAGGAATAGAAGAAAACCCAACACATTCAAAGATGTCTGCAGAGAAAACTGCTTCAAGCTGTCAAAAAAGCTTGAAGATTCCTTTCCTCTCCTATGCAGAGGAAATCAAAGCTACCTTCTGGGTTTCTGAAAGCCTCAGCCACAAAAAGTGGATTCCTTACTTCTCTGCTCTGATACACACGCACAACTCTCAGGCTCTCAAACTTTAAGTTTCACAGCAACAGATCTTCAGGGCAAACCTGGAAAATACTTCATTTTCCTGAATGCCTCAAACACCACATCCTCCTCTCTTATACAGAGTCACACAATTGCCAAAACAGAGAAACAAGATCTACTCTGTGACGGAGACAGACAACTGTAAATAACATTTTTTTTCATATTTACTTCAAGTGTTTTCTGAACACAGATATGATTAGGACTAAACAAATAATACTCTCTCAAAAAAAAAAAAAGAAGGAGGAAGGAGGAGACGACAACAACAAGTACTCAGAAGGAACCACTGCTTTTGGCCAAAAGTACCATTGGTACAAATTCTAGGAATAAGGTTAGGTTTTCCTGGTTTGTTTGTTTGCTTTAAATTAAGATGCTTAAGCATATTGGTAAATACTTAATCTCAATTTGGCACCCATAAAATTCCCTATTCAAACATTAGTGTTCCAGGCACATTAGTCCATATTTACATACATTAGCATACGTGTCAAGTTAAGTGCTATTTGAAAGGAATAGAAGGTATGGAATTTACACACACACAGAAAATTTCTAGAGAATCACAGCATGCTTGAGGTTCACAGGGGTCTCTGAAGCTCATCTGGTCCAACTTCCCTCCTTAAGCAGGGACACCCAGAGCTGGTTGGCCAGAACTGTGTCCAGAAGGCTTTGAGTAATTCCAAGGATGAAGACTTCACAACCCACCTGGGCAACCTGTGCCAGCTCTCAGCCAGCTTCACAGTAAAAAAAAAAAAGTGAGAAGTGACTCTTAGACACGCTTACTACTTTTTATTTTTGCTGAACGTAGTTTTCTTTGTTCAGGTGAAAAATTTAAAATCTGAACACTATCATTAGTAACATCACTAATTTAAGAGCTGGGCAAAAATCTATACTTCTGACTTCAAGAACAAAGAAAACAGGTAAATACAAGCAGCATTTTATTTTAGTTCCATGAAACCAGAACTACACAAATAAACTCTGAAATTCAATGCCGATTTTTTTTTCCCCAAGCAAAAACTTCTTCACTGACATTCTGGGCTCAGCTTAATATTTCTTCTTTGAGTCATTTCACTTCTCTCCCACAGACCCATTATATTACTCAGATTTCTTACATGAACCAAACGTCACGGCGTATCTCTAAGGCACAGAAGATACTGCCACTTCTATTTCACATAATACTTTTTGCACTTTTTGAATTCACTTACTCCTCGTGATTTTGTGTGTGAAATAAAACCATTAAGTTTACAGTCTGACATCTTCAAAACCAGCAATAATCTCATCTAAAACTGGAGCTTTCAAACCAGTAAGAGTGCAGTTATTGTTCATGTTCAGTCTAAACCATCCTAGTTGCCCTGACTACTGAGTAAACAAAGGAGTACAAAACAACAACAACAACAAAAAATGTAGTGTAGGTACGCAGACTACTTCAAAATCACATTCTAAGCAAGGAAAAATAGTCTACAGCACTACATCTTAACATCAAAAAAGTGACTGCCTTTGAATCAGTTCTTTGATTCCCCATCAGTGTGCAGCTGGAAACAAAGGAAATCCTGGCCACACAAACAAAGGATGTGACCTACGCAGCAAATTAAGTGTACAAGCACGCACGTGTTCATGTATGAGCACACAGTGTTTACGTATATGTATGGGGCAGGTAAGGGAAGATGGAGGACAGTCACCTTTTACATCAGAATTTTCCAGTTCAATTGTTTAATCATTAGAAGTTGTCTCGTGAACTCCTATGATCACTGCTTAACATTCCTATGGAAATGAAAGTGGTTATAAGAAAGGAATAGAAAACTTCTTCATATTTTTAGTTTTCTGTAATGTATTCAAGAAGAAAAATGAAGTTTTCCACGTCTTCCTCTAGTCTTCCTTTCATTACAGTTCTGACAGGCAAGAACCAGAAAATGGAGCATTATACAAACAATCTGCTTTCTGGAAAACCTGATGCAAGTTGTTCTAGATAAGAGCTTTGAAACCTGCGTTTGATAATAGAAATACTACTTAATTCCCGAGATGTCCTTCATTACAAACAGAACACATTTACCACAATAAATTCAGTGTTTAATGGATTCTTTTAATGAAAGAAAACTTGCAGTTTAACCTGTTCTAAGGCAGAAGGGATTTATTTACCTCCAAACCAAGCACAGTAAATCACCAGAGAGCCACCCCCAGGATATTAACACCATGAGGAAAGACCACTGGTTTGCAACTATCCTACGCTCTTATATTTCAAGAATGTCAAGAAAAATTCAGCAGCAAGATGCAGACTGAAACAAGTTATAAATGTCTATACAACCCATTAAGGGGAGGCATAAGGAAAACAATCTTGACATCACTATCAATTAAAACATCAAACTCAGATTTCAGTGCAGTATTATCTACACAGCCTTAAATAATGTTCCCATGCTGCAGACTTGAGATGAACACAACCATAGCCTTTAAAAATAATTTAAAACATTCTCCTCCACCTCAGGCTAAATTATGTTGGTTTTAAATATGGTGAGACAGATCAATTCTAAAACAGAAGACTGAGCTCAGACCATACACTTGCTTTATTTTCAGTAAGACAAGCTGACCCCTGCAGTACTTCTACTAGCACGTCAATTTTAAGGAGGTCAAATTCCTTACTTTCTCTTGGCCAATTACTGCTGGGATGCTGGTGAAGCTGGAGATGTAACAAAAAAATACATCAAGTTCTCAAAATCTTTTTTACAGTGTTACAAATACCAGATATTTAAAAGTAACACACAAACTACATAAAAAGATATTGAGCTTGAAGTTATAAAATTGAATGGGGAAGGGAAATACATGTTAAGGTGAGGAATTTTCATACTTAGACTGCTATGCACTAAGAATATTGCTGTGACTTCAGATTACATTTATGGGCACAAGAAAAGAGGAATGGGAAAAGAAATAAGTGAAGTAGGAGGCCCTAGAAAAAAAATCATCTAGAATAGGAGTCAAGGAGTCTCTTGCGGAGGATGAAGAAACACTGTGTTCAACAAAAGCTTTTGGAAGCTAATTACTATAATCTGATAGAAATTACAATTAAACTATGTATCAAGAGAATCAGGAAAAAAAACCTGGTTTCAGCTGAAAAGCCCAGTGAAATACAAATGGCAACAACAGTCCTGAAGGGATGATGGACATCAGAAAAGGAAGTGAAATAGCTTGATGAGTAAGGAAACCATCTCTCCTCCCCTGCACGTGTTAAGCAGGATGACTATTATGCCAACTGCAACACATTCAGCCTTCTCCCTCCATGTGTGTTCACCACAACATCTAGAGGCTGCTTTTTACTATAAGAGAACATACATTTGGTGATAGTTTCTCACAGCTTTTCAATAAGGAAAAGGGAGTTTTCTTGATAACGGAGACAACCCCCATTTGAAATTCCATAACTGCTTAGAATGACATAAATCACAGAATGACCTGAGTCGGAAGGGACCCACAAGGATCATTAAGGGCAACTCCTATCCCTGCATAGGACAACCCCAACATTCACATCGTGTGTCTGATATGTAACAATTTAAAATGCTTTGCCATTGATCCAGCACAGGTAACAAGTGAAGACCTTGCTCTGCACACTGGTTATCCACAAGGTTTTGGGTGTTTTCCATAATGAGCAGTTAGCACAGGGATCTCTCCTGACTCCAGCGACTCACAAGAACAGTGCATAGGCAAGGAACCTGTTGACTGCTCCATCCAAGAGACACTGCAGAAGACACTTATCTTCCAGGCAGTGACACAACACCATGCCAGAAACTCACAAGTTGTTAATTTTTAGGAAAGAACAATTACGTAAATGAAAGCAAATCAAGCCATTTTTTGCCAATTTTTGCTCTGCTAGTTGTGATTATACACACAAGTATTTTCCAGCAGTTTAAGCATGATTTTTAATGGTTTCTAATGGCATAAGGATTTCAAATTATATGTACAGATAATACTAACCAAAAGTTCTTATGCTTTAGCACTGATGAAGGAGTAGAAAAACTTGCAACATACTATTTTCTCTTTCCATAAGAAAAAAAAAGTTCTGGTAAAACTAAAGAGATACAGCCCAACTCTTAACTCAATAAAAAGCATTTATTTGCTGGAACATTACCTGGCTATAGTGATTCTGATGAGCAATTATTAACTCCTATAAGATGGTCTTTTCTGCAACTACATCAAAATGTACAAGGCATTGCTTTTGTTCATTCTATTTTTAATTTGGTTGGAAATCTTGCAGGGGAAAAAATATTATTAACGAAGTAAAAATAACAACATGTTACACACAAAAACAGGGAGTCTTAATCAAGTTTCTATGGTGCTGAATATCTGAAAACAGTTCTGCTTGGACATCTTGACCTCTTGCAA
This sequence comes from Dromococcyx pavoninus, assembly GCA_033558185.1. Classification (NCBI taxonomy): domain Eukaryota; kingdom Metazoa; phylum Chordata; class Aves; order Cuculiformes; family Neomorphidae; genus Dromococcyx; species Dromococcyx pavoninus. The sequence continues at coordinate 225,150 of JAUMJL010000284.1, read as the reverse complement.
GGTAAGTAAATATTACATTTTTACACCATGCCCTGATCCACGGGGAAAGCCTGGGAAACACTTCTGCAATCATGGCACATTTAAAGTACACACGAAGCCCATTGTTTTCATCTGACAAAAAGGAGTCTTGGTAACCTTAAGATCTGTTCAGTGAGAAGTTGACTGCAACAAACATGCATGCTAACATCTACAGAAAATAAATGGAGGCACTAAAAAGAATGAGAATTACAGCAGGTATGAGGCTGGGGATGTCACATATTAACATCAATACATTTTTAATACGTGATACTCTTTCTCGGTTTTTGAGCATCAGTGAAGAGATCAGCTTCAAGCATCTCTACTGTTAGAAACCATACTTTGAGCAGTCTTTATTCTGACTTATGCAAGACAGTGATGAAAATTTTTTTTTAATAAGTCAGGAAGACCCATTTTCCATCAGGTAACATGGAAACACACGCTACATTTAGCACACTGATGTTTAGTCAAGAGGTTATTACCTTATAAGACTACCACAAATTACTGAGTCAAAACCAGAAGCTGTTTTAGGAAAACTATGTTCATTTTTAAAAAGTAGAAGCCAGTGACTCAGAACCCTCACAGAGCAAGCTCAAAAAATTTAATCAAGAAATAACATATTCAAGCATCAGATTCAAGCAATCAGGGAAAAAAAGTTTTCTTGCCCATGCGAGAACCAGAATTCAGACTGCAATCAGTGCTGACTGTCTTCTCCCACCCCACCTCTTCCCTAACAGAATCTTTCCAGCCTGTGGGGATTTTGAGATTAAAATGAGCACTTCCCATCACAATAAGTGTATTTTAAAGTTTATATTTATTTTCCACACAATGCAAAGCTTAAAAATTAATAGTCACTACGCATTCCCAGCAACTTGCAGCTGATTTGTGCATTAGTATCTCTTCCCAAATTATTCCATGGCGGTTATCATTCTGTCAGTGGAGCAAGAAGAGGCAGTCAAAATCATCTAACTGCATAGAATTTAATAGTTAAGCAGTATAAGTAACAAAATCCAGAAATGTCAAAGATAAACTAAGAACTGGAAAAAGAAAAACAAAATTAAAGTTAAAAGAAAAAATAGAAAAAAACCTCGATGAATTCTTTAGGTATTGGCTAACTATGCCTGCCAGGTTGGAAATGAAGGAGTAAAATCACTCAACTAGAGGTCAGGAAAAAAAAGCTGATGTCTTTATTTAGTAGACTGGTGAAGAGGACAACTACCCAGAATGCAGTACACCCACCAGAGTGGCTCCTTTGCCAAAGAAAACTTAGGCTCTCTTCTCCAGTGTCCTGGAGGAGTATCCAAACCACAGCGTTATATTTTGGAGTCCATGGCCATCAAACTTTCCTCTTGACATCACTGCATGCAAATAACTCATTGAAATAACTGCAAACCAAGAGGAACTCCATGCATATTCACATCTTCACGATTAGGATTTAAAAAAAAAGAGAAAGATTCTTTCCCACTTTTTTTTCCTAGAACCTATTTAATTATCCATTGTAAGATGGACTTCAGTGAGAATAATGTGAAATTCATTTAGTGCCCAGCAGTTAAGGTATTGTTTATAATACATTGATTCAAGTTACTTAACACCTGGTTGTTTCACATCCAGGTATCATTCTTGCATATTTAACACAATATATTAGAAAAACATTTCCTCCAGATTTTGCAACAGAAGATATACCAGTTTCTTAAAATGAGGACCAGCTAGACAGTATCAGAGAAAATGCAAACACTTATTTGTGACAACCCTGCTGCAATCCGCCCTTCCCTCCTTTGCAGAAAGAAACTATTGCAAAGAACCAGGATTATACCCAAGCCCTTACTAAAAAGGATAGATGCAGACCTATTGACACTATGGTAAAAACATACAACCCAAACACTCTAGGGAGAAGTGAAGGAAGAAATGAAAGGATACACACAGTAAAATGATGACTGTCCCAATGCTACTCGTTCCACCACAAGTTTCGTCTATTGTTCCATTTAGCAGCCCTCACTAATTAGCTCTTAGATGCTCCACTCCCTCCACCTACCAAGTTTCCCAGACTTTTCAAGGCCACCTGCAACAACAACACAGGAGCTGTGGGATTTCTGACTATGACTCTCCTTCTAATCATATACTTTTGGATCACAAAGAATCTTTCTTGCTCGACTGCAGTGATAGGAAGATAAATAGAAATTTTCCAACTTCTTTGTAGCTTGGCAGAAGATTAAGATAAGTAATACAAAACACAAAAGACAGACATTGGAATTTGTGATTGTGTTTCTGGCAGATGGAAATCACGAAGACAGTTCCCAAAAGCAAATAACACGTAAAAGTATACAGGTCACTATTAAAGTTCTAAAATAAAGAGAAACCTGAAGGTTTTTTGGTGTCAATGTCTATTACTAACACCCTGCAAGGGCGAATAAGATCAAGAAGGAAGCACACATCTAGGAACTGGCCAAAGCCCCCAGCTGCTGAAAGCTGGGAAATCCATCAAAAAAATACATCCCCATAAAAATAATAATAATTAATAAATGAATAAAACGGCCAAGGATGGGAGAACAAATCCACTGGTCCTCCTTTCTCCCCTCTTTTCTAAATAAAATTGTTGGTTACCTTCCAAATCATCACAACAGATGCATTAGCTTCTTCCTTGCACTGTCAATTCAGAATAAGTAATTCTTACTATAGAGTAATCCTTAATGTGGAGTATTTCTAGTAATATTAAATAAGTCATGTAAACTAAAGGTCCAGATATCACACTGTTCATTATCAGTACTAATGAAAAAACACTGGTTTTAGAGAGGCAATCAGAAGTGGTGTTTACCTTGTAAAGCACTCAATTTATTCACTAAGACAGCAGCAGAGAAAAATATTTGCACCTTATTATATTTGCAGGGTTCGACCTATATGTTAGAGCGTTTAGCAAAGAACTGTGGAAATTCCAGAAGACATAAGCAGACATGTACAAGCTCGGAACAACACAGGAGTAGAGAAAGCACAAAGGTTCAGCAATGCTTTTCGTTCCTGGCTCAGATGAGGTGGAATAACTAATGCTCCAGTGCAACTTTCTCAAACTAATTAGTTTTACAGATGACTCTACCTACTCATTTAAGAGTCATCTAATATAGTTTCTCACAGCATGCTTGAGGTAAAAGCTAGAAGAGCACATTTTGAAATAACACTAAGCATCTTTGATATTTTCTTTGCATAGTGTTTTTCCCCCACTTTTAAAAGTTTCATCTTGGCACTCTACTAATTCCCATAGCTCAAATACATCGAAATGTTGCAAGAACACAGACTAACCTGACATATTTTTTTCTATCTACATTAAAGAGTTGGTCAAAAAAAAAACCCCACAGTAATTATAATTTCAACTCCATAAGCTACTGCAGAAAGGCTAAACTATTCCTTAGCTAATGAAGTCGCAGTGAGGCAGGTAGTGCAGAAAAGCTATACTGAGTAAGTCATACCATTAGCTCATCTCCTTTTATTCTACTCTTTGTAACTTGTACTGAGGCCTCTTTAAAAGAAGTACATTCTAATTTATGGAAGCAAACAACTGACATTTAACTACTTCAATGAAACGGGGCACAGATCACATCTCATCACATCTTGATCCAATGTGTGCAACAACTAACATCCACTTATTTCCCCCTTGGCTGTCGCAGATACAGACCTGTTACATACATTCAACAAACCACAGATGATCTTATAGTAAAATAAAAAGATCAGATTTTTGTATATAGTGTCCCCGTGTTATGCAAGATGTCTTATAAAATCTTATAGAATGTTTTATACAGCTACAAAAGTAAATGCCCATTAAGCCCATTCTTCCTCTATAGCCCCAAGTTTCTCTGTCCTAACCAATGGTTATTGAATTTCTTTTTTATCTTGGCCTTACTGAAACATGCCAAGGCCTTAAGCAGAAGAATACAGGCATGTTATTTACCTAGAAGTTGCTGTCTCACACAGCCTTTGTTCCTAAATGTTCAAATACATACACTAAGTTATACACGTTGAAGTCCAAGCTTTGTAATACAAAAATTGATATAACCAACATTCCCAAGATCTTCTTTACCTACCTGTAGTAATCTTTGTTTCCTTACTGTCTTTAACTTTGCGTTAGTTACAGTCATTGTGAAAGGATAGAAAACTAGACATCCCTACAATACTTTTACAAAGCCATTTTCATCCCAAACTGATCTCCAGTAGTTACATATTCCAATCACATGCATTCCAAAGTGGGTCATATGCTCACATAATTCTCTTCGGACTTATTTCCTGACATATACCCTTAAAGTAAGAAATTTTCTTTTCCTCTGCAGAACTGCAAATAATGGACCTCATAGTGCAAAACTGACATGCTTTCAGAGTTTTGTGCGGACACTCGTCAATGCGACATGCTAAGAAGTACCCTAAAACTTCTCATCTTCTATTTCCTTTCATTTTTATAAGTTTTTCCTAATATATTAGATGTGCCTGTCTTCTACATCGCAAATTATAAGCACACTCTACATTTAGCTGTATACACACTATTTCTGAGACTTCAACAGAAGCAGGAAGCATATGAAGAGTCAAGATACACACCATTCTTAATGCAAGATTTACAATTAAATGTAATCCTTAACTCTCCACCTTAAGTCTTACAGATTATGCATGGGTTTGTATAACTGTCAGCTAAGTATGCTTTTATTTTAATAGGAATGAGGGAAAACCCTGATCAAGCTACTTGCCAAATCACAATCCCAGAATAATCACGACCTGCTTCTAAACAACAACTGAAAAAGCCTAATAAATTTTAAGTGGTGTCATTTTAAATTACTCCAGTTTAAAGAACTGGACTTCATATCCGAACTTAGGATGTTAGCTTATGTCAAAAATACAAAACCAAACAGCTGCCTTTGATGTGACTGATTAAACAACTTTTGTCTCTGGGATTACTAACAAAATGAGTAAATGGGTTGTAATATAACGTACAATAATTCAGTTACATGCTAGTAAACATTTCATGGAGATCAGAGCACTAAAGTCTCAGCTCATGCTGAATGATTTTATAGACAAATAAATATGAGCTTAAACGCCAAATAAACATACACTGTTAACAGGGTACCTCAAGACTATTGCAAAAAGTGGTCCGTGATTGCAGT